>CM019070.1:132484825-133082325 GCA_009667805.1 Leptobrachium leishanense | reverse complement strand
CACAATCCATCAGCATATAAAAACTAGCTTCACAATATATGTATCTCCTGTTAGTAACTGCATATATGATTAATATCATTTACCTTATCAGTTAGTAACTAATACACAAATGGTTAATAAACATTTCTGCTTAATACAACATGCATTTCCCAGCAAACAATGTTTAACCAGCCAGCTCTTATAGATATATATATATATATATATCTCTATACTACATGGATCAACAAAAGATGAGCTAATTTAAAAGGAAAAGTAATAAAACTTATTTAGTGAATCCTCCCCTAATCTCGAGAATTAAACTTCTAATCTTTTGCTTTTTATTTTGTAGTTATATAATTCCTTGCTTATTAATTTTAATCACAGTAATTTCCAAATTCAATATATATTGGTATCAATCTTACAACATTTCTTTTCGGAATAAATCCTTATATCCACTTCTTCATATTTCTATCTGCAGAATAGAAATACTTAGAATTTTTGGAGTTACCCAGTATCTGAGAAATCTCAGTCTACGTTGCAAGAATATCTACAAATATATATAATTACATTAATTCCTTAATTTCATACATTACCTGTCCAATTTGGATTTTGATAAGTCTGCCTTGGAATTCCTGATGTAATAATTTTGGAATGTGTGAAAATTATCGATATCAGATAATCAATGCATGTGAGTTAGAGATTTGGTGAGAGTCAGAGATTTGGTGAGAATCTTGATTGCCTCATGTCTTGGGATCTGCCTGCATCGTGGTGTGAGTCTGAGTGTTTGAATCTTGGTCTCTCAGAGGGTCATGTGTAATGCATTTCGGTGTGAGTCTCTGAATGCTGTAATCTCGGACTGATTTGCAACCAACATTGCCGCTTATTATAGTCAATTTGACGTCACTGGCAATATTATTGGTATATCAAATATAATATTTACTATCCTCTAGAGGGCAGTATTGCACTTCTTAATTAATTCCACCATTTCTTTTTAATATTCTTATCTCGGGTCAAAGTTCAATCTGACTTAACAAAAACTCTCTCTCTCCATATATAGACACTGTGTCTCTACCTGCCATATCTAATTTATATCCCTACTCCCTTTTGGTTACTTATTGAATCTTAATCAGCTGAATTCTTTTCTGGTTAACTCAATAGAATCTATTCTTTAGTAATTTTTATTATTTACCAATTATATACTTTCTACAATATTTATTGGAGTATATATTTCCTACTGTAAATATAATAAAATATACCTTGATTATAAACATATATTTTGTGAATATAAATCTATATTACAGAGATATTAACTCTTATTCCTATACCCAAAAGACAAAATATCTTTTGTTTTAAAAACTTAAGACAGACCAATAAATTTAATTATGACACGTCTTAGCACTTAACTCTAGCATTATCACACAAAAACATTCTAGGTTCCTTCATGTCTGGCACTTCTAAAAAAATTATAAAAGACTTCACCCAGGAATGAACTCTGTAAAAAAAAATCTCGTTCATTTCTAAACCTAGAAAAAATTGAAAGAAAAGACTATCTTTAAAAACAAAATGGCTACAGGCATTCATTTTAATTTTTCCTTTCTGTAATATACCCGACAGATAGATACTGTAGATTTGAGATAGATAGATAGATAGATAGATAGATAGATAGATAGATAGATAGATATGATAGATAGATAGATAGATAGATAGATAGATACTGTAGATTTTGGATAGATAGGTAGAGAGATAGATAGATAGATAGATAGATAGATAGATAGATAGATAGATAGATAGATAGATAGATAGATAGATAGATACTGTAGATTTGGGATAGATAGATAGATAGATAGATAGATAGATAGATAGATAGATAGATAGATAGATAGATAGATAGATAGATAGATACTGTAGATTTGAGATAGATAGATACTGTAGATTTGAGATAGATAGATACTGTTGATTTTGGATAGATAGGTAGAGAGATAGATAGATAGATAGATAGATAGATAGATAGATAGATAGATAGATAGATAGATAGATAGATACTGTAGATTTGGTATAGATAGATAGATAGATAGATAGATAGATAGATAGATAGATAGATAGATAGATAGATAGATAGATAGATAGATAGATAGATAGATAGATAGATACTGTAGATTTTAGATAGATAGATAGATAGATAGATAGATAGATAGATAGATAGATAGATAGATACTCTAGATTTCGGATAGATAGGTAGAGAGATAGATAGATAGATAGATAGATAGATAGATAGATAGATAGATAGATAGATAGATAGATAGATAGATAGATAGATAGATAGATAGATAGATAGATACTGTAGATTTGAGATAGATACTGTAGATTTGAGATAGATAGATACTGTAGATTTGAGATCGATAGATACTGTTGATTTTGGATAGATAGGTAGAGAGATAGATAGATAGATAGATAGATAGATAGATAGATAGATAGATAGATAGATACTGTAGATTTGGTATAGATAGATAGATAGATAGATAGATAGATAGATAGATAGATAGATAGATACTGTAGATTTGAGATAGATAGATAGATAGATAGATAGATAGATAGATAGATAGAGATAGATAGATAGATAGATAGATAGATAGATAGATAGATAGATAGATAGATAGATAGATAGATAGATACTCTAGATTTCGGATAGATAGGTAGAGAGATAGATAGATAGATAGATAGTGTAGATTTGGGATAGGTAGATAGATAGATAGATAGATAGATAGATAGATAGATAGATAGATAGATAGATAGATAGATACTGTAGATTTGGTATAGATAGATAGATAGATAGATAGATAGATAGATAGATAGATAGATAGATAGATAGATACTGTAGATAGATAGATAGATACTGTAGATTTGGGATAGATAGGTAGATAGATAGATAGATAGATAGATAGATAGATAGATAGATAGATAGATAGATAGATAGATAGATAGATAGATAGATACTGTAGATACGGGGTAGATGGATGCACACAATATCGGCTGTGGAGTCCAGTGGTCACGTCTCTACCCTTCAACTGTGGAGAAGCAAGTCAAAATCCCGTTCTGCACATCCCTCCAATACAACTGTGGAGAAGCAAGTCTCGACTTTACGATAAGCGGGTTCAACCTAACCACCAGGTCGCTGATCTACAATCATGGAGAGAAAACTCGATCCCACTCAGAAGACGCCATCAGCGAGTGTCAATTAACGATATGGATGCGCCGTCCTCACAAAATACTTGTACATCTCATAGATTGTAAATTCCCTTGGAAACAGGGTCCCCTGAATCAGGCCATATCATCCATGTGATGTATTCCAATGTATCAACTCCTTGTACACTGATCTTGTAAAGCACTCCGGAATTTGTGGCGCTATATAAATAAAGGATAATAGACATATACATACAAATATGACATAACACTTGTATCTTTTGTCCAATTTCAATTTTAAATGATCTATTTCACAGAAAGGAATTGCAATCTTCACTTTCGAATCCTTGGTGCCTCCTCTTTAATTACAAAGCATCTGGTTATCTGAAACTTCACAGATGCCTTGTAATGGATTAAATGTCTGTATAAATATCACAAACATACTGGAGAAGAGAGCTCATCTACAGGATCATTGACAGTTAACCCTGGTATCCCTAGTGGCATGATCACTCATCCCTGCAAAGGTCCATCACTCGTCGATTACCCACTGGTGTCATAGGAGAAAGTCCTCCTTCCATCCACCATGAGCGATGTTTTTTTTCCAATGTAATATTGCCTTTCAATGGAATTCGAAACCAGATACACACTTGCACACTTAACGCCTCTCGCTCTCAGTTATCCAGAGATGTAGAAACAAAAGAGTGTCAGAGCTTGACTGTGTGGGAAACCCATAGCCCCAGGGAGGACATAGAGCATGGCTGGGTGTGAAAATATGACATCAGCCAGAGGGTTATTCAGTCACGTTAAGAGTTCTGTTTACGGACCTGCCAATAATGTTAAACTGGTCACAAATGTTTGCTCACTGTTCAACAAATCCATTTTCTTTTTTTTCTTCTTGAAACATTGCGCCATCTTTTTCTTTCCGACCAATAAAAACACAGAAAAAGTCACTGAGAAACAATGAAGTGGTTACCAAATTTTAAATTTTAAACCAAAACAATTTTTTTCATAAAGTAATACAATTTTTCATATTATTTTGAGAGTTGCAAGATTTAACCTGAAATAGAAGGTTTGCAAATAAATACATTTAATTATGCAAGACATTAGACATGTGCACAGCACAAAATTTCGTTTTGAACTAATGGATTAGTCCTAAAATGCAATTTATTTAGTTGCTAAAGAAATTCGTTTTCAGTTCTTTAGTATGAAAACTAATTTCATTCATCCGAAAACCAGCGGATACAATTACTATTGTAGTGGCTCCTCAGAGGGCTGAGATTGCTGCTTGTTACAGTATTTCTCACTCTCAGCACAATGTGTCAGGCAAAGCTGTTACAGTAACCGACTGCTGCTCATCACAGTGCTCAGAGTTTCAGTAAAACTAGTAAATAATATTTTTATATATAAGAGGTTAGAACAATATTATTTCCTTATTTTACTGAAACTCTGAGCGCTGTTACAGTCAGTTACTGTAACAGCTGAGCCTGATACATTGTACTGAGAGATAATATAACAAGCAGCCGATCTCAGCGCTCACAGCCACTGGATTTAAAGGGCTAAAAAAAGGCACCTCTCTGTATAATGTATAGAACATCCTCCTGCATTAATTAATACCCCTCTCTGTATAATGTAGATAACATCCTCCTGCATTAATTAATACCCCTCTCCATATAATGTATACAACATCCACCTGCATTAATTAATGCCCCTCTCTGTATAAAACATTTTACTGCATTGGCATGTGGAGGGTGCAGAACTTCGGAATGCAATGCTTATCCAGCACAGGAGAGGGAACCTTTACTTAACCTTTGTATCTCTGTGGGGGAGACACAGGAATATAAAAGCAGGGGAGAGGGAAAATATTAACGTAAATCGGTCTGAAAGCTCAGAGAAGAGATGGCTGGTGCAAATTGATTTTTATAATAAAATAAAGTACTTTAAATCTAGGGAAAACATTCAAATAAATCACACTGAAGGCTCATAATGACAGAGTAACTGTGAGAGCTGGATACTAAATGTATCAGACGTAAAGAAAACCTTTATAACAAGCAGCACTGGGAGAGAAGAGGGACTTTATATAAAACGTGTATTATAGATGAGGAAAGGGGGAATAGTGCTCCTGGATAATATAAAATGTATCAGACCTAAGCCCCTATTATGCAGAGCAGGAGGGGAGATAACACACGTTTTATAAAGCCCCTCTCTTCTCCCAGCGCTGCTTGTTATAAAGGGGTTTTTACTATTCAGCCCTCCTCTGTCATTAGCTGTCAGTGTGATTTATTTCAATGTTTTCCTTCTCCAGCTGCTTTTATCATCTTGTCTGCGTCATAGACATGCAAGGGTTAAGTAAAGGTTTCCTCTCCTGTGCTGGCTGTCTGTGCTGCGAGTGAGTATTCTGGAGCTCTATCACTGTCAGATTTTCGGGTAGGGGTCGGGAAGGATTACACATACAAACCTTTTCTGTAGCTTTGCGATGTTGCGTTCAATACTGGTCTCCTTCACTCATCAATGTAATATTACAAAAAGGACTGAAACTAAAATGTAGTGCATTTTATTTTAGTTTCTTTCGTTTTTTGTACTGAGCAGTTTCGTATCTCTTGAGTCATACTAAAACTAAATTATCCCAAAATTCGGACTAAATCATTTTAGTACTAAAACGAATGCACATGTCTACAAGACATGTATACTTGAGGGAAGGTCCAGAAGTAAGGATGAAATAATGATGCTATGCATTTAAAAAGAAAGCCTAATCATTCTAATATGTTTAAAAAAATTGATAACCCCCAAAGACCATCATGGAGACGTGACGTGATGCAAAAAGTTACGGTGGTTGGCGCATAGAATTTAAATTCTCAAAGGACCAAATATGGACAGCCATGATCCACCAAATTCATTGTGGTTTCTGTGCGAACAGTGCTTTGAAGACCACAAAATCCATCTTGCTGATGACGCCCCAAGTCACCAGAAGTTTCACAAGTGGCTTAACAGCAGATTCAAGTCTCAACATTTTGGCATCTGTGATGAACCAAGAGAAGGACATGCCAGCACACTGTCACGGATCCCCCATGATAACAAGATATCGGTCCCTGTATACAAAACCCTATCTACCCCTCCGATCCTTGAATGGTCAATATAACTGACTATCTTCAGGGACTCGATCCTTCTACACTCAGCAAGGGTTAACAGGCCACAGAGTAGAAACACAAACCAGGCCCAGACGGTAGTAATCTTGATGCCAGGAAAGCAGGTCACCCTTATGCCCAGGATGATAAAAGTCAGGTTCTCAGTCAAAGCAGCGTCTGTACACAATTCGGGGTTCTCAGACAAAGCAGCGTTGGTACACAATTCGGGGTTCTCAGACAAAGCAGCGTCGGTACACAATTCGGGGTTCTCAGACAAAGCAGTGTCTGTACACAATTTGGGGTTCTCAGACAAAGCCAGGTTCATAACAGTCATAGATAATACAGTAAAGCGCTGGTTAAGTAAACTCCACATCAGGTCAAGGAGTAAGTGTGGCATACTGACTTTTAAATCCGTCAGCCCCGCCGGTCATGTGATCGCCCCGGGTCGGCATATCACTTGGCACCCGGCCAGCAAGCAGCAAGGACGGCACTGGCAGATGCCGGGCAGCTCTAGGGGCATGAGATGTGACACACACCCATCGATGAGACCATAGTGGCCAAGGTAAAAGAATATCTTGATCGGGAACTGCAAACTATTATGAAAAAGCTTGTGGAAGAGTTCAACATTCCAAAAACAAGCATGTTGAGGAATCTTCATGATGAGTTGGACTTCACCAATAAGTGCACCTGCTAGGTTTTGTGTTTGTGGAGCACATAGCAAAAACCGTCTCGAGATGACAGGGAAGATCTACGAGAGCCAGGAAGACATCATTCAAGCTGTCCATGAGCAGTTGACTATCCGAGAGCAGTTGACTATCCGAGACTCGAGCAGTTAGCTACATTAACAAAAGATTACTTTGTTTTGAGAAGTGAGTGCACTGGTTGAAAAGTGCATGGAGATTGGCGGCAATTATTTTGAGAAATGCTGCATAAACAAGCTTTTCTTGTAAAAAATGTTGAGTTAGCGTCACTATTTCTTAGATTTTAACCTTACTGTTGAACCTCCCATCATACAGTATATTCCAATCCTGGATTCCAATTCTTGAACATATTTCCATACTGTCTAGTATAGCCCAAATTGTGCAACACTGAAAAATTCTCTATCTATTTATCACATGTGCTCGTACATGGATTCTGTTGATTAGATACTTTAGGGTTAATTCCTAGAAAGCGAATTTGTGGGGAAAAAAAAGGAAATAATATATTTTATGGTCGAATAGCTGAGCTGAATTATTAAAGGAGTCAGGATTTTTGTTTAATTAAAGTTGAATATTTTTAGGGTTTGTTTTCAGTTATTATTTTGTATTATTATTATTTATTATTATTTTGTTTTACGTTATTATTTTGTTTTTTATTATTAATTATAAATTATTATTGTTTATTATTTTTTTTTTATTATTTTATGTTATTATTTTATTCTACTATTATTAATTATAAATTATTATTGTGTATTATTATTTTTATTATTATTATTTTATGTTATTATTTTATTCTATTATTAATTATAAATTATTTTATTTTTTGTTATTTTATCCTTTTATTCTTTGTTATTTTATTTTAATTATTTATTAGTTATTGTGATACTTTAGTTCTAAAGTGCCAACACATTCTGCAGCGCTGTACATCTAATTTCTAATTCCTGCGGGAGCCTTAAAATTAAAACAAACAGAGGGAAAAAGTAGAGAAAAGGAGAAAGATGAATCTCTTGTTGACCTCTTGTTGTCTCACCCAAAGCAATATTAAAACACCAAACTTTTGAAAGAAGAAAAGGACTTTAAACTCCTATAATTTTTTCCTCCTCCCACAATTGCATCCACCATCTGACAAGGAAACTTCAAAGAGCACCAAAGAGCGTATTCTTTCATTTTATGTATTACCTCTTAACAAAGATTACACCTGGGTTGTTTTGAAAGTGTGGAATGTGTCAGCTATATACCAATTTGTTTTAAGTGTAAGCGATCAAATTTCAATCGTTTCTAAAAAATAAAAAATAAAATCACTGGATGAGATATCAGCCGACGCCATATTAACCAAGCTTCAGGACAAATGCATAAGACAAAAAAAAATCAAGCAGAATTGTTATCTCTTTGTTAACGTTTATGTTAAGTGAAAATATTTTTAATTACCAAAATTACCGGCAGCCAAGCTTTGTCTCTGAGACCCTCTGTTGCACCATTGAGGAAGCTGTCCTTAAGTATTTTGGCAGCATTTCTATGGGAAACTTTAATCACAACTCAATGTTCTGGGCCAGCTGAACAAATCTGAATGAAATACACTGAGCACAGACCATTTTGACCATTTCATTACCAAGAACTTTTTGTTGAAAGGTGAAAATCAGGACAAGTGGCTGGAGAAGAGAGCAATCTAGACCAAATAGACGATTTGGAAAGCGAGATAAATGGGAGAATTTTTCTGGTTTGGCTATTTTGACCTAGAATTTTAACTTCTCCAGTCATTCTTCTGAGTTTCACCTTTCTCTGAATAACCCTGTATTATTTTATTTATTTATAAAGGATTTTACCAGGAAGGATACATTGAGATTTCTCTCGTTTTCATGTATGTCCTGGGTTCAAGAACATTGAATGGTTACAGAAATACAAAATAGTAAAATGCAAGATATTAACACAAAACCAAATATACAGATTAACAGAAAAATAAATATGTAGGAAATAAAGTCATTATGTTACATGTTTACAGGTGCATTCCGTATTGAGGTATGTTAATAGGGAGCTCTTAAGGGACTTTAGACTGGGGGAAGATTTGATGGCATCTGGGAGGTTATTCCATAACTGCGGTGCTCTGTAGGAAAATGAGGATCGAGCCACTTTCTTTTTGTATTGCGGTATTGCAAGTAAGGTGCTGGTCCTGGATCTGAGGTTATAGGATTAGGGAACTGCTGGGGCAATCAGCCTATTCAGGTAGGGTGGTAGCTTCCCAGAAAAGCTCTTAAACACCAGGTTGGAAAGGTGAAGAGTGAGTCTAGATTCCAGCGATGGCCAGTTTAGTTCTTTTAACATGTCATGTGACATAGAAACATAGAAACATAGAAAAATGTCGGCAGATTATTATTATTATTCTTTATTTATAAAGCGCCAGCATATTCCGCAGCGCTGTACAATAAGCACAGTATAGACAGGGTTACAATACATTGAACAACATTTGACAAACAGTACAGGAGGAGATGAGGGCCCTATTCCCGTAGGAACTCACAATCTGGGAGGGTTGGGGTTGGAAACAGGAGGAGAGGACTGTAAGGTGAGAGTGATTGATGGTTGCGTCAGTGAGTTGGGTGGTAGGCTTCCCTAAATAGGAATGTTTTCAGGGAGCGTTTGAAGGAAGAGAAGTTAGGGGAAAGTCTGACAGTACGAGGGAGAGCGTTCCAGAGAGTGGGGGCTGCGCGTGAGAAATCCTGCAGTCTATCATGGGAAGAGGTGATGCGGGGAGAAGCTAGGCGCAGGTCACTGTTTGACCTTAGGGAGCGGGCTGGGGTGTATTTGGTGATTAGTGAGGACAGGTAGTGGGGAGCTGAGTTAGTGAGGGTTTTGTAGGTAAGGATAAGGATTTTGAACTTAATTCTGCAGTGGATGGGGAGCCAGTGAAGGGACTCGCAGAGGGGAGGGGCAGAGGCAGAGCGGCGGGTGAGGTGAATTAGCCTGGCGGAGGCGTTCAGGATGGATTGTAGGGGGGAGAGGTGGGACAGAGGGAGGCCAGATAAGAGATTATTGCAATAGTCGAGTCGGGAGATTACCAGGGCGTGTATGAGTTGTTTTGTGGCGACAGCGGTAAGAAATGGCCGAATTCTGTAAATATTACGCAGTTGATATCGGCAGGAGGAGGAAAGAGACTTGATGTGGGGGATGAAGGAAAGAGCAGAGTCAAGTGTAACTCCAAGACAGCGAACTTGGTTTGATGGGGAGATGGTGATACCCTCCACCGTGATCGAGAAGTCAGGAGGTGGGGCGGCATTAGAGGGAGGAATAAGTAGGAGCTCAGTCTTTGACATGTTGATCTTTAGGTGGTGGGAGGCCATCCAGGAGGAGATGCCAGATAAACAGTCACTGACTTTGGAAAGGACAGGGGGAGAGAGATCAGGGGTAGAGAGGTAGATCTGATAAGAACCTTTCGGCCCATCTAGTCTGCCCAATTACATGGATAATTTATCTTTTGTTTAGGATAGCCTTATGCCTATCCCATGCTTGTAATTGAATTTAAGCAAGCATGGGATAGGCATAAGGCTATCCTAAACAAAAGATAAATCCAGGTTAAGTATCCATGTAATTGGGCAGACTAGATGGGCCGAAAGGTTCTTATCTGCCGACATTTTTCTATGTTTCTATGTTTCTATGTCACAATGGTGGGTCATGTAGTTACATTGTAGCACAAAGTGACAGAATGAGTTATACAATGTAGTAAGTTTCTGGAGGTGTGTTTGCGGGGCCGCTGCATACACTACATCTCCGTATTCAATGGCTGGCATAAGAGTTTGTTGCACAATCTGCTTTCTTACCGCGGGGCTCAGGCAGGATTTGTTTCTGTACAGGGCACCTAGTTTGGGGTAGAGTTTAGATGAGAGTTTTTCGATGTGGGGGCCAAAGGATAGATTTGGGTCTAACCACATACCTAGATATTTGAGAGAAGTGACTGTAGTCAGTGTGCCATTTGATCTTGTCCCCACACATAGATGGGGTGTTTGCAATTTGTGTAGTTTAGGTGCGGTTCCAAAGAGCATTGTAACAGTTTTGTCAGTATCTAGAAAAAGTTTGTTATCTGCGATCCACTTTTCTACCCCTGTGAATTGGTCTTGCAGCACGGCCTCCAGCTGTGGGAGATTTGGTTGGCTGGTATAGATTACAGTGTCGTCTGCATACATGTGTACAGTTATATCATCATGTATTTTATTTGAAAGGCGAGACCGGAGGTTGACACTAACACACATGATAATATAGCAATTTTGCTTAAAGTATGTTATTATGAGATGGTTAAAAGATTTTAAAAAAAAAACTTAAATTTGCTCATTTTAATGTTTTGTGTATTCGGGTGTCCTTTACAGAGATATTGCTGGGATAAAAGGTTGTAAACTACAGACAGTGTCATTTACCTCGAAAGTTTCAAATGGGCTCTGCTGTACAGGCACAAATGGCCTTTGTTTCAAATACAGTAAATGTGATAAAGATAAATAATAAAACAGAAACCAGGGCTGGATTTACAATTAGGCAAAGTAGAAATGTGCCTACAAGAGACCACCAAAGCTAGGATGTATCATCATCAGCCTGGAGCTGGGCTGTGTCAGGGAGAGCAGGCCGGCAAGACTGAGCAGTATGAGCAGCCAGCTCTCCAATTTATCATCCTTAGCTCGTCCCCCTGCATCCTGCCCCCGCTCATAAATAACCAGTTCTTAAATTTTCTAAAAATGTGCAATGTTTAAAAAAAATTAAAATGTATATCCCCCACTTTTTTCACTTTTTATGGGAGGGGGGCACATGTCTGTGCCTATAGGCTCCTTAGATGTAAATCTGCCCCTGACAGAGCCACAGAGAAAAGTTTGGGACATCCCCTCTCTAGACATGCACTTCATTTCAACTCACACAAATGTATTCATACATTTTCAAGCAGGTGCACACTTTAAACTAAAACTTTAAGGATATGTTCTTGGGCTCAACTGTAAATTAATTTTGTTTGCAATAAATAAAATTTCTTTGCATTGCTCCTGTCTAACACCATGTCAACTGTACTCGAAATTGGGGCACCAGGAGAAGATTGAGTATTGATTGCCTTGAAGATCAAGTATAGTCGATCCTGTGCACACACATTACATATACTACTTACAAATTATAGATTGAAACAAACTGTTAATCTTCATGTTCTTTATCATGAACCAGTTAAGAAAAACCCCAAACATGTTGAAGGGGAACTTAGGGATTGAAATATCAAAAGTAGGAGCAATTCACCAAGTAGGCACAGATTTCTACACACGACTTTGGTGAACGTGCAACACTACGTGTCCCTTGGGAAGAGAGATTTAGTAAATATGCTAACTCACCTCATATAAATTATAATAAGCACATCCCGATTGGCCGAGGCATACGAGAATCTGAGAAAATTTCTCTGCAGAAGCAACATGGCCTACAGCATAGGAAGGGTTATTTTACAGCGAGAACAATAAAGCTGTGGAATTCTCTGCCTGTTGAGGTGGTTGGGTCAGAGTTTGTACAGACTTTTAAACAATGACTGGATGACTTCCTGCAAAAACAAAATATTAAGGGTTATAATATTTAATTTGCGGATAAAAGCTCATTGATCCAAGGAGAAATCATAAGTTCATTCTGGGGTCAAGAAGGATTTTTTTCCCAGTGTGTTGCATATTTGGCAAGCGCTTTCACACTGGGTTTTTTGCTTCTTTTGGATCAACAGCAGTAGGTGATTTATGTAACGTTTTAATAATTTTAGAATTTTAAGAAGATTCATAGGTTTCTTTTTTCTTTTCATATATATATATATATATATACAAGGTTTATTTTGTATTGTTTGGTGTGCTCTCCTCTCGTTTTGTTTTATATATATATTTATATATATAGCAGTCCGTGCGTAGGAATACGCTGGTGACACTCTGGGTCTCTCAAAAGATTTCTTTATTGAAAAATTTGACGTTTCAGTCTGCTAACCGCAGACTTTCATCAGGAATACAAAATACAATCACTGAAAGACATTTAAATACCACTTATTAAATAATACTCACCATCGGTGTGTTCCGAACCCTCCCATCTCCACGCCAGGCAGACGCCGTCCACTTAAAATGACGTTGATCCACCATGTATCCACCACCGGCGTTGATGCGCCGGTCTCCACCCCATGACCCATCACCATAGCAATATGATGCTATCCCCTTGAAAAAAACAATCCCATAAAAAAATATTGATTAAGAGTAACTTGCTAAGACAACGGAGATCCCTGGACACCCCTGCTTCTCATGGGCCCAATTAGTCTACCACTCAAAGAAGGGCCACTTTATCAAAAGCCAAAAAGGATCTCATAAATAACCTAGCAATAAACATTACCGATAAGCTATACTATGGAGAAACTTGCACTTACACGTGCTAAGCAATGTTATGATAAAAAACTTGTTGTCACACTCCAGAAAACCAACAAATCTAAAGGGTGGCCGATATATATGGTGTGCATTTCTATATTCTATCTGACTAATCTTCCACATATCTATTGATCACATAATCAACATCAGATCCTAACGGATATCACAAACCACTAAGGGCTTAATTATAACCCTGTTAACTAGCTAGATAGCGATGAAATCCCATATATGTATATATATACACAGACCACCCCAAAATCGGGAGATACATTGTTCCTGAAACTCAAAAGGGATATAAACCTTTCATCCTACCGTGACAGGCCCCCATATATAACAACACCACAATAAATCATAACAAAACAAAAGCTGAAATACACTATAGAGGGATAACTATATATGACTATATCCATTAATTCAATATTAATCCTCAACTCTCTAGTATTCCTTCATTAGATGAACCTACAAAAGGTGACAACAGAATATTGGTAAATCCAAAAAAGTCAGAAAATCAAAAACATCTAATGACTAGAAAAAAAGGCAAAAAAAATTAATTTACAAGAAAAAAGTGTAAAGAAAAAAGCAGCAGTATCCTACAAAAAAAGGCATAAAGGATAGTCTCTCGTTTAAGCCTCTTGGGGAGAGTGTGTTCAATTCCTTGATCCAGAAAGTTTCCCGTCTCAGTAATAGATTACTTCTATCCCCTGCCCTTCTTAATGGCGGCACATGGTCGATTGCAATGAATTTCATCATTGGAAGTTGGTGTCCTTGCTCCAAAAAATGCCGGGCAACGGGTTTATCACTATAACCGTCCCTATAAGCCAATCTAATTGATGATCGATGGCCCCTGATTCTCTCTCTCAGTGTGGTGTCCGTCTTGCCAACATAACAGAGCACGCATGGGCAAGATATTTTATAAATCACAAATTCTGTTAGGCACGAAATTCTGTATTTGATCCGATATTTACGGCCAGTAAACGGATGGTTGAATACTGGACTTGGCATCATATGGCTGCAAGTTACACACCCTAGACATCGGTAACAGCCTGGATGTTGAACCGTATCTCCTCTAGAGTAAGACTTAACTGCATCCGTTTTGACCAATAGGTCCCTTAGACTCTTTGCTTTTCGATGACTGAATAATGGTGGAGCTTGGAAGCTCGTGGGCAATGTATTATCTCCCGATAAAATAGACCAATTATTCCAGATCACCCGGTTGATAGTATTAGATCTCTGGGTGTATGAGGTAGAAAAGACTAATGATGGTTCCTTTTTCTCTATGCTTCGATGTTCCTGATGACACCTATCTAAGGCCTGTTTAAGAATATAAGTCGAGTATCCTCGTTCCCGAAATCTCGACCACATTTCTTCAATCTGTATTCTTGCTTCATCCATGTTACAGAGAGAGAGAGAGATTCACAATGCAGGATGCACTCCAGGACTCATATATGAAAAAATAAAAAATCTTTATTAAAGCGTTCATATGTTAATCCGCCATTTTGGCTCCATCTGAGCCTGTAAGTCAGCTGATGAAGCCGCTTTTTGCGGCGAAACGCGTTCTGGACATCTTTTTAGCTGTTTTAATTTGTTTTATTTTTTAAATAAATCTTTTTAAGATTGAGTCCCTGTTGTCGTGGTGTTCTTTTTTGGATTTGACCTATTCAACAAATCCATAGGCGCTTCACCTAGAGCTTGGATAAGCTCTAGAGTGAGTTCAAATCTGTCTCTAAACCGTTTATATATTGTATAAACCAGATATACAGAAGGAGATTTTCTTTTTGCCCTTCCTATATATCTACTGCTACTGCGAGATAAGGTGTGGATTACCACAGAAGAGCCCTGGAGTACTTTCTGATGTGTTGACCCACTCAGAGCCAGTGATAGGGCTCTAGATTTGTGAGTGGAACAACTATATGCTATTTAATATCTATTGGCTCTATTAAATTGTTCAAGCAAACGTTAACGCGTGCGCAAAAACGCATTAATGCGATGAGAAAAACCCTTTGCGCTGAACGTCATATTACAATGTCCGTGCAAAAAATGCACGTTAATGTCTACCGCGGGTGAACCTGCGCAAATGCTGCGCGAGCGTAATGTACGTTGCGTGTCCTATACTTAACATTGTGAGCGCAAATGCGTTTGTGCGCTGGTACGCGGATGGTATTACAATCTATGCGCAAATTTTAACGGACAACGTTTGCGCGCATAATTTTAACGTATTTGAAAAGCTGGTGGTAACGGCAAATCTGAACGTTCTGGCCGAAACCAAATACACCAGCATGAAAAAAAATACAGCAAAGTATAGTTACACATTTTACGCATACCCAAACAATAAAATATAGAAATTGTGCGTGTTTTTATTATTGCTGCAAAATATATACATGGATTGATTTTGACAGGAGAAAAAAACTGAACGGGAGACAATTGTGGTTCTTAATTCTGATTGACTGAATCGCATGAAAAAACAGTCCGCACACTGATTTCTGCGCACAGCGGTAATGCGCGCTCATTTTGGGAGTCTTTTTTATGAGCGTTATATATTTTGACGGATGGAAAAATGCGCTCGGATTGTAATACCAGCGTTAATTTACGCGCGTTAACGTTTAACGCTTCGCGCTCAAATTAACACGCTGTGCGAGTGTTTTTGCGCAAAGAATTTAATAGAGCCCTATATATTTTATTGTGATTTGCTGCACTATTATGTTTTCTTGCTTCTTTGTATATATCCATGTGGATTTCGCTTTTTGAGGGAGCCATCTAAACCCTGAGGGCGATCCAGGTCGCGCAGACCAGATACGTATACATTTTCATGTTTCTGGTTTAGGGGGAACCATTAATTATCTGGCCTAGCGTCAGGATTTTGGTGGTGGTACATGTAGTGGGCGCTTACCATATCTTTTTCATATTACTGGATTGTTTTGCATCAGGCAAGTTCTTTAAGGTCTTGTTAAGTGCTGTACCCGGTTGTTTGGGTAGATATATATATATATATAGTCCTCTCCTCCTGTTTCCAACCCCAACCCTCCCAGATTGTGAGTTCCTACGGGAATAGGGCCCTCATCTCCTCCTGTACTGTTTGTCAAATGTTGTTCAATGTATTGTAACCCTGTCTATACTGTGCTTATTGTACAGCGCTGCGGAATATGCTGGCGCTTTATAAATAAAGAATAATAATAATAATAATATATATATTTAAATATATGTATAGTGTGTTCTACAAATAATGTATTGAAAAAAATTGTGTCCTCTTTGACCCGGAGTGTAAGTTAAGATTGTTGTTTCATTATTAATCACATATTAAGCAAAAGAAAACATTAAATCACAAGCATCTTTAAGTCTGAATAAATAAATACATCTTTCTTCGAAAGTTTCTTCGTATTATCCACAGTAACATAATTTATTATTCCTAAAGACAAGGGAGGACCAAACATTTTTCTGTTCTCAAGGCAAATTATTGCTTTGTTTTCCAATGTGTTATTTTACACTCAGTAACATGTCTATTTGTATTTATTTATATTTTTTGTATGTTTAAGTTAAGCTATACCAGCATTTGATTTTTTAATTGCATATTGAATTAAATCCTCCCCAAAAAAATTTAATTAAGGAATTATAATCCAACGGAACATGTTTTTACCTTCTGTAAAGAAAAATTAAAATTCATAATATTTTAACATATATCAAAGTATTACATGACGAATGAGTAGAGCCAAATTCCATTTATTTCAACCCCACCTCCCACCCATTTCTGACAATGTAAGCAATTTTGCAAAGATAAACGGGTACTAAGCGCACATCAATTTCCCAGTATATTTATTTTTTCAACGGAACAAACAAAATACATCAACAATGGTAAATGCTCTTATTGCTTTTCAAATAATGTTTAAAATATGGAGCTCGCCCGGCATCCTCGCAGGCCAGAGCTGGTAGGGTGAAGACGTACGCTTTCACATTTGATGTAACAGGACCAAAATATAAACACAGCTGTATTAGGACTGGGGAAAGCATTGATCTGTCTCGAAATTCAAAGGCCGCTACATACAAATAAAATGCAAACTAAAATATACTGTGGCCCAGATGTAATGCAACATAATCTCACAATGACCCACAGCCAAAACTGTAACTATTTGAATGCCTTAAAGCAGCTGGAACCCATCCCTGGTCCTCAATAGTGATGGGCTGAACACCCCCGTGTTCGGTTCGCATTCGAACTCGAACACCCAAAAAAGGTTGATCACAAGCTCGAACACAATTCGAACGCCATGCAAGTCAATGGGGCTCGAACGTTCGAAAATTAAGGTCCCCTCCAAGAGGGTATATATGCAAGATATTGGCCATAAAAGGTGTATGGGGGTCCAGGTACTGCCCTGGGGAACAAGAAACAATGACAAAAAAAGGTTTTTAACCCTTTCACTGCTGAGCTCATTTTTACCGCACATGTTTAAACGTGATTTGAAGCCATGGGAAATGTTTGACCGACAATGAGTGGGAAATGTTTGACCAACAAGGAGTGGGAAATGTTTGACCAATGAGGAGTGGGAAATGCTTGACCAACAATCAGTGGGAAATGTTTGACCAACAAGGAGTGGGAAATGTTTGACCAACAACCAGTGGGAAATGTTTGACCAACAAGGAGTGGGAAATGTTTGACCAACAAGGAGTGGGAAATGTTTGACCAACAATCAGTGGGAAATGTTTAACCAACAAGGAGTGGGAAATGTTTGACCAACAAGGAGTGGGAAATGTTTGACTAACAAGGAGTGGGAAATGTTTGACCAACAATCAGTGGGAAATGTTTGACCAACAATGAGTTGGAAATGTTTGACCAACAAGGAGTGGGAAATGTTTGACCAACAATGAGTAGGAAATGTTTGACCAACAAAGAGTGGGAAATGTTTGACCAACAATGAGTGGGAAATGTTTATGAATCCCATAGGCATCAATGTTAAAAATATTCCCGTTTGAATGCAATATCTAATAAACCATTTATTATTATATTCTGCAGTAAAGAGTCTTTTTATTTTAGATTTTTTTAGTATTTTTTGGAATTTTTTGAAAATTCAATTTTTCTTGAAATTTTCGCGAACGCCCCGAAAAGTTCGAAGTTCGGGAATTTCGAACAGCCGATGTTCGAATCGAACCGATTCGAACCGGCAGCCCATCCCTAGTCCTCAAGTCCCTCTAAGATGCCAGATTTTACAGATCATCTTGAGGAAATGCAGATTGAATCCTGCAATCACTGCAGCAAATTGTATCACCTGTGCTGTTTTGGAAAACCTGGCTTGTTAGGGATACTTGAGGACCAGCGTAGTGAAACATTGCCATAAAGCATTTGTAGACATATAGTCAGATGTCAGAAAGAGCTGATACGTCGTTCATATAAGCAAACTGGAAGAAGGTGGGTATACACCATTTGGCATTTTACCCATGCTCGACATACAGATTGTAAATTTCACTTGCACTGCATCAATGCTGGTTCTCTTACCAGTTCTTCTTTGCGGCATGCAAAGAATAAAAAATATTATCACCAAAATGTCAAGAGTTGAGATGCATGGTGCTGATCCGGGGCTTTCTTTTGTTTTCCTCCACTATCTTATTTGCGGAAGAAGGCAAGCGTAGCCGAAATGTTGGGGGATATTTTGTGTTCTGTTGAGTTTGTTTATATGTTATTTTTATTGACTGTTATATCTTGTATATATGTTACGGGTAAAGCCCGAAGTGCGGTTAATCCTAGGATTACCCGGATAATCCTGACATTACCCAAAATCGCTGGGGAAAGCTGCAAAAAAATGAAAATTTTGGACTTTACCCGGGTAATTTTAGGACTAACCAACTGCCCTTGGGTAACAGTCTGGAAGAGCTGAAAAATTCACACTTTACCCGGATAATGTGCAAATCTGAAGCTTCACCCGGGTAATCTGAGTACTATCCACAGCTTCACCTGGGTAATCTGCAGAGCATCCAACCCCACTTGGGTAAAAGTGAATTTTGCTATTATCTATGGATATTATCAATGAAAATGGCCAAAGACAAACATTAAAATGTATTAAGGATATAATGAATATACAGAGTAACAGGATATGTTTCTTATATGAATGTGAAAGACAGCGGCGGACTGACCCATCGAGCACTCGGGCACTGCCTGAGGGACCGCGGGTTGGCAGGGGCCTGGTTTTGGGGTACATTGGCGGCAGTGGCATAACAACCATGGCGCAGGGCTGAGGGGGGCGCCGGCCGCCAGCGCGCACCCCCCACCAGGTTATTTTGCCACTGCATGTGATGTCTCTCTCTGCCGGCCGCTGTCACTCTGATCTATCATGCTGCACGCTTGCTCTGGGCGCAGCGTGATCATGGAAGACAGCTCGCAGTGGCTGTCCAATAGAGAGTGAGGGGAGCAGGGATAACCCCGCCCCCTCTGCATGGACAGCCACCGCGAGCTGTCTTCCATGATCACACTGTGCACAGATCAAGCGCGAAGCGTGATAGATCAGAGTGACAGCGGCCGGCGGGACACGCTATAAATTAATACATGGGGGCTATAAATTAATACATTGGGGGCCTGGCCGCCTGAGGGCTATAAATTAATACATGGGGACCTGGGGGCTATACATTAATACATGGGGGGCCTGAGGGTTATAATTTAATACATGGGGCCTGTGGGCTATTAATTGGTTTGCTGGGGGGAGAAATTAATGAATAAATTGATATCGGTATATTGTTTTTTTTTGCTGTGGAGCTCAGACACCCTCATACACACTGCACATTGCTGTAGAGCTCAGACACCACTGGTATATTTTGGCCTAGGCCGACTAGGCCCAGGCCTAGGGCGGCACTTTCCAGGGGGCGGCGGCCCGCACTGGGTGGCCCCACCCCTAAAATGCAAAGTATTTTACCAGGGAGGATACATTGAGATTTCACTAATTTACACTTTCAATTTCACTTTCCAGGGGGCAGCAAAAAACCTCACCACTAAATGGGTTACTCACAGAGCACCGAAATGACGCCAACGTTTTGGTGTTCTGTAGTTCCCTGCACTTAGGAGAATAAAATTTCCCCACCCTGCAGTGAATTCACCATTCACCGCAGGGTCCCCAAAGTGCATGGAGTCGGCCGCTGAATGCTGCCACCGCAAACCCGTGGCCTGCTGTTTTCAAAAAGAACTACTGAACGAAAATGTCTGGAATTTACATATAAGATCCTATGATTGATAATAAAAAGTTCTGTTACAGAAAAAAGAAAAACTGCTATTAAAAAAAAGGGGGGGGGGGGTTTTCCCCAAAAAATCTGAAAAATGACTAAAAGGTACTAAAAAAACTTTCGTTAACACAGACTCTATTCTGGACTGAACACCCACCGGGAAGGGAATCAAAGCTACAGTGCACCCTCTGACAGTGGCACCCCACTGCTGACAAGATGGCTCCACAGCATAATTGCTGTGTGCTCATATACACTCGGTTTGCTGGGAGTTTTACTGCAGTGGAATCTGATGCACTCATACACATCGCACATTGCATTGCTGGGAGTTTTATTGCTGTGAATTCTGATACACTCATACACACCGAACATTGCATTGCTGGGAGTTTTATTGCTGTGGATTCTGATACGCTGACACACACCAAACATTGCATTGCTGGGAGTATTATTGCTGTGGATTCTGTGATACACACAGTACATTACTGTGAGTTTTATTGCTGTGCAGTTCTGTGATATGCTCATACACACTGCACATTTCTGTGGGTTTTATTGCTGTGCAGCTCTGATATGCTCATACACAGTGCCCATTTCTGTGGGTTTTATTGCTGTGCAGCTCTGTGATATGCTCATACAGTTGTGTTAAAAATTATTCAACCCCCAATGCTGTAAAGGGTTTTAGGGAATTTAGTGTACATTTGTAATTGTATTCAGAATGAAATCCTACAAGGACTTTTTAAAGAACCATATGCAACTAAAATGACATCAATTGGTTTTGTAATACAGTAGTAAATGTTTCTTTTGTGAATTCTTCATTGACACAATTATTCAACCCCTTAAAGACTACCACTCTGAAGAACAGAGGTTCATTCAAGTGTTTTCAATCAGGTATTGAAAACACCTGTGGATGTCACGGAGCAGCAATAAAGCATAATAAGCACCAATTAGGCAGCTTTAAAATGACTGTGATACTCAGCTCCTTCTAGACATTTACCGGGTGTGGTTACAAACATGGTGAAGTTAAGAGAATGGTCCAGGAAGACAAGAGAAGAGGTGATTACTCTTCACAGGAAGGGCAATGGCTATAAGAAGATTGCAAAGATGTTAAACATACCAAGAGAGACCATAGGAAGCATCATTCGCAAATTCAAGGCAAAGGGCACTGTTGAAACGCTACCTGGTCGTGGCAGAAAGAAGATGCTGACTTCGACTGCTGTGCGCTACCTGAAGCGTAGAGTGGAGAAAAGTCCCCGTGTGACTGCTGAGGAACTGAGAAAAGATTTGTCAGATGTGGGTACTGAAGTTTCAGCTCAGACAATACGGCGCACAGTGCGTAATGAAGGCCTCCATGCCAGAACTCCCAGGCGCACCCCCTTGCTGTCTCCAAAGAATAAGAAGAGTCGACTGCAGTATGCCAAAAGTCATGTGGACAAACCACAGAAGTTTTGGGATAGTGTTCTGTGGACTGATGAAACAAAATTAGAACTGTTTGGGCCCATGGATCAACGCTATGTTTGGAGGAGAAGAACAAGGCCTATGAAGAAAAGAACACCTTGCCTACTGTGAAGCATGGCGGGGGTCAATCATGCTTTGGGGCTGTTTTGCTTCTTCAGGTACAGGGAAGCTTCAGCGTGTGCAAGGTACCATGAATTCTCTTCAGTACCAGGAGATATTGGATGACAATGTGATGCAGTCCGTCACAAACCTGAGGCTTGGTGAGACGTTGGACCTTTCAACAGGACAATGATCCCAAGCATACCTCCAAGTCCACTAGAGCATGGTTGCAGATTAAAGGCTGGAACATTTTGGAGTGGCCATCGCAGTCACCTGACTTAAATCCGATTGAGAACCTCTGGTGGGACTTAAAGAAAGCAGTTGCAGTGCGCAAGCCTAAGAATGTGACTGAACTGGAGGCTTTTGCCCATGACGAATGGGCGAAGATACCCGTAGATCGCTGCAAGACACTTGTGTCAAGCTATGCTTCACGTTTAAAAGCTGTTATAACTGTAAAAGGATGTTGTACTAAGTACTAAGATTGAATGTCACTTGGGGGTTGAATAAAACTGATAATGATGTGAGCACAGAAAAGACATTTGTGTTTATTTCATTATAAATGTTATGTTATATTTGTCTGACCTACACGTGCCTCTTTGATTTAATTGTAAGCAAGATGAATGAATGATCAAAATCAATGTCAAACTGGTCAAAACACTCAATTTCAGTGGGGGTTGAATAATTTTGAACACAACTGTATGCAGTGCACGTTTCTGTGGATTTTATTGTTCAACCAATTAGAACGGCTGTGATCCCGTTTAATTGACATGCGTGGCTGTTCTTTGTAAAAATGCTTGAATTTAAACATTTCATAATTTTCTTTATCTCAATAGATACATTTGAAATGGTATACAAAGTAGGCACTTGGTATCCACTTTTAATATAAAGAGAGGAAAAGGCGGAGCTCCAAGAGGAAAAGGTGGAGCTTAAAGAGGAAGGGTGGGGATTAACCAGGAAGAGGTGTGCCCTTGACAGGAAGGGGTGCGTCAAATTTAAATAAGGGGGTGCACGAGTTTAGTCAGGCCTTGGGCAGCACAAAACCTAAATACACCACTGTTGACACCCTCATACACACTGCACATTGCTGTGAGTTTTATTGCTGTGGAGCTCTGTGATACACTCATACACACTGCACATTACTGTGCGTTTTATTGCTGTGGAGCTCTCTAATGTGCAGTGTGTTAGTAATGTACATTATCTTTTAAAGTGATCTGCAGTTTCCCTCCTTGCCACAGGGACTTTCTGTGCCGTGGTGCAGGCTTAGCTGCAGTGAGTGGATGATGGCTGCTGTGGCAGAGCGCTGGCCATCTGTAAGTCTGAAGTGGATTCCCCAATACGTGTCTGGGTCCAAAAGGATTTTTATTTTCTTACACAATTTTCAAAAAGATTATTTTAATGAGTTATGAAATAAATTCTTTAGTACAGTAAAGTACATATGGATGTTGCGTTGTATGAGTGGGATTTTGTGTGTGCGGCACAAGGGGGCCCCATGATCTCCATTTGCCCGGGGGCCCCATTAGTTGTCAGTCCGCCCCTGGTGAAAGAGTTACATGATCTTTATTATGTGTCATATGTGCTTATATATCATTTATAAAACATAATAACCATTAGGTTACTCTTTATATAATATCTTTATCTTCATAAATTAATTTTCTGACAATTAACACACAGAGTAACATGACGGTTATTTAGTGTGGTTTGTGACTGGATACAATTTCATTAAAAACAACAAAATACACAATTTTTTTATCGGTCAGATAACAGTTTGCAGCTTTATCCGGGTAATCCTTGGAATTCAGTCAAATGTAACCTGCTGAAAACTGAAGAAAAGCAGAGTACCCAGAGGCGTTTGGATACTTTGCAGATTACCCGGATAAGGTCTGATGTTTCGTTGCACATTACACTTTATCCAACAACACTAGGGTAATGTGCGAATTACCCGGTTAAAACAGTGCAGAAAAGCGGAGCACCCAGAGGCCTCTGGATACTTTGTTGATTACCCCGGTAAAGTCCGAAATTTCATTTCACTTCGGACTTTTTGCTATTGACGCCTGGGTATTGTCAGGATTACCCGGGTAATCCTAGGATTAACCACACTTCGGGCTTTAACCATAACATATATGAATTTATCTTACGTAACGCCACTTCCTATGAGTTTTTAGACCCTAATTGAAAGTTATGTTAATGCTATGTGGAGATTTTAATGTTAGTAAAATATTAGTTTAATGAAAGATCACAAAGGGACACAGTGCGACTCCAGCATTAACATGACGCAGGGCACTTCTTTCCCCTACACAGAGTGCTAGAGGAGTGTACTGAGCATATGCAGCCCTAAGTGGGCTGACTGGCCAAACAGTCAGATGTGACCACAAAATAAATTTTTTATTGCTTTCTTTTTCTATTTTTACATTAAATATGATTATGCTTGGTATCATTAGAAAAGCTTGAATCTGGCCTTTCCAACAACATCCCACTTGACCTAGTGGGGTGCATAGAAGTAGGGATAAAGGAATCCAAATTATCCCTCCACTGCAAAATCGTCTCCACCTTTACTGAAGTTAAGTGGCTTTCCCTGACATCATGATGTCACAGGTCATGACATCATTGGTCTGGAAGGAGTCTACACACCCAGCCTTACTTGCTATAGGCCACGGCAGGGAGTAGAGAAGGTCCTGCTCCGAGACGTAAGTAATCACGACAACAAGATGCTCACGTTGTACGCACCATAGAGTGACTTTGGATCATGCGAACGTCACGTCGTCTGAAGCAAAGAGGTTAATTTATACAATAATGAGAAAAAATTATATGCGAAAATGGTTAATATCATAAATAAATATGATCATAATAATAATAATTCTATTTGGGACATAGGGCTCATTTTGTCGTGGCTGTTTGCCATTAACCCAGATGAACCCATGTGGAAGCCAACAGAATTACTAAATATTTTGCTGCTTGAAGGTTTAACATAAACACAAATCTGGCACAACGGAGAAGAACTGGTGTTTGTAGAAATCATTTCTTTTGTCTCATTGGAGGAGTTGGTGTAGTTGAGTACAGTTTGGACTTTCCATTGCAAATCTTAATTGTGTATAAGTAATACAATGATCTGGGAAACATTTCACATACTGTTAAAATTTTGGAAAGGTTTCTAGTCAAACAAAGTTGAAGAAATTACATTTTTTTGATACCGGGGCAGGGAAACAGGCCAAGAATAGTGATTCCATTCATGAAATACAATTGCTTCCCAATAACATCTTGATTTAGGGTTGCGCATTGTCAGATTTGGACCTGTATAGTTTGGCTTCATCAAAAAGCACCAAGGTGATGTCCAAGGACCTTAACGGTGGTGGGCCATGGACAATTAGGAGACCAAATCATGCATGTAAGGCCAGCACTAGCTGTGACCGATGAGTAGATTTTTATCTTCCTTACCAGAGTAGCATGAATCAGAGGTTATTTGTTACGTACCCCGCTGTGGTCTCTCGGCAACCAGCAGCATCTGCCCGGGCGCCTAGTGAAGAGGGGAATCCGTGCGGTCACATGATACGGCGGGGGGCGGAGTCCGGCGGGATGAAACAGTAATTGAATTTAAGTAGGTATGGGATAGGCATAAGGCTATCCTAAACAAAAGATAAATCCAGGTAAAGTATCCATGTAATTGGGCAGACTAGATGGGCCGAAAGGTTCTTATCTGCCAACATTTTTCTATGTTTCTATGACGCAGACCCGCTGGGTTTAAAAATGAAGGCAATGCATTCATACATTGCCCTAACGTGGTTAAACATCCCTTAGAGCTGCTCTGTTGTATTTGGTGAATTCCTGGTTCTGACATATTGGCAAACGGCTTCTGACGATTCTGGTTCTGACATATTCTTGAACCCAGGACATACTTGAAAACGAGAGAAATCTCAATGTTTCCTTCCTGGTAAAATCCTTTATAAATAAATAAATAAATATTGGCTTATCGCTCAAGCCTTGCATGCTCTTTTGAACCAGCCAACTCGAGCACCTTCCTCGCCTCCTCGCCCCACAATAGCTAGTGTATCCACCGCTATTGTTCTGCCTAATCACCATGTGCATATGATGGCACCTTTACGCTTTGACGGTACCCCTAGTGATTGTCGGGGTCACTTGACTCAAGTCGGTATACACTTTGACCTCAATCCGGGTATGTGTCCCTCAGACAAATCCAAGGTGGGATTTCTTATAAACCTTCTTTCTGACAAAGCCCTGGAATGGGCTACTCCGTTATGGGAGGCCAAGAAGCCTGTTGTGTATGATTTTGAGATGTTTGTATCTGAACTTCGCCACACGTTTAATCCAGCTTGCAGATCTCAGAAAGCTGATAGAGCACTCTTTCGTATCCGGCAAGGCAATAGAAAGGTTTCGGACTATGCTATTGAATTCAAGACCCTTGCCTCAGAGGTCACATGGACCAATGAGGCCCTAGTGTTAGTCTTCACAGAGGGCTTGGCAGACTCTCTTATGCATGAACTTGCATCTATGAAATTACCTGATGTGTTAGAGGAATTGATTGAGTTTTGCATTGCTCTGGATGATCAAATCCGTGACAGACGGACCCCTAGAGAGAGAGTACGTAGAGTGTTACCACCCCTCCCCAACAGTGCTCCTCTCATTCCAGCTCAACCCGTAGCTGAAAATCAGTGTCCTGAACCCATGCAAATTGGAAATACTGGTATATCACAGGAGGAGAGAGAGTATCGCAGGAGGGAGGGTCTGGCTTCTACTGTGCCGGCAGGGGGCATTTCAGATATCAATGTACCAGGAGACCCAGAGGTGCCAGGGTTTCGGGAAACGAACAAGCCTAAGGTCCGTTGGGAGACAGACCTTGGGCTTGACTAACGTTTCTCCTAACATGAAAATGCGTATGATGGTGCCTGTCTCTCTCTCATGGGAGACCTCCTTGATGCATACCTCTGCCTTTATTGATTCAGGGGCAGATGGGAATTTTATGGACCAGGAGTTTGCGCATCATCAGGCTATCCCTTTGATTGAGAGAGATACAACATTGTTTGTAGAGGCTATTGATGAGAGGCCTCTATCCCAACCCCGGGTTATGCATGACACTGTTGTTCTGAGTCTCAAAACAGGGGTTCTTCATTCTGAGTATATAACGTTTCAGGTTATTGAATCACCCTCTTGTCCAGTTCTTCTAGGCTTTTCCTGGTTGGTGCGCCATAATCCGTCTCTTGATTGGGAGCTAGGTGAGATCAAGTCTTGGAGCTCTCGTTGTTGGATGCAATGATCACAGAGTGTCACCACAATAGGAAGTCTCAATGTTCCTACCGCTCCCCATCTATCCACAGAGTTACCTTAGTGGTATCAAGATTTGAAGGCAGTGTTTGAAAAAAAAACTGTGATATCTTACCCCCCTCATAGACCATATGACAGTGCAATAGATTTGCTTCCCGGGAACCATGCCACCTAGAGGTCATGTCTATCCTCTGTCTCAAAAGGAGAATGAAATAATGGAAGAATATATAAGGGAGAACCTGGCTAAGGGTTTTATAAGATGTTCTTCCTCCCTTGTATTGACTACCGCGGCCTGAACCGCATAACCATTCGTAACGTGTACCCTATACCATTCATTTCCGAATTATTTGACAGATTACGAGGGGCCAAGTACTACAATAAATTGGATCTCAGGGGTGTTTATAATCTGGTCAGGGTAAAGGAACATTATGAGTGGAAAACCGCTTTTAATACCCATAGTGGGCATTACGAGTATCTGGTAATGCCTTTTGGGCTGTGTAATGCTCCGGCAGTATTTCAAGAGAGTTTTTACAAATTTTTGTCATTGTTTATCTAGATGACATATTTATTTATTCACCTGATCTGGAAACCCGTCATGCGCATGTGCCAACCGTTCTCAGACAATTGCTGGAGAACGGTTTATATTGCAAACTCGAAAAATGTATGTTCGATCTCACCATGCTACAATTTCTCGGATACGTAATTACTCCTGAGGACTTCCAAATGGATCCCGCCAAGCTGTCCTTCATAGTGGATTGGCCGTTGCCTCAAGGGTTGAAGCTATTCAGAGATTTTTGTGTTTCGTCAACTACTATAGGCGATTCATAAAAAAAATTCTTCATTGGTTGCCCCTTTAACCAAGATGATAAAAAAGGGTATACAGAACCAGAAATGGACTCCCTGTGCGAAACAACCTTTTGAGACACTGAAAGTAGCGTTCACTTCTGCTCCAGTGTTAAGACATCCTGACCCTAGGTTACCATTCCAAGTAGAGGTAGATGCTTCCTAAATAGGAATCAGAGCCATCCTATCACAAAGGGAGACACAGATAAACCGTTGCATCCTTGTGGATTCTTCTCTCGTAAAATGTCCCCTGCTCAAATAAATTATGATATAGTTTCTGAGTGGAGACATTTACTAGAGGGGTCTTCCATACCCGTCGTGATAATCACAGACCATAAAAATTTAACCTATATAGGGGATGCAAAACGATTAAATGCGAGGCAAGCCAGGTGGTCATTGTTCTTGTCCAGTTTTAATTTTCTTCTGACCTATCGACCTGGTTCAAAGAATATCAAGGCAGATGCTTTGTCTCGACAGTTTGACCCGTTTGAACGACATATACAAGATAACAATCCCATTGTTCCCAAGGCCCGTATCATGTCAGCAACCACTGTCACCGTTTCTTCTCCTCTACTCGAGTGCCTTCAGGTAGCTCAGGAACTCGCTCCAGAAAACACCCCTCCTGACAAACTCTTTGTCCCTGAAAACCAAAGAGAGAATCTTATTACATTACATCATGACACCAAACTGTTGGGTCACATGGGGATATCTAAGACCATATCCAGTTTAAAGCGACAGTTTTGGTGGCCTACGTTACGCCAGAATGTAAAAGAGTTTGTATCTGCATGTAACACTTGCGCCAAAAATAAAAGTCAAAGGAACTTACCCGTGGGTTTATTGCACCCCTAACCCATTCCAGATAGACCATGGTCTCACATTGCCATAGATTTTATAGTCGATCTACCTCCATCCAAGGGTAACACTGTGATTCTCGCCATTGTAGATCGATTTTCTAGAATGGCTCATTTCGTCCCTCTCCCCAAGTTACCCTCTGCCGCAGAGTTGGTACCTATTTTCATAAATAACCTTGTGAGTCTTCACGGTATACCACTTGAGATTGTCTCAGACAGAGGTACTCAATTTGTCTCCCAATTTTGGAAAGGTTTTTGCAAAAACATGGGTGTTACATTAGCTTTTTCATCCGCTTATCACCTACAAAGTAATGGGGCATCCGATAGAGCCAATCAAGACCTTGAACAATATCTTCGATGTTTCATATCTCAGCAGCAACACTCTTGGTCCGAATATTTACCATGGGCTGAATACGCTCGCAACAATTTAAAAAATGATGATACTTCTGGTCACTCCCCGTTCTTTACGGTCTAGGGCTTCCACCCCCGATGCTTCCGTCTCACTTTCTGACCTCCAATCTGCCTCCATTGGAGGATCATTTGCATGACCTCCGGCAGATTTGGGTACAAGTAAAAGACATATCTGAAAGGAACGTCAGAGCTCAAAAAGAGAAAACTGACAAAGGTAGACGCATGTCACCGGTTTATAAGGTAGGGGATCATGTCTGGTTATCTACCCGCCATATTAAGTTACAGGTACCCACTATGAAGTTGACCCCATGCTTCATAGGCCCCTACAGGGCCTTACGTCGTCTTAGTCCTGTGTCAAATAAATTGGCCTTACCACGTGCTCTCCGAATCCATAATGTGTTCCATGTATGAAGCCTTTAATCTGTAACTGCTTCACTCGCTCCAGTCCACCTCCTCCACCTGTTGACGTAGGGGGTGAGGAGGAATACGAGATCAACTCTATACTTGATTCCAGACTATGTAGAGGATCCCTTCAATACTTGGTGGATTGGAAGGGTTATGGACCCCAGGATAGATCCTAGTTGCCTGCTCGCGACGTCCATGCTCCTCGTCTGGTTCGTGCTTTTCATAGGGATCATCCTCGGGCACCAGGGGGTCGTTCGGGGACCTCCTGTGGAGAGGGGGGTACTGTTACATACCTCGCTGTGGTCTCTCGGCACCCGGCAGCATCGTCCATGCTGCTCGCTGCCCGGGCACCGAGTGAAGAGGGGAATCCGGGCGGTCATGTGAGATGCCGGGGTCGGAGCCCGGCGGGATAACGCGGACTCGCCGGGTTTAAAAACGAAGGCAATGCATTCATGCATTGCACTAACGTGGTTAAACATCCCTTGGAGCTGCTCTGTTGTATTTGGTGAATTCCTGGTTCTGACATATTGGCAAATGGCTTCTGACGATTCGGGTTTTGACATATTGGCAAACGGCTTCTGACGATTCTGGTTCTGACTTATTGGCAAAGTGCTTCTGGCTATTCTGGTTCTGACTTATCGGCACTGTAACCCTGAGTTTGCCTTGCTGCACGATTATTATTCTAGGGATATATATATATCAGACCGACCACTTCTAAGGATCGGAGGGCAAGGATAGGGAGCTCCATGCAAGGATCAATACCCCTCCTGGTGGGGATCATATCATTATTAGGTTGTTAACTGACATATTCAACATTTTTATACATTTGTACATATTGAAAGGGCCATTTGGACCATACAGGTCACAAACACCCCTCTTGTTTCTTCATAAATCATAATTAAAGGTCAAAATTTTAATTCCTAAAGGGACTAGGCAGGCTGAACAGCTTCGTCACTTCTGATTCCAGGTGGTCAATGACAAATTTACAGTTGCAAAAGACCAAATTTAGACTAGCCCAACCATGGCTTAACTCAGATACCGTGTAACTACATTTCCTATCCAATGAGTGACAAAACTTCGGTCCCTGGACCTCGACAGATCCACATCCCACCACTCCTTCGCCTCCCTGTGGAGTTTCCCCTCCCACTGGTAGGAGACCCATTACTGGCTGTGGAGATTGAGGGCCCACGTCTCTTGGGCACGATAGATATCCACCTGATGGGAGCAGATAGGAACTATGGAGGCTGGCTATGGGCTGATCCAACTCCCCCTAGAAGACACAGTGGCCATGATATCAGGTCTAGATGAGTGCCTGTCACTACTGCTGGAGGAGGACGAGTGCCCACTTGCAAGAGGCGACTGACGTCGACTGGCTGTATTGCGGGTCTGCCAGGGAAGATGGGCTCCGTGCAGGAGTGCGTCTACTCTGGAGATGCTTTACTCGTAAGCTGTACGTTTGGTCATTCTACTGTGGAGGAAGATGGGGTGCAGTGTACTGAGTATGGCGATTTGGACATTGCGCCATCCCTGGACTCTCTACCTCTGGAAGAGATACCTGCTCAGCGTGGTATGGTCTTGCCTGATACCTATGCAGTTCCTGCTGGAGCGGTGGTCGACAGGGCGGCTGCTATGCATTTCCTCATGATTTCTGTGCAGATGGTACTGTCTGAGCTTGTCGGCCCGACTGCTGGAGTGGTGCAGGGTCTGTCCTGCGGCACTGATTTAGGTGATGCTGGAGCTGCATGGGAATCTTCGTCGGCAAGCCTTCCGCATTGCTTGAGAGCTTGAGGGGGCTGTGTGTCCTGCTTCTTTGCTGGACACGGGCTGATGGGTTGACCATGGGTTGATTTGGCCTGAATGGCTACCATGCTCACTTCTCTTGGCCCTGGTTCACCTGACCATGTGGCCCTTTCCATGGCCTCCATTTTTCTGGTAGGACAATGGAACATGCAGGAATGCCACGTATTCATGGGTGGTTCCCACTTATTCTTCCCCGTTCTCCCTCCCCACTTTTTTTTATTATATACCTGTGATGTTGCCCCACCCGATGATCCCTGGAAGACTCCCCGATGCCCTGTACTGCCCAGTTTGTTTCACTACCCTCCCCCTTTTATTTTTATTTTTTTTGTTACTTTAGTAATTGCTGTCTATTCCTGTAACTGACAATGCGGTGATGTTTTACCACTATTATATTGTTACTGTTCTTGGTGATAACATTTCAAAATAAAGAGTTTAAAAGAAGATAATTGTTACTATATATTACTGGTTTAAAACAGGTGTTATTCTATTAAAATATTACTGTTTCAGATCTACTGCATAGTTTAGCTATCTGATTTCTTTGGAATTTTTTCCTGATCTAAAAAAAGTTCATATTAAAATTTTTTATGCCTGACATGCAGGCAGTTATTATGATTTTTCTTTTGTTTTTAGTTGTGAAGATATTAATCCTTGAATGAATAGATGAATTCAATAAAATGGTATTAAAAACTAAAAAAAACAACCTCTGGGGTGTCAAGGTTTCTGGCATACTTCTTATATTGGTTCACTTTGTTGACTTAAATATGGTGACTAATAGAATAGCGATGATATACTATCATGGCATTTCTAATACCTCAGCCATTTTATAATTCTCAGAGCGTATAGAAAAAGAGCAGAAATTCACAAGAAAAAACTAAAAATTTTCAATGCAACCAATACAATATCAGCCTGCTCTTTTTTTCTGTCTGAGGATGAAATGCGTAGATTGGTTATCAGCACTATCTACATAAGCAGTTTTATACTGCAACGTCCTCTCTAAGCAACATGTTCACATCTTTATGGCATTCTTTGAGCAATACAATTTAGGAGTACGTGCCGGTATCGTTGAAGTGCACCTGTACCAGCACAAATCAAATAAGGAACCTAAAAAAACAGTGTGTGTCCTAGGGACTAGGGATGAGCCGAACACTCCCCGAGTTCGGTTCGAGCCCGAACCTGAACTTCCCATTTGTTCGGGACCGAACCCGAACCCGAACCCCATGCAAGTCAATGGGGCTGAAAATTCGGTTTTTTAGAGTGCCCTCCAAGAGGGCATATATGCTACATATTTGCCATAAAAGGAGTATGGGGGTCCGGGTAGTGCCCTGGGGGTCAGGAAACGAGGACAAAAAGTTTTAAAAAAACGTTTTTAGAGGGACAGTGAGTTTTCCATGAAATAAGGGTTAAAAATAAAAACGAAAAATTCCTTCAAATATCGTGCCTAGGAGGTCCCCATAACCTGCCCGTGAAGTGGCGGATTTCTAGGATGTATAGAAACACTTAAAAACAAATAAATGACGTTTCATATGACGGTAAATGCTTTTCCTTTAATCTATCCATAAACAACTGCTTGGGGCGGCAGCCTGTATGAAAAGACATTTTAGGACGCGCAGAAAAAGTTTAGTGTTTTTTGGGCTAAATTATTGTGAAACTTATGCAGGCTTTGGATGAAAGTAACAATAGGTGCTTTAAAATTGGGCTTTTAGTGTCGGCAACAGTGCCGTCACACCGTAACCCCTCTGAGGATATGAATCTGATACAGGCGTCAATGGCAGTGCACCCAGATATTGTGCCTTTAGTGCCAGGCATGCAAGTACTATCATACAGTAACCCCTCTGTGGTATTGTAAAAGAGTGCAGGGGTGGACCATGCGGTCCTACATTGAAAAGTGTTTTTTTAATCTGTTAATGGGCGTCAGTGCACCCAGATATTGTGCCTTTAATGCCAGGCCATCAAGTATCATCATACAGTAACCCCTCTGTAGTATTGTGGAAGAGTGCAGGGGTGGACCATGTGGTCCTTTATTGAAAAGTTTTTGATCTGGTAATGGGCGTCAGTGCACCCAGATATTGTGCCTTTGCCTTTGTGGTCCTATATTGAAAAGTGATTTTTTTTAATCTGTTAATGGGCGTCAGTGCACCCAGATATTGAGCCTTTAATGCCAGGCCATCAAGTATCATCATACAGTAACCCCTCTGTGGTATTGTGGAAGAGTGCAGGGGTGGACCATGTGGTCCTTTATTGAAAAGCTTTTGATCTGGTAATGGGCGTCAGTGCACCCAGATATTGTGCCTTTGGTGCCAGGCTAGCAAGTATCATCATACAGTAACCCCTCTGTAGTATTGTGGAAGAGTGCAGGGGTGGACCATGTGGTCCGATATTGAAAAGTGTTTTTTTTTAATCTGTTAATGGGCGTCAGTGCACCCAGATATTGTGCCTTTAATGCCAGGCCATCAAGTATCACCATACAGTAACCCCTCTGTGGTATTGTGGAAGAGTGCAGGGGTGGACCATGTGGTCCTATATTGAAAAGTTTTTTATCTGTTAATGGGCGTCAGTGCACCCAGATATTGTGCCTTTAATGCCAGGCCATCAAGTATCATCATACAGTAACCCCTCTGTAGTATTGTGGAAGAGTGCAGGGGTGGACCATGTGGTCCTTTATTGAAAAGTTTTTGATCTGGTAATGGGCGTCAGTGCACCCAGATATTGTGCCTTTAATGCCAGGCCATCAAGTATCATCATACAGTAACCCCTCTGTAGTATTGTGGAAGAGTGCAGGGGTGGACCATGTGGTCCTATATTGAAAAGTGTTTTTTTTATTATCTGTTAATGGGCGTCAGTGCACCCAGATATTGTGCCTTTAATGCCAGGCCATCAAGTATCAACCATACAGTACCCCTCTGTGGTATTGTGGAAGAGTGCAGGGGGGTGGACCATGTGGTCCTAATTGAAAAGTTTTTTATCTGTTAATGGGCGTCAGTGCACCCAGATATTGTGCCTTTAATGCCAGGCCATCAAGTATCATCATACAGTAACCCCTCTGTAGTATTGTGGAAGAGTGCAGGGGTGGACCATGTGTCCTTTATTGAAAAGTTTTTGACATGGTAATGGGCGTCAGTGCAACCGAGATATTGTGCCTTTAATGCCACATCAATATGCATCATACAGTACCCCTCTGTAGTATTGTGGAAGAGTGCAGGGGTGGACATGTGGTCCTATATTGAAAAGTGTTTTTTTTTAATTGTTAATGGGCGTCAGTGCACCCAGATATTGTGCCTTTAATGCCAGGCCATCAAGTATCATCATACAGTAACCCCTCTGTGGTATTGTGGAAGAGTGCAGGGGTGGACCATGTGGTCCTTTATTGAAAAGTTTTTGATCTGGTAATGGGCGTCAGTGCACCCAGATATTGTGCCTTTAGTGCCAGGCCAGCAAGTATCATCATACAGTAACCCCTCTGTAGTATTGTGGAAGAGTGCAGGGGTGGACCATGTGGTCCTATATTGAAAAGTGTTTATTTTTATCTGTTAATGGGCGTCAGTACACCCAGATATTGTGCCTTTGATGCCAGGCCATCAAGTATCATAATACAGTAACCCCTCTGTGGTATTGTGGAAGAGTGCAGGGGTGGACCATGTGGTCCTATATTGAAAAGTTTTTTGTTTTTTTTAATGGGCGTCAGTGCAGCCAGATATTGTGCCTTTCATGGCAGCAAGTGCCTTCACACCTTAACCCTTTTGTGGTATTGTGGAAGAGTTCAGTGCTGGAGATTTTGTGAATGCAGAAGAGGACATCCCCTATCTATTCCATTACTTCAGCATCAGGGGATTGATAGCTGCTGATCCAGGACTGATTCATTTTTATAAATGTCAGCCGGTCTACAGAGTCGGTGGACAGACGCACTCTTTTGTCTGTGACAAAACCTCCAGCGGCACTGAACGTCCTTTCGGAAAGCACGCTAGATGAAGGGCCACTTAGTAGCTGCATAGCATATTGGCTAAGTTCTGGCCAGTGATCCAATCTCAACACCCAGTAAGCCAGTGGATCATCTGCTGGAAAGGTATTCAGGTCTGCCCTTGCCCCTAGGTAGTCCTGCACCATATGGTGAAGACGCTGGCAATGGGTGCCTACATTTGACGTCCCTGGGCGTCGAGGACTAAAATGCATCAGTCAAGCGGCCCTGGCCTTCACCGCTATTCCTCTGATCACCTGCAGCCTCAGAAGCACGTGTGTCAGCACTTGGTAATCTAACAGTGCCTGGAAAGGTGTTACACAAGTTTCGCTTTAGAGCGTCCTCAAGTTTTGTCATCCTGTGCTCCCTCTGTGCGGGCAGGATGAGCTCTGCAACTTTCCTCTTGTATCGTGGATCAAGAAGGGTTGCCAACCAGTAATGATCCCTCTCCTTGATAGCACGAATCCTGGGGTCCTTTAGCAGGCTTTGCATCATTAGGGAGCCCATGCAGCGTAGGTTGGAGGTGGAATTAGCTGCCGAGTCTTCCTGGTCAATGAGGATGACCGTATCTTGAACTTCCTCCTCCCAGCCACGCACAAGCCCTTCTGCTTCTGGGCACACAAAACCCTGCCTTGAGGAATCCCCACCTGCAATGCCCCCACTACTTAAAAAGTTCTCCTCCTCCTCATCCTCCTCCTGTCTGATCTGAGTAGGACCCGCTGGAATGCTGTCTGCAGAAAGACTGGGGCCTTGAGAGCTAGGGAAGGCCTCCTCTTCCTCCCGCTGCTCTGCCTCTAGAGCCACATCTATAATTCCCCGCAGAGTGTGCTCCAGCAGGAACACTAAAGGAATTGTGTCACTGATGCATGCACTGTCCCTGCTCACCATCCTCGTTGCCTCCTCAAATGGTGACAGTACAGTGCATGCATCCTTGATCATCAGCCACTGCGGGGGGGGAAAAAACCAAGTTGACCTGAACCTGTCCTTGTGCCATACTCACACAGGTACTCGTTGATGGCCCTCTGCTGCTTGTGCAGACGCTGCAGCATTGCTAATGTCGAATTCCACCTGGTGGGCATGTCACAGATCAGACGGTTTGTGGGAAGGTGGAATTCTCTTTGAATTTCTGCCAGGTGAACGCTTGCTGGGAATGACGGTCTGAAGTGGCTGCAGACTTTTCTGGCCTGGATGAGAAGCTCTGGCAGCCCTGGTACTTGGTTAGGAAACGCTGTACCACCAGATTTAGGACGTGTGCTAGGCATGGTACATGCGTCAATTTACCCTTGCGTAGGGCAGAGAGAAGGTTGCTGCCATTATCGCAGATGATCATTCCCAGCTCAAGCTGGCGTGGTGTTAACCATCTCTGCACCTGCCCCTGCAGAGCTGACAAAATTTCTGACCCGGTGTGGCTCCTGTCCCCTAAACAAACCAGCTCAAGCACAGTATGGCATCTTTTTGCTTGAGCCATTGCGTACACCCTGTCAGGCGTCGGTTTAACTGCTACTTCGCCAGAGACAGAGAAGGAGGAGGAGGAGGAAGAGGTGGTGGTGGTGGAGCAGACAGACCTCATACAAGCAGCTTTCTGGAGGTGTGGTGGATGAACAAGCTCCAGCACAGAGCCCCATCTTGGATCCCTCCCAGCTGCAATCAGAGTTACCCAGTGTGCCGTGAAGGAAATGTAATGACCCTGTCCATGCTTGCTGGACCACGTGTCTAAAGTGACATGCACCTTGCTGCTGACTGCCTTTCCCAATGACTCGATAACATTGTCTTCCACGTGCTGGTATAGTGCTGGAATGGCCTTGCGTGAAAAGTAATGGCGTTTTGGAACCTGCCACTGTGGTACAGTGCATTCAGCAAATTCACGGAAGGGAGCAAAGTCCACCAGCTGGAAAGGCAGCAGCTGCAATGCGAGTAATTTTGCTAAGCTGGCATTTAGACGCTGTGCTTGGGGATGGTTGGGACTATATTTTTTCTTTCGCTGCAGCAGCTGCGGCAACGTAATCTGACTGCATAAATCTTCAGCTACTGGGATGATGTCACATTGTGAGGAAGGACCTGCTGGTACATCCATTACTGTAGCATCATCCCTGTCGGTGGAGGTTGTAGGCAATTGCATGGCAGGACATACAGTGTGGGTAGAGACAGATGAGGAGGAGGAGGACCTACGCAAAGTTTTGCCCCAACGGGATGTGTGGCACTTGTTCATATGTTGCCTCAAGCACGTGGTACCCAAGTGTCCAGTGTTTATCCCACGCTTCAGCCTCCTCTGACATAGATTACAAATAGCAATGGTGGGGTCTGCTGCACAGTTCTTAAAGAACTCCCAGACAGCAGAGTTCCTGCATGTGTTCTTTGAGACAACAGCGCTCTGCACCGGAGCAGCTCTGACATGTGATGCCTTGGACTGGCTAGTGCTACGGTTGGTCACAGAGGATGTTGTGCCTCGTGCTTGCTGTGCCTCCTCCTCCTCCTCCCCCTCCTCCTCACTTGATTCCTCAGTTCGATCTGGCACCCAGGTGGAGTCAGTGACCTCATCATCATCAATGTCATCTTCACCCCCTATCTCCTCGTCACTGGAGCCAACTTGGCAGTATGCTGCAGCTGCTGGGGCAACATGAGTGCCAGTTATTTGTGTGTTATCACTGGCACCCCCTTCCTCTAGGTTGATTATACTCCCTTGCTCAACCTCAGAGATTGAATCAGAGCACTGTACTTGCTGCGCATCCTCAAGCAGCATGTCACTCTCATTGTAGTCAAACAATTCAGCTGACTCCTGTGTGTGTGATAGCGAGGCTACGGCAGGAGTAGCTGTGGACATGGAGGCTGCATTAGATGCTTTGGCAGCTGAGGTGGACTGTAAAGCACTAGAAGCCAGGCTTGCAGAGGACTCGGAGGATGAGGATGGCCTGGTTAGCCAATCCACCAAGTCCTCTGTATGTTGCTGCTGCTTAAGACGGCCAGCACCAGTTAGAAAGGACAAGCGTGCCCCTGCAGAGGATGCACCACGTCCACCACGACCAGAGACACAGCCTCCCGACACAGGGGCTGCTTGCCCTCTTATTTGTGGCTGGGAGCGTCTGCCTGTCCTTTTTGTTCTTTCAGACATGGTGAGTGATATATAGATTAATATATACAGAACTCTGATTCAACTCTTGTATAAAGATTTAAGTAACTCTGGTATAACTCAGTGAGACACACTGATAGCTGGCAGCCAGTGACAAGAGACAGATCACCTTAATTCACAAATGTTTTAAATAAATTAGTGAGCCCCAAAATACAGCGTGGTACTGTATGTATGACGAGACACAGATCACCTTAATTCCCAAGTGTTTTAAAGAAATTAGTGAGCCCCAAAATACAGCGTGGTACTGTTTGTATGACGAGACACAGATCACCTTAATTCCCAAGTGTTTTAAAGAAATTAATGAGCCCCAAAATACAGCGTGGTACTGTATGTATGACGAGACACAGATCACCTTAATTCCCAAGTGTTTTAAAGAAATTAGTGAGCCCCAAAATACAGCGTGGTACTGTTTGTATGATGAGACACAGATCACCTTAATTCCCAAGTGTTTTATAGAAATTAGTGAGCCCCAAAATACAGCGTGGTACTGTTTGTATGACGAGACACAGATCACCTTAATTCACAAGTGTTTTAAAGAAATTAGTGAGCCCCAAAATACAGCGTGGTACTGTTTGTATGACGAGACACAGATCACCTTAATTCCCAAGTGTTTTAAAGAAATTAGTGAGCCCCAAAATACAGCGTGGTACTGTATGTATGACGAGACACAGATCACCTTAATTCACAAGTGTTTTAAAGAAATTAGTGAGCCCCAAAATACAGCGTGGTACTGTTTGTATGACGAGACACAGATCACCTTAATTCACAAGTGTTTTAAAGAAATTAGTGAGCCCCAAAATACAGCGTGGTACAGTTTGTATGACGAGACACAGATCACCTTAATTCCCAAGTGTTTTAAAGAAATTAGTGAGCCCCAAAATACAGCGTGGTACTGTTTGTATGACGAGACACAGATCACCTTAATTCCCAAGTGTTTTAAAGAAATTAGTGAGCCCCAAAATACAGCGTGGTAGTTTGTATGACGAGACACAGATCATCTTAATTCCCAAGTGTTTTAAAGAAATTAGTGAGCCCCAAAATACAGCGTGGTACTTTTTGTATGACGAGACACAGATCACCTTAATTCCCAAGTGTTTTAAAGAAATTAGTGAGCCCCAAAATACAGCGTGGTACTGTTTGTATGACGAGACACAGATCACCTTAATTCCCAAGTGTTTTAAAGAAATTAGTGAACCCCAAAAATAATTGCTGGCTGTGTGACGAGACCCAGAAGATCACCTCAATTCACAAATGTTTTAAAGAAAGTTGTAAACCCCCAAAAAAATTGCTGCCACAGTGACAAGACACACATCACCTAAATTCCCTGATATTTGGTATAAATGAGACCCAAAAAGACTTGCTGGCACAGTGTGACAAGACCCAGAAAATCACCTCAATTCACAAATGTTTTAAATAAAGTTGTAAACCCCAAAAAAACTTGCTGGCACAGTGACAAGACACACATCACCTAAATTCCCTGATATTTGGTCAAAATGAGACCCCCCAGACCCCCCCAGTAGCGTGGCAGACCGGCAGTAACAACACACACAACTATCTTCTTTGAAATCTCCTCTGAAATGCGTGCAGAAGCGCTGCGTTGAAACCTTATATAGTGTGCTGCGGGACTTAGCTCTGTGAGCCCATGATTGGGCAAAATTTGCCCAATCAGGACTCTGAGCGGTGATTGGCATAGTGTTCAACCAGTCTTGCACCAGACCTGTGGTCAGGTGCAAGGCTGTAGCCAATTACGAGCTTCAGGCAGTGGGAAAATGCATTGTGGTCCATTGTGGTCGAACATGCGGCGAACACCCGGAAATGTTTGGGGTTCGCGATCTGCTCGAACAGGCTAAGTTCGGGTCGAACCCCGAACTGTCCAAAAACCGAACAGCTCATCCCTACTAGGGACATGCAAACCTTCGATATTCAATTTGAATTCAAATCGTCGGACATACTTGATTCGATTCAGAAGTGAGCCGATCGATTCGAAAACGTTTGAAATCGATCACTTTCTTAATCAGAAGCTCCGGTATTGGACTCTCGGAATACGATTCTGGAGCTCGTCTGACCGCGATTCACGTCCCCAGCGGTGCAGCGGGCCTCCCAGACGCACAGCACGCGGCTGAGAAAGGCATGCTGCTAGGTGCTGCCTAGCAGCAAGACTGATGTGTGAGACATCACATGATGCACAGAGGAGGTCGATGATGGCACGCCCGAAGCTGCGAAGAGGTGTTCAGCCAAGAAAGAGGAGCGAGCAGCAGGCAGGACTGAGTCAAGTTGGTGATGGTGAGTATAACTACCCTGTCATTCCTTTATTGTGCTTCTTTTGCAGGATGGTGAAGGTGATGTAATGGATCATTAATTATCAACAGAAGAAGACGAGATGGGTTTGACTGAGGTGGGGGGGGGCTTAGAACTGCCCATATTAATTATATGGGGCCTGCTCTGTGCAGAGAGATAATAAATGATATGTAATGTCAGCTAAAGCTGCATACACAAACCTATACAAGCTATATCCTACAGGAAATCGGCACTTAATGATTCAATTCGATATTCGATTTGAATTGGAACTTTAACAGCCGATTTGATTTGTGATTCGATTCAAGTAAAAATTTGTGATTCGCAGGGCCCTAATGCGTCCAACAGGTTTGCAAACACAGAAAACAATTCAGAAGTGCATAAACATTTACGAGTCCACTAAAAACTGGCCACATCGCCAATTCCAAAGTACCAAGCATCAGTAGAAGCTGGTGAACATCAGTACCGGTCCCATTACCACTGGGTAAAAATAGACAAAGCCCAATGGAAAGCTTATGTTCCGGCCATTGACAGATCAAGAAGGTCATCTACTGCATTTGTGAATGCAAAAGCCAGAGTTAAATGGGGGCAAACAAAAGTAAGAAAAGTGGCTCAAACAAGCTATATGCACTCCTGTCATGCCCTGGGATGGTCTGGGCTCCGGCGGCCAGCAGCGCCTTCCTTGCTGCTCGCCGACCGGCTGCTGAGTGAAGTAGCAGAGGGTTGCGTTCATGGGTCACTGATGCGGAGAGGCGCTGCGTGATGATACGGCACTTGCTGAGTTTAAAAGCAGACGTCTGAGCCCTGGTTCTTTGCCCTGACGTGGTTCTCCCTCCTCAGTGCTTTCTTTGTGATTTATATGTCTTCTGCTCACTCGTGTATGACTCTGGCTTGACTAATGACTCTCCTGTCTCTTAACCCTTTGGCTCCTGACTCACAACCCAATATGGCATCTGACCTCTGGCAATCCTCTGACTACCCGATTTGGCTCACGACCTTTGGCACTTGGCTGACTCCCCGATCTGGCATCTGACTGGTATTAACCCCTGGTATCTTTTTTACTACCAACCCTTGGTATCTGACTCACAAGCAACCCAGGTATCTGGCTTATGAGCAACCTCTGGTATCTGACTCGCGAGCAACCTCTGGTATCTGACTCATGAGCAACATCTGGTATTAACTCCTAGTGTCTGTTATTCTGATGGTGTATGGTAATAGGTAGATTTGGTGGCCACTTAAAGGACCGGCAGTGTAAGATAGCTTGTCTGGTTACAGGGACATTATATATCTAGGAGGTACCGCCTCACAACACTTTTTTCCAAAGTCAAAAAACAAAAATGTCTGTAAGCACATAAAAGTAAATTTAGCATAAATATAACTTAAGCAATAATGATTTCCCGGGCCAAAGGATTTTGTACATAGTCATCTCGACGCTGGCAGTGAGTGATGGGCCTTAATGTTTTCAGTGGTCATCCTGGATGCTTTTTCTGGCACTTACCATTAGTGATTCGAATCTTTTCTTCTGCCAAGTGATGCTTTGGGACTTTCGACTTTGGATAGACAGGACAACTCAGCCACAGAGTAGCAATAGGGCTTGTAGTGACTAAAGCTGAGTCACCGCGTTTTCTACGTGTTAAACTGCTGGCTGAGTTTAATGAAATGCATAGTCCACATCTCTGCTGTATTCCAGCTCCTATCACCTCATTTTGTGCTCTTGCCTTGTCCCTTGCACCCCATGGATTGGACCTTTGTTATTTTTCTTTGTTGGAAACAGCTGGGGAAAATCTTTTCTCTGAGCATATTTTGAGGGACTGGGCCAGGAGCTGCAGCTCCATCAGCCCCTTTGTTATTCCAGCCCAATATATACTGTATGTGTGTGCTATGTAACGATAGAAAGGTAGAGAGAGAGATAGCTGTGTGTATATGTAGCGCTGGTTTTAAATCCCCTGCCGTTGTAGTACTTGTTTTTGACCACCGGAGGGAGACAAGTGCGATGTGAGACACTGAACATTGGGACTACATTTCCCGGCATGCTTTGGGAGCGGACACAGGAAGTGGGTGGGACACAGACGCTGACATCCTGAGCCTCGTGGAGAGAGCTGGCAGAGCGCGCCAGGGAGTGACAGAAGCAAGACACAGTGCTGCAGAGCGTGACAGTGACCAGGCCGGAGCACAGCTGGGGCCTGACAGAGATAAAGACCGGGTTATTCAGCCTTACAAGAGGAAGACCCAGTGATTCACCAGAATACCCACGCTGATATCGAGTGAGCTGGAAGACCCCGAGTTAGGAGCACCGCAGATCGATCTGACAGGGAGTGCAGGCAGTGAGCTGGACATCTGGCAGCAGCTAAAGGAAAGCAAGACAGCGGATCCGGTAACCCATAGAATCCCAGTCAAAATTGAGCGGAGAGACATCCTGGGTCGAGCGGAGCACCGAGTATCTGGCGGATGGGTGAGAGGCCTTCCAGGCCGTTGTGAAAATAGAAAGCACACTGCTGTTTGTTTAAAAAAAACCACAGGGACCCAACTTGACTAGTCGAAGATACCTCATAAATAATTCACTGGCCAGTTGAATATTGTACCCGGGTACCATCACACACACACACCTACCATTTTGGGACATAACCTGTACGGGACTCACTCCCCAACCACAAAGGGGGTTAAAGATATATTTTTCCCTTTTCCGCTGCGCGTTTCTCGAATTACGAAGCCTTGTATTTCTTTTCCGCTGCGCGTTTCTCGAATTACGAAGCATTGTATTTTTTTTCCGCTGCGCGTTTCCCGCATTACGAAGTACTGTAAATATATATATACGTCTACCGTGTTATTCATTATATGCCATTTATTCTAGTAAACTATATAATTTATAAAATCCACGACGGTGCTGGAGTATATTTATTCCCTAGTGCGGGGAGACTGACCCGAGGTTCAATTTCAGCGGCTCCTCCGGGAGTGAGCGCTACATATACATTAACACATAGCATAAAAGCACATCTGCCTGCATCCTATAATTCAGGAGTTCATCTAGCAATATTTACAGCCCTGAAATACATCTATTTATGCTTTTTATGCAAGCGATGTGTTATCCTAGTAATGACAGAAGTATGCTTTTTAACTTAGTGGGGATCACCTTTGAAATAGCTCTTTAAAGATCAAAGCCACTGTTCCTGATAAGCCAGCATGCTTTAACTTGTGTGATTGCACCTGTATAGGTCCTGTGCTGCATCATACATACATCATCATACATTCCATAACATACAGTCACTGGAGAAATTGTCATATGCAAAAAATTCAATCCCAGAAGTATATATGGTGATAGTTTGTGCTTTACTTCTTAAATTTAGCTTAAAATATGCCTGTCTTTCTCAGCATAAGTTGGATTTATTTGATAAAAAATTACATCTTATATATGTGGGGTGAGGGGATAATTCACAATAATTAATTAATTGAACGGTAACAAGCTGGTGTACAACCACACTGGCTCATTTACCAACAGCAAACTGTTTTTTACAGAAATGAAATAATTCATCTGAATTTTGGATGAACCAAGAAAATCGGAAAAACCGAAAGCTCAGAATCAAAAGTTTGACCACACAAAAGCTTTACTATATTGCTTATTTCTTGAAATTATGCTCCAAGCAATATGACTGGTGTAACTTTTTTGTGATTGTTATGGTTGAAGTAATCCAAACCTCCTGACAATAAGAGTTATGAAGGTGTGATATCTTGGAGTCTGAAATTGGAATTAGGCTGGCCGTCCACTGGGTCCGCAGTCGGGTGACCGACTTGGTCCTCAGACTATGGACAACGAAGTCTTGCGACCTGGGTCTTCCACTGCAAGCGACTATGAACAATCCAGGAAGACTGCAGGAGACTGCTGGACTGTTGAAAGAGAAAGAACAAGCGCTGTCAAAGACCGTCAGACTGCAGGAAAAAAAAACAGAACTCTGTTATTCTTCTAATAGGTATTGAACTTTCAATCCTATGGGATTCACTGTTTTACCTCCGAAAATCACGGCATTTTATTCATGTTTTCTGTACCAAGTCGTTCGTCTTCGTCTGACAAATCCCCTTCAAATGGGGATGATCGCTAGTCTAATGTAGTCGCACAAAGTCATCTGACGTTGTCCGATGGAAGTCGGAGGCAGTAGACGAGGGTTGACTCTCCTCTGTGTTGTGGGGTTAGATGGACAACTACAGACCCAGTGGACGGCCAACCACCCTGGCACCAGAATATACATCCACTCTCCTTCTAGAGGCTCTACTCTACCTACTTTACGGGCTATAATATCTGGTGAGTTGTCTTCTTCAGGCTGTACTATTTAGCTTGTCTTTCAGTTGGAAGATAAATTATTACTTCAACAAAGGTGTTTTGGAAGGGTCCCACCATTCTGAGTAGTCTTGCCCCCCCTCACATGCCTTAACACCCTTAGTAGTGCTATATGCTACTCTGCATTTGTGAGTAGTTCCATAGAAAAATGTTTGGGTAATTTTTCAACATTTTGCACTATAATATATTTGATGTGTTTTAGATATTAATGAGCATTGAATGGATACTATTACGTGCATTTATTATTTAGATAAGTATATTGTGCGAACAACCACCTATTTGTTTTTGTTAGAGTATAAATCCAGGTTTTCATTTTGCACTTTGACGCTCTTAAATATATAGATTTTTTAAATATTTCTATTTTACAATCGGACATATGTCCAGTCGATAGAAGGCAATGAGAACACAGGCAGAAAAACAAGTCTAGGTTGTTAACCCTTTCACTGCTGAGTACGTGTGTTGAACGTCCTCATTGACTCCTAAGGAATGATAGGGGGTTCATTTGAACCCCGATATCTCCCGACTGTTAGCAGGGTCATGTTTTTAGTATCATTAGAAACGCCAGATGATACCAATGATACCAAACATGACCATGTTTAAAGTACAGGGAAAAAAATAATAATAAAAAGAAAACATTTTTTTTAAGACGTGAAATGGCTCAGCAGTGAAGGGGCTAAAAGAGCAACCACACAAGAAGAGGAGAAGAAAAGAAAAAGAACCCACAGTGCACCTTTACATTTGGGAGGCTACACGTGGAGGTTGCTTCAATTTGCAGCTACCCAGAGGAGAACAAGCTATTCCATGGTAGCTTACTCTCCTCAAATCGAGCTGGTATTCAGAAATGTATTTATTGGTTTTAAGCCATCTGGTCGAAAGGAGTAAAAAACTGGAAACAAATAGCCCCAACAACTCTTTCTACAGCTCCAGCACGACTCTGCTCAAGAGCTTCCTATAGACTACAGGAACTGATGGTGAGGACCTATGCTGGTATCAATTAGCAGCTCCCTATTATTACGGCTTGATCCTCTGATATATCAACTTATTTATAACAGATTCTAAAGCCACCCCTTGCATTTACGGGTCCTAGTCGTAAAAAAAATTGTGGGGCCCTTGCCACACTTTCAATGCCACACCTCCTTATCCCATTGCCGCTGGGTGGGTTGTGCCCGGCGGTGGGACGTTAACGTTGGCGGGGCATACTAGTAAGCCCCACTGGACAGCTGCTGCAGCAGACCCCTCTTCTGGCCCAGCTACGCAGCTGCCGCACAACTTGAGTCACTGGCTGCAGGGGGACAGATTGAGTCCAACTGGTGAGCAGGAGAATAGAGGCCCGTTGAAGCCAGCGGGTCGTGCTATGCTGCCCTGCGGCTTCAAGACCCACTCGCTGTGGGGATGGCATAGTATGCCCCATGGCGTTAACAGGTTATACTCAACCTTTTTTTAACACACAGATACACACACACTGAACCCCCACACTGACCTTCACAAACAGACACCCATCCCCCAGATGGACACCCCTGACTGCTCTCATTCCCAGATAGAAACCCCCTCTCACTCAGATAGACACACTCTCAGAGTTGGGCAGTCCTGGAGTCAGGTGGAGTTCCAAGCTAGATATTGGCCCTATGCCTTTACAGAGCAGTGTCGGCAGTGGTGTGGAGCCCCCTGACATGCGGGGAGCAGGGCGAGTGTTTGCTCTCCCACCCAAAGGGCAGACCTGATAGAGTCAATAAAATGGTTATTGGTCATTTCTTTTTCCTTTAGCAACCCTGTTACCGAATCGGGCCCCCAGTCTGGTAAACTGTGCACTTTTAGCACCTGAAATTATTTTCCTATTTCCTGGGTACTCAGAATTTGGCTAAGTATCAATTATTTAGAGGTTATTATTTAGAGAAGAAATGCCGACTTATAAAACACATATAACTGTTTACAGTATTCATTAAAATTCATGACTTTCGGAGATGAGAAGAACAGAAGATCATTTCCCATCGTGGATTTTTTAATTTCTTTATGAATTTAGTTGACATTCATTATTTCCAAATGATTAAAGCCATACATCCTTGAGATTTTTTTTTTATTCGCTTATATGGCTGAATTTCACATAGTTCTGTCACCTCCCCACATCTCGCTGTTTAGTGAATAAATCCAGTAATGGTCCAGATGTTGCTTCGGTGCATGGAGGAGATTATAGTCCGTATCAGACTTTATTGGTCCCCACAGGAGTCTCTCTGGCAATTGAAGAAGTGAAACCTTTTTCTCATTTCCTACATTTTATTTAACGGAATATGAAGACATTTTGTTGTATCGTAAATTTATACTATATAAAAGAGACCAGGAGTAAGAAAATACAGTATGTGTTCTGGCAACAGCAAAAAAAACCTTATGTAGAAACCATTTATTTTTCTTTTTTTTCCCCCCAGTATTGATGCGAAATCATCTGAAGAGAAAAGGGTAGCTTAACTGAATTACAATCTCTTGGACAAGAACCAGGTCTAATAAAAAGAGGAAAAAATATAATAGAAAGGGAAGAAGCCAGATGTATGAGGGCAGAAAAGTGATTATTTTAGCAAAAAGCAAAATCCGATGCCATTGCAAGAAAAATGATGAGTAAATACAAGGCTGAGGTAATGTATCATGTGAGAGTAGAACTGCAAATGCTAACTCAACCCACGCATGCTTTGTCGAGGTGAAGGGTCGAGAGTAGGGTTGCCAGATTGGCCACATTTTCCTGGACACATACTACTATTCATACAGAGGGGAGTACAGGGAAAAGTGCTGCCCTGTAACATGTATAATTCATATGCTGCAGGAATGAAATCAAAGCAGGTCAAATCTGATTCCTTGCAAACAGTCATACCCCAAGGTGTACCACTCCCATACCTATCACTTCAACAGCTACAACCTGGGATTTCTGTCTGATTTCTTACCTGCAACATACGGATTCTACATGTCGCGGGGTTGTATTTTTCATGCATTGACCATCAGCATAAATAAATTATATACAGTATGTCCAGGAAAACATGGCCGATCTGGCAGCCCTAGTAGAGCAGCATCCGTTGTTGAGTAGGCGCCCGCTTGACTTTTCTCTTGGTATCTTCTCAAGTGAATGGAGGTGGGGGATAGGAAGATTACTTAGCAGTCTTCCCTATGGTAGTATGGGATTCAGTGTGCCCCATCAATTATTAATCATAAACCAAGATAGGAGGCAACTGATCAGGTTCTGACACGGTTATAACATATTCTGGCTACAAAGTATCTAAATTCAACACTCAGACACTATGAAGGAACAATCATACATATAGTTTGAACATAGTACATGGGTCTCTCTTGCTTTTTGGAAAATCAAAGCACTTCTATCTTATTTGTTGATTTTTTATGTTTTTGTTTCCAATATAAGCTGTGCAAACATAGAAAGAGGTATGCATACTAAATAATGATTAATAAAAATATGCAGACCAGTCCTCACTGACTCCAGTTAGGCCCAAAACAGTAAGTTCCAACAGAAGAAAGGAGACTGAGCACTCAGTGACGGTGGTGACAACGTTATTGGATGTCATGTAGACAACATTTCAGCCAAAGCGTCAGTCTTTTTTCATGCCAAAAAAAAGCTTAATGTTTCGGCTGAAATGTTTTCTACGTAATATCTAATAAAGTGGCCACTACGTCACCGAGTGCCTGGTCTTCCTTCCTATGCTGGATCTCAATATAAGCTGTGTGCCGGGCAAGGAGGAGGAACATGGAGGTGGAATTAGGTAAGTGAGAAAAAACAATGATTGTGAGGATCCTGAGAAAGAGCAACAACACAGGTTTTATGAGGGTCCTGGGAACAGGCAACAGCACTACTGGCCAGCCGTGCAAGTAGGTCCTCGCTCAAGTCTCATAAGCTTTTATCTTGATGTTGCCATTACTGAGACTGAACCATATCCCATTCAGTCTGCTATCACCCAAAAACGACAGCCAGTACCAAGGCAGTCTTTTCTGCAAGAGATACATCACCCTACTATGATCATTTTGGTCTTGTAAGGCCTCATCAGGAGGACATAGAGGATACCTCTCTAAGAACCTCAAGCAAGGGGCCCATGTCTGGATTACCCCGCATACTTATAGTGAGCAAAAACAAGGTTTTGAGGGTCGTGTGAATAGGCAACAATGCAAACTTTGTGAGGGTCCTGGTAAGTGGTGGTTCAATGGCAGGTTTGCTTTAATATGTTTTTACTGTAATTCCTGAACAAGCTGAACAAAACTCCATCATGATGCAGTATGTTCATATATATGTCAACATTACAGGTTTTCATGTAACAAAAAAAATATTAAAGTGTTTAGGTTTGAAAACTAAATTAATTTGTAAAGAGTCCAATCTCTCTTAGGGAAGGAAAGAAATATTTACACAATTGGAAGAGCATAAAAATGCCACGGAAAACCATTTCACAACAGTAATTTCAGGGTCCCGCATCAATAGTAAAACAAGTCACTTTTAGGAGGTGCGCTCCATAAAATGTAGCTCAGCTGCTCAGAGACACAGGTGCAGTCTGTTATTCCTATGTCATCGGAAGATATTTTAAACATTGACAATTACAGTTGACATTAACATGTTCTTATATAAATGTTAATTAAAAAATCGTGCTGCATAACAAAGCGAGGCTGTATGATGCTGCAAAGTATCCCATAGCTTTGTAATAGGACTTTTAAACGATACAAGAGAAGAAACTCAACGTCGGGACTGCAACCTTGTATATTGGATTGGGGGAGCTCGGTAAGTTTAAGGGGAGATTAGTTTGAGATTTATGAGGTTTTATGGTAATTTATTTTTGGGGGTTTTATGGGATTTATGTTTTTTGGGGGATTTTATGTACTCGTCCATAGTGTAACAGCCATGATAAGTGTCGAAGTAAAGTCTACTGTTCCATGTAGACAGGTACCTCCTAAACACAAGTGACCCTTGATACAAACCATAAAATCTCACTAATGAAGTCCTCCTAGGGCTACATCCACTTCATCCCTATGAACTCGAGTCCAAAGTTCTACCAAGTCAAACCCCAAATGTACATTTATAACGATTATCATCAGGGGTTATTAAGAAAGCACTGAAATTTCGGTGCTTTCTAGTTCGACGCACTTCAGTGCGCTTTGGCGAGTTTGTTTCGCCGACCCCCACTGCGAATTCACTATTCATCACAGGGTCACCAAAGTGCGCCAAAGATGGAGTCGCCGAAGACCACCAAAGACCCCCGAACGGAAAAAAACTCTGCTATTCCTCTAATAGGTTTTGAAAATAATAAAAATGCATGAAAATTAGTCTTAATAATAAAAAAGATCCTTTAACCCTTTCGCTGCAGATGACGTGTGAGGGACGTCCTCATGTGTCATTACTGTATGCGGTGGACGTCTCCAGACTCTCCAACACATCATCCGGTCATCAGCAGGGGTTGTCCTCCTTATACTTACCTCTCTGTCCGGGGTCCCGTGGTGCTCTGACTTCCTTGAAGTCAGACCCCGTTTTTATACCCCCTCCTGGCGAGATTTTGATGCTCTTTGAATAACCACTTATGGGACAATTTTGTTGCCGCTGAAGATCAATGAAGGTTGCCGATATGCGGCAAACTGCACCGTATTTCGCTGTCAATTCACCAGTATTTGCAGAATTTACAGCTTTGTGAATACATGAACTGACACGAAATTGCACGTACAGTGAAATTTACCGTTTGGTGCAATTCTGCGGCAAGTTCGCCCTTTATTGAATAACCCCTATAATGATTATGTGTTTCCCAGTCTATTTTTATTCTTAAACATTTATATCAAATTTGCATGTGGGGTGGTGGGTTGGGATCCACCTGTCAATGGTTTATTGGAGAGCAGAAAACTTGGAGAGTTCCCAACTAGACCTGTGATTAGCAGCCGTCACGACAACATCACCTCTTATAATGTGGTCCAGTAAGGGTTAAAGACTTTAAGCATGTGCTATATATATTTAATACATTTTTGGTGCAAGAATCCCAGTTAATAAACTAAATTTTCAACTTCCCAGAATGAATGCAGGGGTGGCCACCTACTCATGTTTCCTGTTTTTATATATCAATTCTCAGCACACCATGAGTTGTAGATAACATAGAATTTACAGTATATGACCACTACCCTGCTATACATTGCTCATTGTTTTTATAGCTATATTTCACTTGAAAATGTGCTGAGAAAGCATTCTGAATGCAATTCTGCTGACTGCTGAGACACAGAGAACTTGGCAAGTTCAGCCTTCTGGGTTGTGTAAATGACAAGTCGCAGCGGTCAACTGAGATCACTTAAGAACTTTTATATTTTTAAGTTAATATGAAAGTTTTTCTAATTTATCAGATTATCAAACCAAAAACGTTTATTAAAACCCCACAGGTTGGTAATATTCTGAGCAAGATGTCAAAAAAAGAAAAGATAAACAAACAAATAAAAAGATATACTTTCAAATTATTGCTAAAATGTTGCATTTTATTTCTGTCTATGGAAGTCCAGAGCAGCCACGTATTTTTCTTTTTTTTTTTGTCATTTCTTATCTGGAGACTATAAGTTTCACCTGGTTTTTGGACATGGTTAAAGAAGACTCCTGTAGTTTTTTGAAGCATTTCTCAGGAAAAAAATTTGTCTGAAGTCCAATTCTTTCATAAAAATTTGCTCCTGAATTACTCTTTTTTTTTAGGGTTCGTTTTAGGGCTAGGGTTAGGGCTAAAAATTAGGGTTAGGTTTAGCGATAGAGCTAAGACTAGGGTTATAAATAAGGGTTAGGGAAAAGGTAAGAAATTTTGTACCCTAACCCTGTTTTTGTAACCCTAGCCCTAACCATAATTTGTAACCCTAACCCTAGCTCTCGATAAATATCAAAATGGTATTTCTCATGTGTTTGTCAATAGCTTACTTCTCACTGCACTACGCACTTTTTGAACTGTAATTATGCCTTGGGTATCCTGTCTCTCCCATTTCATCCATGGATCTTTTGCAATTCGTAAGAGTTACCATCGGTCTCTTGGTGGTGCCTATAACTATTACCATTCTTACCCAGTCACTGAGCTTTGGTGGACAGCCTTCTGTAGATGCAATTCCTTAAACCCTTCAATACCAAGATTGATATATCTCGGGCATCAAAGGCACCATGCGGTGCCCCATATCGAGATATCTCAATCTGCAGCTCTGCAGCCAAAAAGCAAATTAAATTAATTTGCTGCAAACAAATTTGGTTTTCTTTTGGGATGCAGAAAGTGCCCCTAAAGATTCAGCCCTGTGGGCATAACACCCAACGAGCTAAAACTGTGCAAAATCGGCTGATGAATGCCCTGACGTTGGACATTCAGGAGCTGATGCAACTGTAACTTTAGCAACTGTAACTCAATTTGGCAGTAGAAGGTGCCATCTACTGGCCACATATGTTAATACAGTAAGAAATACACTGGGAATATGCCCTAATATGTCTTACTGTATAATTAATTAAAAAGATTTTTTTCAAAAAACACTGGTTCCTGACAATGCTTTTTTGGAAAATCACTTGGTAGTGAAGGGGTTTAATAGTGAATTAAATAGAACTTAATGCAAAGTCTGGGATATATTTAATAATTCAACCCTGATAGGTGCATCTGCAGACATTTATCGCAGAATTCTTTTGACAGTTCTTCTATCTCAGTCTTCATATTACTTTGGATATCATTCACGAAAATGCCTTGAGTTTTCCAGACACAGGAGCATTTACTTTCAGAGCCGAAAATTCAACCAATTATCATGGTGCCTGCCTATCCAAGTTTGTTTATTTATATTTATCAATGTCAGTCGTATTGAGGAATAAGGATACTAGATTGTGGAATACGAGTCTAACGATTGCAGCCTCATCTGACCTGGTTTGCGTTATCTGGCCTAACACAATTTTATAGCATTCTTCTTGTGGCTTCCACCTGTCTGGTGCATTATTCTGAGTAAAAGTCATTTCCTGGGAAAGGATTCCTTAAAGAGTTGGTGCATTCCTTGTGTATCCTAGTAACCAAATGCAAGTGGTATGGTGGACTGTCATTTGTATTAAAACCTTTGATAGCAGCATTTCTGAGAGCCTGGAGCATGAGTATAGAAAATAACACATTAGAAAGTGAGCAGATGCTGGAATTGTCCAATGACTCCTTCTTTTTCCCGTGTTGTCCCTAAGCTGTGGGATGTGCAAATCATGAAATGAGGGCAGTGTCCATTGATGCTCTACCCTCCTATTATAAAACGTGGACTCCATGGTTGGTCCGGATGGAATCCTACGGGTTAGGGTGAGTGGGGATGGGACCTACCTTTGGAGATTTTACATTGGGTCCTCGGGTGTTGTTAACGTTGTGATGATTCTTGGTCTTCCTCCTGTCTTGTTTAGCGTCTCCCTTTGGGCTCGGCGCTCTTTTAAGCGCTACTTGTTTCACTCTTTTCCGTCTACTTTCCTATCTTTTTTCTTTTTATGTTTTTTTTCTTGTTTGTTTTTACCTATTTTCCTTCTTCCCTAAAAATATGGAATGTGTATTCTGTACCTTTTGCTGTTATTGATACTTACTGCTCTTTTCAATAAAAGTTACGTTTATAAAAAAAAAGAACGTGAGCAGGTACTACATTCAATATTTAAGTCAGTATCAGAGTTATCTAGGGGTTTGATTGTTCTGTAATTCCTCTGAAGCTTTTTGAAGGGTCAAAATGATTAAATGGCAGGGTTTGCTCTATTACCCTATGCAGTTTATAATGTCAGGGATTCCTTTTTTTTGTGCCGAGTTGTCAACTGCATTTGTGTGAATGAAAATGTACCAGGCAGTAGCAAATCTAAGAACATTAACCATGTATCACACAAATATCAGGATTAGACATATATAAGAAAGATAAAAGGGTTATTCAATAAGCGCCAAACTTGCCACCAAATGTTCGATGAATTTCACAGCACAGTGCAATTTCCTGGCAGTTCGTCTTTTCAGAAAGCTGCCAATTCGCCAAATATTGGCGAAATTACATTGAAATATGGTGTCAGTGACATTACCTGATTTTCGGTGCTTCAGTTCAACAGGTTTAAACAGGCGAATACCATAGGATTCAATGTAAAAAAAATTAGCGGTTTTATTATTATTTTTATTCAACCGTTTATTCTTTTCATTTTCAGTAAATATTACTTTTTATTTTTTTAGGTGTTTTCCTGGACTTTTAGGTAACATTTTTGATTGCCATTTCTTGATGGCTTGCTATATTTTTATTCTGTAACAGACAGTTTTATTATATTTTGTAGGACTTTTTTATTATCTCCAGGCATTTTCATGCATTTTTATTGTTTTAAACGCCTTTTAAAAAATAGCAGTATTTCAATTTTACCCCCAATTCAGCGGTGTTCGGCAGCTGATCGGCTTTTTTCGGCAGCGTTTGGCCGTCAGTTCAGCGGTGTTTGGTGGATCATCGGCTGTCTTCGACAGCATTCAACGGTCAGCTCGGCAGTTCGGCGGCTGTTTTCAGCACCTTGTGGTGATCAGTTCAGATCATCGGAGGTCTTCGATCGGCGGCGCGGTTAGGCGACTCCTTGTTCGGTGTACTTCGAGGACCCTGCAATGAATAGTGGATTCACCGCAGGGTCCACAAACTGAAATCGCCAAAGCAAACCGAACGAAAGAGCACCGAAATTTTGCTGAAATTTCAGGGCTCTCTGAATAACCCCTTAAGCTGTATTTAATATCACAACACTACACACTATGGCCATAGCAATGGATTTAAATGAAACATGCTGGACCTTTTCTGCATGTGACAGACTAAAAAAAAATTAAACAAAAAATTAAGGGCTCTATTACAGTCCTAACGCAAACGTTAACGCTCACATGTGTGAGCATTAACGTTTGCTGCGGTATTTACCGCATATTACAATCCAAACACAAACAGGTTTAAAAAAACGTTTGCATTTGGTATCTTGTGCTTTGCAGCGCGAGGTTAGTGTACTTTGCGCTCCCTATACTTAACATGGGGAGCGCAAAGTGTTAATCAGTGCTGGTATTACAAAGTCCCAGCGCTGATTAACGCCTGGCTCTGGTTAGCGAAAAGTTAACCAGAGCCAGAACCTTGTGTTAACGGATTCCGCTTCTGCAGAATCCGTCAACACCAGGCAGAAAAATAAAAATAAAAAATCACATACTTAGCCTCTGTCCCGCGGTGAGGACCTCTGGCCGGCGGGAGCAGGGAAAGACTGGGGGGAAAAGTCCCCCCAGTCTCTCGCTGTGTATCCCTACGCCGACCGGCCGTATCTCATGTGACCACCAGCGTCTGTTTCAATGGAGTCCTATGGACTCCATTAAGAGGATGCGCGCTGCTGCGCTTAGCGTACGCGAACAATGCAGGCAGCATTTTTTGCAACTGCATTGTAATCCCCCGTTAAAACGGGGGCGGTAGGGGGAAAACTGCGGGTGCATTTTTTTCTCCCTACCGCCCTCGTTTTAGTGCGGGGATTGTAATAGAGCCCTAAATATCCAAAAATATTATTTGTTACGAGAGTCAAAGTCGAAGATTTTCCCCCGGCCATCGCATTTGCCTTCCTCCACTAGTTCCTGGATCCTTCCCCCAGCAAGCAGCGCTGAATCAATGTCAGTTCTTAATATCTCCCAATAAAGCAGACGACACTGGTCATATTGAGTTAAGCAGACTCTTTTTTTTATTTGGTACAGAATCAAATAACAACAGTTAACATCCCAGCCCACTCAGACATTCCTGCACCGCAGTTCAACCTGGTCTCTATCAGGCCCAACTCGCAGATTATAAGCTCTTGAGCAAGGGCCTCTCTCCTCCTGTTCTATGTGTTTAACTTGTATTGGTTATTCTGACTCTCCCATTGTACAGCACCACAGAATTTGGCGGCGCCTTATAAATAACTGTAACTGCAGTCATACAGAGCAAGGGCCCTTGTTTGGGGGATTTCAGGGGAGCAGCGGCATTCCTTGGGTACCATTTGATTGTTTGGGCCCCTGTGGTGTCACAGTCCAAAAAGCGCCCAGATCCACATGTGGGGGCCGAAGCGGCAGCGTGTGGAATTTACCTCAGGTGATGCCACGTGTCCGCTGCTGCCTAAGTCCCTGGGGCCAAGAAAGGCTCAGAAACTCGGGTTCCCGATGGAGCTCGCTCCTGAAAATCCCCCCAACTGCAGCTCCCATGAGGGGGACCCTGACCCCAAAAGAGTACCCTGCTGGGGCAAAGAGTTTTTGGGGCGCCGAGGTTTAAAGTTTCTGCAGATGTTTCCATTAAATAGAATGCTGTGCGGTCCTTGAATGGGTTTGGTTGGCACGCCTGGCTCCTGGATGGTGATTGGCTGGGGTTTTAAACCAGACTCCTGGCAGGTGATTGGCTGGAGTTTCAAAACCAGGCTTCCCCTGGTGTCAGGGAACACGAGGGACAGGCTTAAGGGCATAGGAATTATGTTCTGCTGGGGGAAAAAGTCACAAAAACACCACCTTTAACATGAAAACATAAACAGACCTACAGTTGTGTTCAAAATTATTCAACCCCCACTGAAATTGAGTGTTTTGGCCAGTTTGACATTGATTTTGATCATTCAGTCATCTTGCTTACAATTAAATCAAAGAGGCACGTGTAGGTCAGACAAATATAACATAACATTTATAATGAAATAACCACAAATGTCTTTTCTGTGCTCCCATCATTATCAGTTTTATTCAACCCCAAGTGACATTCAATCTTAGTACTTAGTACAACATCCTTTTACAGTTATAACAGCTTTTAAACGTGAAGCATAGCTTGACACAAGTGTCTTGCAGCGATCTACGGGTATCTTCGCCCATTCGTCATGGGCAAAAGCCTCCAGTTCAGTCACATTCTTAGGCTTGCGCACTGCAACTGCTTTCTTTAAGTCCCACCAGAGGTTCTCAATCGGATTTAAGTCAGGTGACTGCGATGGCCACTCCAAAATGTTCCAGCCTTTAATCTGCAACCATGCTCTAGTGGACTTGGAAGTATGCTTGGGATCATTGTCCTGTTGAAAGGTCCAACGTCTCCCAAGCCTCAGGTTTGTGACGGACTGCATCACATTGTCATCCAATATCTCCTGGTACTGAAGAGAATTCATGGTACCTTGCACACGCTGAAGCTTCCCTGTACCTGCAGAAGCAAAACAGCCCCAAAACATGATTGACCCCCCGCCATGCTTCACAGTAGGCAAGGTGTTCTTTTCTTCATAGGCCTTGTTCTTCCTCCTCCAAATATAGCGTTGATCCATGGGCCCAAGCAGTTCTAATTTTGTTTCATCAGTCCACAGAACACTATCCCAAAACTTCTGTGGTTTGTCCACATGACTTTTGGCATACTGCAGTAGACTCTTCTTATTCTTTGGAGACAGCAAGGGGGTGCGCCTGGGAGTTCTGGCATGGAGGCCTTCATTACGCAGTGTGCGCCGTATTGTCTGAGCTGAAACCTCAATACCCACATCTGACAAATCTTTTCTCAGTTCCTCAGCAGTCACACTGGGACTTTTCTCCACTCTACGCTTCAGGTAGCACACAGCAGTCGAAGTCAGCATCTTCTTTCTGCCACGACCAGGTAGCGTTTCAACAGTGCCCTTTGCCTTGAATTTGCAAATGATGCTTCCTATGGTCTCTCTTGGTATGTTTAATATCTTTGCAATCTTCTTATAGCCATTGCCCTTCCTGTGAAGAGTAATCACCTCTTCTCTTGTCTTCCTGGACCATTCTCTTGACTTCACCATGTTTGTAACCACACTAGTAAATGTCTAGAAGGAGCTGAGTATCACAGTCATTTTAACCACTTCCATGCGGAGGACGCGCTTCAGGTGTGAAAAGCCTCAGCAGCGAAAGGGTTAAAGCTGCCTAATTGGTGCTTATTATGCTTTATTGCTGCTCCGTGACATCCACAGGTGTTTTCAATACCTGATTGAAAACACTTGAATGAACCTCTGTTCTTCAGAGTGGTAGTCTTTAAGGGGTTGAATAATTGTGTCAATGAAGAATTCACAAAAGAAACATTTACTACTGTATTACAAAACCAATTGATGTCATTTTAGTTGCATATGGTTCTTTAAAAAGTCCTTGTAGGATTTCATTCTGAATACAATTACAAATGTACACTAAATTCCCTAAAACCCTTTACAGCATTGGGGGTTGAATAATTTTAAACACAACTGTATAGCTTACATGAGGGGAATAGCAGAGGAGCGAGGTTTTAGTACTGTCCACACTCTCTGAGCACGGGGTTCTGTGACATTATTGTGTCATTGTATTTATTTGTGCATTTAATGTATAATGCCATGTCAGAGATCTCTCAAACAGGAAATATTAAATGCATAACAAATTTATTTTTTTACAGTATAAATATCAATTGTATGAGAAAACAGATACCTAACGGGTGAGATTCAAATATCTGCTTAAAATGCGCTGTGCTCTCTTCATTTTTCTACTGTATATCAATCATGAATGCCTGAGACGACAGCGGTTGTAGAGTTAATGAAGCCTCAGGCCAAGTTCAAACATGAAGTCCCTGTCATTGTGCAAAAAAAGGCAGAAATTAATAACATATGTACTGAGAAGGCTAATGCTACTCTCAAGTGTGTGAATTTACAAGTTTATTTGTGTGGGACAAAAGCATAATGGCATTCTACATAGATTCCTTTATTCGAGGCCCTAACGGGAGCGAGACTTTGGGCAGCCATCGATTACACCTAATTATAGGGCTGCCTCTGGTCTGAGATGCTGCACTGCAGGACTTCACACTTCATCAAGAAATTTCAGCAGGTTATCCTGGTCCTTTATACAAAATGAAATCCTGCAGTTTGTTCTCCTGTAAAACAGGTTGACCTCGGGCCATCTAGATGTATTTTGTAATCTAAAGTTTTACTTTGAAAACAACATGAAAATCCCATTAGACATAAGGCAGAGTCCTATTACAGGATTCAGTTTCTTAGGTTTCTTTTTTTTTTTCCTTTTTAAATCTTTACATTTTTAATCCCATCTTTGAGAACAAATTCCAGCATCTCCAGAATGTCACTAGAAGAGGGCAACGGGAGACAAAACCACAACATGGAATTACTCATCTATCACTCTTATATCATTATTCAGAAAAATATCAGCGAGAGGAGGTAAAATCAAACAAGCGTTTGTTATCTGAACACAAACTTTTCTCCAATTCTACATTTAGATTGTGGCTCATTACAGACAGACCCTACGACCACCTTCTCATTTTCGCTACGGTGCGAGAAGGGTTGATAGCTGCTGATAGCACCTTCAAGTGACACCTGGAGACCCCTGCTAGATTTTTTAATCTAATGCATCTATTGCATTATTATAGTTTTCATTAGGCTACACATTGACTACTTAGAATAATCCTGTATATTTTTGAAACATCTAAGAGCGATGAAATTCCACCGGAATTTCGATGCTCTTTCGTTCCCCGCACTTCGTGGAATCAATGTCCGTGACGCTGATGTGAATTCAGTATTCATCATCGCAGGGTCCCCGAAGTGCAGGGAAAAGCCACCATCCTATTACAAAAACTGTCTGTAAAATCGCCGAAACAAACAGAAAAACCGCCATAAAAAGGGTGAAAAAATGGCGAACGCACCTGACGATCCACAGCAAAATCCCCGAACGCATCCGAATAAAGCCGATGATCCTCCAAACAGAGTGCTGGCAAGCCGCTGAAAGAAGCCGACAGAAGCAGAATCAGTTAGCACCAGCTTTTGGATGACGGAAAAAATCAGTTTAACCCATGGGTGCAGTATTTAGCGTTAGGACTTTGTAATATCTTACGTATCTTAATGTTAATTACTGTTTGTGCCTCCCATGTTAAGCATAGAGTGTGCTAAGTACAGTAAGCTAGTGCAGTCTAGACATGTGCACAGCACAAAATTTCGTTTTGATCTAATGGATTAGTCCTAAAATGCAATTTATTTAGTTGCTAAAGAAATTCGTTTTCAGTTCTTTAGTATGAAAACTAATTTCATTCATCTGAAAACCAGTGGATACAATTACTATTGTAGTGGCTCCTCAGAGGGCTGAGGTCGCTGCTTGTTACAGTATCTCTCACTCTCAGCACAATGTGTCAGGCAAAGCTGTTACAGTATGTGACTGCTGCTCATCACAGCGCTCAGTTTCAGTAAAACTAGTAAATAATATTTTTATATATGAGGTTAGAACAATATTATTTCCTTGTTTTACTGAAACTCGGAGCGCTGTGATGAGCAGCAGTCAGTTACTGTAACAGCAGAGCCTGATACATTGTACTGAGAGATAATATAACAAGCAGCCGTTCTCAGCGCTCACAGCCACTGGATTTAAAGGGCTAAAAAAAAGGCTACTCTCTGTATAATGTATAGAACATCCTCCTGCAATAATTAATACCCCTCTCTGTATAATGTATACAACATCAACCTGCATTAATTAATACCCCTCTCTGTATAATGTATAGAACATCCTCTTGAATTAATTAATGTCCCTTTCTGTTTAGAACATCCTCCTCAATTTATACCTTTCTCTGTATAATGTATATAACATCCTCCTGCATTAATACCCCTCTCTGTGTAATGTAGATAACATCCTCCTGCATTAATACCCCTCTCTTTAGAATGTAGATAACATCCTCCTGCATAATTAATACCCATCTCTGTGTAATGTATACAACATCCTCTTGCATTAATTAATACCCCTCTCTGTATAATGTATACAACATCCACCTGCACTAATTAATACCCCTCTCTGTATAATGTATAGAACATCCTCCTGAATTAATGTCCCTCTCTGTATAGAACAGCCTCCTCAATTTATACCTTTCTCTGTATAATGTATATAACATCCTCCTGCATTAATACCCTTCTCTGTATAATGTATAGAACATCATCCTGCATTAATTAATGCCCCTCTCTGTATAGAACATCCTACTGCATTGGCATGTGGAGGGTGCAGAACTTAGGAATGCAATGCTTATCCATCACAGGAGAGGGAACTTTTACTTAAACTTTGTGTCTCTGTGGGGGAGACACAGGAATATAAAAGCAGGGGACAGGGAAAATATTAACGTAAATCGTTCTGAAAGCTCAGAGAAGAGATGACTGGTGCAAATTTATTTTTACAATAAAATAAAGCACTTTAAATCCAGGGAAAACATTCAAATAAATCACACTGAAGGCTCATAATGACAGAGTAACTGTGAGAGCTGGATACTAAATGTATCAGACGTAAAAAAAAAAAACACTTTATAACAAGCAGCACTGGGAGAGGAGAGGGACTTTATATAAAACGTGTATTATAGATGAGGAAAGGGGGATAGTGCTCCTGGATAATATAAAATGTATCAGACCTAAGCCCCTATTATGCAGAGCGGGAGGGAAGATAACACACGTTTTATAGAATCCCTCTCTTCTCCCAGCGCTGCTTGTTATAAAGGGGTTTTTACTATCCAGCCCTCCTGTCATTAGCTTTCAGTGTGACTTATTTGAATGTTTTCCTTCTCCAGCTGCTTTTATCATCTTGTCTGCCTCATTGACATGTAAGGGTTAAGTAAAGGTTTCCTCTCCTGTGCTGGCTGTCTGTGCTGCGAGTGAGTATTCTTGAGCTCTATCACTGTCAGATTTTCGGGTAGGGGTCAGGAAGGATTACGCATACAAACCTTTTCTGTAGCTTTGCGATGTTGCTCTCTTCATTGCTGGTCTCCTTCACTCAATGTAATATCACAAAAAGGACTGAAACTAAAATGTAGTGCATTTTATTTTAGTTTCTTTCGTTTTTTGTACTGCGCAGTTTCGTATCTCTTGAGTCATACGAAAACTAAATTTTCCCAAAATTCGGACTAAATCATTTTAGTACTAAAACGAATGCACATGTCTAGTGCAGTCATCTCTACTGATTTTTTTTCCGATTACTGTTAGGAAGGTAATATGGGTGGCATGCATTAAAGTCACTTATCCTGTCGTTAGCGCTTACTCACAGAGAGGGCCCACAATGTTTCAGCTCGATACTTGATAAAGGCTCATTGTCAAGTTTCCACTGGTTTTGGCCATGCCCCCTGGTGGTGAGAGGGATTCAGGGCAGCTCTGCATGTTCTGTTTTTGACTATACTGCCTTGTGCTGTTCCTGGATTCTGCTGTGCTGTTCAGGTTTGGGGTGACATGTCCAATTAACCAGACCTGCTCCCTATTTAACTGCCAGCAGCACAGAGACTCATTGACCTGGCATGAGTTCTCATGGTGGCTACGTTCCTGTGTGTTCTTGTCCTGGTACTGATTCCTGTTTCCCGTGTTACTGCTTAGCATTTCATGTCTGTTTATCTGGTTTTGACCTCGGCTAGTTTGACTATTCTCTGTTTCCTGTACTCTGTATATTCTACTCTTGTGAGTTCAAGTTCTATGTAATCCTGGTTCCTGTGTTTCTATCCTTATTGATCTCTGGTATTGACCTCGGCTTTCTCAACCACCCATTCTAGTTACGCCCTGTAACCTGTATATCTGTTCTGTTGCCAACCTCTGCTAGTCTTGACAACTCTTATATGTTTCTTGTTTATGTGTTTGGTTTATCTGTATCTAGTTTGCTTATAGGCCAGTTATAAGGACCTCTCCAGTATAGGATTTCTGTCTGTCTGGATAATCCTTGTCATTCTTGCTCCCCTGGCTCTGTCATTCTTTGTGATCACTTTAGGGATCACTTTAGTTTTATTTATTGCCCTCCTGTCCCTTGGGTTTTAGTCTGGTTCCTTTCTTGCGCTGGAATCTGTATTGTTTTTCTGTGTTATTTAAGTCAGCAGCTCACCTGCCTCAAGAGCTACATCCCTCCTTGTATCAAGTTTACACGATGGCCCAAGTTGGCTCCCACCGTGTCACTCATTTATCGAGTCGAAACATTGCATCTCCTTGATAAACCCTAATGTATAGAGTCGAAACGTTGCTTTAATAAAAATAGGGACAAACAATGTTTCCACTCTATACACAAGTCTTTATCAAGGAGATACAATGTTTCAGCTTGATATGTGAGCCTTTATCAAAGAGATCAATATGTTTTGACTCGATACATGAGCCTTTATCAAATATCAAGCCGAATCATTGTATCTCCTTACTCTTATTAAGGAAGCCTTATCAAATCCTTCAGTGTGACCTGCGCTGATTTTTTTCTTTGCTACTAACGTTTGAGGACTAATAGCCATATCCTATCAGGGTTATTCAGAGAGCGTGAAAAGCAGGAGAATAACTGGAGAATGGCTGGAGAATGAAAAATTCTAGGTCAAAATAGCCGATTTGGAAAGTGAGATGAAAGGGAGAATTTTTCTGATTTGGCTATTTTGACCTAGAATTTTTCATTCTCCAGCCATTCTCCTGCTTTTCACGCTCTCTGAATAACCCTGTATGTGTGGAACTTGCGGTGACTGATGCCCGAGCATGTGCTTCCACTATCCTCTTCATATTCTGAATTAACATCTAGGGTTGATAAAGGAAATGCATTTTATGCTGGAAGATTTCCCTTGAATTCTGTTCTGTTGTTAACCAGCCAAGAATTATTGGATATTCAGAAATACTACCCTATAAACTATATTAATTGCGCTCTGTCTACTGCGCTATCGTACAGTTCTTAAATAATATTGATTCACTCATTATAATCATATTATTTCTCGATAACAATGCTTTATATTCCTCTCGATTGCCTGTGCCTTGTGAGCAAGTGTTATTTAGAGCAGGACATAGAGATTTACAAGATGCAAGCTGATGTAAGGGGGAAATCGTAAATAAATCTGTCCGGGTTTACTCTATGGAAATATGTCCAGATTCTGTCATCGGCCTCTATGCTCTCTAGCAGGGCCAGTTAAAGACAAAAGATTTATTGTCCTTCACCAATGAGAAAGTAAATAAAACCCTTGCATGCCTGTGCAGTTTATCTTCCCTAACTGACTGAAGTTCAATCAAGTCCACTCAGCTTGGGACAAAAACTGTCATATCCCGAAGGAGAATTTGACAGCCCTATTCTGCTCTATTCCCACCTATTTATTCAACGTTTATTATTTTTACTTTAAGTTGTGTTCCATGTCTCAGGGATATGGAAAATAATTCAAATGTTTGTCAGTTTTTAAGAAAAAAATAAGAAAATTCAATGCCGGAGCGATCACGTATTGACCTCAACATGACTAACTCCATTTGTTATTATTCATAACTGAAAATTAAAAAAAGCCCATTTGTGGAAAATGTGATGTAACCTCGTGCCGAAACCTTAACTTTAGATTTCATGAGTGGCAAGACCACTTGTTTTATCCTGCACCTTTTGTCTGCAAAATGAACTATGTAGAGACGGGGGCGATGGAAATGTGACTTTGGAACAGTGGTTGCCCAAGAGTTTGGCACAAGTCAGTTCATGACGTTTCTGGTCTACTAGATAAGGAGCCGGATGACAATCAGGATGCTAGGCATAGCGCTAGAGCCGTACAGCATAACGACTCGAGCACAATGATTAATTTTAACTTGTCCTATTCCATCTGAGATGCAAGCAATACTTTGTATTAGAAACATAGAAATTGTCGGCAGATAAGAACCTTTCGGCCCATCTAGTCTGCCCAATTACATGGATACTTTACCTGGATTTATCTTTTGTTTAGGATAGCCTTATACCTATCCCATGCCTGCTTAAATTCAATTACTGTTTTGGCCTCTACCGCTTCTACTGGAAGGCTGTTCCATGTATCCACCACCCTCTCAGTAAAATAATCCTGATGTTACTTTTAAACCTTTGCCCCTCTAATCTAAGACTATGTCCTCTTGTTTTGCTACTTTGTTTCCTTTAAAATATACTCCCTTCCTCTACCTTGTGGATTCCCTTTACGTATTTAAATGTTTCTATCATATCTCCTCTGTCTCGTCTTTTTTCCAAGCTGTACATGTTAAGATCATTAAGCCTTTCCTGGTAACTTTTCTCCTTCAAGCCGTACACCATTTTAGTAGCCCTTCTCTGAACTCTCTCTAAGATGTCTATATCCTTCTGGAGATACGGTCTCCAGTACTGCACACAGTACTCCAAGTGAGGTCTCACTTGAAGACATTATTGAAGACATTAATGTGCCCACAGCAGATGAAGAATGAGCTATTACAACCAGCTCTTTCACGTGACATTATTCAACAATGGATAATGTTTTTGAAAGGCTGGTGTCAAGTGATTGGGCTTCAGCACAATCACTAAACACAGTGAGCTAGCCCTACCATAAAATCCTATACTCACCTCATCTCTTGCTCCACCCCCCCCACAGCCTACATGCACCCTGCTACTTCACATGCTCTGCTATTTACCGCCACCTAGCATGTCACCCCTCTCCTCATAGATTGTAAACTCTAGAGCAGGATCCTCTCTTCTAGTGTTCTGTGTGCTTAACTTTTATGTGTATTTGTATTTATACAGCGCGGTGGGACTTGTTAGCGCTTTATAATACTTGTAACTGTAACTTCAGATCCCTTGGTGGAGAGAGCTGTGCGATCCCCCATTTCCCCTCCCCACGAGCAGCTGAACACTAGGAACCAACAGCTCCCAATGTCCCACCACAAATCCTTCCACTGTCCCAGCCGATCCTCACTCGCATGAGCTCGCATTTGTCTCCATGATGTCCTATGGACTCCTGGGATTGTTAACAATGGTGGCACACAGCAATGCTGGTGTTAGCATCTTGCCGCTCCAAAGTATTACAACTCAAGCTGCTGAGAAAGTGGCCCGGTCATAATACAGACGTTAAAAGGTGAGTCGCAAATGGAAAACGTCTGACGCAATAGTTTTCCTTTGTGTCTTACCTTTAACATCTGAGTCGTGATCGGGCCCCAGATCAGTTAAACTGTAAGCATAATTATGGTCAAGTGGAATTGTCCAGGGTCAACAAAGCTGTAGATCAAGCAAACTCAAAGAACGTTGAGGCTCTGAGAGCTACATGAAAATCAGCTATCATGCATTATATCACTCACTACATAGCTCCAGACGACGTCTGGAAGGAACATCAACTAAAGAACTGTGTGTCATTTACAAATTGGGTTTCCAAGGAACAGCAGCTGTGGACAAAACTTACATAAATTTGCAATACCAGGCATCGACTTAAGTAGGGTAAAGTACAGCACCATTGGACTTTGGAGCAGTGGAATCACACTTCACTATCTGACAGTCTGACAGAAGAATCTATGGGCAGTATTACGAAGCTGGTGCTAACTTAGCCAGCTGTTGTAAACTTACCAGAGCCATTATGGGCCCCTATTACATTCCTTGCGCATTTGTTTTTGCGTGCGCAAATGCGCATTTGCGCGAGGGGCAAAACCCTTTGCGCAGAACGTCGTATTACAACGTTCACGCAAACGATGCACGTTATCGTTTAACGTGGATGGACCTGCGCGAGCGTGATGAACTGTGCGTGTCCTATACTTAACATTGTGAGCGCAAATTCGTTCGTGTGCTGGTACGCGGATGGTATTACAATCTTTTACGAATGACGTTTGCGCGCATAATTTTAATGTCTTTGAAAAGCTGGTGGTAACTACAAATCGGAACGTTCTGGGCGAAACGAAAAACACCAGCACGAAAAAAAAAACCAGCACAGTATAGTTACACATTATACACATACCCAAATAATAAAATGGAGAAGTTGTGCGTATTTTTATTATTGCTGCAGCATATATACTCAGATTTACTTTGACAGGCGCAAAAACTTAAGTGAGTCAATTAAGGTAAATTAATGAAAATTAAGGTTCTTAATTCTGATTGGCTGAATCCCGTGAGAGAAACAGTCTGCACCCTGATTTGCGTGCGCTACATTACTGCGCGCGTATTACTCTTCGTTTTGCGCATCATTTTTACGAACGTTATTTTCGGACGGATGAGAAAATGCATTCGGATCGGTATACCACCGTTAATTTTCGCGCGATAACGCTGGACGATGTGCACAAAAAAATTAGCGCTGCGCGAACGAAATTGCACGAAGAATGTAATAGGGGCCATAGTCTATGGAGCTATTATGTTCAGCTCTGGTTAAGTTAGGGCCATATTACAAAGCTGGCCCTAAGTGTGGTGGTTGCCAGAAGAATTCTATCTACTATAGTGTATGGCACATACTGTACTGTTTGGTGAATGAGAGATATAATTCAGGGGCCATCTTTCAGTTATTGGTCTTTGCTACTTTGTTCCAGTGAAGTGCCATCTTAATACCACTCGCAAGAAATATGTATTAGAATAAACACTTTCGAGCTTCCAACTTTGTGACAGCAGGTTTAGGAAAGCCAGCATGACTGTTCCACTTAGCACAATGTGAGGTCCATGATAATAAAGTTTGATGGGTTTGTGGTGGAGGAAACCACAGATCTAGACCTCAACTGCATTGAATACTTTCGAGAAGAACTTGAATACCAATTTTAAGTTTATGAGCTATATCATCAGCACATGACCTCACAAATGCCACAACTGGCACAAATTTCCACAGACACACATTTGTGGAAAGTGTTTCCAAGAGAGGGGAAGCACCAAAACAGAGAGGTGGTCAACTCCATATTATTGCAGACAATTTTCGAATGCGATGCTGCACAAGCATACGTGCAAGGGACACATATCCATATACTTTTGGATATCTAGGATACCATGGAGATATACATATATACAGACAGGTCCAGAAATATTGGGACATCGACACAATTCTAACATCTTTGGCTCTATACACCACCACAATGGAGTTGAAAAAATGAAACAAACACAATGTGCTTTAACTGTAGACTGTCAGCTTTAATTTGAGGGTATGTACATCCAACTCAGGTGAACGGTGTAGGATTTACAGCAGTTTGCAGATGTGCCTCCCACTTGTTAAGGGACCAAAGGTAATGGGACAATTGGCTTCTCAGCTCTTCCATGGCCAGGTGTGTGATATTCCCTCATTACCCCAATTACAATGTGCAGATAAAAGGCCCAGAATTCATTTCAAGTGTGCTATTTGCATTTGGAATCTGTTGCTGTCAACTCTCAAGATGAGATCCAAAGAGCTGTCACTATCAGTGAAGCAAGCCATCATTAGGCTGAAGAAACAAAACAAACCCATCAGAGAGATAGCAAGAACATTAGGCATGGCCAAAACAACTGTTTGGAACATTCTCAAAAAGAAGGAACGCACCGGTGAGCTCAGCAACACCAAAAGACCCGGGAGACCACGGAAAACAACTGTGGTGGATGACCGAAGAATTCTTTCCCTGGTGAAGAAAACACTCTTCACAACAGTTGGCCAGATCAAGAACACTCTCCAGGAGGTAGGTGTATGTGTGTCAATGTCAACAATCAAGAGAAGACTTCACCAGAGTGAATACAGAGGGTTCACCACAAGATGTAAACCATTGGTGAGCCTCAAAAACAGGAAGGCCAGATTAAAGTTTGCCAAACAACACCTAACAAAGCCTTCACACTTCTGGAACAAGATCCTATGGACAGATGAGACCAAGATCAACTTGTACCAGAGTGATGGGAAGAGAAGAGTATGGAGAAGGGGAAGGAACTGCTCATGATCCTAAGCATACCACCTCATCAGTGAAGCATGATGGTGGTAGTGTCATGGTGTGGGCATGTATGGCTGCCAATGGAACGAATTCTCTTGTATTTATTGATGATGTGACTGCTGACAAAAGCAGCAGGATGAATTCTGAAGTGTTTCGGGCAATATTATCTGCTCACATTCAGCCAAATGCTGCAGAACTCATTGGACGGCGCTCCACAGTGCAGATGGACAATGACCCAAAGCATACTGCAAAAGCAACCAAAGAGTTTTTGAAGGGACAGAAGTGGAATGTTATGCAATGGCCAAGTCAATCACCTGACCTAAATCCCATTGAGCATGCATTTCACTTGCTGAAGACAAAACTGAAGAGAAAATGCCCCAGGAACAAGCAGGAACTGAAGACAGTTTCAGTAGAGGCCTGGCAGAGCATCACCATGGATGAAACCCAGGGTCTGGTGATGTCTATGCGTTCCAGACTTCAGACTGTGATTGACTGCAAAGGATTTGCAACCAAGTATTAAGAAGGGAAAGTTTGATTTATGATTATTATTCTGTCCCATTACCTTTGGTCCCTTAACAAGTGTGAGGCACATCTGCAAACTGCTGTAAGTCCTACACTGTTCACCGTTCACCGTTCACCAAATTAAAGCTGACAGTCTGCAGTTAAAGCACATTGTGTTTGTTTCATTCCAGCTCCATTGTGGCGGTGTGTGTATAGAGCCAAAGATGTTGGAATCGTGTCAATGTCCCAATATTTCTGGACCTGACTGTATATAGTAGGGATGCACCGATACCGATACTAGTATCGGTATCGGGGACGATATTGCCGTTTGCACGAGTACTTGTTACTCGTGCAAACGGCCCGATACATCCCGCCGATACCGGAAGCCGGCGCTGGGCCGGCTTGCCGGTATCCGCGGGGCTGGGGAAGCTGGCCGCGTGCATGAAAAGCACGCGGCCAGCGTTCCCCTTCGGCGCGCCAAATACTCACCCTTCCTGAAGTTCCGGTCTCTGGGCAGTGATGCGGTCACGTGGCCGCCGGGCGCTCCTGTGACACGGCCTCTCGGCTGGAGGCAGCGTCACAGATGCGCCCGGCGGCCACGTGACCACATCACTGCCCAGAGACCGGAACTTCAGGAAGGGTGAGTATTTGGCGCGCCGGAGGGGAACGCTGGCCGCGTGCTTTACATGCACACGGCCAGCTTCCCCAGCGTTCGAGCGGGGGGCCAATCCATGAGAGCTGCGGGCAAATCCATGAGAGCTGCGGGGCAAATCCATGAGAGCTGCGGGGCCAATCCATGAGAGCTGCGGGGCCAATCCATGAGACCTGGGGGCAAATCCATGAGACCTGGGGGCCAATCCATGAGACCTGGGGGCAAATCCATGAGACCTGGGGGCAAATCCATGAGACCTGGGGGTAAATCCATGAGAGCTGGGGGCCAATCCATGAGAGCTGGGGGCCAATCCATGAGAGCTGGGGGCCAATCCATGAGACCTGGGGGCAAATCCATGAGACCTGGGGGCAAATCCATGAGACCTGGGGGTAAATCCATGAGAGCTGGGGGCCAATCCATGAGAGCTGGGGGCCAATCCATGAGACCTGGGGGCAAATCCATGAGACCTGGGGGTAAATCCATGAGAGCTGGGGGCCAATCCATGAGACCTGGGGGCAAATCCATGAGACCTGGGGGCAAATCCATGAGACCTGGGGGTAAATCCATGAGAGCTGGGGGCCAATCCATGAGACCTGGGGGCAAATCCATGAGACCTGGGGGTAAATCCATGAGAGCTGGGGGTAAATCCATGAGAGCTGGGGGCCAATCCATGAGAGCTGGGGGCCAATCCATGAGACCTGTGGGCAAATCCATGAGACCTGGGGGTAAATCCATGAGAGCTGGGGGCCAATCCATGAGAGCTGGGGGCCAATCCATGAGACCTGGGGGCAAATCCATGAGACCTGGGGGTAAATCCATGAGAGCTGGGGGCCAATCCATGAGACCTGGGGGCAAATCCATGAGACCTGGGGGCAAATCCATGAGACCTGGGGGTAAATCCATGAGAGCTGGGGGCCAATCCATGAGACCTGGGGGCAAATCCATGAGACCTGGGGGTAAATCCATGAGACCTGGGGGTAAATCCATGAGACCTGGGGGCAAACCCATGTGAGCTGGGGGCAAACCCATGTGAGCTGGGGGCAAACCCATGTGAGCTGGGGCAAATCCATGTGAGCTGCGGTCAATCTCATATAAATTTTTATGAGGTCTGTTCCTATTGGAAAGCGTCACATGACATTAAATAAAAGTATCGGTACTCGGTATCGGTGAGTACTTTTAAAAAGTATCAGTACTCGTACTCGGTCTTAAAAAAGTGGTATCGGTGCATCCCTAGTATATAGAACACAATCTTGCATTTGTAGCGCAAGTAACCAGCTAGACAAAAAAGGCAAAATCACACAAGTTACACGTTGATGCATATATTGTTCCGGGTATAGACTGGACAGATTGTGGGAACCTTATTTAGTTGGGGAGCATCTTATTTTGTCTGACAGACAGAATATTGAAACATGTAAATTCTGACTCTGGCAAAGTCTACACATGCTTTGATTCGCCGATTTCGGCAATATCAATGTTTGTACCACAGGGAAAACGTTACAAACTGTAAATTACAGTTTGTTCTGTCCGTGTTAAATTTTGCCATCATTTTTTATATTGATGACAATGGAAATCACTGGGTAGTTTGGTTCATTGTATGATACCTTGTTTGTTCCCTGGTAAGTATCCCCTTTCCTTCCTTTGCTGCAGGAAAAGCAACAGAACACAATCGTTTCTTGTAAACAAATATGCTGATTCAGATTTCCCTCATATATATTTATTAGTAATCTTCTTATCTTCGCATTACATAACTTCGGTGTGTTAAGTAACAGGAAAAGGTTTCCATACGGCATATCAGGCTTACTGGAATATTAATCTCTGGCGTGTTCATGAATTCCTAGACATTTCCTCACGGCTTCGTGAAAATAAGGGTCCGGCCAGTCTCGATTAAAGGTTAGCATCAAGTCAACTGGTCGTAGTTTTAACAAAAGTTATTTAGCAGGTTGAGGAAATGCAGGTTAGGAAATGAGTAAACTTTGTAGAATGGTTAATGTGGAACGGGAAGTCAAAGATTGAGAACAGGCTGTCTTCAAATAGGAAGGTGCGATGACCTTTACTTGTTGCATTGTAGGAGGTTGCAGGAAATAGGTTTCGTAGCAAAATCCTGTGCGGCAAATTTTCTGAGTAAATACAATTATATTGTGTAACAATGACTGTTAATTGGCTTCCCAAACTTTTAGTAGAAGAGCATATGACTAGACCAATGAATGAAACAATAAAAAGTTCTTACAGCTCCACTTTATTTTAGATGATGGATAGAATATCGTAAAATTGAACCAAAGATTCATGAGCTGGGAAGAACAATGTCACTGTTCTATAACCTTGAAGACGTAAGGTTGAATCCTCATCAAAGCACTTCTCCAGAAAGTATTCTTTTCAAAACACCTAATGATACATACTTGCCTACATCACAGAATAGGTTGCATAGTGTGGTGGTCTCTGCTCTACAACTGTGGAGAAGTAAGTTCGAATCCTGACCAGAACAACTCACCAGTCCATCTCTACACTTGTGGAGAAGCATGTTCAACGCCAGCGGCACATCCCCATCCTGCAACTGTGGAAAGCAAATTCAGATCCGTATCAGAACACTTCAACAGCAAGTGTCCATGGGAAAAGCACCTAACGATATGGATGTGCCTCCTGGAAAAATATATTCCTTCTCAGTAAAAATTTCTAAATATTAGAGCAGTGATAATTCCATTACACGCTCTCCTACTGCTAGCACTAACCTTTATGGGCCCAATCAGAAGACAGATGCTTACCTTCCACAAAGTTTTTGGTCCATGGGAAGGGTTTGGAGGGTTGAAGATAGGGCCTACCCTATCTCTTGTTTGGCTTTTGCAAAGCCCCCCTATTCTTCTTCATTCCCTGGTGTTCTGGTGCAGCTACACCACATGAAATGAGGGGGTGTATAATATCTCATAAAAGGCTGGCATCCACCACCTCTGAGACACGAAGAAGGACTAGCACACCATCTGTGAAAAACATGGTGAGCTGGTGCACAAAGTCTTGGCGACGCCAATTCCCACAGCTCCGTCCAAGAGCAAAAAATTACCAGGCACTCCCAAAACGGAAGGTTTATCGGAAATAATTAGCAATTATTGAGAAAGACTCATGGATAGAGGAAATGTCGCCAATTATTTCCAATAAATCTGGTGTTTTTGGTGACTGAATGCCCGGATGTTCTTTGTTTTTCCATCACCTCTCATAACACCAACACACAGGACAACACCAGCAGGGACACAAATCAATCCCTATGAGAGCTTTGCAGTTGCATGAGGATTGGTGTATGCCCTATGTTTAGACGTTCAATTCTTTATAAACTAGAACGGTAGACTTTAAACTTACAAACCGTTATGTCAAGTTTTCAGTATATGGCTTCCTTTACAGCATTTGCCGAGGTCATCAGTGTGCAAAATGATTATTACAACTCCGTCCCGGATGTTTTATAGATGTTTTGGTGTTTGTAAGACATCGCATTTGCTATGTGCCGGTACTTAACAGTCTGGCTGTAATTATAGTGCGTTGACCTATTACTAGATTTCAGATCTTCTTGATATATTTCAACATGTTACAGCTTTAGACAAAAATAAAAGCCGAGTTTGTGAAAAGAAAGAAAAGGACACACATCTGTTGTCAGCTGGGGAATTAAAATTAGAAAAATAAAAAAAAAGCTGCCAAATTTTTCTACTTTGTCAATAGGGAACTTGCAGAGTGTGCATGGGATTCCAGGCATTATTCTACAAAATGGACTTCATGTTCTGCATCTCATAATAAAGTTACATAGTCACCTGATTAATATTTAGATATAGAGCTGTAATACAGGCACGAGGCTTGGTAATTATTAATGCACTGCCCCAAGCATTTTTAAAGCTCCACTTGCCAATCCACTTCGATTGGCCAATTTTGCTACTACCCTGCTTTCTCATAGAGAAGTCCTATGTTTTGACGTTTTAGCACTAGATTAACGATTGATTCCAAGTGGTTAAAGTGAAATCACTTTACAGTAGAGCATACACCCCTGCATCTATATTCACCTGTTAGGCTCCCATACCATGCTCTTGGAGATCCATCGTCTTCTTGCAATGCTAATGGAAGGACACTGAGATCAAATAGTTTTTGATTGGAGTATACTTATTGGTTGATATAATGGTTGGTGACTCTCTATTAAAACATGTTTCCAATTCGAAATAGTGCGCAAAACAAGGAGGGTGTATGAGATTGCAGAGAACAGGCAACAGCATAAGTGGCTAAGTGGGACCCCACTCATGCCTCATGCAGTTTTAGCGTGATGGTGCCATTACAGAGTTGGCTGAACCATATGCAAATCAGTCTGCAATCCCAAAATGCCAAGCAACCTCCACTACACAAGAGGAACCGTCAACCCAACAATTGTTTCAGCTTTGTTAAGCCACATCAAGAAAGCATAACAGATACCCCTCTAGGCAACTCGAGCAAGGGGTCCACATCTGGATTACCCAGTACTCTAATCGTGTCAGGATCTGTGCCTGCATATGGTCAAGTACCTGTAAAGTTCTGCCCTCATTCCTTACCAGCATTGAATCAGTTAATAGTTAAACACAAGCAAACAAACACCACACCCTCCTATCTGAAAATATAGGTTCACTCCCCGCTATCCAACATACTTGCATTGAGAGTCAAACCTTACTAGTGCCTAGACCTACTGTTCTGATATCCTGATAACCATGTACCAGACCCTCTGCTTGCCCACCGACCACCGCATTCCACCAGACCCTTTCACCACAGATTGCCTCTTCACCATCCTCTCGACTACCCCTCTTGTACCTACACCTTGGATCTCAAAATATCCGCCTACACAAAAAGGTACCACCTGTGTATCCCCACACACTGGGCTCAGACCCCCTGAACTTGGGTCCCACAATGGCACATGCCAGGTGCCACGCTGACAAATCATGAGCAAAACAAGGGTGTATGAGATTAGTGAGACTGTAGGGCAGGCCACTTCTGCTCTTGCCCATTCTCAGAACCATGTGATGGCGCCCGCTCTCAGATTCCTCACAAACTTTGCTAACAATAATTATTCTCGTCTTACATTTTGGTTGTGTTGACTGTAGATGCTTTAGTTTTTCCAAGGGAGAGCTGTCCACCTTGTATCAGATTGGCCCACCAGATTTTGACCTCTTGACATGAAACATTTCAAAAAGTATTTCATTCCAAACCAAGACCTACTTCTACAGCTGGTATTTCCCAAAGAAACTCTGAAAGCTGTGTGTTTAAATGGGAATCATGACTAGTAGTAATAACAAAAATAATAATAACATTGTAGTGCAAAATAATAGTAAATGCCAGTTCTGTTTTGATCGAGAAAATGTGATGTAAACAGTAAATCACTTCTTTAAAAAAGGTTTACTGAAGCAAAACTGGTGTTGATGAGAACATGGAACAAGAACTTTTTTATTGCAGTAAAAGGTAACATTATACATCGTGAATATCACACGCCCAATAAGTCACACTCCCGCATAGTCGTAAATTGCACCACTTCAGAGAGGAACATCATAGCCCTTTCACTCTCGCGCAGGTGTACAAACTTGGCTACCTTTATGGTGTTTTTTTTTCAACAAAATACTATTGTTCCCTTGTGAGGGATGTTTGCTTTGGCTGTAAATATAAACCTCAGCTTTATTTTGGTGATTAACTCAGTGTCAGCTTGTGTTATTCCTTAAGATGATCCTCCTGTCTGAATCTCTGTTACATCCATCGAGATATGACCTTTAAGGGGTTTTAAGAGACACTCAGAAATCTTTTTAGGAGTCTATCTTGTAACAGCGAACAAACGGGGCTTTGTGAATAATTTATCCCATGTGGGTTAGAAAGAACTGGTGTTAGGATTTCAAAACCCCTGAACACATTTTGCTGCACCACCCACCTGTGTCTACCCCAACAAATATTGGGCTCTATCACCTCCTTAATGCTAGCGCTCACATAAATGAGCTTAACCGATAGGTTACTTGATGTCACACCCGCATCACCTCCCAATCCCTAACGGGTTAAAAAACCCATTAGCGAATCGGTATAAGCACTTATTAGCGCGAGCTTACTGTACTTGGTGCTCCTAATACTTAACATAGGGAGCGCAAAGTGTAAGGACAGAGTAATTAGCAAAAGTATCACAAAGTCCTAACGCTAGTTACTCACAGCTGTCATTAACTCAAAAAGTTTGCGACAGCTTAGAGCTGGTGGTAACGGATTAGGCTGCTGCAGAATCCGTTATAACCAGCTGTAAACCCCTCCAAAAATCAAATACTCACCTCTCATTCCGTGGCGTGTGTGACGGCTCGATCCACCTCTTCTGGCCGCCAGGAGCAGATTGAGACTAGGGAAAAAAGCCTACAGACTCCATGGAGGGGATTCTCAGGACAGTGCTTTAGCGCTGCCCTGAGCATCTAGGACCGTAGCAGCCACTAAAGGGCAGACTGCTGGACTCAGCACCTGCCCCGTAATCTAATGGTAAAACCGGGAGCAATGGGGAAATTAGCGAACGCTAAAGGTGATATGCCCATTGTTTTCGTTCCTCATTCTGCTACCCTTAATGATGTTCTCAATCATCTCCCCTCCGGTAAAGTCTATCACCACATTTTCATGTACACTTTGTGTAGGCTGTACTAAACCACGAGTTGTCAACTAACACGGGATTGCGCAAACTCTTGGGTCTCACACTTGACGACTCCTCAAAGTTATTATCCTTCAAGCCCGCCTACTGTAGATGTGCGTAACACGCCATTATAAGTAGAGGAACTTATGACTTTCGTTAAAGACTGGCGAGCTTCCAAGATGGCATTCATAAAAAATACCAAAGAATTGTCATCCGCACTTTGAATCTGTCACGTCTCGGCCTTGCCCCCTGCTGGTGGTAGCAGGGATTCCTGTTTATTTTTGTTTTCAGCCTGCAGGCCATCTGTTGGGCTTATTGGCCTGCGGTCATGTGACCTGTCCTGCCCTATAAGTACTACCAGGACTCCCCTTGATCCTTGGATCAGGATAGTCTCTCATACCTAGTCCCTGTATGCTGGTGTACTTTGATTTGCTGTGTATGACCTCTGGCTTATGTATTTAGGATCCCTCTCTTGCCTGACCCCTCTAGTATGATATTCTGTGTATGACCTTTGGCTCTTGTATCTGGATCTCTCTTCTGTCTGTCCCCTGTACTGTACCGTGCTTTGGAATTTGTATGCTTGCATTTATTGTCTGTCTGGTTTATGTTTTGTTTGTCTTGCAAACCTAGCCTAGCTAGTAGTATTTCGAGACCACCTTTCAAGGATCTCAGTCAGGGCTTAGGGATCTTTCTAGTTTCTGTTTATATCTTGCTTTGTTCCCTGGAATCTGTATACCTGCATTTATTGTCTGTCTGGTTTATATTTTATTCATCTTGCAAACCTAACCTAGTTAGAATTTCGAGACCATCTTTCAAGGATCTCAGTCAGGGCTTAGGGATCTTTCTAAGTTCTGTTAATATCTTGGTTTGTTCCCTGGAAACTGTATACCTGTCCTTAAGGCTTCATCTCTGCAGATTGGGGGTTCCCCCTCACCCTATAGGGGGCTCCCCGTTACATTATCCTGATCCCAAAATAGAAGCTGGCAGGTATGTCTCATATGTATGAAGCTGTATTGAACTTGGTGCTTGCTATGCTGAAAGAGCTGCAGAGGTTAATAGAGGCTCTGAGCCTATCACCTGCTGCAGCTAACGATGCAGCACCACCCTGCACTACTTGCAAACCCATACCGGAGAAGGAAAGACGCAGGTTGTATGGTCTCTGTTTTTATTGCGCAGATCCAAATCACACTATTGAACATTGTGTATTAAAACCTGTTAAGCAATGGCAGGGGAACCATGTATCCAGGTATCGCTATGGAGGTACTGGTGTGTCCTCCATAGGCATCCAGACTGGCAGAATAGCCACCTCCAATCTGTTGAATCATGGGATCACTATGCCCTCGTCTCCCAGTGTGGTTGCATTGTCTCCGGTTGGGAATGCTATGCCAGCCATGTCTGTATCCACTGGCGCGCTGCCAGCCATGTCTGTATATACTGGCACGCTGCCAGCCATGTCTGTATCCGCTGGCACGCTGCCAGCCAAGTCAGTATCCACTGGCATGCTGCCAACCATGTCTGTATCCACTGGCACGCTGCCAACCATGTCTGTATCCACTGGCACGCTGCCACCATGTCTGTATCCACTGGCACGCTGCCAGCCATGTCAGTATCCACTGGCACGCTGCCAGCCATGTCAGTATCCACTAGCACGCTGCCAGCCATGTCAGTATCCACTGGCACGCTGCCAGCCATGTCAGTATCCACTGGCACGCTGCCAGCCATGTCAGTATCCACTGGCACGCTGCCAGCCATGTCAGTATCCACTGGCACGCTGCCAGCCATGTCAGTATCCACTGGCACGCTGCCAGCCATGTCTGTATCCACTGGCACGTTGCCAGCCATGTCTGTATCCACTGGCACGTTGCCAGCCATGTCTGTATCCACTGGCACGCTGCCAGCCATATCTGTATCTATTGGCACGATGCCAGCCATGTCTGTATCTACTGGCACGATGCCAGCCATGTCTGTATCTACTGGCACGATGCCAGCCATGTCTGTATCCACGGGCACGATGCCAGCCCTGTCTGTATCCACGGGCACGATGCCAGCCATGTCTGTATCCACTGGCACGCTGCCAGTCATGCCTGTTCTCACTGGTAATGAAAAGCCAGCCATGCCTGTTCTCACTGGTAATGAAAAGCCAGCCATGCCTGTTCTCACTGGTAATGAAATGCCAGCCATGCCTGTCTCCACTGGCACGCTGCCAGCCATGCCTGTTCTCATTGGTAATGAAATGCCAGCCATGTCTGTTTCTACTGGCACGAAGCCAGCCATGTCTGTATCCACTGGCACGCTGCCAGCCATGCCTGTTCTCACTGGTAATGAAAAGCCAGCCATGCCTGTTCCCACTGGCAATGAAAAGCCAGCCATGCCTGTTCTCACTGGTAATGAAATGCCAGCCATGTCTGTCTCCACTGGCACGCTGCCAGCCATGCCTGTTCTCAATGGTAATGAAATGCCAGCCATGTCTGTTTCTACTGGCACGAAGCCAGTCATGTCTGTATCCACTGGCACGCTGCCAGCCATGCCTGTTCTCACTGGTAATGAAAAGCCAGCCATGCCTGTTCTCACTGGTAATGAAATGCCAGCCATGTCTGTTTCTACTGGCACGAAGCCAGCCATGTCTGTATCCACTGGCACGCTGCCAGCCATGCCTGTTCTCACTGGTAATGAAAAGCCAGCCATGCCTGTTCTCACTGGTAATGAAATGCCAGCCATGTCTGTTTCTACTGGCACGAGGCCAGCCATGTCTGTATCCACTGGCACGCTGCCAGCCATGCCTGTTCTCACTGGTAATGAAAAGCCAGCCATGCCTGTTCCCACTGGCAATGAAAAGCCAGCCATGCCTGTTCTCACTGGTAGTGAAATGCCAGCCATGTCTGTCTCCACTGGCACGCTGCCAGCCATGCCTGTTCTCACTGGTAATGAAAAGCCAGCCATGCCTGTTCCCACTGGCAATGAAAAGCCAGCCATGTCTGTATCTACTGGCACGCTGCCAGCCATGCCTGTTCTCACTGGTAATGAAAAGCCAGCCATGTCTGTTCCCACTGGCAATGAAAGGCCAGCCATGTCTGTATCTACTGGCATGAAGCCAGCCATGCCTGTTCTCACTGGCAATGAAGTGCCAGCCATGTCTGTATCTACTGGCATGAAGCCAGCCATGCCTGTTCTCACTGGCAATGAAGTGCCAGCCATGTCTGTATCTACTGGCATGAAGCCAGCCATGTCTGTATCCACTGGCACGAAGCCAGCCATGTCTGTATCCACTGGCACGAAGCCAGCCATGTCTGTTCCCACTGGCAATGAAAAGCCAGCCATGTCTGTATCTACTGGCACGCTGCCAGCCATGCCTGTTCTCACTGGTAATGAAAAGCCAGCCATGTCTGTTCCACTGGCAATGAAAGGCCAGCCATGTCTGTATCTACTGGCATGAAGCCAGCCATGCCTGTTCTCACTGGCAATGAAGTGCCAGCCATGTCTGTATCTACTGGCATGAAGCCAGCCATGCCTGTTCTCACTGGCAATGAAGTGCCAGCCATGTCTGTATCTACTGGCATGAAGCCAGCCATGTCTGTATCCACTGGCACGAAGCCAGCCATGTCTGTATCCACTGGCACGAAGCCAGCCATGTCTGTTCCCACTGGCAATGAAAAGCCAGCCATGTCTGCTTCCCCTGGCACGAAGCCAGCCATGTCTGTATCCACTGGCACGAAGCCAGCCATGTCTGTATCCACTGGCACGAAGCCAGCCATGTCTGTATCCACTGGCACGAAGCCAGCCATGTCTGTATCCACTGGCACGAAGCCAGCCATGTCTGTGTCCACTGGCACAAAGCCAGCCATGTCTGTATCCACTGGCACAAAGCCAGCCATGTCTGCTTCCCCTGGCACAAAGCCAGCCATGTCTGTTCTCACTGGCAATAAAAAGCCAGCCATGTCCGCTTCCCCTGGCATGAAGCCAGCCATGTCTGTATCCACTGGCACGAAGCCAGCCATGTCTGCTTCCCCTGGCACGAAGCCAGCCATGTCGGGTACTGGTAATGAGAAGCCAGCCATGTCGGGTACTGACAATATGTCATTTGTGATGCCTGAGGCTGGTACCTTGCCAGTGGTGTCCGGGACAAGCTGTACGTCAGCAATGACAGCTGTACCCAGGTTAGACGAGACAGCTGTGACCACGTTTTATGAGGCCGATGTGCCTGGATTGGCACATGAGACCACTGTGCCCTTGCCCCACAGTGAGTCCAGTGTTGTCCCCACCATTGTCAAGCCTTGTGAGGTGGTCACAAAGTCTAAGAGAAGACAAGAAAAGGTGATCAACCCTAGCCAATCTGGTTCTGAAACTGCCACACTTTGTTCTGGTTCCATTGATACTACACCCTCTAACTCCGAGGTTGCCTTACTCCGCACAGTAATCAGGGAAATTCAGCAAGCTGGTGGTTTAAAGAGTATTGAGATCCCTCAATCACATTGTGTTCCCACGGACATTATACGGACGCCTTCCGGCTTTTGGATGCGTGAGAGGCACTGGGTAGTGCTCCAGAGACACCCTGACATTCTGAAAGGGCTGTTGGAAGACTCTGATTCAGATGATCAACAATATACTCCTCCTAGGGAGAGGTGTAAGACTGTTGTGGCGCCACCTGTACCCTGTCCTGGTGATGTCCCATATCCCGAGAGTGTACCAGTCATGCACACACCCTGTACTGTATCGGTCGGGGCCACGTTTAATGGCAAGGTCATTGTCTCTGAGGTAGACAGTAAGTCCACTGTGTCTAGTGGTTCCACTGTGGGTTGTAATATACAATCTCGGGGCACGACTACCGTCACTGGATCTGGCAGTACCTCTAATACCTCTATGTACCATGGTGTGGACGGAACTCCTAGATCACGGTCCAGGAGACGCAAGAGGACTAACCATAAACAACCTGGGACTGATGATTCACTCCGTTCAAAGTCTAAGGTACTCATGTCGTCGGATCCTCGGGTACGAGACCCTAGCCCGGTCGCCGAGGGTTGTGTACGGGCCTCTAATGGTGCAGTGATCTGCAGAGAGGACCTGGAGGTTTATGAAAGAGCTTTGCTTGCTCAGGCACATGCTGACTACTCTGAGTCTGAGTGGGATTCCCATGGGTACTGGTGACTGGCCTTGTCCGTTTTCATGCCGTCCATGTTTTCTTTCTTGGTGCCCAGGAGGTCACCCGTAAGGGAGGGGGTTATGTCACGTCTCGGCCTTGCCCCCTGCTGGTGGTAGCAGGGATTCCTGTTTATTTTTGTTTTCAGCCTGCAGGCCATCTGTTGGGCTTATTGGCCTGCGGTCATGTGACCTGTCCTGCCCTATAAGTACTACCAGGACTCCCCTTGATCCTTGGATCAGGATAGTCTCTCATACCTAGTCCCTGTATGCTGGTGTACTTTGATTTGCTGTGTATGACCTCTGGCTTATGTATTTAGGATCCCTCTCTTGCCTGACCCCTCTAGTATGATATTCTGTGTATGACCTTTGGCTCTTGTATCTGGATCTCTCTTCTGTCTGTCCCCTGTACTGTACCGTGCTTTGGAATTTGTATGCTTGCATTTATTGTCTGTCTGGTTTATGTTTTGTTTGTCTTGCAAACCTAGCCTAGCTAGTATTTCGAGACCACCTTTCAAGGATCTCAGTCAGGGCTTAGGGATCTTTCTAGTTTCTGTTTATATCTTGCTTTGTTCCCTGGAATCTGTATACCTGCATTTATTGTCTGTCTGGTTTATATTTTATTCATCTTGCAAACCTAACCTAGTTAGAATTTCGAGACCATCTTTCAAGGATCTCAGTCAGGGCTTAGGGATCTTTCTAAGTTCTGTTAATATCTTGGTTTGTTCCCTGGAAACTGTATACCTGTCCTTAAGGCTTCATCTCTGCAGATTGGGGGTTCCCCCTCACCCTATAGGGGGCTCCCCGTTACAGAATCCCATTGATCAAAAACAGAAATTTATAGTTTAATTAAATGGACTATAATGTCTTAACTTTGCGTGCTAATGTCAAGCCTAACCCCTTAAGCCGAGTCCGGTTCTGAACTCAGATCCAAAAGGGAGGGTTTATTTTAGACCCTCAGAAAACAACCATCTTATAAAGCAAAAAGAAAATGGGGTGGGTTAGAGAACCACGTTGACAGAAACACAGAGATAGTTGCCAAGATCAAGTGTCTCCAACCTTGGCCCTCCAGATGTTTTGGAACATCTTCTGTGATGCCTATATTCTGGTCTGGCCTAGATTCTCTAATGGTCATTAGGATAATGATGGAAGTCGTCCTTGTTGTGAAGAGAAACTGGGAAATAGCCAACTATCTCCCGACTTGACTATTGCAATAATCTCTTATCTGGCCTCCCTCTCTCCCACCTCTCCCCCCTACAATCCATCCTGAACGCCTCCGCCAGGCTAATCCACCTCACCCGCCGCTCTGTCTCTGCCGCTCCCCTCTGCGAGTCCCTTCACTGGCTCCCCATCCACTGCAGAATTAAGTTCAAAATCCTTATCCTTACCTACAAAACCCTCACTAACTCAGCTCCCCACTACCTGTCCTCACTAATCACCAAATACACCCCAGCCCGCTCCCTAAGGTCAAACAGTGACCTGCGCCTAGCTTCTCCCCGCATCACCTCTTCCCATGATAGACTGCAGGATTTCTCACGCGCAGCCCCACTCTCTGGAACGCTCTCCCTCGTACTGTCAGACTTTCCCCTAACTTCTCTTCCTTCAAACGCTCCCTTAAAACATTCCTATTTAGGGAAGCCTACCACCCAACTCACTGACGCAACCATCAATCACTCTCACCTTGCAGTCCTCTCCTCCTGTTTCCAACCCCAACCCTCCTAGATTGTGAGTTCCTACGGGAATAGGGCCCTCATCTCCTCCTGTACTGTTTGTCAAATGTTGTTCAATGTATTGTAACCCTGTCTATACTGTGCCTATTGTACAGCGCTGCGGAATATGCTGGCGCTTTATAAATAAAGAATAATAATAATAATAACTATAGTGGTCGAACTAGACACTAGTCTGATGCTCACTGACACCATTCCAGCTCTGGAAGGGAGTAATGTCTGAAGCATTGGCAATAACAAAGAATTCAAGGAAGGTAAAAAAAACTGTCTTAAAGGAAATGTATCTGAGCTCTTTATTGATCCTATTTTTTGAATCTCATATGAGAAATTCTATCCTGAAATTTTATATATATATATATACTGTATGTGTGTGTGTTTGTGTGCATTTATATACAGTGTATACTGTATTTAGGCTCTGCATGAGCTGAAACATTGGTCAATTGGTAAATGTAGCCCAAATAATTATTTGTTGTTTTAATTAAGACCATTGGTGCATCCATAATTTTTTTTTAAATTTAAGCACCAGGGATTTAACCCCATCAGCACTCTTAAGGATTGGGATTCAGTGCATGTTTTTCTCGCTATATGTATATATGGGAAATGAAGCACTCACTTCTTAAGGGCTTAAGGGGCCTCATAATCTTCACAAAAAGTGTTCAGGCCAGGGTGCTAGTCGAAAAACACATATAAAGTGGGGACACACACAATGGCAGAAAGTTAAAAAATTCCTTTATTCTGAACAAACTGAAACATTGTTTTTTTAATCATGTCATAATAAAGGGGATTTTTATCGCTTTCTGACATCAAATGCATAAACATTCCAGGACCATTACAATACACACATTATATATATATATATATATAAAATCGTTAGGGAAGGACGCACTCCAGGACTTAAATAAAGAGATAAAATTTGATGCTTTATTAAGGCGACATTAAAATGTGCCCATAGGTATTTGCCGACGTTTCAGCCCTCACAGGGGCCTTTATCGCTTGATAAAGGCCCCTGTGAGGGCCAAAACGTCGGCAAGTACCTACGGGCACTTTTTAATGTCGCCTTAAATAAAGAGATAAAATTTGATGCTTTATTAAGTCCTGGAGTGCGTCCTTTCCGAACGATTTTTACATAGAAGATTTTTGGATTTTGCACCCAGGCATACATATCTTGAGTGGATTTTTTGCAGGTTGCCACTGATATATATATATATATATATTATTTATAATGTCTTTGGTTTGTGCTGCCACACTCTGGGCTAAAGAAATATGACAAATTTCTTTAAGAATTTAAATAATCATAAATAATATGTAATTCATCATTCTAGTTCAATACCTTTCCTTATTGATCTCAAAGGAGATGATTTAGAGCGCTGTAGGTTTGCTGTATGTAAGCATCTCTATTACTGGCCACAATTCCTTTTTCTACTAGAAGTAGGACTTTTGTGAAAGATCAGCACACGTTTAGCTCTGCACGCGCAGACCTACTTGGAATTTAATTTTCCATGTTTACTCTACATGTGGAACCCTGCATTATGAAGCGATTCGTTGTGATTCCAATAAGTAGGGATGTGCGTTTCGGGTTTCGGAATTCCGGAATTTTCACGAAATTTCCCGATTCGTGTCTTCGGATTCGGACGAATTTCCGAATCGGATCGGACCCGAAAACCGATAGATCCGAAAAGTTTTCCGAGCCGAAACCAAAAAATTTTGGATTTTTCGAATGGACTTGAAATGTGTCAAATCGAAATTTATTTTTACTCTATTCATGATTTCGGTTCCATTCTTGATTTCGGTTCCATTTCGGTAATTCTGGACATCGTATATTTAACTATTATCGGTTATATCGCTGATTCTGTAAATTTTGTATTTGTAAATGCTTATCACTTGTTTCTTGTGGCATTCGGGTCAGTTTAGCGTTTTTTAAATCGTTTTGTTCATTTTTTTTGTTCCTCGGCTTTCATACCATTTTAATATGATTAAATAAAGTTGTGAAATGTATATTCAATTATTCATAAGAAAAAAAGGATCTTTATTTAATAAAAAAAAACACGATAGAATCGCCAGAATTATCGTAGACACTTTGAAACGAGGAGAACAGACGTTCCGAAAAAACGAAAATTTCCGAAATTTCCGAAAAGTCGATACAAAAAAACGAGCAAAGTGACCCGAAAATACGAAAAATGGTCGATATTCCGAAAAAAAAATGTACATGAAAAACGATCCGAACCGAACCGAATCGAAACAGAAATCGGTCGAAACGAGCCGAATCGAAAAGTTTAAACATCCGAACAAATCGAACCGAATCGAACCGAAAAAAAAATCGGTGCACAAGCCTACCAATAAGGCACTGTTAGCTTTCACGGAGCTGCTCTCATTTGTGTGACACTTTTAAATATGAAAAGTAAGGTATTGCTACATTCTAACTGCACGCAGGTTTTATACAGTTGCAAGAAAAAGTATGTGAACCCTTTGGGATTACATGGAGTTTTGCATGAATTGGTCATAAAACGTGCTCTGATCTTCATCTAAGTCACAACAATTTGAAAAAAACAGTCTGCTTAAAATAATACAACACAAACATTATGACCAATTCATGAAAAACTCCACGTAATCCCAAAGGTTTCACAGGGTTTTCTTGCAACTGTAACTGTACCCACCAGGCTGTCTCTTAGCTGAGAAGCAGCATGAGGACATGTAGTGGCTTAGAAAGTAGTTTTTATTTTCATTAGGTTAGGAGGACCCACCTGACCAAAGGTGCCGTGACATGGCAGGTGGGCTTATAATTTAATGGCCATTTAAGTAAACCAAAACCTCTGATTGTGTTTTGTTTTGCATGGAATTACAGGGGGAGCGCAGATGCCAATCTTTTATTCTTGTTATGTTTTATACATGAAGTGGCTGGATGCTTCTGGTTGGTGCAGCCGCCCTGGTAGGGAATAGGCGCGGAACCAGTTTTCCTCCATATATGTATATTTTGTTGTATCTAGGGCTCTGCGAATCACAAATTTTTGCTCAAATCGAATCACAAATCGATTGTTAAGGTTCGAATTCGAATCGAATATTGAATCGAATCGTTGAGTGCCGCTTTCCTGTAGGATACAGCTTGTATAGGTTTGTGTATGCAGCTTCAGCTGACGTTACATATCATTTATTATCTCCCTGCACAGAGTAGGCCCCATATAATTAATATGGCCAGTTCTAAGCCCCCCCACCCCGGTCAAACTCATTCTACCCCCACACACAGCAGGCCGGCGGCCATAACATCTCCTTCGGGTGATGATGAATGATCCATTACATCACCTTCACTATCCTGCAAAAGAAGCGCAATAAAGGAGTGACAGGGTAGTTATACTCACCATCACCAACTTGGCTCAGGCCTGCCTGCTGCTCGCTCCTCTTTCCTGGCTGAACACCTCTTCGCAGCTTTGGCTGCGCCCATCATCGGCCTCCTCTGTGCATCATATGATGTCTCACACATCAGTCTTGCTGGAGGGGGCAGCACCTAGCAGTATGCCGTTCTCAGCCTCGTGCTGTGCGTCTGGGAGGCACGCTGCACTGCTGGGGACGCGAATCACTGCCAGACGAGCTTGGGATGAATACTTCTGGTTGACACAGCCGCCCTGGTAGCGAATAGGCACGAAACCGTTTTTCGGTATATTTATAACTGTATGTGTCTATTTTTTCAAATTACGGAAATAGAAACAAATAGAAGATTTTTATTCTAATGTCTTTTATACAATTTTTAAGTATTCGTTGTTTGTCTCCAGACAATATATCATGATATATCATGATCTTCAAATTGTATGAATATTATTATATGCAAACACTGGTTGGTAATTCAAAGGACACTCTACACATCCTGACCACTAGCTTTTTTTAAAGTGAGCAGAGTGTATAGAGTTCTCCCCTCCAGTGCCATTTGGGAGTAATCACTGGGTGAAGCAGAGGACTTGCCTCCACCCACACCAGCTGCCTGGATTTCCTGGCTGCCGCTCACCAGATCAGTCATTGATGATGTCAGCATGCACGGTGTGCTGATGTCACCCTCTCTCAGACCACCTGCAATAGCGATGGTCCTGGGAGACGCAGGTGATGGATCGGTTCTGTGTAGGCGTGTGCAGCTCTAATCTATCATTCTGCACAGACGCTATGGAACTTGTGTATGTGCAGTGCGCACGTCCCGAGTGATGCACAATTTTTTTTTGAGAAAGTATTTTACCAGGAAGGATACATTGAGATTTCTCTCATTTTCAAGTATGTCCTGGGTGGTGAGTATGTACCGTTAGGTGTCTTGCCCAAGGACACTTACTGGAGAGGTGTTCTTGTCGGGAGCGAACCTGTGTCTCCACGGTTATAAAGCAGTGATGTTACCTCTACTCCACACAGCCATTGGCTATGCAGTATAAGCAAACATGGAGGCCTTTAGCATCCTCCACCCTCAAAGCACTCTTATAGCACGGTCCAGGGATGATTCTAACTCTGGAACAGTGGTCTCAAACTCTGCCCCCTAGATGTTTATTGCCTACAGTTCCCAGAATTCTCTGTGAAAATATATGACCATTGCGTCAAAGTCAAACAAACAGAATTAGAACAATTGTATTTCATGCATAATATACCAATGATTTATCGTAATGAAACATTACAGAAAACCACAGAGAAGAGATAACATGTAACCATTACCTTAAATAACCTTTAGTATTGCCATATTTTGGGGATTTTCCTTATTGACTCAAAGGTTTCCTCCAGCGGGGTAATTCTTTTCACGGAGAGAAATCCTAATTTTTCAGACTTGTGTCAGATGTAAGCATGACATCATTAAATGCCAATCGCACATCAGCAAGTCCACTTGAATTGGAATTTGCAACAAACATGTGATCTTGAGTATTTATAAACAGAAAGAGGATTAACTATGAAAAGGATTATGTAAAGGAAAGTAATTCCCTGAATAAATAAAGCTGGCGTGTCATTTGGAGCCGGGACACAACTTTCCATGGACAAAGGACAAAACAAAAAACAAGAAAAAATACTCCCCAGGCGCGATCTAAAATTTTATGTTTTTAGAAGACATAACAATATAAAAACTCCAGGGAGCATGATCTGAAAGGTACACTGATGCAAGAGAAATGCTCTCCCGTTCCCTGCACTTTGGGGGATCAAATTTCCGAGTGCCGGACAAAATCCCTACAGTCAGGTTCCCTAATGCCAACATCCCGACAGCCAGCTTCCAGACAGAACAAGTGCCGGACATACAAAGTTCCCTACACGGCCAACTTCCAGACATCCAAAATCCCAGCGGCTAACCCTAATACTAACACCCTAACCCTTAGGGAGTTAGGCTTAGGGGTTATGGTTAGGTTTAAGGAGTTGGGTCTAGGGCTAGGTTTAGGGGTTAGGGCTAGATTTAGGGGGTTAGAGTTAGGGCTAGGTTTAGGGGGTTAAGGTTAGGGCTAGGTTTAGGGGGATATGGTTAGGGCTAGGTTTAGGAGGATAGGGTTAGGGCTAGGTTTAGGGGGTTATGGTTAGGGCTAGATTTAGAGGGGGTTAGGGTTAGGTTTGGGGGTTAAGGTTAGGGCTAGGTTTGGGGGGGTTAGGGCTAGGTTTAGAGGGGGTTAGGGTTAGGGCTAGGTTTGGAGGGGGGTTAGGGTTAGGGCTAGGTTTGGAGGGGTTAGGGTTAGGGCTAGTGTTAGTCGCTGGGATTTTGGATGTCTGGAAGGTGGCCATCAGGGAGTTGTCTGTGTAGGGAAGTTGGCCGTCGGGATTTTGGCATTAGGGAACCTGGTTGTAGGGATTTCGACCCAAACCCCACATTTCCCCACCCTGCGGTGAATTCAGCATTCACTGCAGGGTCCCCAGAGTGCAGGCAAGGGATCCGAAAATGCGCTGCAAAGCCGCCAAACTTCCGCCGAAAACACACCGAAAAACGCATCCGATAGGATCCAAAGTATCGTATCACTCGAACCAACGCAAAAAAAACACGCTGAACACGTCAGGAAAAAGCCAATGACCCGACGAGCCGCCGACGAGCCACAGCACAGACCAGACACTGGAAAAAGCCGTCAAGCTGACGAACAGGGTGAAAAAAACAGAAAACAAAAAAAACAATTGAAAGTGTGGAAATTTAAACGATGTTTGCAAAAAAGCTACTGAACGAAAACACACGTCCTGTGCAAAGGATAACCAATCAGTTATATTTCCTGGTTAATAAGTCTTTTTTAGAGTTCCGCGTTATCCCGATGCTGACAGGCTTGGATCTCAGCGGGTTCCCTCAGCCTTTCATCCTTCTGCGGTAAGTAAAAACCAAAACATGCTGTTTTGTTGGTAAAAGAAAGACACAGTTTACTGTAAATCTTTACATAAAGACTGATTTATTATATTGCTACGTATGGGTAAGGTCCAGAGAAAAAAACAGCTACACAGTAACAAGTTAGTAAACCCTTTACTTTCTGAATAATCACGGTTTAAAGATATAAAACATCTAAACAAAATCAATTTCGGAACATTGTTATGCAATATTTTATACAACAATAACAGTTTATTCAACATTTCCCGTCTAGAGCTAGTCAGAAATTCATTCTGAGAATACTCACCTGATAATGATGGGTTTGTGAACATACTGCGCGTAAAACGCAATTGTGGGTGAATTTCTAATACTGGAAGAGAGTGGAAATACCTTTAATTTTCCTGGTGATTGCTTCACTTTCATAACATGCCGGTTTCAATCCCAGATTTGTTCTCAAATCATCCTCAACCACTCATCAGACATTGGTAAATATCATGTTTTGAATGGAATTTTGCAAAATTCTACCATATGGTATAGATAAAAAAAATGTCTGCCTGTAGTTGATTTTTTTTTTACATCACAACTTTTCCATTTCCCCTATCGTATAATGACACTGCATTTATTCACGGAGGGTTTTTACTCCCCCGTAGCGAAGGTCTAGATTATAAAAAGGGGGCGAAAGAAAGGATAAAAACCCAAACAGAGAATCTTCGTCAGAAATGGCTTGATTTTTGCAGGCAAAATTAAAGGGCGCTTGTACGAAGCAATGAATGCCTGTATAGATACACCAATTTCTACATAGAACTACCCTGTAATCAAATCATTAATTTTAAGTCATTTAAATGCTGGAATTTTGGAACAGTTGATTTTATTTTCTATTGAAAGAATGCTTACTGGAAAAATAAACGTTTACATAACCCCCAACGCTGCAGTGGTTTTAAGGGAAATGATGGAAAATACGGAGTATTTTATTAAATGCGTATGAGCGAGAGATTAAGAAAACCTCATTCACGCAATATATGAAAATTGAGAATCCAGTTATACATTGTGACCTGCTGTATGAAAAAAATACAGTTTTATTTAAATAGTTAATTATTCGGAGAGCGTCGAAATGTCACCGACATTTTAGTGCTCTCCTGTTCGCCGCACTTCAACGAGTTCGACTCGCAGACCCTGGGGCGAATTCACCATTCACCGCATGGTCCCCACAGTGCGGAGAAACAATCTGCTGAATGCATCTGAAAAGCCGCTAAAGGAAAAACTGCCGAAAAAACAACAAATTGATCCGAAAAAACTGGCGAATGCATCCGATGATCCGCCGAAAAAAGCAGCGATTCGATCTGATAAACCGTCGAATGCCACCGATGATCTGCCAAAAGGATCCGAAAAAAGCAGACGACCCGAGAAAGAGACTGCCTACCAGCTGTCGGAGAAAGCCGACAAGATGCCGAAAACACCGCAACTTTTACATGATTATGCGAAAGCGGAATCATTTAGCATCAGCTTTTAGGTGACAGTAAAAATCTGTTCAGTCCACCGGTGCGGTAATTAGCGCTAGGACTTTGTAATACGTTACTTATTCTAACGCAAATTGCTGGTTGATCACAAAGTATGGGGTGCACAAAGCGCAGTAAGCTCAGGGAAGCTAGTGTAATCACCAGTAGGGATGAGCCGAACACCCCCGTGTTCGGTTCGCATTCGAACTCGAACAATTTCAAAAGTTCGTGTTCGGACTCGAACCAAACTCAATGCAAGTCAATGGGACTCAAAAGTTCGATTTTTAGAGTGCCCTCCAAGAGGGCATATATGCAAGATATTTGCCATAAAAGGTGTATGGAAAAATTCCTTCAAATATCGTGCCTAGGAGGTCTCCCCATAACCTGCCCGTGAAGTGGCGGATTTGTAGGATGTATAGAAACATTGTCATCAGAGACCCACACAAGACACCTAGCCACCCTTAAGGGGTTAAAATGCACAGGGACTGGCTACTATCCTGTTAGATGAGGGAATGTATTAGGCCCCGTTCACACTGTGCGATTTATCACGCGGATTTTGCCACGATGTCGCAGCAAAATCCGCGCAACGTTGCACTGTGTAGCTTTTCCAATGCATTTCAATGGAGCTGTTCACATCTTGCGGTAGCATATCGCTGGTACATGACCCTTTTTTTGAGATTTGCTATCTGCGATGTTGCGATTTGCAATGGTGGAGCTTTGCAAAAATCGCACAAAAATGCGACGTCGCGATGTCGCGAATATGAAAATTGCGTGGAAAATCATGCGACTTTCAAATCGCACAGTGTGAACGGGGCTTTATATGTATAAAGCAAGGTATATATGACAATGGATAGTCAGAGACTCTAGGGGCTCAGGTTGTACGCTTTATGATAGACATTTCTTACACAATAATAATTGTATGCTCACATAGGCCCTTCGGGAGAGGTACATGACATACAAATACTGGAATATTACGTTTAAATCTAAGGAGTGTGATAAAGATTTTATTAAGCCCTTGATGACAAATGACGTAACATCTACATCATTAATGATTGGCTTTACAGAGCCCTGGTCCTTAAGGGGTTAAACAGCATATCAGAGAGGATCATATAGTAGAAATGAACACTTCTTAGAATTCAAAACAAACAGTGTTTGTTCATACATGTGCAGGCCACAACCAGTCTGCAAGCAATATATCAAATTCTAATTGCTAATTAGAAGCACATGTTATTTCCAAACACTAATTAAACACCTGTTGTTTACACCGTTTGAGAGCACAGGTCATTTAGAGGTGAGAATCTTTGCACCTATAGCAGATGACATTAGGTAGTTTTTTATTCAATATCTAATAAACCGTTGCTTATAATATTCTGCAGTAAAGAGTCTCTTTATTTCTAGATTTTTTAGTATTTTTTAAGCATTTTTTATACTTTTTAAAAAAAAAAATCTTTTCGAACTCTAACCGAACATGCCAAAAAGTTTGAAGTTCGCAAACTTTCGAACTGCCAATTTTCAAGTCAAACTCCGAACTGATCGAACCAAACAGCTCATCCCTAATCACCAATGCGGTAAGGGAATTTCCATAGATTTAGCATTAGGGATGTAATATGGGGGCATGGGTTAAAGTCACTTATCCTAGCATTAACGCTTACATATCTGAATATTACAGTTAGCGTTCAGCAGGCATGTACTGGCCATAGGGACTACAGGGAGATTCCCGGTGGGCCGATGGCTCAGTGGGCCAGTGAGAATGATGGTTCACCGCATCGTGCACTGTCCTTAATGGGTGAGGTGAGAAATTCCTCACCTTCTGTAAAAGAGACGCAGTCTGCCACAATCGCATATAGGGGCCACTGTGCATATAGGGGCCACCCGTTGCACATCCGCCACAACTTAAGACATGGTGTGCAATCAACCTCAGTGCCTCTGTGTTGCTCTACCCAATCGCTCTGTAGCAACTCCGGTATCTGTAGAGTGATTAGTTGAGCAATCTGGTTGGTTTATATACTATTTTTGTGCATGTTTGCATAATTAGAGTGGGCCGATCTGGATGAAGTCCAGGGCTGAATCTTTGTCCCAGTCAGAGGCGTAACTAGAAACCTCAGGGCCCCGGTGCAAGAATCCATGAAGGTCCCTCTCCACAGCCGACGAAGCGGGGAGTACCATTACGCCCCGCGCCTTCAAGACCCACCCTCCGCGCGGGCCCCAAATATCAGACCCCAGTAATTAGACAGACAGTATCAGACCCCAGTAATTAACCAGCCAGTATCAGACCTCAGTAATTAGCCAGCATCAGACCCCTAGTAATTAGCCAGCCAGTATCAGACCCCCACTAATTATCCAGTATCAGAACTGCAGTAATTAGCCAGTATCAGACCCCGAGTAATTAGCCTGCCAGTATCAGACCCCATTAATTAGCCAGACAGTATCAGACCCCCAGTAATTAGCCAGTATCAGACACCCAGTAATTAGCCAGCATCAGATCCCCAGTAATTATCCAGTATCAGACCCCCAGTAATTAGCCAGTATCAGACCCCCAGTAATTAGCCAGCCATTTTTAAGACCCCCAGTAATTAGCCAGTATCAGAGAACCCCATTAATTAGCCAGTATCAAAACCCCAGTAATTAGCCAGGATCAGACCCCCAGTAATTAGCCAGTATCAGACCCCAGTAATTATCCAGTATCAGACCCCCAGTAATTAGCCAGTATCAGAGAGACCCCCAGTAATTAGCCAGGATCAGACCCCCAGTAATTATCCAGTATCAGACCCCCCAGTAATTAGCCAGTATCAGAACCCCAGTAATTAGCCAGTATCAGACCCCAGTAATTAGCCAGCCTCTGCTCACTCACACACAAACAACCCACCCCAGCTTGTTACATACTTACCATAGGTAAGTATGGTCTCCACTCCCCCTCCCTGCATATGCTGGACACTTCCAGCACAGCAGAGGAGGCTCTGCTTTGCGTAGCTGTGAAGAGGGAAGGGGCAGGGCCAGCATGTTCCCATGTGAGCAGCTGTCCTCTTCTTTCTCCTCCTCTCCCCCGGCAGGGCCTTTACTTCTGGCGCAGCGTGTGGGTTTTTGATCCCACACGCTGCCGCTCAAACTGGAGACCAGGTGCCTGACCCCTGCCTGGACTGTGGGGCAAGCAGGGCTAGTCCGGGCCCCCCACCCATCTGGTTGTTGGCCCCCAGACTTAGGGGCCCGGGTGCAGTAGCACCCGCTGCACCCCTGGTAGTTACGCCCCTGGTCCCAGTCCAGCCCTGGCGTTCAGTATGTAATCTAGCCCATAGATTTGCATTTTAGTGGTTTAATTGGGACACCGCTGGCAAGTTGTCAGGATTCCACCCCTGGTGCCCACTGGAGGGCCCCGGGTAGCCTGATTCCGGCATGGTTCTTACCTCTCCTCTCCAGTTCAAGCCACTCCAGGACTTCCTTGTAGCTCCTGAAGCCTGAGCCTCTCCCTATATAAGGGTGGGCCACCTTTTGAACATTGCTCAGTTTTTTTGTTTCTTTGTTGGAGACTAACCTGCCTTGATTGAGCTCCTGCTTGGATTTCCCACATTACTCCTGTGAAACTATTTTCTAAACACTCACCATTACCTGCAAGGATTCCTAACCATCTGTGCAATTCCACCCGTGGTTCCAAGGTATCCAAGCTGCTTTGACTTTTCAGCATTCTGCCAAGCATCTGTATCACACCATCTGTGGTTCTAAAGACTTCATCTGCTGTGTGAACTTTCATTGTTCTTTGCCTATATATGTACCCGCAGTTACCTGCTTCAGCGGATTTACCTGTTGCTGAAATAAAGTGTTTCTTTACGTATCCCTGCCTGAAGGGTTATTATGCCAAATCCTGGGGGCCCTACCACGGCTCACATCTGGTACCACTCTTACACAAGTATAAACTCCTATATCTATAATGGCAAGGGGATTGCAGCTCCGCTGTGCCCCCACAGTTTATAGTGACTTTTGGGGTTTTCAAGCAGCAATTTACCCTGGGACCTCGTAGCTGTCACATTAGTGTAATTGCAAGGATTAATGTTTCTCAGCCATTGAATCAGATCATTGTCCACAAGCAAAAAAGACCAGGCACTCAGTCCTCCAACATGGGCAGGTTTATCGGAACAATTGGTGATGTTTCTGCTCTACAAGAGTCTTTCTCAAACTTGAAAACGACTCTTGTAGGGCCGAAACATCAACCTTTTTTGCTCTATGTTTTGTGGAAATGGGCCTCTCCAGGACCTGGTGCACCTGTTTTCTGTTTCTCAAGGTTGGTGTGCTGATCCTGCTCCTTGTTTGTATTGAGTCAAACCTTGATCTTCCATTGAATTTTTTTTAAACTGTTTTTAAAAGACCTGCAAGTGCATCAATCCTGTGTAATATTTATCCCTGTTACTTAAACCAACCTTTTCACATCTCAGTGCTGGCAAAGTGTATATCAGGATTATTCATAGGAAGGTGAAAACCAGGAGAATTGACAGGAGAAGAGAACAATCTAGAACAAATAGCCGATTTGGAAAGTAAGATAAATGGGAGAAATTTTCTGGTTTGGCTATTTTGACATAGAATTTTCACTTCTCCAGTCATTCTCCTGAGTTTCACCTTTCTTTGAATAGACCTGCATGTGTTTTTGTATTTATTTAAACATGTGAAAATGTATTAAAATTTACTGCTATGTTAACCTAAATCTGTACATACCCATTTTTCCCTACAATCCATTCTAAAGAATATATATCTCCCAGAGGGACAATATATTATGGCAACAAAGGTTATGATAAGGAAAATAATTTTAAGTGATTCTGAATGCATTTCCCATTTCCTGGCTTTCTGCCACTAGGACAATATGAATTCTGAAGAAATTGACCAAGAACGGGAAATGTAACTGGGAAACACTTGGCTCTATTTCAAGGTTGGTGTTAACTTAACCAGAGCTTTTGTAAACTTACCAGAGCCATTATAATCTATAGAGTCGTTAAATTTCCAACAGCTCTGGTTACGTTTACACCAATCTTAGGGCACAGTGTTTAAAAAAAAATGCAAAAACGCGGTTGAATGAATAAGTCAAAAAGCTAGAAAAAACCTCAATGCTCACTCTATGGAGAATCATCACTAAATACCACCTTAATATCCACAGCGATGTTTGTTTATGGTGTTCTTGGTCACAAAAGCAACCAGATAGCAAATCGGCATGGTACTGGTCTAATCCACATGTCTACGGGCTCAATGCTCCCTCTCCCCTCTGCAAGTTCAGGGGCTAAATCACTACTGTGTACTACTATCAGTACTGTGCTCAGGTTTCAGGGCTTCGGGACCTTTGGGAACTAGGTTCCACCAATGGCTCTTATACAACATGGAATTATTGTCATGTACCTCCGGCGCCCAGCAGCCTCCTCCACGCTGCTCGCTTGCCGAGAACCAGATAAAATGCACGCTGGTGCCAATCACGTGACGCCTGGAGGGGCGGGGCTCATTAGGAAAGCGCGCGTCCTGGTATATAAGCCATTCAGTTAGCCCAGACCCGCGCTGTCGTGTTCTCACACTCCCACAGTGCTCCCAAGTGTTTCTGAACAACTCAGACATGGCCAGATGGATTTGGTGTGAAAGGACTTAACTGGTCACACAGAGCCCTGATCTCAACCCCATCCAACACTTTTGAGATAAACTGGAACAGAGATTACGAGCCAGGCCTTCTCATGTAACACCAGCGTCTGATCTCACAAATGCTCTACTAGATGAATGGGCAAAAGTTCCCAGGGAAATACTCCAAAATCTTGTGGAAAGCCTCTGCAGGAGATTGGAAGCTAATGAAGCAAAAGGGTGGACCAAAAACATACTATTGTCTATGTATTTAGAATGTAATGTTGTAAGTCCATAGGGTAATAACCCGCAACACAGGTTTAATGAGTATATACAATTGGCCACTCACATGTGCACCATGTATTCAGCGCCCTTTGTACCCTAAGGCAGTGGTCCCCAACCCAGGCCCTCAGGGCCCACTAACAGGCCAGATTTTGCAGATCACCTTGGGGAAATGCAGACTGAATCCTGCAATCACTGAGCAGCAAATCATAACACCTGTGCTGTGCTTCAGATATCTGGCAAACCTGGCCTGTTAGTGGGCCCTGAGGGCCTGGGTTGGGGACCACTGCCCTAAGGGATTCCAATGAAATGGGACACCCTTCTCTGGGCACCCAGAAGATATGAAACATGAAACAGTGCAAATCGTAGACACTATGTAGATAAAAGCTGGATTTATTGCACTCACATAAGACTTATTGAAGCACGGCATAACAGTATAAGTAGACCAACCCGAATCATAAAGGGTGAGATAAAAGTAAAAACTGTCAAGGTCTGAACTCAGGTTGGTGCGTTGTAATGTCTATAGCGCAACGCGTTTCATCCAGAGATGGGCTTCCCCAATACGTTTGTCCATATTAGTTATCCGATACTGTTCCATATTCCAATTCTCTACATTTTTTTTACCCAAATGCTGCAAAAGTGGTTCAGAAATATCTTACAAGATATTATCAGGGTAATTCAAAGAGAATCGAAAAGTCACCGCACGTTCGGTGACTTTTCGTTCTCTTCAATTTGGTTAGTTTTGCCTATCCCATTTCGACGACCCTGCTGTGTATTCAGCAAGCACCACAGGGTCCCCGAATTGCAGGGAAAGGTCGCCGCAAACCCGCCGAAAACTAACCGCAAAACCCGGCGAATGCATGCCGAAAACCCGCAAAAACATCTGGATTAACCCCTTAAGGACGGGAGTAATTTTACAACTTCGGCGCTGTTTCGGAAGTAGAAGTTTGCTGAGCTCATTTTGACCATTTTTAAGTCACGTATTCTTATACCACCCAGACAAATTATATATCGTTCTTTCCGTCAGACTCGGCAGATTAATAATATATCATTATTATATGTATATGTCATGCCCTGCCAAAATGCTATAACAAAAAATGTAAAAAAATTTGAATTTTCAATAAAATTTCAATCTTCCACAGTGTGTAAAGTGTTTTTTTTTTTAATTTTATTATCCGAGGCTCTGCGGTCATATTCTATTGGGTAGATTTGTTAAAAAAATTAGAACGGGGAACCCATTTTTTTTTTGGGGAGAAATTGCGTGATTTTAGCTAAACCCCCCAAAAAAAAAAAATCATTAGTGAAGCATCATTGTTCACATTATAATTGAAATGTGAACAATAGTGCTGCATTAAAAAAAAACAAAATTTTTTTTTATTATTATATTTATTATTTTTTTATTATTTAATTTATTATTTTTTTATTATTTTTATTTTTACTTTTTTTACACTTTTATTTCACTTTTACCATGGTCATGTTTGATATCATTGGAAAGACCATGCTCTGGCCTTTCCAGCAATATCAGCCATGACCCCCTAGCTGCCACCAATCAGGAGATAAAGGGGTTCAAAGAACCCCCCTATCTCCTGCAAGGGATTTCCATGGGAAATCCCTTTGCAGCTAGGGGGTTCCCGGTTAACTGACATCATCGCGCATGGCGCGATGAGTCAGTTGACCGGGGGGTGACCCAGAGGTGGGGGCTGCCATCCAAGATGGCGGCCCCCACCGGAAATAGGCCGCGATCGGGCACAAATTAGTGCCCGGTCGCGACCTGGCAACTAAGGGGTTAACCCCCCATACATCGCTGGAAAGGTCAGGCTGTGACCCTTCCAGCGATGCTGGCCACAGCCGCCGGGGACCAGGCGATCGGGAGATAGAGGGATCCGAAGGATCCCTCCCCTCCAGGCGCTTCCCCTGCTCCGGCGGGGGGGGACGCCTGAAACTGACGTCATCGCGCCACCGGTGCGATGACGTCACAACGCCGGAGGAGGGATCACACTGATCTGACTCCGGGGGAGTCAGAACAGCGTGGGAGCGACCGGAGAAGGTGAGTATCTCCCGGGCGGGCTCTAAACGCCGAGGACGTACATTTACGTCCTGCGGCGGCAAAGCCCGCCTAATGCAGGACGTAAATGTACGTCCTGCGGCGTTAAGGGGTTAACCTGCCGAAAACACTGGAAAAACCCGAGCAGGAGCCGATCACACGCAGCGAAGCCGACAGAAAAAGCCAACACCGCAGAAGAATGTAGTGAATAAATTAGGAAAATAGTTTGCTTGAATGTTTGAAAAGTGAAACGCTGTTTGCAAAGAAACTACTGAGCGAAAATGTCTGAAATTTACATATGAGGTCCAGGGAATGATAATAAAAAGGGCTGTTACAGAAATAAGTTAAAGAAAATCGGATTTTTTTTTAAAAAAAGAATCCATAAAAATGCTTAAACTATCCTAAAAAATCCATAAATAAAGAGACTCTTTATTGCAGAATATTATAATGAACGGTTTATTAGATATTGACTTAACAAAAAGGGAAGAACTGCATTACAAATCAATACCACCTTCAAGAGTGGTCGATAGCTTTGTTTTAACAGCCAGGTATTAAGTGGGTTCCAGTGGCTAGGAAACATAAATAAACTCTCATAGCATAACACTGTGTAAAAATTTAATAATTATAAAATTCAAAAGGAAAGCCACTCACAAGATAAGTGGCACACGTAACAAATTAGTGTGCACATAAACATTTTAAAACATATTCGTCCATATAGTCACCGCCACCGGGATGCGTAGTCCTCGAAAAGGAGAATCCTGGCCAGGGTAGACTCCGAGAAAGCCAATATAGTTGTCCAGTGAAACACAAGTTCTCGCGGACCACCAGGTCAAACGACCGGAAGCTTGGGCTCCTCTACAATCAATGGACAGCAAGCTGGCGGGAGGACGATACAATAAATAGAGACACAGATCAGCTCGACATGTTTCGTCCCTAGGACTTAATCATGAGCTGATCTGTGTACCGCAAGTGTCCTTCTTATAAGTCTTCCTTGATCTTAATTATAAAGAAAATAAAAATCACCTGTGGAAATTGGAAGGGGTCGGCGTCACCGGCAGCCTCCACAGAGCGCTCCGGAAATGACGCCACCTCTCCCGAACGTCCATCTTGCTTAAGGGCAAAACTTGGCCCAAACTATCTTAAAAGAGTGGGCAAACGTTTAATCTCGCTATAGCAGGTCTAAGAAAAAACCAACCACATACATTAATGTACAGTAAATAATGGCGATGGGTGAACCTACAAAACAGAAAAAAGAAAACAGAAACCAATACATAATATACACAGTCAACAGCAGATTAGATAAAAAATGGGACAGGCCCCTTTCCCATGTGGTTGGAAACCATGGAAACCATAAAGAAAACATAGAGAGACCGACAGAGATAAAAAACATAAAATTACTTTCAATAAAAAAACTGACTTTCAATAAAAGACTGGGGGGTGTACAGATCTAATCATAAACAAGATAGAAGGTCGATATCGATGTTAAGTCCTGGCGGTTTCAGGGTGTCCATATAGAATATCCATTTAGTTTCTGCTTGAGATAGGGCCTTGGCTACATCACCTCCCCTCCAATTTAGTTTAACCCTTTCAATCCCCAACCAACTAAACGTGGTAAAACTAAAACTTGGGCATTTACAACAGTGTCTAGGTACACTGTGTTTGTCACTACATTTTCTAATGTTATAAAAGTGTTCGTAGATACGTTCTTTTAACTTCCGTTTCGTTTTCCCTATATATTGGGCCCCACATCCACATTGAAGGAGGTAGATTACATTAGTGGTATTACAGTTATTAAACTCCTTGATGCGATATTCTTTTCCAGTTCTCGAACTTTTGAATTGATCGACTTTAACTGTGAGATCTCTACACATCGAACACACTCTACATTTAAAAAAGCCTTTTGGCTTATTAAGCAAGGGATGAAAATTGGTCTCCTTTTTATTTTCAAGTGATAAGAAGCTTGGGGCCAAAGTATTCTTTACCGTATTGGCTTTTCTATATATAACGCGAGGAAATGCTGGTAAATGTTTAGATAAAACCTGGTCATTCTGAAGGATCGGCCAACATCTAGAAAGGGCTTTTTCAATACCCCTACTTCTCCCATTAAATTTAGTTAGGAAAGCAAAATCCCATTTAGTTTGATCTTTTGGAAGCCTTGGTTTGCGCTGGAGTAAGTTTATTCTATCTACACTCTTTATTTCTTCTAGACTTTTATCAACTAGAGGTTTGGGATATTGTTTGTAAAGAAACTTTTGAGAAAACTCTTTACTTTGAATAACAAAATCTGACATTTCTGTACAGTTACGACGGATCCGTCCAAACTAGTTTTTTGGAATATTATTAAGCCACTTCTTATGGTGGCAACTGTTATAATTGATATAAGAATTTTTATCAGTCGGCTTAAAAAAAGTTTTAGTACAGAAGTTCGTATCTGTACTGAAAATATTTAGATCCAAGAAATTCAGAGTGCGGTCTCCCACCTCCATAGTAAATTTAAGATCAAAGTGGTTAGTATTAACATAATCTAAAAACCTATTGAGATCATCCCTACCTCCCTCCCATACAATAAGGACGTCATCTATATAACGACGCCAGAGTGCCAAGTTTGCCCTAAAGGGGTTGTTATCCCATATTGAATCTTGCTCCCAATGGGCCACAAAGATGTTGGCATACCCCGGGGCAAACTTGGCACCCATGGTTGTTCCTGTCTTCTGGAGATAGAATTTATTTTGGAACCCGAAAAAATTGTGAGTTAGGCAGAATTGAATAGGCTCACATAGAAAAAAAAAAAAATCTCTATTTACTACCGATCTTTGGATCTTCTTCTAATGTAGTATTAATCGCCAAAAGGCCCTTTTCATGTTCTATGACTGTATATAGAGATGTCACGTCCAAACTAGCTAAAATGTATGTCTCCTTCCACTGTAAGCCTTGCAAGATCTCCATGAGGTGTCCTGAGTCTTTTATATAGGATGGGGCCAAGGGGACATACTTTTGTAGGAAGCTATCAATGTATTCAGACAAATTAGCTGTAAGTGACCCAATGCCACTAATAATGGGTCGACCTGGAGGGGATATCAATGATTTATGTATTTTGGGATTATGGTACAAAATGGCCAATCTCGGAAAGGGGGTAAAAAGGAAGTCATACTCCTCTTTAGAGAGTATACCCTGGGTTAAACCTCCCTCGAGTAGTGTCCCCATCTGTTTTAGATAATCTTTTGTGGGGTTCCCTGTAAGTAGCTGATACGTCTCTCTATCTGACAGGATTCTCTCGGCTTCTTTAACATAGTCAATCTAAACATTTACCAGCATTTCCTCGCGTTATATATAGAAAAGCCAATACGGTAAAGAATACTTTGGCCCCAAGCTTCTTATCACTTGAAAATAAAAAGGAGACCAATTTTCATCCCTTGCTTAATAAGCCAAAAGGCTTTTTTAAATGTAGAGTGTGTTCGATGTGTAGAGATCTCACAGTTAAAGTCGATCAATTCAAAAGTACGAGAACTGGAAAAGAATATCGCTTCAAGGAGTTTATTAACTATAATACCACTAACGTAATCTACCTCCTTCAATGTGGATGTGGGGCCCAATATATAGGGAAAACTAAACGGAAGTTAAAAGAACGTATCTACGAACACTTTTATAACATTAGAAAATGTAGTGACAAACACAGTGTACCTAGACACTGTTGTAAATGCCCAAGTTTTAGTTTTGCCACGTTTAGTTGGTTGGGGATTGAAAGGGTTAAACTAAATTGGAGGGGAGGTGATGTAGCCAAGGCCCTATCTCAAGCAGAAACTAAATGGATATTCAATATGGACACCCTGAAACCGCCAGGCCTTAACATTGATATCGACCTTCTATCTTGTTTATGATTAGATCTGTACACCCCCCAGTCTTTTATTGAAAGTCAGTTTTTTTATTGAAAGTAATTTTATGTTTTTTTTATCTCTGTCGGTCTCTCTATGTTTTCTTTATGGTTTCCATGGTTTCCAACCACATGGGAAAGGGGCCTGTCCCATTTTTTATCTAATCTGCTGTTGACTGTGTATATTATGTATTGGTTTCTGTTTTCTTTTTTCTGTTTTGTAGGTTCACCCATCGCCATTATTTACTGTACATTAATGTATGTGGTTGTTTTTTTCTTAGACCTGCGATAGCGAGATTAAACGTTTGCCCACTCTTTTAAGATAGTTTGGGCCAAGTTTTGCCCTTAAGCAAGATGGACGTTCGGGAGAGGTGGCGTCATTTCCGGAGCGCTCTGTGAAGACTGCCGGTGACGCCGACCCCTTCCGATTTCCACAGGTGATTTTTATTTTCTTTATAATTAAGATCAAGGAAGACTTATAAGAAGGACACTTGCGGTACACAGATCAGCTCATGATTAAGTCCTAGGGACGAAACATGTCGAGCTGATCTGTGTCTCTATCGATTGTATCGTCCTCCCGCCGGCTTGCTGTCCATTGATTGTAGAGGAGCCCAAGCTTCCGGTCGTTTGACCTGGTGGTCCGCGAGAACTTGTGTTTCACTGGACAACTATATTGGCTTTCTCGGAGTCTACCCTGGCCAGGATTCTCCTGTTCGAGGACTACGCATCCCGGTGGCGGTGACTATATGGACGAATATGTTTTAAAATGTTTATGTGCACACTAATTTGTTACGTGTGCCACTTATCTTGTGAGTGGCTTTCCTTTTGAATTTTATAATTATTAAATTTTTACACAGTGTTATGCTATGAGAGTTTATTTATGTTTCCTAGCCACTGGAACCCACTTAATACCTGGCTGTTAAAACAAAGCTATCGACCATTCTTGAAGGTTGTATTGATTTGTACTGCAGTTCTTCCCTTTTTGTTAACTTGAATTATTAGCACGATGTGGTGGAGAGTGCTGTGAACTGCTGCAGTCTTCTTTTTGGGTTATATACTTTCACCTTTTACTAGATATTGACTTAAAACATGAATATTTTTAACATTGAAGCCTATGGGATTCGCTTGAATAAATCTGCCGAATTAAACCACCGAATGGCAGGGCATTTCGGGAACCTTTCACTGCTGGTTTGGTGTTCTCTGAATAGACGAAGCATTGCTTCTCTATGGGGATTCACTGCCCTCGAACAGGCACCGAACAGGCACCGTATGTGCAGGCAATTCGCCAACATTTGGTGAATTGCCTGCTCTCTGGATAGCCGAATGACCGAGAAAGGTAACCGTATGCTGAATTTCAGTGTTCGGTTACCTTTCGGCAGCCATTCGGATCTCTTTGAATAATCCTGTGTGTTTCTTTGTCTGTCAGTAATAATGATGATCAGGTGAAAAAACTGGAAATACACATAAAGAAAGTTATGAGAGTCGAGGTAAGAGTATAACAGGATCTTTTTTTATACTCACTTTGATTTACGGAAATGTAAATAGTATACTAGGACAATACCAAGGCTGGAAACAAGGATTTCGAGTGAATGGAAAGCAAACACAGCAGGCAATCAGGTAGACCTGCAAAGATTTGTTAGAACTGGTGCCTAATTTTGTAACAGGATGTAGATGATTACCCTAGACATGTATTTGTGTAAAACATCAGAGGCTGATATCTTTCACCTCTTAGAATAACACACAATGGGGAACTTCATGCAAACAACTGTAAAAGCAATTCTTCACTGGAGTGAAAACCTTCCTCAAACTTTGTTTCAGAGAAAGAAAACAATGTTTAGGTATTAGTTCAACCAGTTTAAAGGAGGTGTAGATGTGACAGAAAAGACATTTGTTTATGAAAATGTCTCAGAGTTAAAAAATGATAATGCAGACATCTAACCTACTGGGGCAAACGTTGTGACTCTTCAATATTCAGCGCGCCATTCACTAACAGGGTTATTCAAAGAGAATCGAAAAGTCACCGCACGTTCGGTGACTTTTCGTTCTCTTCAATTCGGGCCGATTCGGCGATCCCATTTCAGCAACCCTGCGGTGTATTCAGCAAGCATCACAGGGCCGTCAAAGCGCAGGGAAAAGCTGCCGCATACCCGACGAAAAGTTACCGTAAAAACCCGGCGAATGCACGCCGAAACCCGCAAAAACATCTGGATTAACCCGCCGAAGACGCCGGAAAAACCCGTGCAGGAGCCGATCACACGCAGCGAAGCCGCCGGAAAAAGCCGACACTGCAGACGAGTGAAGTGAATAAATTAGCAAAACAGTTTGCATGAATGTTTGAAAAGTGAAACGCTGTTTGCAAAGAGACTACTGAGCGAAAATGTCTGAAATTTACATTTGAGGTCCAATGAATGACACTAAAAAGGGCTGTTACAGAAAAAAATAAGTAAACTTAACCCCTTAAGGACCGTTGACGTTCTCTGTACGTCCTGTCCATGGGTCTCCCTTAGACCCGCGGACGTACAGGGTACGTCAGCGGCGCCTAACCCCCCTCCCGCCGATACTTACCTCCCTCGCTGGATCCCTCGGCGATCTGGCAGGGAGGAAGCCTTCCCATGTGATTTACATGGGCAGGCGAGGTTGATGACGTCGCCACGCTGCGTGGTGACGTCATCAGCAGGCGTCCCCATGCAAATCAATGGAGGGGAGGGGGGCTCCTTCGGAGCCCTCTATCTCCCCAACCATTGAAGCTAGGGAGATGATTTTTGCACCGCTGGAAAGGGGAGAGTCTTCCCTTCTCAGCGGTGTATAGCATTAACGATTTTGCTGCCGAATCGCGTTTCGGTGCTAATTGGCGCCAAAACGTGATTCGAACCTGGAGGGGGGCTGACATCTTGGATGTCAGCCAAGCCTCCAGGTCCCCCCCACCCACTGACAACCTCACCATATGTGTGAGGATGTCAGTGGGCCAGTTAACCATCTAGCTGCCCTGTAGAGATAAGGGGATCCTAAGGATCCCCCTATCTCCCGATCCATGGCAGCTAGATGGTTCATGGCCTTTCCAATGATACCAAACATGACCAGGTTTAGTTTAAAAAATGTTTAGTTTAAAAAAAAAATAATAATAATAAAAAAAATAATAAAAAAATTAAATAAAATAAAAAAATGTTTTTTTTAAAAAAAAAAAATTGTCTGGGGGGTTTAATTAAATAGGACCTAGGCTGTCATCTCAAAATAATTAGCACAAAATGGTCTGAATGAGCGCAGCGTATAGAACACGCAAAGTACAGTAAACTCGCGTAGCTTTCGTGCAGTTTCACCCGTGGTAGACGTATACAAGCGTTTTTTGCGCTGACATTGTAATACGACGTTCAGCGCAAAGGCTTTTGCCCCTCACATTAATGCGTTTCTGCAAAAATTGTAATAGGACCCTGAATGTTTAGTAAAGGCTGAGTGCTACCCTCTTTACGTATACTGTAAGAACTCCATAAACATATCCTAATTATTCCTTTTAGATTACTGGGATTTATTTCAGCTCTTGCAGGTCAGTGGGTTAGATAAAGTAAGACGACTGCTAAGTGTACGATCTGGTTAGATTTTTATATAACACTGATTTATATTCCCTTGTAATACTCAGTGAGATGAGTTTTAATACATCTCAGGACCTTCCCTCACTTTATTATCAAGACAGCTCAATCCCTATGTGATGTCTGCTAAACGTAGGGCATTTTCTTGGCCAATAATCACTGAGGAAACTCTTTGATGATCAGAGGTTTATTGAAACCCCTTAAAGGGGCATGCATAGCAATTTTTTTAAAATTGACAGTTAAACACTTTTATAGACAAACTAGAATAACTCAAAAAAGATTTTAAGAATATGTAAAAAAAATGCTTATTTTTTTGCTTTAAACACTGTCATTTCATCTTCTCGGCTACGCCCCTCAGCAAGGGGTGTTTCTATAGCTCCCACTTCCTGTATATTCCCCACCCACTACTCCACCCATCAAAGCTTCACATGAACTTGCACAAGCTGTGAGCATAAAACCCTGTGCACGCGCAGGACCTTAGACTGGGAAAACTGAGGCACTGAATATTAGCTATGTCTGCAACTGATAAAGCAAAACACACTTTCAGCTGACTCGCTCATTCACTCACCCGCTGTCTCGCTCACACGGACACACACCCACTCACCCACTGGGACTCACTCATTCACTCACCTGCTGACTTTCTCACTCACCCGCTGACTCACTCACACACCTGCTGACTGGCTCACACACACACTCACCCACTGAGACTCACTCATTCACTCTCCTGCTGACTCACTCACCCGCTGACTCATTTACACACCCGTTGACTTTCTCACACACACATTCACCCACTGAGACTCACTCATTCACTCACCGCTGACTCATTTACACACCCGCTGACTTGCTCACACACACATTCACCCACTGAGACTCACTCATTCACTCTCCTGCTGACTTGCTTACATGCTCACTTGCCCGCTGACTTGCTCTCACACTCACGCACACTCACCCACTGACACATTCACTTACACTCTCTCATGGTTTACATGCTCACTGTCTCACTCAAACGTCCTCACATGGTTACTCACTCTCATACTCTTTCTTGTGCTGTCTGTCTCTTATGCACGCTTTCACTGTTTCTCTTGCGTGCTCTCACCTGCTGTTTCTCTTGCGCTCTCTCTCTCTCGCTGTTTCTCTTGCGCTCTCTCTCTCTCGCTGTTTCTCTTGCGCTCTCTCTCTCTCGCTGTTTCTCTTGCGCTCTCTCTCTCTCTCGCTGTTTCTCTTGCGCTCTCTCTCTCTCGCTGTTTCTCTTGTGCTCTTCTGTGTTAACAAAGAAAAGAGGAATGGGATTGGGAACACCATTTTCTATTTTTTTGGGCATATCTATTAACAACAGTGCTGCTAACAAATCAGTCCAGGGAGGAACAAATAGTGTGCCCATTCCCCCTCTCGTAGTTTGTACACTGTTGGAGGCTGACTCTTCGAGTTTGTGTAGGCACCCATCTGACTTTTCCCATTGCTCAGCACTAGTGTTCTGTGTGTGGATCGAAAACCCCCCCAAAAAATCTATAAATAAAGAGACTTTTTACTACAGAATATTAGAGTGAACGGTTTATTAGATATTGAATGAAAACGGGAATATTTTTAACATTGAAGCCTATGGGATTCGCCTGAATAAACCTGCCGAGTTAAACCACTGAATGGCAGGGCAATTCGGCAACTTTTCACTGCTGGTTTGTGTTCTCTGAATAGCCGAAGCATTGCTTCTCTATGGGGATTCACTGCCCTCGAACAGGCACCGAACAGGCACTGTATGTGCAGGCAATTCGCCAAATGTTGGCGAATTGCCTGCTCTCTAAATAGCCGAATGGCCAAGAAAGGTAACCGAACACTGATTTTCAGCGTTCGGTTTCCTTTTTCGGCAGCCATTCGGATCTCTTTGAATAACCCTGTATGTGTTACTAATCCGAACAAAGGGCAAAAGTGTGTATGGAAAATGATAGGAAATTATTTAGATCAAAATCCACTTCGATATCTCATGGAGAGAATGTCTTTGATAAAAAAAATGCTAATCTGAAGAGATGATGTGAAGTCGGGAGGACATGTAAGGAGGAGTCAAGTTATTGAAGGCTATTAGGCCTTATCATGCTTAGCCTACGCAAAAAGCAATATTTTGGTCTATTAGGCTTAAATCATGCTGAGTCTTTGATAACGAAGTAAAGTTTTGGCCTGTTAAGCCTTAACTATGCCTACCCTACACAAAAAAACAAAGTTCCAGGATATGAGGTCTTAATCATGCCTAGCCTACACAAAAAAGCAACATTTTGGCCTGTCCAAATGCAAAATCTATACAAAAAAGCAACACTTTGGCCTATTAGGTCTTTATCATACATAGCCTATACAAAAAAGCATTGTTTTAGCCTATTTGGCCTTACTCATGCGTAGCCTTGATAGCAAAGCAACATTTTTGCCTGTTAAACCTTAACTTTACCTACCCTACACCAAAAAAAGTTCCAAGATATGAGGTCTTAATCATGCCTAGCCTACACAAAAAAGCAACATTTTGGCCTGTCCAAATGCAAAATCTATACAAAAAAGCAACACTTTGGCCTATTAGGTCTTTATCATACATAGCCTATACAAAAAAGCATTGTTTTAGCCTATTTGGCCTTACTCATGCGTAGCCTTGATAGCAAAGCAACATTTTTGCCTGTTAAACCTTAACTTTACCTACCCTACACCAAAAAAAGTTCCAAGATATGAGGTCTTAATCATGCCTAGCCTACACAAAAAAGCAACATTTTGGCCTATTAGGTCTAGCAAAAAAACTCAACATTTTGTTTGATCAGGGGTTAATCATGCTAAGCCTATACAAAAAAAACCAATGTTTCTTCCTTTTAAGTCTTAGTCATGCTTAGCCTAAACAAAATCAGCAATGTTTGTGCCTATTAGGCCTTAATCATGCTTAGACTACACAAAATAAAGCGACATTAGGTCTTAATCATGCATTGCCTTTTCAAAAAAGCAACACGTTGGCCTGTTAGGCCTTAAGCATGCTTAGCCTGTACAAAAAACAACTTTATGGCCTATTAGGCCTTAACCCTTTCACGCCAGGCGGGTTGTGCCAGCGGGAGGGCGTTAATGCCATGGGGCGTACTACTACTCCCCGCTTGCCAACCACCTCGGCTGGCTGTTCCTCCAACCTAGCCGTTAAAGCACTAAGTGCTTCATGGGCTGCCGAGGGACTGAATTCAGGCTGTCCTGCAGCAGCCAACGGCACACGGCACTTGCTGACTGCTGGGTGAGACCAAGATGGCCCATTGAAGTCAAGGGGACATACTAGTACACCCTGTGGCTTCAAGGCCCATCCGCCGCAGGAACGGCATAGTACACCCTGCGGCAGTAAATGATTAATCATGCATTGCGGACACACAAAAAAAGCAATATTTTGGCCTATTAAGCATTAATCATGCTTAGCCTACACAAAAAGCAACGATTTGGCCTATAAAGTCTTAATCATGTTGAGTCCACACAAAAAAAACCATTTAAGCCTGTTAGGCCTTAATCATACTTAGGTAAAAACACAAAAAGCAACAGTTTGGCCTAGTAGGTCTTAAGTCGCCTACTGATGACCGAGTCGTACACAGGGAGACAATAAATACTCAAAAATACACGACACATAACTGTGGAATAATATATATATTTATTATATATATAGGCCACAGCTAAAAACTCCACACAATAAACCCACCACCATGACATAAAAATTCCCATAACAAAATAACACAATAACCCAGTGCTGAAAGAGGACTCCACACAACCACCACACACCTCCAAACCAACCAACCACAAAAAACTCCCAACTCCTGACCAAAATTAGCCTAAATAAACGGAACCCCTACCCAGAAACTGCCTACAAGCCCCCGCCGTGACAAAAGGAGCCCAACAAAACGAATACTCGAACTAAAACCAACCCAACCCGTAACTAAATAAAACAGGGTGGGAGGTTGTGGATTTTTCCAGCTCTACCTCAGGAGAAAAAGGCGCGCAGAGCCTTAGGGATGTGCGTTTCGGGTTTCGGAATTTCGGAATTTTCACGAAATTTCCCGATTCGTGTTTTCGGATGCGGCCGAATTTCCGAAAATTTTTAGATCCGAAAATGGCAGATCCGAAAAGTTTTCCGAGCCGAAACGAAATATTTTCGGAATTTTCGAATGGACTTGAAATGTGTCAAATCGAAATTTATTGCTTTGAAACGAGGAGAACAGACGTTCCGAAAAAACGAAAATTTCCGAAATTACGAAAAGTCGATACAAAAAATGAGCAAAGTGACACGAAAATACGAAAAACGGTCGATATTCCGAAAACATGTACAATTCCGAAAAACGAAAATTTCCGAAATTACGAAAAGTCGATACAAAAAATGAGCAAAGTGACACAAAAATACGAAAAATGGTCGATATTCCGAAAAAAAATGTACACGAAAAACTAATCGAGCCGAACCGAATCGAAACAGAAATCGGTCGAAACGAGCCGAATCGAAAAGTTTAAAAATCCAAAAAATCGAACCGAATCGAACCGAAAAAAAAATCGGTGCACAGGCCTACAGAGCCTCTCCACACGAGCCTTAACTACCCTCCTGGTGACTCCTCCCACACCACTCCCGCTCAAAACTCCACACGTGCTGTAATACTTCTAGAAAAATCCTCCCTGCGTCCTGGCATCAGAGGCAACTTAAGGGCCCTACGCCTTAGGTGCTTCAGGCCTTCATAATCACGGGCCTTAAAGTGCATTAACGTATGACTCTCAGCATTATATCCGCGCATCCAACCCTTTCTCCAAGAGCTTTGAGACTTTTATACAGTTGTCACCAGGCAATAGTGAAAAGAAAAACAAAAGCCGCACCGCTGGTTTAACTAAACTCTAAACAAAACCACATCAATAGTTTTTACACTGTTACAAAAAAAATGTTGGCTAAGTCAGTTTTTTTGCATTAAGTCTATAAAACTGCCAAATTAAGTAAAACCATTTGTTCCTGTTTTAGCTGAGATAATGTGATATAATATTTACCTAGTGAAATACCCCAGATTAAATAGTTCGGATCAAGCAAATATAAAAGTTAGGCTTTAAAAAAAAAAAAAAAAGGTATATGTGCAAATGTTTGATTATCTGGATAATTACCAACATGAGACACTGATAAAAATGTTAATGGAGCTGTCAAAAAAGGCTAAAACTAATTGAAACGAAAATAAAAAGAAGGTTTATATTTTGGCACGGCACGTAGCTGACCTTGAATAGTTCAGCGAGGAGTGTAGACCTGGCAGGTTTATAAAGAAGCCATATAACCAAAGGGGTAGATTATTTAATCAGCTAGAATTTCCTTAGCAAAAGCATGCAGATGTGCCGCTGTCAGAACATACATCCTGTTCACATTAGGAGACTTTGGGAGAGATGATCTAGCCATGAAACTCTTCATATGTGCTTCCATTAAAAACTCACACAGGGCCCTATTCCATTCTTAACGCAAAAACGTACGCTAAATACGTGTTTTTTTCCGCGAAGCGTTAAACGTTAACGCACGAAAATCACCGCTGGAATTAAATTCCTCGCGCATTTTTTCATCCGTCGGGAAATTGCGCTCGTTAAACCGACGCGCAAGAATGTGCACAAAGTACCGTTGCGCGCAGAAATCAGTCGGCGCACTGTAATTTTTATCGCGAGTCCGTCAGACGAACGCATTTTTGTGCGGACTGCGCACAACAGACGTACGTTCTGACGGTAGACAAGGTAGTGGCCGTCATTTTTGCGCATCGACGTTCTCCGATGTGAATCCGCAGTTTGGTACGGTCAGGTTGTTACAATTTGCCGTTACCACCAGCTTTTCAAAGACGTTAAAATTATGCGCGCAAACGTTGTCCGTTAAATTTTGCGCTAAGATTTTAATACCATGCGCGTACCAGCGCACAAACGCATTTGCGCTCACAATGTTAAGTATAGGATGCGCGCACTAAGTCGCACTCGCAAAGGGTTCACGCACGGTCACTCGCGTTAGACGTTAACGCGCATTTTGTGCACGAACGTCATAATACGACGTTCAGCGCAAAGGGTTTATGCGTTTTTGCGCAAAGAATGTAATAGGGCCCACAGTTTGAGTGTCCCTCATAGAAAACTCTTGTTTTAGGCCAGGGTCAGACGAATGCATTTTTTGCATCGTCCGTAAAAAAGTGCGTCCGAACGCATTGACGTATTCTTTCACGGAAGACGCGAAAGCGGTCATACGATGCGCATTTTCGTGCATGATTTTTGACAGAGCTATTAAAAACAAATGGACGTGATGTTGGCCAGACATGTGCAGCGTCTGACGTCTCCTAATCACGCACACACACCGCTATGCCGACGCAGCGCACTCTGTGTCAGTACTAGCGGTTCTACGTTCTTTAAAAAATGCGTTCGTTTGCCGCTTGCGTTGCGCGGCCGAACTTTCGTGCGGCCGTACTTCATTTATTGGCCGTCATTTGCTGCTACTATGGCCGTAATAAAGTGCGGCTGCACGCGCATTCGCACTGCGTTCGTCTGACCCCAGCCTTAAAGGGCCGCTACCACCAAAAAAATTAAATGTCCTCATTGTGTTTATTTTATGGTGCTGATATCTTACATGTGCTTCATTTTTCTCTTGTATGTTTTATCTTACTCTATCAGGGCTATTCAGAGAGCATGGAATTGTCACCGATATTTCGGTGCTCTCCCTTTCGCCTCACTTCGGCGAGTTCGATTCGCCGACCCTGCGGTGATTTCAGCATTCACTGCAGGGTCCCCAAAGCGTGGCGAATCGATCTGGCGAAAAACCGCCTTAAACCCAACTAATCGATCTGAAAAAAAACTCCAAATCGATCTGAAAACCCATTGAATGCATCAGTCTGTAACAGGCCTTTTATTATTATTCATAGGACTTTATATATTATTTCCAGGCATTTTCGTGGAGCAGTTCTTTTGCAAACGCCTTATAAAAACTGCGGGTTTTTGTTTTTTTTTATCCCCTGTACAGTGGCTTGTCGGCTATTTCCGACGGCTGGTTGGTGCTTTGTTTGGCGGGTTTTTTTCAGATGGACTCGGTAGTTTATTTTTTTAATTTGCAGCAAAAGGTCTCTTTATTTATTTTTTATTTTTTTTAGGCATTTTTGGGGATTTTTGGGCAATTTTTTTTTTAAATAGCGTTTTTTTCCTGTAACATTTTTTTTTTAGTATTCTTGGGACCTTATATGTTAATTCCAGACAATTTCGTCCAGTAGTTTTTTTTGCATACAGCATTTAAAATTTTGAAACTTTCAATTGTTTTTTTTTTTTTTACCCCCGTTGGGTGGCTTGTCGGCTTTTTCCGGTGGCTGGTCGGTACTGTGTTTGGCAGACCATTGGCTTTTTTCGGATGCGTTCGACAGGTTAGCGGTGGATCGTCGGGTATGTTCGGCGGGTTTTCTTCGACATTTCAGATCGATCTGATTTTTCCGGATCGTATCGACGGCTTATCGGCAGATTTTCAGCCGACGTTCGGTGATTTTTTTGGATGATTTTTGGGTCCATTCCCTGCACTTCGGGACCCCGGGAAATGCTGAATTCACTGCAGGGTCGGGGAATTTGATTCCCAGAAAGAGCGGACAATGTCAGTGACATTTTGGTGCTCTCTGAATAAGCCCTTGAGTTTCAATTAATTCATCCATTACCTCTTTTTTTGTCACCGACATAAGGATGGCACTAGAGTGTCTGATTTAATGTGTTTCTAACATAAAGGTGTTTCTGGGTAATCCACTTCAATTAAGATGTGCTATTATAGAACAAAATGGTGTTTGAGACACTTTGCCTCTTGGACTCGGTACGGACCAACGTGCATCCTTTGGGTAAAGAATGAGTAATCGGAAGCTTCACGATAACGAGCATTGAAACTTAACCAAGCGGCTCGTTGCATTCCTTCTCTTCTGGTGCTTCACAGCTCAGCTTCAGGTATTCCTCTATTAAGGATAAGAGTATATTAAGCTATCATCACATACAGCAGCAACTTCTCTAAGGATTAATTTAAACAGGAGCTGTCACCATGAAAAGTGATGCACATGACCCTATGTGAATAGGGATCACATTTTCAGCCAATTACATCATACCGAGCTGATTTGAGTTTAACAGCTTGAGTGCTATTGGGAAGAGACTCAGCAAACCCGAAAGGTTAAACTTTAGTAATTTATTAAATGGTGCATTAACGTATTGCAATGTTCCCCATTTAACATTTTCTCCCAGGTTTAGAAATATTTATTTGTATTGAATAATATTATTATTGTAATAAATTGTATTCATTACCAAACTTTTTTCTTACAAACAAGATAGCATAAAATTCAATAAATATGTGAAAAAAGCATACTCATAGTTCAAAAATGTGCAAAAATGTGTAAAAGAGACACTTTTGCATATGGTCAACAGTCTACAGTACATTGACAGAGCCTAAGGCTTCCTAGATACACAGGGCTCTATTAACTGCTTCGCGCAAAAGCGCATGCGCAGCGCTATTTTTTTTGCACATAGTGTTAAACGTTAACGCGCGTAAATTAACGCTGGTATTATAATCCGAGCGCATTATTTCATCTGTCAAAAAATAACGCTCGTAAAAAAGACACGCAAAAAACGCGCGCGCATAAAGGCTGCGCGTAGAAATCGGTGTGCGGACTGTTTTTTCACACGATTCAGCTAATCAGAATTAAGAACCACACTTGTCTCCCGTTCAGTTTTTGCGCCTGTCAAAATCAATCTGAGTATATATGCTGCAACAATAATAAAAACACGCACAACCTCTCAATTTTACTGTTTGGGTATGTGTAGAATGTGTAACTATACTGTGCTGTATTTTTTTTTTCGTGCTGGTGTATTTGGTTTCGGCCAGGACGTTCAGATTTGCAGATACCTTACCACCAGCTTTTAAAAGACGTTAAAATTATGCTCGCAAATGTTGCCCGTTAAAATTTGCTCATAGATTGTAATACCATCCGTGTACCAGCGCACAAACGCATTTGCGCTCACAATGTTAAGTATAGGACGCGCAAAGTACATTACATAGAAACATAGAAAAATGTCGGCAGGTAAGACCCTTTCGGCCCATCTAGTCTGCCCAATTACATGGATACTTAACCTGGATTTATCTTTGTTTAGGATAGCCTTATGCCTATCCCATGCCTGCTTAAATTCAATTACTGTTTTGGCCTCTACCACTTCAACTGGAAGGCTGTTTCATGTATCCACCACCCTCTCAGTAAATAATGCTTCCTGATGTTACTTTTAAACCTTTGCCCCTCTAATCTAAGACTATGTCCTCTTGTTTCGCTACTTTGTTTCCGTTTAAATAGACTCCCTTCCTCTACCTTGTGGATTCCCTTTACGTATTTAAATGTTTCTATCATATCTCCTCTGTCTCGTCTTTTTTCCAAGCTGTACATGTTAAGATCATAAAGCCTTTCTTGGTAACTTTTCTCCTTCAAGCCGTACAACATTTTAGTAGCCCTTCTCTGAACTCTCTCTAAGATGTCTATATCTTTCTGGAGATATGGTCTCCAGTACTGCACACAGTACTCCAAGTGAGGTCTCACCAGTGCTCTGTACAGTGGCATGAGCACTTCCCTTTTCCTACTGCTAATACCTCTCCCTACACAACCAAGCATTCTGCTAGCATTTCCTGCTGCTCTATTACATTGACTACTTACCTTTAGATCCTCTGAAATAATGACCCCTAAATCCCTTTCCTCAGATGTTGAGGTTAGGACTGTATCAAATATTCTATATTCAGCCCTTGGGTTTTTACGTCCCAGGTGCATTATCTTGCACTTATCCACATTAAAACTCAATTGCCACAGCTCCGACCATTTTTTTAGTTTACCTAAATCATTTGCCATTTGGCTGATCCCTCCAGGAACGTCAACCATGTTGCAAATCTTTGTGTCATCAGCAAAAATACATACTTTTCCATTGATACCTTCTGCAATATCACTAATAAAAATATTAAAGAGAATGGGTCCAAGTACTGACCCCTGAGGTACCCCACTGGTAACAAGACATTCCGCCGAATAAACTCCATTTACCACAACCCTCTGTTGCCTGTCACTCAGCCACTGCCTAATCCATTCAACAATATTGGAATCCAAGCTCAAAGATTGCAATTTATTGATAAGCCTTCTATGCGGAACAGTACCAAAAGCCTTACTGAAATCTAAGTAAGCAATGTCTACTGCACCACCTGTGTCTATTATTTTTGTTACCAAATCAAAAAAATCAATAAGATTAGTTTGGCATGATCTCCCTGAGGTAAACCCATTTTGTTTCTGATCCTGTAATCAAAAAAATCAATAAGATTAGTTTGGCATGATCTCCCTGAGGTAAACCCATGTTGTTTCTGATCCTGTAATCTATGTGTTTTTAGATGTTCAACAATCCTTTCCTTTAACATGGTTTCCATTAATTTCCCCACTACTGACGTAAGACTAACTGGCCTATAGTTCCCCGTTTCCTCCCTACTACCCTTCTTGTAAATGGGCACAACATTTGCTAATTTCCAGTCTTCTGGGACGACTCCCGTTAGCAAGGATTGGTTAAATAAATCTGTTAACGGTTTTGCTATTACATCACTGAGCTCTTTTAATAATTTAGGGTGGATCCCATCAGGCCCCATTGACTTATTTGACTTTACTTTAGACAGCTGCTGTAGAACCTCCTCCTCTGTAAACTGATATGTAAATGTCTCGTTAGTGTTTCCTCCTAACTGAGGTCCCTTTCCTTCCTTTTCTTCTGCAAAGACTGAACAAAAATATTCATTGAGGCAGTCAGCAAGACTTTTATCCTCTTCTACATACCTTCCTTCCTTTGTTTTTAATCTAACTAATCCTTGTTTTACTTTTCTTTTCTCGTTTATGTATCTAAAAAATGTTTTGTCCCCTTTTTTACTGACTGAGCTATTTTCTCTTCCGCGTGTGCTTTGGAAGCTCTTATAAATTGCTTTGCCTCTTTCTGCCTAATCTTATAGGTTTGCCTATCTTCTTCACTCTGAGTTTTTTTATAATTATTGAATGCTGTCTTTTTGTTCTTCACTATTTTGGCCACTTCTACAGAGTACCACAGTGGTTTCTTCCCTTTTTTTGTTTTTGCTAACAAGCCGAATGCAATTGCCTGTGGCCTTCGATAATGCTTCCTTTAAATAATCCCATTTCTCCTGGACTCCCTTTAAACTCCTCCAGTGCGATAATGACTCCTTCACACAAAATCTCATTTTAGAAAAATCTGTTTTTTTAAAGTCTAAAACTTTTGTTTTTGTGTGGTGCGGCTCCATCCCTGTTCTTATATTAAACCATACTGACTGGTGATCACTAGATCCCAACTTTTCACCTCGCAGGTCCACCAGCGGTAGACGTTAACACGCATTTTTTGCGCGGACGTTGTAATATGAGGTTCTGCGCAAAGGGTTTTTCCCCTCGAGTTAATGCGTTTTTGCGCACGCGTTAACGTTTGCGCGAAGAATGTAATAGAGCCCTCAATGTTTACGTTGATACGTATAGCTTTCCTAGATCCACAATTTTTTCCTGGATACAATTAGGTTTTCTAGACCCATAATGTTTTCATGGATACGTACATGTTACCTAGATCCACCGTGTTTACCTAGACATAAACAAGTTACTGTAACGCTGGGTGTACCAAGGGGTAAGGGTATGAGCCCAGACGGGCAGTGACACAGCAGGTGGACACTCGAGTAATGACCAAATGAGGATTTATTGCGAGGAATAGCAATTGAAATGACAGGCATGAATCTAGGAATGTGGTGGTGAGAGACAAGAAAGGAAAAGGGCTTACCAAAGGGCAAGGAAAGAAGATGAGGTAAAGGCAGGGCAAAGCAAAGATGGGGCACAGAGAATACAAGACAGACACTGAGGGCAAAGCACTTATAGCTTATAGGAGTTACAGACACAGCAGACAGGCAGGGCAGGAAGAAGGCTGATTGGATATACACAAAAGGCATGGCGCCCTGGAGTATACAGGAGGCTTGGGGGGCAAGATGAGACTCTGTTGGCTGATGGGCAGGAACTCAGAGGAATGACAGAAGATACGGCATGAGGTTCTCTGGCTTGGAAGACACGAGGAAGCTTGGAGGGCACAAGGAGGCTCTGATGGCTGGCAAGCAGAAACGCTAATAAGTGGCAGACAGAAACTTGGGGTTAAGGGAACCCAACAGGAACTAGAAAGGATCGGGCTTCTTAGGGAGAAACACAGACCAGGCTTAGGCACAGGCTTTTAGCACAATTCTGAAGCATAGCATCTTGGGAGTTACACTCTTATGTAGGGCAGGCTGCGCCTGCCACTGGTGCTCCTGTGGTTGTCTTCTGGAGAGGCAGGGTGGAGGCGAGACCTGGCCTGGATGAAACAGCAGGAAAGAGGTTGCCAGGGTATTTAGGACGGAACAGCACTGGTTTGGCCCTTCCTGTGACGACGTATGCACTGACAGTTACCTAGATCCACCATGTCTACCTAGATGCATTTACATTTCCGAGAGCCACCATGTTTATCTGGATACATACAATTTTCCTAGATACACATGTTTACCTAGATACACAAAATAGATTTTCTAGATATGCAGCGCTATATTACAATCTTCATGCAAAAACCCTCGCGCAAAGCGTGAATTTTTGCGCCAATCGTTAAATCTATGCATGCACAAATCACCACTGGAATTACAATCCTCACGCGTCTTTTCATATGCCGATCAATACCGTGGGCAAATAGGACAAGGCCAAATGCTCGCGCAGTACCGTCTCGCGCAAAAAACAGTGTGCGAACAGTTTTTTTCTCGCTATTCAGCCAATCAGAATTAAGAACCACAATTATCTCACGTTAAGTTTTTGCGCCTGCCAAAGTAAATCTGAGCATATACAGTATGCTGCAACAATAATACATAATGAGTAGAATGTGTAACTATACTTTGCTGCATTTCTTTTTATGGGCTGGTGTATTTGGGTTCGGCCAGGTTGGTCAGATTTGCCATTAACACCAGCTTTTAGGAGTTGCTAAAATTATGCGTGCAAAATTATACCGCGAATAGATTGTAATACCATCGTACCAGCGCACATTCGCATTTGCGCTAACAATGTTAAGTATAGGACGCGCAGTACAGTAAGCTCACACAGGGTTCGCGCAGGTTCACCCGATTGCGCACGGTTGTTGCGCGGACTATGTAATACGGGATTAGGCGCAAATGGTTTTACCCCTCCCGTTAATGTTTTTTTGCGCCGGCAAAAAAACGTTTGCGCGAAGATTGTAATTTAGCCTGTAATGTTTACCTACATCCATATACATTTCCTAAAATAGCCATTTTTTCCTGGATTCATATCATTCATTCGGGGGGGGGGGGCAGCACATGAAGAGTGTGAGTTTCTAGTATGTAGATCTGAATGAAAGAATTTAATGATGTCATCATGGAAGAATCACAATAGAGCAATTTACTTACAGATCTATTCAAAGAAAGGTGAACCTCAGGAGAATGACTGGAGAAGTGAAGATTCTAGGTCAAAATAGCCAAAAAAATAAAATTCTCCCATTTATCTCACTTTCCAAATCGGATATTTGGTCTAGATCAGGGCTCAAAATTTCAAGTCCCAAGCTACTAGCCAGACCTTAAAAGTTACTCGCCACCAGTTGCCCCGCCTACCCTGCTCTGAACTCCGCCCCTAAACACACCCTCTTAAATTATCTTATGAAATTATACTGTTAAAGGTTTTATTCAGAATAAAGTTACAAAAATAAATAACTTTAACCAGACGGAGACTCCAGATACATGTATATCCAGACATCAGACGCCAGATACATATATACCCAGACTTCAGACGCCAGATACATATATACCCAGACATCAGATCCAAGTAATATCTTCCATTAAGTACAGACTCCTCTCCAACAGTTTTAGGACCAAATTAATTTGGGGTTTATGCATTCGATATATCAAGTGGAACCGAATACTCTCTTTTAATTGTTCGTATGCCAGATTATCATAAGAGTTAGAAGACCCCATAGTCAGTTTTCCCCCTTGGATGCTAATACAGATGAATCCATTAAAATTCGTGTGCGATACTTCCATCCCCATTTCTTTTTTTGCACCTTCCGTATCACTCATCTTTCTTTATAAATAGATATATTTAATTTTGCTGAACCTCAAACGCTTACGCCACCATTTCACCAATTATGACCCCTCACGGGAGAGGTTAGTTCTGCCAAGGGCCCCCTTTAATTCATTTCTCTCTCCCCCTTTAATTCATTTCTCTCTCCCCCTTTAATTCATTTCTCTCTCCCCCTGTAATTCATTTCTCTCTCCCCCTGTAATTCATTTCTCTCTCCCCCTGTAATTAATTTCTCTCTCCCCTGTAATTCATTTCTCCCTCTCCCCTGTAATTCATTTCTCTCTCTCCCCTGTAATTCATTTCTCTCTCCCCCTGTAATTCATTTCTCTCTCCCCCTGTAATTCATTTCTCCCTCTCCCCTGTAATTCATTTCTCTCTCCCCCTGTAATTCATTTCTCTCTCCACCTGTAATTCCTTTCTCTCTCCCCCTGTAATTCATTTCTCTCTCCCCCTGTAATTCATTTCTCCCCCTCCCCTGCAATTCATTTCTCCCCCTCCCCTGCAATTTTCATCCCTCCCACTCCCCTGCAATTTTCATCCCCCACTCCCCTGCAATTCATCCCCTTCCCACTCCCCTGCAATTTTCATCCCACTCCCCTGCAATTTTCATCCCCTCCCACTCCCCTGCAATTTTCAACCCCCTCCCACTCCCCTACAATTTTCATCCCCCTCCCACTCCCCTGCAATTTTCATCCCCCTCCCACTCCCCTGCAATTTCCAACCCCCTCCCACTCCCCTGCAATTGTCAACCCCCTCCCACTCCCCTGCAATTTTCATCCCACTCCCCTGCAATTTTCATCCCCCTCCCACTCCCCTGCAATTTCCAACCCCCTCCCACTCCCCTGCAATTTTCAACCCCCTCCCACTCCCCTGCAATTTTCAACCCCCTCCCACTCCCCTGCAATTTTCATCCCCCTCCACTCCCCTGCAATTCACCCCCACTCCCCTGTAATTCACCCCCACTCCCCTGCAATTCATCCCCCACTCCCCTGCAATTCATCCCCCACTCCCCTGCAATTTTCACCCCCCTCCCACTCCCCTGCAATTTTCACCCCACTCCCCTGCAATTCACCCCCTCCCACTCCCCTGCAATTTTCACCCCCCTCCCACTCCCCTGCAATTTTCACCCCCTCCCACTCCCCTGCAATTCATCCCCCTCCCTTTACCTGACATCGCGAGTAGTAGAGTGAGGGGGCGGGGATAATCTCCGCTTCCCTCACTCGCTGAGGCATGCTGAGTCCTCCTTCACGCTGTGCCAAGGAAGAGGAGGAGCGCAGCGTGAAGGGACATCCAGCATGTAACACCGGTAAAAGGGGGGCGGGAGAGGGAATTTACACCTCCCTGTTGTGACACTTTGAGGACCAATTGATTCCTCACGCCGGATGTTTCCCATCTCTGGTCATGCTGTACCCGGCGTGCCCTCTGTCTCTCCATGCTACACTCTCACTGATGCTGCTTTGGGGAGACGGGATGAACCTCTTACTGATTTGAGATGTTAGCTCGGCGCAGTTTCCCGTGATCCGTTCACATGGTGCAGCAAACGATCCAGCGAGTGCGCTGAGCAAAACTTTGAGATCAGTAAGAGGTTCAACCCGTCTCCCTGAAGCAGCGTCAGTGAGAGTGTAGCATGGAGAGACAGAGGGCACGCCGGGTACAGCATGAAAACCAGAGATGGGAAACATCCGGCGCGAGGAATCAATTGGTCCTCAGAGTGCCACAACAGGGAGGTGCAAATTCCCTCTCCCGCCCCCGTTTTAACGGACCTGCCTGCTACACGCTGGATGTCCCTTCACGCCGGCTGAAAAGTGACGGACAGTAAACGCGCCGGAAGTGGCTTCTGCCGGCCGAAAAAAAAAAACGTCTGCCACTGGAATACGCAGCACAGGCAGAACGATTTACTTTATAGTGCTGCCTGCGTGTGCATCTCCGCTCGCCCACCCTTAATTTACACTTGCCAAATGCGAGCAGGCGAGTGGAAATTTTGACCCCTGGTCTAGATTGTTCTCTTCTCCTGACAGTTCTCCTGAGTTTCAACTTTCTCTGAATAACCCTGTTAGTTCACTGAGTTACCTTCTGTAGCATATGTAGCGCTCACTCCCGGAGGAGCCGCTGAAATTGAACCACGGGTCAGTCTCCCCGCACTAGGGAATAAATATACTCCAACACCGCTGTGAGTTTTTATCATTTAGTAAAGTTTACAAAATAATAGGCAGATGTTAAGACACAGTATTCACAATATATAAGTACGTTTGTATGCGTAAAACGCGTACGGAAAAGAAACGAAACACGAGCTTCGTATTCGAAAATAAAATATTCGCAACCGAACAGAAAAAATATATGTGTAGCGATGTGGTAAAGTTTACTGTGCAGCAGTACCCATTTTTGGCCACAAGATGGAGACTATCACGATTAAAGACCCTGGACACTTGAACTACATGTCCATGCATGCTTTGCGAAGAAACAGGAAGTGGGTGGGTTTGTGGAGAGCCTGTACATCCTGCACCTCGTGTGGAGAACAGGCAGAGCGCGCCAGGGAGCAGAGGAGAGCGGATGCACGTACAGAGAAGGAGAGACCAAAAGATAGGCCGGAGCGCAGACAAAGTGGATCGGGCCTTAGATTGGGTCACCCAGCCTTGCGGGAGATAGACATCACCATCTATTATCCGAGTGCAGTGCTAAGGAGAGAAGACCCCTCGAGTAAGGAGTACCGCGGTCGATTGAAGCGGGGAGCAGGCGGTAAGCTGGCTGAGTCGCGGCTGACAGACAGAAGGCCAGACAACAGATCCGGTGGTCGGCGTCCCCAGTCAATATCGAGCGGAGAGACGTCCTGGGTCAGCGGAACCTCAAGCTTGCGCTGGATGGGTGAGAGGCCCCCAAGGCCGTGTGTAAATAAGAACGTACGCTGCTGTTTTCCTTCTAAAACCCACAGGGCCCCAACTGACTAGTCGAAGACATCGTTAAAGTAAACTCACTGGCCAGTTGAAAAGTACCCGGGTACCCTACACACACAAATACATATCACTTCACGTTCTGGGACTTAACCTGTGCAGGACTCAGTTTCCTTTTTCCTATCCATACAAGGGGGCAAAGTTAAAGTTACATTCTGAACATTTTTTCCTTTTTTTGTTCCCGCTGCGCGCTTACCGTGATACGAGAACTGTGTATTTTATTGTGTCCCGCTACGGGTTTTTCCTCGAATTTCGTATCTTTTAATTTTCTGCTCGGTCGGGGTTTTTTTCCGAAAATACGAAGCCCTCGTGTTTTCGTTTCTTTTACCGCTACGCGTTTATCGTGTTACGAAAGTACTGTAAATCTTCCTGTATATACCGTGTCTCAAGAACTGCAAACCTTTTAGTAAACCTTTTAAAATATAAACACTTCAGCGTGTTGGAGTATATTTATTCCCTAGTGCGGGGAGACTGACCCGTGGTTCATTTTCAGCGGCTCCTCCGGGAGTGAGCGCTACACGTGGGGGCTCGTCCGGGATTCAGTCTCTGGAAAAACCGCATCTAAAGGGTTAAATATGGATCCAGACACTGCTGCCGAATGGTGTGTGGGAGCATAGTAGTCAGTTAGCATGTTGCATAGTCATGGATATTCCCGCAGACACTTGGGCCGAAGATCAGATTCGCCAGGCCGTGGCCACGCTAGCACCAGATCATCGGGGGTTAATCCTGGACATTAAGAAAAACCCAGATACCTCTCACACGCATGTTCTTCTCGAATGGAGAAAAGGTATTCCAGCATGTTTTCGGGGCGCGAGCGTGAAGCTGACCGATGAGGTGGAAGTCCAACTGATTCAGCCAAGTGCGCCACGTGGCGAAGCCGAAAGTGTTCCCGCGCCCAGTCCGTTGGCCATGATCGGGCCTGAATTTATCGTGGCTATTGGAGATTTGCTGGCTAAATGTCAGAAAACAAGCCCTCCTCACACTAATTTCGGTTATCGACGGTTAAGAACTTTACAGGAAATGTACCAACTCCCGGCGGAGAAGAAACCTTTGAGGAATGGGTGGAACAGGCGATGCAGGCACTGGATGAGTGGGACGTCCCTGAGGCCCAGAAAAAGCAAAGGATCACCGAGAGTTTAAAGGGACCTGCGTCAGAAGCGGTGAGAAACCTAAAACTGAGTAGGAAAGATTGTACTGCTTTGGATTATCTGAACGTTCTTGAAGAAGTGTTTGGGCGAACAGAAAAGGCAGCGGAACTAGTATATCAGTACGAACACACCTATCAGAAGAGAGGTGAGAGAATGATTGATTACATGGGCGCTTGGATAAGATTCTGCACCAAATACTCCTCAAGAAAGGGGCCAAACCGGCTGACGTAGATAAGATACGAATAAAGCAGATCCTGAGGGGCTCTCAACCGTTAGATCCGGTGATGATGCAGCTGAGAAGCAGAGCAGTTAATCAAGAGTTGAAGTACCTGGAACTGATCCGAGTGTACGAGAGGAGGAGGCTCTGCTGGAAGAGAAATCCTTCAGGCGGGGAGAAAGGGCTTATGCACAACCTGCAAGATATAACGACGGTCTGCAGCCTGAAAATGACTCGTTAGACACCTATGGATCTGATCTGGATGAACAGGAGCAGTTAGTCGGTTTTAAATTCGTCGAAAAGGCTGCGAAAGAATCGAACTCTTCTGAACGAAGCGAGTTGTTCAAGACTGTAAAGAAGGTACAGGAAGCTCAAACTGAACTGCAGAAAGCGCACGCTGAACTGTGCAGGGTGTTGATGAAGGTGACCGAGATGCAGGGGGAAATGCAAAAGTTCCTAACAGGTATGCAGACGACTGAAGTTGCCGTGGCGTCTGGTTCAAATCTCTTATTAGAACCTCAACAAGCAACCGTGTCTCCACTTTCGAGGAAGAGATGTTTCGGTTGTGGAGAAATGGGCCATTTCCGTGCGCAGTGTAAAGGCCGGAAGCCTGAGAAGGACAAAGTTGAGTGGCTGCTGAAAGCCCTAGAGGGACTGTTATCTACTCCACCAGCGGGAAACGCCAGAGGGCACCAGTAAAGGAGCAACCTAGGTGCCCAGAAGTTGAATCTCGCTCCAAGAATCAATTTAAAGCTAAGAGGGCAAGAGGCCCAAAGTTAAGCCTACTGCTGAGCCTGCCAGAATGGAAAGAGTCACTCCCTTAGCATCCGGGTCTACGTCATGGGGAGGCAATGCACGCCCAAAACCTGCACGGGCCAAGAAAAAGGCCAGGGTCCAGCAAACTGGGTCTAAGCGTCCGGATACCTCCACCAAGTTTCCTGACCAGCTGATAGGTCCTTCTCCGATTGTGCCAATCCAAGTGGAGGGAGTCTACACCAAAGCTCTGTTAGATTCAGGGGCTCAAGTGACTTTGATTTATAAAGACTTCTATGAGAAACACTTAAAGCACATTCCTCTGCAAGAATTGAAGGACTTGGAAATATGGGGTATCGGCACTGAGAAACTCCCTTATGACGGGTATCTGCAAGTAAGGTTGGAGATCGGATCTGAAGTCATCGGACAGTCCGGAGGCTGTGACGCCTTGGCCATTGTGTGCCCCCGACCCTCGGGTGCAAACAGAAGCTCTCTGATAGTGGGGACGAATACGGACCTAGTGCGGCGTCTCCTGACCCCCATCGTAGTGGAAGAAGGGTCAACTCAAGGAGTGCACCCCATGTTACGACCGGTCTATCAGAGGATGGTGAAGAACGGAAAGCACCTGCTGAGGTGGGAAGACTGTGGAGACTGGGTGGGACAGAGAAGGTTCTGCAAGCAGGAGAAGTAGCGAGCTTCCGGGTTTCAGTCAAGTTGAACGGATCGCAACCAGGTCCCTATGTGGTGCTGGGAACCGATGTCAGTCATGGGAGTGAAACCGGAGTCGAAGTAATTCCTGAAATAATCTCCACAAAAGCCTTGAAGAGAACACGAGGAAGAGTCTCGGTCAGTGTGTGCAATGTGACAGATTCTCCAGTAGTCCTTAAAGCACGAATGCCTATCGGGCAAGTAGAGTCTGCTACACCCCTCTCCACGATTTAGGAGGGGGAGTGGATAAAGAGATTCCAGATGAAAGATTCTACCCTAAAGACGCCCCCATTTCACCTGAGTGGAAGAAACGTCTTCAGTCTCAAGTTCTAAAGTGGAAAGAATTATTCTCGAAAGATGAGTTCGATGTGGGCCTGGCTAAGAGTACGGAACACCGCATTCGGTTGCAAGAAGACAAGCCGTTTCGTGAAAGGTCAAGGCGAGTTCCGCTGGGAGACTTGGATGATCTGCGAGAACAGCTAAATGAGTTGCAGAGAACCAATGTGATTCAAGAGTCCAGGAGCCCATATGCATCTCCAATAGTGCTGGTCAGGAAGAAGAATGGTTCTGTCCGCTTGTGCATAGACTATCGCACCCTGAACCGAAGAACCATCCCCGACCAATACGCCACTCCTCGGATTGAAGATGCCTTACAGTGTTTGTCTGGAGCAAAGTGGTTCAGTGTACTAGACCTGCGAAGCGGATATCATCAGATACCGATGCACCCTGAAGACAAAGAGAAAACTGCGTTCATTTGTCCACTGGGGTTCTTTGAGTTCAATAGAATGCCTCAAGGTCTGACGGGAGCTCCAGCCACGTTTCAACGGTTGATGGAGAAGACAGTCGGGGATATGAATCTAATCGAAGTGTTAGTGTACCTGGATGACATAATTGTGTTCGGGAAGACTCTGGAAGAGCATGAGCAACGTTTGGAGAAGGTCTTGAAGAGGCTCCATGAAGAGGGGTTGAAATTGTCTCTGGAGAAATGCCAGTTCTGTTTACCGTCAGTCACATATCTGGGACACGTGGTCTCGGCAGAAGGTGTTTCGACAGATCCTCGAAAGTTGGAGGCCGTAGCTTCTTGGCCTAGACCTCGAAACGTCACTGAACTTAGATCTTTCTTGGGATTCTGCTCATACTATCGAAGATTTGTGGGAGGATTCGCAAAGATAGCTCAGCCGCTGAACAAACTCCTACAGAAAGAAACCACCGAAGAAGGCTGTAAGGTCTCTGACCGAAACCTCCGCTCCGGGACCAAGGAAAGCTAAAGAGTCCATACAAGGTGAATGGACTAGTCAATGTGAAGTGTGCGTTTGTGAAGCTGAAAGAGAATCTAACCCGAGCTCCTGTTCTGGCCTACGCGGACCCTCACAAGCCGTATGAACTACATGTGGATGCCAGCCGAGAAGGTCTGGGAGGAGTCCTATATCAGGAGTATGATGGATTGCTGAGGCCTGTAGCGTACGTGAGCCGGAGCCTTGCGCCTTCTGAGAAGAACTATCCTACTCACAAACTGGAGTTCCTAGCCTTGAAGTGGGCAGTGGTGGACAAGTTGAAAGACTATCTGTATGGAGCTGAGTTCGTGATCAAGACGGATAATAATCCTCTCACCTATATCCTTACTACTGCAAAACTGGACGCAACGGGACATCGGTGGTTGGCCGCTCTGTCAGGGTTTCGGTTCAGCCTGAAGTATCGCCCTGGGGTGAACAATCGAGATGCTGATGCTTTGTCGAGAAGACCCTACACTACAGAATGGACTCAGGTGACTCCAGACGGGGTGCAAGCTTTGTGTCAAGGAACAGAACGCCGGGTCAAGGGAGGAGTTGAAGCGAGGCCATAGGAGTCATGGCCGCGGCTGTTCCTGAGTTCTACTGTAACCCTACGCAATTGAGGGATGAAAATCTACCTACCTTTTCCAAGCAGGACCTGAAAGCGGATCAAGCTAGAGACCCTTTGATTGCATTGACCATAAAGGCCCTGACTGCAAACCAGCGAGAGATTCTGTTAACCAATTCCCCGGATGGAGCCAGATTGGTTTACAAAGAGTGGGAGCGGTTGAAGATGTTGGATGGGGTGGTCTACCGAAGGGGCCCCTCGACCAATTCCGAAGAGATTCAACAGTTATTTCTCCCCACTAAACACAGGGAGAGTGTGTTGCGATCATTACATGATGAGCATGGACATTTGGGTGCTGAGAGAACTTTTAAGTTGGTGCGAGATAGGTTTTATTGGCCTTGCATGAGGGCTGAAGTTGAGAGTTATTGCCATTCCTGTCTGAGGTGCATTCAGAGGAAAACTCTACCAACCCGAGCTGCTCCAATGAGCCATCTACAGAGTCAGGGACCCTTGGATTTGGTGTGCATTGACTTCCTGTGCTTAGAGCCGGATGCTAGTGGGCAAGGGAACATTCTGATAGTGACTGATCACTTTTACCCGTTATGCCCAAGCTTTTTCTACAAAAGACCAACGCGCTCCGACAGTGGCGAAGGTGCTGATGGAAAAGTTCTTTGTTCATTACGGCCTGCCAAAGAATACACTCTGATCAGGGAAGAGACTTTGAAAGTAGATTGGTCGGGCAATTGCTGGAGTGTTGGGAATTCAAAAGACTCGAACTACGCCATACCACCCTCAAGGTGATGCTCAGCCTGAAAGGTTTAATCGCACGCTGCTAAATATGCTGGGGACTTTGTCTAATGTAGAGAAGCAGAGTTGGAGTCGTCATATAGCTACTCTGGTGCATGCATATAACAGTACGGAGAGTGATGCAACGGGATATTCACCGTACCGTCTTATGTTCGGAAGAGAAGCTCGACTGCCGGTTGATTTGGCATTTGGGTTATCTCTAGACCAGACGTCGGTAGCTTCTCAAAACTACGTGGATAGACTTCGGAAGAATCTGGCTTCTGCGTTTGAACAGGCCCGTTTGACTTCAGGTAACAGGGAGCAAAGGAACAAGAAGAACTATGATTTGAAGGTTCGAATACAGGATCTACAACCCGGTGATAGGGTTCTGTTGAAGAATTTGGGTGCTGCTGCGAGACACAAGCTGGCGGATAGATGGAGTTCTCAGGTTTACATTGTTTGCAAACAACTGCCAGGTCTGCCGGTGTATCAGATTCGCCCTGATGGAAAGGCTGGTCCCCTCAAGAATTGGCACCGAAATCACTTGTTACCTTTGAGAGAGGCTGTGAGGATACCAGTGGAAAACGAACTTCCTCCGCGAATCCGCATGCTCCACGTGTTCCTCCTGTTACTCGGTCTCAACAGACTCGGGTTGTTGGAGAGAGCGAAAAGGACAGCGACGAAGAGAGTTTCTGTTTAGATTGGATGCGCTCGCCAGAACCTGAAGAGGTTGTCCCAGTTCCTTGTCAATGGGAAAGTAACTTGAGGGCTGAAGCTCCTGAATTCAGTGGGAATTCCCGAGAATATGGAACTCCTGAAACCTTGAACTTCGTTAAGGGTCCCGGATACTGTTGGAGACCCTGTAGCTCTTGAGGACGAGCCTTACGACTATAGTTCTATGCCTTCCCTGGAGGGATCGTACTCGAGGAAGTGTCTGCTCCAGTGGCAGACATAAGGACTGCCTACACCCATAGTACTTCCACCTGAAGAGGAACGGAAGGAGCCTGAACAAAACGCTCTATTCGACCGCCCAGCGACTTACCTATGACTCACCAGGACATAGCACTGAAGAGGCCATCACCACTGTGCAGAGATTGCCCGAAGTGTCTGCTATGTTAGCTGAGGTAGCCCAGAACATGAGTCAGCTTGAGAAAGTGTTTCTAACCCACTGCATGTATGCTGCTGAACCTGTATATGCTGTATAAACTGTGTGCATATTGTAAAAGGATAATGTAACTGTTGTACCTCCTTGGAGAGACCCAAGAGTTCTAGGAGGGGAGAGTGTAGCGATGTGTTAAAGTTTACTGTGGCAGTACCCATTTTTGGCCACAAGATGGAGACTATCACGATTAAAGACCCTGGACACTTGAACTACATGTCCATGCATGCTTTGCGAAGAAACAGGAAGTGGGTGGGTTGTGGAGAGCCTGTACATCCTGCACCTCGTGGAGAACAGGCAGAGCGCGCCAGGGAGCAGAGGAGAGCGGATGCACGTACAGAGAAGGAGAGACCAAAAGATAGGCCGGAGCGCAGACAAAGTGGATCGGGCCTAGGATTGGGTCACCCAGCCTTGCGGGAGATAGACATCACCATCTATTATCGAGTGCAGTGCTAAGAGAGAGAAGACCCCTCGAGTAAGGAGTACCGCGGTCGATTGAAGCGGGGAGCAGGCGGTAAGCTGGCTGAGTCGCGGCTGACAGACAGAAGGCCAGACAACAGATCCGGTGGTCGGCGTCCCCAGTCAATATCGAGCGGAGAGACGTCCTGGGTCAGCGGAACCTCAAGCTTGCGCTGGATGGGTGAGAGCCCCCAAGGCCGTGTGTAAATAAGAACGTACGCTGCTGTTTTCCTTCTAAAACCCACAGGCCCCAACTGACTAGTCGAAGACATCGTTAAAGTAAACTCACTGGCCAGTTGAAAAGTACCCGGGTACCCTACACACACAAATACATATCACTTCACGTTCTGGGACTTAACCTGTGCAGGACTCAGTTTCCTTTTTTCCCACAATGGGCAAGGGGCAAAGTTAAAGTTACATTCTGAACAATTTTCCTTTTTTTGTTCCCGCTGCGCGCTTACCGTGATACGAGAACTGTGTATTTTATTGTGTCCCGCTACGGTTTTTCCTCGAATTTCGTATCTTTAATTTTCTGCTCGGTCGGGGTTTTTTTCCGAAAATACGAAGCCCTCGTGTTTTCGTTTCTTTTACCGATACGGGTTATCGTGTTACGAAAGTACTGTAAATCTTCCTGCATATACTGTCTCAAGAACTGCAAACCTTTTAGTAACCTTTTAAAATATAAGACACTTCAGCGTGTTGAGAGTATATTTATTCCCTAGTGCGGGGAGACTGACCCGTGGTTCATTTCAGCGGCTCCTCCCGGAGTGAGCGCTACATATGCATTACTCAATAGTTCGGAAAAACAGAGACACGTAGCGAACCCCAAAATACAATCTCTTCGTATTACGATAAACGCGCGCAGCGGAAAAGAGAAAAATTTGTATTCGGAACGTATCTTTAACCCCCGTTCCGATTCGTAACAGAATGAGTCCTGCACAGGTTAAGTCCCGAAATGTAAAAGGTGTGTATGTGTATGGTACCCGGGTACTGTTCAACTGGCCAGTGAATTTACTGAAGGAATGTCTTCGACTAGTCAGTTGGGGCCCTGTGGACTTTAAAGAGAAAACAGCAGCGTGTCCTTTAATCACAACACAGCCTTGAGGCCTCTCACCCATCCGACGATTGCTTTAGGCTCTGCTGACCCAGGACGTCTCTCCGCTCGATTTTGACTGGGGATACTAGCGGCCGGATCCGTTGTCTCACTTTATGCAGCTTGTCCAGCTCACGCCTGCTCTCCACCCGCATCAACTCGCGGTGACTCCTCACTCGAGGTCTTCGGTTCCTCCGGTCTGCAGCAATTCCTGGATTCTGCAAGTCTCCTTCTCCTCAGGTTGAGTGACCCAATAAGGACTGACAGGTCTCACTCAGGCTCTGGCCTAGGCCCTCTCGCGATCTCTTCAGTGCGTCTGCTTTCTCTCGTTCCCTGGCGCGCTCTGGCGCGTTCTCCACGAGGTGGAGGATGTAAGTGTCCAGTCCCCACCCACTTCCTGTCTCCTTGCCAAGCATGCCGGGAAATGTAGTCCCAATGTCCAGTGTCTCTAATCGCGACTGTCTCCATCTTGTGGCCAAAAATAGGTAATGCCACAGCAAGATTTTAACACAGCGCTACACATATGAAGCCTATATACTACAGGTCAAAGAAGTGTGAGTGGAGCTCTGCATACGTAAGTGATGTGTCAAAAAGAAAAACATACAGTTGTGTTCAAAATTATTCAACCCCCAATGCTGTAAAGGGTTTTAGGGAATTTAGTGTACATTTGTAATTGTATTCAGAATGAAATCCTACAAGGACTTTTTAAAGAACCATATGCAACTAAAATGACATCAATTGGTTTTGTAATACAGTAGTAAATGTTTCTTTTGTGAATTCTTCAATGACACAATTATTCAAATCCTTAAAGACTACCACTCTGAAGAACAGAGGTTCATTCAAGTGTTTTCAATCAGGTATTGAAAACACCTGTGGATGTCACGGAGCAGCAATAAAGCATAATAAGCACCAATTAGGCAGCTTTAAAATGACTGTGATACTCAGCTCCTTCTAGACATTTACTGGTGTGGTTACAAACATGGTGAAGTCAAGAGAATGGTCCAGGAAGACAAGAGAAGAGGTGATTACTCTTCACAGGAAGGGCAATGGCTATAAGAAGATTGCAAAGATGTTAAACATACCAAGAGAGACCATAGGAAGCATCATTCGCAAATTCAAGGCAAAGGGCACTGTTGAAACACTACCTGGTCGTGGCAGAAAGAAGATGCTGACTTCGACTGCTGTGCGCTACCTGAAGCGTAGAGTGGAGAAAAGTCCCCGTGTGACTGCTGAGGAACTGAGAAAAGATTTGTCAGATGTGGGTACTGAATTTTCAGCTCAGATGAAAGGGTCAGATGAGGGTCAATCATGCTTTGGGGCTGTTTTGCTTCTGCAGGTACAGGGAAGCTTCAGCGTGTGCAAGGTACCATGAATTCTCTTCAGTACCAGGAGATATTGGATGACAATGTGATGCAGTCCGTCACAAACCTGAGGCTTGGGAGACGTTGGACCTTTAACAGGACAATGATCCCAAGCATACCTCCAAGTCCACTAGAGCATGGTTGCAGATTAAAGGCTGAAACATTTTGGAGTGGCCATCGCAGTCACCTGACTTAAATCCGATTGAGAACCTCTGGTGGGACTTAAAGAAAGCAGTTGCAGTGCGCAAGCCTAAGAATGTGTCAAGCTATGCTTCACGTTTAAAAGCTGTTATAACTGTAAAAGGATGTTGTACTAAGTACTAAGATTGAATGTCACTTGGGGGTTGAATAAAACTGATAATGATGTGAGCACAGAAAAGACATTTGTGGTTATTTTCTTATAAATGTTATGTTATATTTGTCTGACCTACACGTGCCTCTTTCAATTAATTGTAAGAAAGATGACTGAATGATCAAAATCAATGTCAAACTGGCCAAAACACTCAATTTCAGTGGGGGTTGAATAATTTTGAACACAACTGTAGATGCGGATGCCAATGCTGCTCAATTTGATATTATTATTTACAAACATGCTTTTAAATGCAACCCCATGGCGATTATTTTTATCGATTTTCCATATTTCTTAGGCGACACGAATGGAAAAAAGAAATATATGTCTGAAGTAGTTTGTGTTTGAAACGCGGAAAACTTTCTCTGTCATTTTTGTATGTTGGCTGATTCTCGGCATAAATAAAAGACAGACGTCCCATCTTCCGCGGATACTGTAAAAAGCTTACACTGTCTGGGGATTCCATGCAAGTAAAACATTCATAATGTTTACCACAGGAGCCAAGCCTTGCATTGCACCATTCCGTGACAGCTTTGCGGTGGGTTACAGACTGGCTGGGATGTGAAAGGGTTAAGGGTGGTCGGCCATATGTTACGAGTATCTTGAATAAATTGAAGCTAATTACCACGGCATTCCTAAATAATAGGAATGTTTGGGCTTCATTATGATGAATTGACTGGTTTAGTCTGTGTAGATCCAGTATGTGCCGTAGCTATATTGTCTCTGAGCCACATCAATCTTCTAACTCGGAATTAGGCTGTGGGACCGTACTGCACAAATACTCAGTAGTGTGTTAGTTTTGTGCTCTTGTTGTATGTGTGCTCGTGTGTGACGTGAGTGTTTTTACGCATGTGCAACTCAGACAAACCACTGGAAAATAGTTTCTGTGAAAAATATCCACCCCAAAGTGCCTTGTCGTGGAGAAAAGGAGAAAAAGTCTCAATTAAATAGTGCGGGTGGGCGTCGCCTATTGGGCAGGGGTTAACGCCGGCGAGGCGTACTGGTACGCCTCGCAGTCAGGTGCTGTTGCGGGCCCGTAATTAGGCCCACCCATGCAGCAGATGAGCAGTTCGCGTCATTGGCTGCAGGGGGATGACCTGAGTTCAGGCCGTCCCACTGCAGCTAATGGCACACTGCGTGTTCCGGCTGCAAGGAGGGACCTTTGAAGTCAGCAGGGCGTACCTGTACACCTTACATCTTCAAGGCCCCCCTGCCGCGTGGACGTCATAAATTGTCCGGCGGCGTTAAGGGTTTAAGCTCTTTGTGCCTGATCACAACCTGTCTGTTAATCATTGCGCTCAAGCCATACTGCATAACGTACATTAGTATCACTTATACTTACAAGTGATATATGTCAAACAAAAGAGTGGAGCGCCGCACCAGAAATATCACCCCAATTTTCTCCACATGATCTATGGAGACACGGAGAAGATCTGCCTAATGACACAAAGTATATCTAACACCTATACTGTATCCGATTGACTGCGCTGTACCTTTCCAGAATATTTGTGACTTTGTGTCTCTTTTTTTTTTTTAAACAAATTTTTATTTGTCTCAGATCAAGATGAAATTACATGAAAAGGAGTAACAGTTTTTCATATCATTTACAATCTGTAACAATGCAAAATCACAATTTCGGGTTTTAATTAAAGAGTTACATCCCAAACCGGAACCGACGGGTCAAGGCGATATGTCAGCATTTAAAGCTCAGAGGTGAATGGCTGGTTTAGGGGATCTCGGGAAGTGGAGGCAAGAAAGTTAATTAACACGTGGTCCGAGGTATCTGAGGGGATCGGCGGAGTGCCCCGCAACATTTGTAGGGAATACCATGGGGCATCGCAGAACGTGTTTCGCAGGGAGGTTTTAATCTCAGATGGTAAGGCACTAATCAAAGGGGACCAGTTAGTAAAGAATTGTTGAGCTTTCTCAGTCTAGTGCAGTGAGGCATCAGACCAGTCGGCCAAGAATATGGTATAAATTCTGTCGTACATCATACGGAATGAGGGAGGGGTACGAGATATCCATTGAGATAATATGGCCTTTTTGCCCGTCGCTGCTAAGAGACCTAACCAAAACCGGTGGCATTTAGAGAGGGATTGAGGGGTCGGGGGAGTTGACAAGTTAAAAATAGCCCAGTTTGAAGTGAAAGGGATCTCGATTCTGAGAACCTGAGAGCTAAATCGGCGTACGGTGTCCCAAAACAATTGAATAAAGGGGCACGACCATAGACAATGATGGAGGTCAGCTGGGGAAAGATTACACTTTAAACAGTTGGCATTAGGTAATAGACCCGAACGGGCCATTCTGCCATGTAGGCTCGGTGGAGTATCCTATAAAACATGTCCCAATAGTTGGCGGATGGGAGAGTGCGTCTAGATGCCAAAGTAGCCGATACCAGGGCGCGGGTGGTAAGGTTTGGAAAAGTAGTAGCCCATCGGGAGATAGCCGTCCAGTGTTTCGAGGTGGGGAGTGAATGTTGTAGAAGTGTGTAAATGGTTGAAGTCGAGGGAGGAGACGCACTATGTATGAGTAATTGCGTGTCTAACGGGTTAGTTAAATCAGTGGGAGATAAGGTGTGAAATTGGGCGAGAAGGAACTGTCTGAGTTGTAAGTAATAAACAGGGTGTATAGTTAACGGAGCAATGCGTTCTGTCAAGGCTGTGTAAGAATAAGGCAGACCTGATGTTCCGTCTAAGTAATGGTGTAGTAGACTAAAACCTCGCTGGGCCAGGGTTCTAAAAATAGGAGCAGGGGAGGCATTTTGAAAATGAGGGTTGTGCAAGATAGGAGAGAAAGGGATGTTTGCCAGGACAATTGGAGGCGTTTACGAATTTTGACCCAAGCTAATTTCTTCGTGGAGAGCAAAGGGTTATCGCGTAGGGGAGGGGGGATAGAGGGAGAGTGTTGGTGAAGAAATGCTAGTACAGAGGAGGCAGGTAGCAGCACTTGTTCCACGTGTAAGGCTGTGAATCGTGAAGTATCATTCAGCCAGTCCGAGACGTAAAGATACAGCGCTGCTAGGTTGTAATCCAGTAAATTGGGGAAGTTGATACCTCCCCTCGCTATCGGTTGCTGAAGACTAAGGAGTGGTATACGTGCCCGCTTATCTTGCCAAATAAAGGACGCATACATCCTGTTGAATAACCGAAGATCATTAAGTTTCAGTAGGAGAGGCAATACTTGTATAGAGTAAAGTAATTTGGGGAAAACGGTCATTTTAATAAGAGACGCCCGACCCAAATAGGAAAGTGGAAGAGAGCTCCAGGCCTCCAGAAGTGATTTCGTTTGGGCTAAGTGGGGGTCTATGTTGAGTTTGTATAAGCGGGAGAGGTCAACCGGTAAAATAGTGCCCAGGTATTTAATATAGAGGGTGCCCAGGAGAAGGGAAAACCCTGGAGCCAAGAACCCTGTGGTTTGGGGCCCAGAGGCAATGCTACTGTCTTGGCGTAGTTGATTTGGAAGCCGGAGGCTACGTGGAAGGAGTCAAACAACTTCAATAGGGGAGGGATCGCGGAGTCGGGGTCTGAAAGGAATATCAACAGGTCGTCTGCAAAGGCTACTACTTTTAATATTACAGTGGGGGACAAATGAATTCCCAATATTGTTTGGGACATCTCTATAATACGTATTAGTGGTTCTAGGGCCAGGTTAAATAATAATGGGGACAGTGGACATCCTTGTCTAGTTCCTCGTTCTAGGTTAAAGGGGGTGGAGTTGAGCCCATTTGCTGTGATCACGGAGGAAGGTGGAAGGTAGAGTGCACGGAAAAGTGTTAAGAATGTCTTACCAAAATGATGGAATTTAATAAATCTGACTAAATAATCCCCTGAGATCCTATCAAACGCCTTATCAGCGTCACAGCTCAGTAAGAGGTTTGAGGATTGTGGCGTGAGAGAAGATGACCAGATTGCCGCTATGGCTTTGCGTATATTAATGGTGGAATGGCGGCCGTTAAGGAATCCTGTTTGTTGAGGACCTATGAGACGTGCAAGGGGGTTTTGAAGACGGCGGGCCATGATGGAGGACAGGATTTTGAGGTCAGTATTTAGTAGTGCAATGGGACGATATGAGGTTACCAATGTTGGGTCCATTAAAGTTCAGGGGCGGGGCCTCACGCTGCAGAATATTGTTATATAGCATAACTAAGTGGGGAATCACCAAGCTGGAAAGGAGTTTGTAATATTCCGCCCCAAAGCCATCTGGGCCCGGTGTTTTTCCGTTTTTAAGTGAGGTTATTGTCGCTTTGACTTTGGCGTGTGTGATGGGTGCTGAGAGTATGTCGCGTTCTCTCGGGGAAAGTTTAGGTATTTGGGCTGTATGAAAAAGGTTCATTTGGACGGCACAGTCATCGGGGCCTGCCTTATAGAAATCCGCAAAGTAGGTGCGGAAGTGGTCCACTATGTCAACAGGTTTGGTAAGTACGGTTCCGTCCGAGGTCTTGAGTGCTGAAATTAAGGGTCTGGTCTGGGTCTGGGAGCGTACCAAATTAGCAAGAAGTCAACCTTGTTTGTTACCAAAGCGAAAACAAACCATGTTTTCGTAGTTGGCATGAACGGTGTGCTTGTTCTGTGGCTAAGGAGTCGTATCTCGTCTTGTTATTTTTGTATTTTTGAAGGGTCGCGGGGGTTGGGTCCAAGAGATAAGCTCTGTAGCTGCAAAGGAGCTCAGAGTGGGCATCGGAGAGGAGTCTAGCAGTTTCCTTTTTTGTGCGGGCGGCATATTCGATTATTTAACCGATAAGCACTGCCTTCGACGCAGACCAAAAGAGGCTGACGTTGTCGACATGCTCAATGTTATCGTCCGTTTAATTATTCTATGCTAGTTCAACGTGAGAGGTGAAGAGACCGGAGGTCATGAGATGCGAAGGAAAGCGCCAGTTCCTAGAATAGGGCACCGGGGTTTCCAATGTTATTTCCAGCGTGATATGCGCGTGATCTGTGAGAGTTATTGTGCCAATGTCTGTCCGCAGGGCACGGTTGGAAAGTAAGCTTGAAACCAAAAAAAGGTCTAGGCAAGAAAAGGATTTGTGTGGGTCTGAATAAAATGTAAAATCCCTGCCTGTAGGGTGGCGGGAGCGCCATACGTCATCCAGGTCAAAATGGGACCTGAGGAAGGTCGGACCTGTCGGTTGAGGACGTCCTCTAACCATCGTACGACTGGGTGCTCGGTCCAAGATAGGATCCGGGACCTCGATAAAATCGCCCCCCACAATCCTACGGGAAGAGTCGTGTAAATGGAGTAATGGCAACAATGATTTAAAGAAGGTGAGATTAGGACTATTGGGAGCATAGATGTTAAGCAATTGTAGGGGTTCCTGTCCCACTGTCAGGGTGAGAAAGGTATATCTGCCTTCCGGGTCATTAATCTCAGTCAAGTCAGAGTATGGGAGACGCTTGTGGAGAAGGATAGTAGTGCCACGCGATTTCTGCATATGAACGGATGATGTCTGGAAGCCTATCCAAGGGGCGCGCAATGCCTGGTTTGGGGAAGTCCAGTGCGTTTCCTGAAGGAAAATTATGTCAGGATCTAACTTTTTCAAATATTGTAGTACTTTTTTCCTCTTGATAGGCGAATTAAGGCCTTCCACATTCCAAGAAACCAGTTTCAACAATTTGCGGGTAAAAACCTGGGGTTCTATAGGAAGGGTACTCTTAGACATAGTAGCGTGGGTCATGGGGGATACCAAAAGCGGGTTCTAAGCTTTACCGTTGAAAACAAATTGTGAAGTGGGGCCGGGAACCGTCCCAGCATCTGCTCCGCAGCCCCATATACATCAGCGAGCATTGTTACCTCCTGTCTATGATTCAAGAGGTTGATCAGAAACATTTCAAACATTAAGCACCCAACAGGAACATAGGGGCGCCTGTACCTGGGAGAAATAAAATTAACCAGAAAACAAACAGAAGAGCCATAAACAATATAACCGAGATGGGCCAAAAGGGTCCGGGTGGCGAGTGGCAAACATACAGTTCGAGCCGTGGTTGGATGTAGTCCTGCCCGTGACGTCCAGCACCGGAGAAACAGTAAAATCGAACAAAAGGGGGAGAAGTCGTAGGGATTCATTGCGTCTCCAGGGTTGCGTGAATCCCGCCGCAGGGTCGGAGCTACAATCAGGTTGGGGGGTTCGATGAGCGTTGTCTTGCGGATGTTGATGTTGAGGGGGAACGTGCAGTGTCATCCTCCAATATGGTTGAGGCGTCGGTTGGTGAATCGTAGAAGGTGACTTGGCCATGAAGGTGATCTCGTAAGCGCGCAGGGTATTGCAGTGTGAACCGCACATTGGCCGCCGCCAATTTAGAGCAGATGGGGGCAAAGGCCCTGCGACGGGCCACCAGGGATGCCGAGAAGTCCTGGAAGAGGCGTAAAGTAGTTCCGTTGTATTCAAGGGTATTGTCTTTCCTATACGCCTGCATGATGCGGATTTTGTCGGAGAAATTCAGCAGTTTAAATATGACAGTGTGAGGGCGGCCTAAGGATGGAGAAAGGTCCGGTCCCAGACGATGTACCCGTTCCACGGTCAGCGCTGACTCATCCGCTAGTCCTAGGGCTGTGGGGAGCCAAGAGGACACTAAGTGGTGAAGTTGAGGGCCTTTTACGGTTTCAGGGAGTCCCACTATACGTAGGTTGTTTCTATGGCTCCTGTTCTCTAGGTCGTCGACTTTATCTATCAGGGATGAAAGGAGCGAATTGTGAGATTCCACGGATGTTTGGAGGGGGGTCAGTCCATCCTACAGAGTAGACACCCTTTCCTCCACCTCGGTCAGTCTTTGTGCTTGCGAGGTGAGCTGGGAGAGCGCCAGGTCAATGGCGGTCGACAGACGGCCCAATTTTTCATCTAACAACGGCGAGAGCATGGCTGTGAATTCTGCCACCTGCATGACAGCAGTGGGCAGAGGAGAGGTAGCGAGATGGGGGCTGGAGGGCGAGCTTCCCGGGTCAGAGGTGGAGCGTGACGGTGACCGCGTTGGCGCCGATGCACCTTTTCCTTGAGATTTGGTTGTGAGGCGCTTTGAAGTTTTTGTAGAAGATGCAATGAATTTATCCATAGCGGAACAGAGGAAGGTAACAGAATGTGGAATAGGGGTTAGGGTCGCTAACCAAAAGCAGCAGAAGCAAAAGTTGAATAGAGTATGAATAAATCTGACAGGGATCACAGATTAAAAATATCCCTTTTTTCCCTTCCGTCCCCCTCCTCTAGATAATAAGGGTGCGTAGAGCGTGAAAAATTGAAATAGTGGGGTAGTGGGCCCGGGGGACCACCAAACAAAATTTGCGATAAAATTTGTCAGAGGGTCTGTGTGAAAACCAAGAGGGAGCACACAGAAAAAATTACAATGCACAAGAGCAGTGGGCCTGAGAGGGACCACCCAAAAATTGTAGAAAAATTGATCAAGTTCACGTATAGTGCAAAAACTAGCGGGAGGGGAGGGTAGTGGGCTCGCTGAGGACCACAGAAAAAATTGTAAGAGAAAAATTCGGGGCAGTTGCTGCCAATGTAAAGATTAGAGTGCAGGAGTAGTGGGCCAATGAAGTACCACCGCAAAAATTGATAAGTAAAATATTTTAAATACTTGCTTCCCAGTCCCGGAGGTTGACTAGGTCGTAATACGGATGTTAAAGGTGAGCCGCAAATGAAAAACGGTAGACGCAAATGTCTTCCATTTGTTTCTCGCCTTTAACGTCTAGGTTGTGATCAGGCCGTTAATATTTAAAGTGTGCAAGTAAAAAGTGCAAATTGCTGCACTGTGACAGTCTTTCCCTACCCTGTCCTCAAAGAGCCCTTTAACAGGCCAGGTTTGCCAGATATCTAAAGCGAAGCACAGGTGATATGATTTCCTGCTCAGTGATTGCAGAATTCAGTCTGCATTTCCCTAAAGGTGATCCTTAAAATCTGTTAGGGAATGGATCATGAGGACAGGTTTGGGAAATGCTGCACTATGACATCAAAACTGCTTCCGGATGACCAGACAGGGTTTGCACTCGATAAATACTGGACACAAGATGCTTCACAAAAGGTAGAAAAGTGGATCGCAGATTGAAAACTTTTTCTAAATACTGACAAAACTTTCACAATGCTCTTTGGAACAGAACCTAAACTACATAAATTCCAACCCTCCCATCTGGATCTAAATTACAACATTCCCATTGTCACTGGCCATCACATGTGGGAACGATGGGACCCTTCGTAGTGGTTCCAACCTGCTTAATAAGACAGACACTTCTGTAATTTGTCCATGTCTACTTTTCATTCTTTGCACGCCTGTACCTTATATAACCTTTTCTGTATATATTTACTTTTGTGTCACTAGTTTATATATGCGGGTTTGGAGCCATTAATCCCATTGAAACCTACGGCTCTTCTTTATGGCCCTCACTAAATCTTATTTAATAATCTATTCACTAAAAAGTCATTTCCCCACATGGAGTAAGTCAGAACATAAAATAGTAAGAGTCCTATACGAGATTTTATGAGCCCAAATGAAATTGGACTGGCAGCGGGCCAAGCCTCCAAGTCTGCCGGAGTCGAGCTGGTTAGGAAGTTGATTCTTGGACGACTGAAAGTCACCATCGTACATGAATCATATATTCGTTGTCAGGAATTGAGCTGAGTTGTGAGATTCTAATACTGACACTAACACTAATTATTATGTCCATGTGTCAGTGAACATTAATATTCAAGGTTCTATCCTATATTTACGGAATGTTAGCGCTTTATAAATACTATTAACTGTAACTGCTCGGCTGCTGTCTGAAATCTTAGGGCCCCATAAAGATCCACTGATCGGGGCCCCTTCTCTCAGCTGTCCATTTCTGTAAATTAAAAATCATATTGTGCCCTGGAAACACTGGGCCCCTGAACATATTGGGCCCCTGAACATATTACGGGCTGTCACCCCCCACCCCGATCGCGGCCTGTATTTGTGGCATAAAATTATAACATATTTGTAGCAGATTAGAGATGGTGCAGATTAGATCTGTATTTCTATCTATATAAGGGTCAGCCTGTGTATATGTGTCTAAGTGCCTGTTTATACATATCTCCTCCATATAGAGTCATATTCATATTTGTGTCTGACCATTTGGGAAGTGTGTCTCTGTGCCCACAGCTGTTGCGAGTGAGTGCTAAAATGTAATTAAAATGGTTAGCTTTCTCCCCTGGGGGGAGGATATCACACGTGGCTGTAAAATGGAATGTCTTTGTGAACTGACATGTCGTGTAGCCTGTTAGTCGCACCTTGGGAGCCAACCCGGCACCAAGATTTAGGCCCTATCTTCAAAGACAGGAAGCACATCCTTGATCCCTGGGGGGAAGATGGACACCTTTGGGCAATTAACCCCTTAAGGACCTCTGACGTACCCTGTACGTCCTGTACTCGGGTCTCCCTTAGACCGCGGACGTACAGGGTACGTCAGCGGCGCCAAATCTCCCTCCCGCCGATACTCACCTCCCTCGTCGGATCCACGGCGATCTGGCAGGGAGGAAGCCTGCCCATGTGATTTACATGGCAGGCGAGGCTGATGACGTCGCCACCTGCGTGGTGACGTCATCAGAAGGTGCCCCATGTGTTTCAATGGAGGGGAGGGGGGGCTCCTTCGGAGCCCTCTATCTCCCCAACCATTGAAGCTAGGGAGATGCCGTTTGCACCGCTGGAGAGGGGAGAGCCTCCCCTTTCCAGCGGTGTATGGCATTAACAGTTTCGCCGCCGGATCGCTTTTCGGCACCAATTGGCGCCAAAACGCGATTCAAACCTGGAGGGGGGCTGACATCTTGGATGTCAGCCAAGCCTCCAGGTCCCCCCCCACCCACTGACAACTCACCATATGTGTGAGGATGTCAGTGGGCCAGTTAACCTCTAGCTGCCATGTAGAGATAAGGGGATCCTAAGGATCCTTTATCTCCCGATCCATGGCAGCTGGATGGTCATATTTGCCATCATTTAAAAGGCCTGATTATGGCCTTTCAATGATACCAAACATGACCAGGTTCGTTTTAAAAAAAAAAATAAAAAAAATTTAATAAAAAAAAATAATAAAAAAATTAAATAAAATAAATTTTTTTTTTTTTTTAATAGTTTTTTTGTCTGGTGGGAGTTTAATTAAATAGGACCTAGGCTGTCATCTAAAAAATATTAGCACAAAATGGTCAGAATGAGCGCAGCGCACATAGGTGAACTGTCTCAGCAGTGAAGGGGTTAAAAAGCAAACGCATGTTAAAATTGGGTATTTCTAGTCTCGGGACAAAATTTTGAACCTATTTAGCGGGGTCTTTTTGGGTGGTTGTAGATTTTGGGGATTAAATTACGAAAAAGTGTGTTTTTACCATTTTTTTCCTCATATTTCATATTTTTTTTTATAGTAAATTATTCGATATGATGGAAATAATGGTATTTCTAGAAAGTCCATTTAATGGCGGGAAAAAGGGTGTATAATATGTGTGGGTAGAATAAACGAGTAAGAGGAAAAATTGTCCTAAACACTAACAGCGCAGAAACGTAAAAACAGCAGCGGTCACTAAAAGACGGATTTGTGTAAAACCGCCCGGTCACTAAGGGGTTAAAGATTAACGACGAAGCGTACTGAGCATGCTCCAGAGAGGGGAACTCTGGGATGTGTAGTGCAGGAGGCTGGGCCATTTGCGGGTGGGTTTTGGAAGGACCAGGAAGTGTATAAATTCTGAAAACTGGCCATGTGCTATGGCTGATCACTTGGGGTACATTTGAAAGATGACTGATCTGTCCATGCTTCTATCTCCAGTCTCCAGGAGGAACCGATGCTAGCTTACTGATTAGTTTGTCGTAAGTAATGCTCTGTGGTTAACCCTTTTCTTTTATTTGCTGTGTAGTGTGTAATTAATTGATTTATTCTAGCTATAATTTTTCCTGTAACAAATGCACTGTGATTATATATATCTTTGTTCTATATCATAAATAAAATAAAACGTATTTAAGTTCTGCTTCTGGCTGATGAGATCCACGCTAACTAAGAGATTGGAGTAATTGCTGATTTTTTTAAGCTCGGGTAGATACAAAAGTGTGCGTTGCAGTTGCCGGGGGACGGTAGGGATAGGGACAGTGTGGTTGCTTAGCCCTGCGTCTCTCGCTGCGACTCGCATAGTGTCCATGAGGACTGGTGGCAGCGTAACTAATAGAATAGGGAAGTGAGCCCAGGGATTGTGGGAGACGTAGTCATTACCCGCATCAAGAGAAGACTTGTACTGCGTTGCAATCCTGGGGTCATTGTATCGTGCTCTGCGTCCCTGTTGAGTGAGAGAAGTGTGCAGAGACAGATAGTGGGTGGCTTAACCCGGCGTCTTTCGTAGCAGCGCACGTAGAGGTCGCGACAATATTGATAAGACATTGCACAGTGAACACCACAACACAATAAAGTGAAAAGCTTGTGGTTTACACAATAGATCTCAAACTCTGCCCCCCCCCCAGATTTTTCTGAAATACATCTCTCATGGTTCTCTGGCCATTTATTGCATTCAAAGAATTCTGGGAATTGTAAGCAATAATGGGAGCATCTGGGGTGCCAGAGTTTGACGTCCCTATTTTAGACTAAATGGGTTATTCAGAGAGCGCCGATCTGGCCCTTAAATGTCACCGAAAGGGAAATGTACCTGTACGGTGACATTTTGGGGCCATTCAGCTATTTAGAGAGCAGGCAGTTCGCCAAATTCTGGCGAATTGACTGCACGAACGTTGCCTGCTCGAAGGCCATGAAATTCCCCATAGAGACACAATGGTTAATCTATTCAGACAACATCGAACAGCAGTGAAAAGTTGCAGAAGTGCCCTGCTGTTTGATGTTTTCATTCGGCAGGTTTATTCAGGCGAATCCCATAGGCTTCAATGTTAAAAACATTCCCGTTTTAATTCAATATCTAATAAACCATTTATTATATCTGCAGTAAAAAGTCTCTTTATTTATCAACTTTTTTAGGATCTCTTAGGCCTTTTTCGGGATTTTTTCAGCAATTTTATTTGTCCTGTGTTTTTTTTTTTAATCGTTTTTTCTTTTTTCTGTAACAGACCTTTTTTATTATCATTCATAGGATCTTATGTGTAAATTCCAGGCGTTTCCGTTCAGTAGTTTTTTGCAAAGAGCGTTTCAATTTTGACACAAGCGTATTTTTTTTTGTTTTTTTGTTATCCCGTTTGTCAGCTTGTCGGCTTTTTCCAGCGACTGGTCTCCACTGTGATTGGTGGCTCGTCAGCTTTTTCCGGCATGTTCGGCGTGGTTTTCCCGGTGGTTCTGGTGTGTTTTCGGTGGATGTTCGGCCAGATTGCGGTGGGTTTATGGCGGGTTTTTCCTGCACTCTGGAGATCCTGGGTGAATGCTGAATTCACTGCAGGATGGGGAACTTTGATTCGCCGAAGTGCAGGGAACTGCGGGGAAAGAGAGAGCACCAAAATGTCGGCGACATTTCGGTGCTCTCTGAATAACCCCTTAAAATTTTTGCAATTCTCCTGTCAGTTCTCAGCATCTCGTGGTTTAGAAAATAAACCCATGTTTCAGGAGCGTTCTTATTTTAAAATCCGTTAAGCATTCCCCATCAGCGTCTAAACAGCCGATCCTGAGCCCAAAAGCCAAATCTGAAATTAGTCACAGAATAGGTTCACCTTTTGCCTTCCTCTCCTCGTTTGCAGAATTCCCAATTCCAAACGCAGCCAGCTGTTCCGAACAGAGACTATTAAGAAAAATCAAGCTTTTCTTTTTTTTGCGACGTTTTGCTATGCCAGGCATTTTACTAAATATTGTACGAATTCTTTTTAGCAAAGCGCAGCTGACTCTTCTGCTGATTATGTAGACGGATCCTGCGTTGTTCTCGTTACAAAGACATACATTATTAAGCAGGCCTCAAGGGAGAAAACTCAGAAGGGGTTATTTATGAGTTGTGGCTCAATTACTCGGCCTAAGCTTTAAACATTATTGAAATTCAGGAGCAATGTTTTGTAAGACTGGTGGGATATTATATTAGAGGACATGAATTAGGTATTAGTAGCTGTGCCTGTCTGGAGGTAATATCCATCTCATGTTAACATTCTGCCTGCCATAACACAAGATGTCCTCATACAATCCATATCGTCCCAGCATTCCATATGTTGATAAATAATATGCATTTTTAGATTTCCTAGAGCATTAAATTCTCGGCTATGCGGCTGGCACTATAGAGGGGTAAATTGAGCAGCGCAGGCCAAAACTTAACACATAATTAACAATATACTTCATACACTTTGCTCCAGTTCTGGTTTTCTCCCTGCAGGTAAATTTATTTCTCTTTGCCCTTTCTAGGGCCCTAACGCAAGCGCTAGTGCTCACATACATCAGCGTTAGCGCTAATTTGAAAGAGGTAATAGCGTTACATCCATATTACCTCCCGATCGCTAATGGGTTAAAAAATCTGTTAGCACGCCGGTATTAGCGCTTTTTAGTGCGGGCTTACTGTACTTTGCGCTCCCTATACTAACATGGGGAGCGCAAAGAGTAAACAATCAGTAATTAACGTTAGGATCACGTAGTCCTAACACTAATTACAAACCACTGCGGCCAACTGAAAAATTTCTGGGGACTCATTGGCAGCTGGAACCCCCCCAAAAAAAATAATCAGATACTCACCTCTCATCCCGCGGTGTGTACGGCGGCCAGATCCGCCACTTTTGGCTGCCAGGAGCAGAGTGAGACTGGGGGGAAAAGTCCCCAGTCTCCCTCTGCGAATCACTCCGTGGACCTGCAGGATCTCACGTGAGTTGACCTGGCAGCACAACCCTCAAAGGAGTCCTATGGACTCCAGGAGTGGAGACTCGCCATTGTGCATTAGCGATGCCCCGAGTATCATGGAGGGTTAGCGGCCATTACGGTGCCTGCCTTGTACTTACCTGTAAAACGGGGATGCTAAGGGGAAATTTGCACAAGTTTTTCCCCTTAGCATCTCCGTTTTAGCTTACGGCACATGATACTGCCCCTAATGTGCAAAATATAAATCTTTGTGGATCTGACCCTCCTTTTTACCTTTTCTTTGATGGGTGAAGTGATCATGGCTTAAAGGGATACTCTATTAAAAATGGAGAAACTGGTTTTTATAATCGGGCAGAAGCTGCTGACAGCCTCTGTCCAATTATGTTTTCTCTATATTATCTTTTTAGCTGATTTTACGCACCTTTTGTCCCTCCCCGTCTGCAGCACAACTGTTCAGCTCAGGGAGTAATGAACCCAGACGTCCCTGAAGCTATTCTATGCAATTCACGCTCCTGCACAACTTTCGTAGTGTAGGAACCACAAATTGCACAGCTCTATGGACCTGCACACTTTACATGCACAAGTTCCGCAGCTCACGCGCAGAATGATGGATTGGAGTTGTGCGCACATGTGCAGATTCGATCCATCAGCTGCCTCTCTGATATTGTTCACTATCCTGGGTGGTGTTCAAGAGGGTGACATGGGCATGCTTCACTAGTGTGAATCTGGTGTCCGACAGCTGGAAATTCATGAACTCGGCTGCTGGTGACGCTGTGTGGGGTGTAGGAAACTCCTCCACTTCATCCAGCAATTTCTCTAGATCAATGGTTCCCAACCACGGTCCTCAAGTAACCCTAAAATGCCAGAATTTAAGAATTCTCTTGAGGAAATGCAGACTGAATCCTGCAATCAGTGAGCAGCAAATCATATCACCTGTGCTGTGCTTCAGATATCTGGAAAACCTGGCCTGTTAGGGGTACCTGAGGACCACAGTTGGGAACCACTGCTCTAGATCGAGGCAGGAGTGTCACGTACCCCGCTGGCTCCCGACAACCGGCAGAGTCCTGTTCTCTGCTCACTGTCCGGGCCCCAAGTGAAGAACGCCAGGTTCGCAGTCACGTGGGACGCCGAGGAATGGGGCATAGCCTGATGATGCAGTGCCTGCTGGATTTAAAGCCCAGTAGATCATTCCTATCAGTGCCCTGACATGGTTATCACTTCCCTCAGCATTGTATGTTATTTTGGCTTGATCTGTGTACCGACTTGGCATTCTCTAGCAAACCCAATCTGTGTTCTGACCTGGCATTCTCTGACCACCCTATCTCTTATCACGACTTGACAAGTACTGTAGATACTCGAGTATACCGCTATGTTTTCGTGACAAAAATTTACCTTAAAATTGTAGGGGTCGCGTTATATTCGAGACATCTGCATCGCGTGTAAAAAAACCAAAATAAAAAACCTTGCCTTGCTCTGGATCTCAAGGCTCCCGCAAATTCCAGTAGTCTCTCTGAAGTGATTGCGTGCTCCCTGATGCTTGCAAACACTTCAGGAACTCCCGGATTCGGGAGAGGTGGGATCCATCACGGCCAGAGGGCACACTCGGTTTAAGCCAATCTTTCACCTCACTCGCCTCCACCGGTCATCTAATCGCTAGTAAAGAAGACGGGTGGCCGGCGGCAATCTGTAACATCCTTGGCCCCCGCAGTGCTTCCTGGGGGGTCAGGGTGCCCGGTGGCATCGCTGGCTAGCCTGTTGCCAGTACTGAGGGCTGGCAAAATGGCATCTGAGGGGGCAGAGCTAGGCATAAGTGCAAGGAGCCATCAGCCTTTAAAAGAGGCTGAGAGGATTTGCTCCTTGAACTGTCGTGGGAGTATTTGGAGTGGAGTTCTAGTTTGAGTAGCTGTTATTTCTAGTTCTAGTTCATGTATATGTTATTTCTAGTTCTAGTTCATGTATATGTTATTTCTAGTTCTAGTTCATGTATATGTTATTTCTAGTTCTAGTTCATGTATCTTGATTTCTAGTTCTTGTATCTTGATTTCTAGTTCATGTATTCGAGTTTCATGTTCATGTATCTGAGTTTCTAGTCTGGTTTTTCTGGTTTATGTTTTCATGTCTGTTTGTCTGTCTTTGCTATACAGAAGCCTATCGTTGATAGTAGGTCTGCCTGCAGGCTATTGAACTTTGTGTTCCCCCTCTGTTTAGCTAAGTTCATGTTTCTGAGTATATTCTGTTTCTAGTCTGGTTTTCTGGTTCATGTTTTCATGTCTGTCTGTCTGGTTTCAAGGCCTTCTCTCAAGGCACCCAGTTTTGTGTCTAGATCAGTGTCATGTTTGTTCCTAGTTTTATGTATCCTGTCTAGTATGTTTCCTTGTTTGCTATACAGAAGCCTATCGCAGATAGTAGGCCTGCCTGCAGGCTATTGAACTTTGTGTTCCCCCTCTGTATAGCTGAGTACATACAGTATACCCAATCTTAGATTGTAGGTCTTCCCTGCAGGCTAATGAACACAAGTGTTCCCGCTCTGTATGTCTCATAAGTAAGTCTTGCATCAGCACTCTTGTTCATGTTCATGTATCACGTCATGTCTATGTATCTGCACACAGATAGTTAATGTGTTTCAACCCAGCGACCTCCTGGCCACAAAGCCATTTGGAGCTGAGGTGATAATTAGGTTTCTTGTAGTACCTCCCTGGTGTGGGAATCAAGGTACTACAGCCTTTCCTGCTGTGTGTGTTCAAGAATCTGTCCTAAAGAATCCAAAGAAACGCTACTCCAGGGTAGCGCCGTTAGCGCACCGTTACACAATCATTCTAGAGCTTAGCACCCTGGCCTGAGGGTAGCCTGACTGTGTTAAGAGAACCTCGAAAGATTTTAATTGTTCGCCGGTACAGTAAAATTTTGCTCCTCGCATTATATTCGAATATTGACTATTCTCTCATTTCCGTAATAAATCTCTATCCATCGTGTTATATTCGGGTCGCGCTACACTTGAGTATCTACAGTACTGGTGAACCTGCTCTGGGTATCTGTATTACCTAGCGTTTAACTGTTATTAAGGTGAAAATTTGGGATCTAGTGATCACCAGTCAGTGTGGTTTAATATAAGAACAGGGATGGAGCTGCACCACACAAAAACAAAAGTTTTAGACTTTAAAAAAACAGATTTTTCTAAAATGGGATTTTGTGTGAAAGAGTCATTATCAGACTGGAGGAGTTTAAAGGGAGTCCAGGAGAAATGGGATTATTTAAAGGAGGCATTATTGAAGGCCACAGGCAATTGCATTCGGCTTGTTAGCAAAAACAAAAAAAGGGAAGAAACCACTGTGGTACTCTGCAGAAGTGGCCAAAATAGTGAAGAACAAAAAGACAGCATTCAATAATTATAAAAAAAACTCAGAGTGAAGAAGATAGGCAAACCTATAAGATTAGGTAGAAAGAGGCAAAGCAATTTATAAGAGCTTCCAAAGCACACGCAGAAGAGAAAATAGCTCAGTCAGTAAAAAAGGGGGACAAAACATTTTTTAGATACATAAACAAGAAAAGTAAAACAAGGATTAGTTAGATTAAAAACAAAGGAAGGAAGGTATGTAGAAGAGGATAAAAGTCTCGCTGACTGCCTCAATGAATATTTTTGTTCAGTCTTTGCAGAAGAAAAAAGGAAGGAAAGGGACCTCAGTTAGGAGGAAACACTAACGAGACATTTACATATGAGTTTACAGAGGAGGAGGTTCTACAGCAGCTGTCTAACGTAAAGACAAATAAGTCAATGGGGTCTGATGGGATCCACCCTAAGTTATTAAAAGAGCTCAGTGGTGTAATAGCAAAACCGTTAACATATTTATTTAACCAATCCTTGTTAACGGGAGTCGTCCCAGAAGACTGGAAATTAGCAAATGTTGTTCCCATTTACAAGAAGGGTAGTAGGGAGGAATCAGGGAACTATAGGCCAGTTAGTCTTACGTCAGTAGTGGGAAATAATGGAAACCATGTTAAAGGAAAGGATTGTTGAACATCTAAAAACACATAGATTACAGGATCAGAAACAACATGGGTTTACCTCAGGGAGATCATGCCAAACTAATCTTATTGATTTTTTTGATTGGGTACCAAAAATAATAGACACAGGCGGTGCAGTAGACATTGCTTATTTAGATTTCAGTAAGGCTTTTGATACTGTTCCGCATAGAAGGCTTATCAATAAATTGCAATCTTTGAGCTTGGATTCCAATATTGTTGAATGGATTAGGCAGTGGCTGAGTGACAGGCAACAGAGGGTTGTGGTAAATGGAGTTTATTCGGCGCAAGGTCTTGTTACCAGTGGGGTACCTCAGGGGTCAGTACTTGGACCCATTCTCTTTAATATTTTTATTAGTGATATTGCAGAAGGTATTAATGGTAAAGTATGTCTTTTTGCTGATGACACAAAGATTTGCAACAGGGTTGACGTTCCTGGAGGGATCAGCCAAATGACAAATGATTTAGGTAAACTAAAAAAATGGTTGGAGCTGTGGCAATTGAGTTTTAATGTGGATAAGTGCAAGATAATGCACCTGGGACGTAAAAACCCAAGGGCTGAATATAGAATATTTGATACAGTCCTAACCTCAACAGCTGAGGGTTGGGATTTAGGGGTCATTATTTCAGAGGATCTAAGGGTAAGTAGTCAATGTAATAGAACAGCAGGAAATGCTAGCAGAATGCTTGGTTGTGTAGGGAGAGGTATTGGCAGTAGGAAAAGGGAAGTGCTCATGCCACTGTACAGAACACTGGTGAGACCTCACTTGGAGTACTGTGTGCAGTACTGGAGACCGTATCTCCAGAAGGATATAGACATCTTAGAGAGAGTTCAGAGAAGGGATACTAAAATGGTGTACGGCTTGAAGGAGAAAAGTTACCAGGAAAGGCTTAATGATCTTAACATGTACAGCTTGGAAAAAAGACGAGACAAAGGAGATATGATAGAACCATTTAAATACGTAAAGGGAATCCACAAGGTAGAGGAAGGGAGTATATTTAAAAGGAAATAAAGTAGCAAAACAAGAGGACATAGTCTTAGATTAGAGGGGCAAAGGTTTAAAAGTAACATCAGGAAGCATTATTTTACTGAGAGGGTGGTGGATACATGGAACAGCCTTCCAGTTGAAGTGGTAGAGGCCAAAACAGTGATTGAATTTAAGCAGGCATGGGATAGGCATAAGGCTATCCTAAACAAAAGATAAATCCAGGTAAAGTATCGGGTAATTGGGCAGACTAGATGGGCCGAAAGGTTCTTATCTGCCGACATTTTCTATGTTTCTAAGACCTCTGGCCCTGTTGCTGTGTCTCTTGTTATATTTTGGTGTATACTAAACCCCACTGGTGGGATATTGTTTGGTTCCCTGAAGGTAGCTAGTTTTGCTGACCATTCAAGGATCGGAGGGGTAGATAGGGTTCTGTATAGAGGGACCAACATCTCAGACCAAAGAGGGATCCGTGACAAGGAGGGAGGGAAGAAGGGCCCTCCTCACATCCTGAGCACTTTAAAACACTAAAAGTAGTCAGGATGAGTACAGTGTTCCTTTATATACAGACCATCTTTCTTCTCTGCACCACACAAAAGAGACGCTGCTCTCCACTCATACTCGAAATGAAAAATCTGCTTCAGTGAGTCGTAACACATAGCTGATAGCTCACTGGAAATAATTACCCCAGTAAATAGGAGCTTTTATACATTTTTATCTATATTTTACACCTTGTTGATAATTTTTGGAAACACAACAGGTGTATATTTGTATTACAGACTGATAGCTCAATGTTTATTGGTGCAATAAATAGGTTTTTGGATAAATGATTAAGAAACCGCATGACAAGACTATTTTCCTTTAATTAGTGGTTCACACATGTCAGTTACCCCCCGACTGAAAAATAAATGCTAGTAGGGTTCATGATGCTATAGAGAAAATTTGAACAAAAATCACATAGGAAGATTCTGAGACTCAAATATGCCACATTTTCCCCATTTTAAACAGCACACACCCTATAGTCCTTAAACTACTACGATCCTCTTATCCCACTACCTGCCCCCTCGACCCCGTTCCCTCACATCTTGCCAGAACACTTTCTGTTTCTTTTGTACCATCCTTGACCCATACCTTTAATCTGTCTTTAACCTATGGGGTCTTTCCTGATCCCCTCAAACATGCCACAGTAGTCCCAATCCTAAAAAAAAATCTCTGGATCCGACTGCTCCCTCCAACTACCGCCCCGTTTCCCTGCTCCCTTTTGCCTCCAAACTCATCGAAAAGCTTGTGTATGCCCGTCTGTTTGACTACCTCAACACCCACTCTCTCCTTGACCCTCTGCAATCTGGCTTTCGCTCACTGCACTCAACAGAAACAGCTCTTGTAAAACTGACCAATGACCTTGCAACTGCTAAATCCAAATGGGTGCTACTCACTGCTGATCCTTCTTGACCTCTCTGCCGCCTTTGATACAAATGACCACTCAATCCTCCTTCAAACTCTTAGTGATATAGGCCTTCAAGGTTCTGTTCCTACCTGTCCCAACGATCGTTTAGTGTCTCATTTGCTGGAAGTACCTCCTCCCGGCAGCCTATCTCTGTTGGGGAGCCCCAAGGTTCAGTACTGGGCCCTCTACTTTTTTCAGTCTACACTGCCTCTCTAGGCAAACTGATCAGTTCCTTTGGATTCCAGTACCACCTATACGCTGATGACACTCAAATTTACCTCTCCTCCCCTGATCTCTCTCCAGGTTTCCTGGATCGAGTCACTGACTGTCTCTCCGCTGTCTCAAATTGGATGGCTTCCCGCTACCTTAAACTCAATCTTGCCAAAACTGAAATTCTCGTCATTCCTTCCTCCAAGAAGAACCCAATACCACCTATCTCTCTACGAGTAAATGGAACACCCATTAGCCCAACACCCCAAACTCACTGCCTTGGTGTCACGTATGACTCTGACCTAACGTTCTCTTCCCACATCCAGACAGTGACCAAATCCTGTTACTTTCAACTCAAAAACATTGCCCGTGTCCACCCTTTCTGACACAAGATACCGCAAAAGTGCTGGTTCATGCTCTTGTCATTTCACGACTTGACTACTGCAACTCGCTCCTTATTGGCCTCCCCAACTCCCGTATTGCCCCTTTGCAATCTGTAATGAATGCAGGGGCCAGGCTTATTTTTCTCACTAAACACACCTCTTTTACTTCCCTGCTCTGCCAGTCCCTCCATGATACAGTTTAAAATACTGATGCTCACGTTCAAATCACTCAATAACTCAACCCCTCCCTACATGTCTACGTTACTCCGCAAGCACGTCCCATCTGGACAACTCTGTTCAGCAGGTGATCTCCACCTGTCATTGGTCTACACAAGCACGGCCAACTCTCGCCTCCAAGACTTCTCAAGGGTAGCACCAGTCCTGTGAAATGACTTGCCTCGCCCTATCAAACTCTCCCCTGACCTTCAGGCCTTCAAGAAATCCCTCAAAATTCATCTCTTCAGATTAGCGTACCACATCACTGATGCAACTCATCCCTCTGCTCACCTACACACGCTTCTATGGCCCCACAGTTCCCAAACCACTGGCACTAATGATCCTGCTATCTAGTGAAATTCCTCTTGTCTTCCTCAACCCCAATCCCTCTAGATTGTAAACTCCTATGAGCAGGGCCCTCTTGATTCCATCCTATGTCCGTTTTATATGTATTTTGTTCCCTTTGGTTATTGTAAAGCGCTGCGGAGACTGTTGGCGCTGTATAAATGATGACAATAATAATGGGCTACAGTGGAAAGAAAAAGTATGTGAACCCTTTGGCATGAATTGGTCATAAAATGTGCTCTGATCTTCATCTTCATCAAGTTCCGTAGCGCTGTACACTGGGTGAGCTATAATAACAAACATACAAACACGTTAAACACACAGAACAGTAGAAGAGAGGACCCTGCTCCGGAACTTACAACCTAACATGTTTTTGGTGTTACATGTTTTTGTGACTAACCAGATGTACAGTGGCAAGAAAAAGTATGTGAACCCTTTGGGATTATGTGGAGTTTTGCATGAATTGGTCATAAAATGTGCTCTGATCTTCATGTAAGTCACAACAATTTGAAAAACACAGTCTGCTTAAAATAATACAACACAAACATTATATGTTTTCATGTGTTTATTGAACAGAACATGTAAACATTCACAGTGCAGGGTGGAAAAAGTATGTGAACCCCTAGCCTAATGACTTCCCCAAGAGCTAATTGGAGCCAGGAGTGAGCCAACCTTGAGTCCAATCAGTGTGATATTATTGGATGTGTTGCTGAAAGCTGTCCTGCCCTTTAAAAACACACACCAGTTTTGGGTTTACTGGTTTCAAGAAGCACTGCCTGATGTGAACCATGCCTCGCAGAAAAGAGCTCTCAGAAGACCTACGATCAAGAATTGTTGACTTGCATGAAGCTGGAAAGGGTTACAAAAGTATCTCCAAAAGCCTTGATGTTCACGTGTCCACGGTAAGACAGACTGTCTACAAATGGAGAAAGTTCAGCACTGTTGCTACTCTCCCTAGGCGTGGTCATCCTGTAAAGATGACTGCAAGAGCACAGCACAGAATGCTTAATGAGGTAAAGAAGAATCCTCGAGTGTCAGCTAAAGACTTACAGAAATCTCTGGCACATGCTAACATTTTTGTTGATACATCTACCGTAAGGAAAACATTAAACAAGAATGGAGCACATGGGAGGACATCACGGAGGAAGCCATTGTTGTCCAAAAAGAATATTGCAGCACATTTGAAGTTTGCAAAAGAGCACCTGGATGTTCCACAGCACTACTGGAAAAATATTCTGTGGACAGATGAAACAAAAATTGAGTTGTTTGGAAAAAACTTGCAACACTATGTGTAGAGAAAAAAAGGCACACCACACCAACATCAAAACCTCATCCCCACTGTAAAACATGGCGGAGGGAGCATCATGGTTTGGGGCTGCTTTGCTGCCTCAGGGCCTGGACGGATTGTTGTCATTGATGGAAAAATGAATTCCAGAGTTTATCAAGACATTTTGCAGGACGTAAGACCATCTGTCCACCAACTGAAGCTCCGCAGAGGATGGGTGATGCAACAGGACAATGACCCAAAGCATACAAGTAATTCAACAAAAGAATGGCTTCAACAAAAAAAATACACCTTCTGGAGTGGCCCAGTCAGAGACCTGACCTCAACCCGATTGAAATGCTGTGGCATGACCTTAAGAGAGCGATTCACACCAGACATCCCAAGAATATTGCTACACTGAAACAGTTTTGTGAAGAGGAGTGGTCCAAAATTACTCCAGATCGCTGTGCAGGTCTGATCTGCAACTACAGGAAACGTTTGGTTGAGGTTATTGCTGCTAAAGGAGGGTCAACCAGTTATTAAGTCCAAAGGTTCACATACTTTTTCCACCCTGCAGTGTGAATGTTTACATGTTCTGTTCAATAAACACATGAAAACATATAATGTTTGTGTTGTATTATTTTAAGCAGACTGTGTTTTTCAAATTGTTGTGACTTAGATGAAGATCAGAGCACATTTTATGACCAATTCATGCAAAACTCCACGTAATCCCAAAGGGTTCACATACTTTTTCTTGCCACTGTATATTACATTCTTCATGCAAAAAGCCTCGCGCAAAGCAAAAATCTTTGCACCAAGCTTTAAACTTTTTTGCGCGCAAAGCACCGCTGGAATTACAATCCTCGCAGATTTTTCATCCGCCTTTCAATTGCGTGCGCAAAACAGGACGCACCCAAATGCACGCGCAGTACCGTCTCGCTCAAAAATCTTTGTGCCAGCAGTCTTTTTTCGAGATTCAGAATTAAGAAACACACTCCTGTCTCACGTTAACAAATTGCGTCTGCCACTGTAAATCCGAGCATGTATGCTGCAGCAATTATACATACACACACAACTTCATCCATTGTATTGGTTTGGTATGATTAAATGGGCCACTGTGCTTTGGTGCATTCCTTTTTATGGGCTTGGAGATTTGGGGTTAGCCAGGTTGTTCAAATTTGCCATTAGCACCAGCTTTTAGGAGTTGCTAAAATTATGCGCGCAAAGGCCATGCTGTAATTACCGCAAAATAGATTGTAGTACCATACTCGTACAGGGGTCAAGTCCTGGGAAAAAAAGTGAGGGTACTCACCCACGAATTCCACAACCCCCAATACCTTAAGAAAATATATATATATATCACGAGTATAGCAGTACGTGGTGATACCATTTTTATTGGGTTAACTTTACATTTAAAAGACAAGCTTTCAAGAGTGTAAACTGGAAACTATACTGATCAGTGAAAGGTATCACTACGTACAGATTTACTCGTGATTGTGGCAACTGGACTAACGCATTTTATATATAATATATATATATCCAGGCACAGGCCCCCCAGAATAATATACACAGCACTGTGCCCCCAGAATAATATACACAGCCCTGACCCCCCAGAATAATATACACAGCACTGTGCCCCCAGAATAATATACACAGCACTGTGCCCCCAGAATAACATACACAGCACTGAGCCCCCAGAATAATATACACAGCACTGTGCCCCCAGAATAACATACACAGCACTGAGCCCCCAGAATAACATACACAGCACTGAGCCCCCAGAATAATATACACAGCACTGTGCCCCCAGAATAATATACACAACACTAAACCACCAGAATAACATACACAACACTGAGCCCCCAGAATAATATACACAGCACTGAGCCTCCAGGATAATATACACAGCACTGAGCCTCCAGGATAATATACACAGCACTGAGCCCCAAGAATAACATAATAACATGCACAGCACAGAGCCCCCATAATAATATACACAGCACTGAACCCCAAGAATAATATGCACAGCACTGGTTATATGGATATATTTTCCCCAGTTCACATGGATATACAGTAATTGCCCCAGCTCATATGGGTATATATTGCCCCAGCTCTCATGGATAATGCCCCCCCAGCTCTCATGGATAATGCCCCAGGTCTCATGGATATGCCCCCAGGTCTCATGGATAATGCCCCAGGTCTCATGGATATGCCCCCAGGTCTCATGGATAATGCCCCCGGCTCTCATGGATAATGCCCCAACTCTCATGGATAATGCCCCCAGCTCTCATGGATATGCCCCCAGGTCTCATGGATACTGCCCCCAGGTCTCATGGATACTGCCCCCAGGTCTCATGGATATCACCCCCTGGTCTCATGGATACTGCCCCCAGGTCTCATGGATATTACCCCCTGGTCTCATGGATATTACCCCCTGGTCTCATAGATACTGCCCCCAGGTCTCATGGATATTACCCCCTGGTCTCATGGATATTGCCCCTGTCTCATGGATACTGCCCCCAGGTCTCATGGATATTACCCCCTGGTCTCATAGATACTGCCCCCAGGTCTCATGGATATTACCCCCAGGTCTCATGGATATTGCCCCCTGGTCTCAATGGATACTGCCCCCAGGTCTCATGGATATTACCCCCAGGTCTCATGGATATTGCCCCCTGGTCTCATGGATACTGCCCCCAGGTCTCATGGATATTACCCCCTGGTCTCATGGATATTACCCCCTGGTCTCATAGATACTGCCCCCAGGTCTCATGGATATTACCCCCTGGTCTCATGGATATTGCCCCCTGGTCTCATGGATACTGCCCCCAGGTCTCATGGATATTACCCCCTGGTCTCATAGATACTGCCCCCAGGTCTCATGGATATTACCCCCTGGTCTCATGGATATTACCCCCTGGTCTCATAGAAACTGCCCCCAGCCCAGCTCACCTCTGCTGCTCCTGCCGCACATTGCCGGCGGCCACGTGCTTCCTGCTTCAGCGGCCGCTGACAGGAAGTGCAGCCGCTCGCCTGGGATCTATGAAACAGCCAGGCGAGCAGCTCCACTTCCGGTCACCGGCCGTTCTAATAGGAAGCACGCGGCCGCCGGCAATGTGCGGCGGCCGCCTGCTAAAGCGTTCGGGCTCGGGCCACAGCGGGAACGCTGCGTTCCCGCAGCGTTCCCGCTGTGGGAGAAGTGGGGGAACGCCGTTCCCGTGCGTTCCTGCGCGTTCCCGCTCGACTCGAGCCCTGTACTCGTACCAGCGCACATTCATATGCGCTCACAATGTTAAGTATAGGACGTGCAAAGTACAGTAAGCTCGCGCAGGGTTCACTCAGGTTCACCCGCGGTAGGCGATTGTGCATGGTTGTTGCACTGACTATGTAATACGGGATTCGGCGCAAATTGTTTTACCCCAAGCGTTAATTTTTTTTTGCGCCGGCACAAACGTTTGCATGAAGATTGTAATTTAGCCCAGTGTGTTTATTGGGATTAGATGTAGCCTTTTTAATTAGATGTAAACAAAAATATAAAACAGTACGCTTGAAAGTTTCAAATTTGAAATGCTGTTTGCCAAAAACTACTAAACGAAAATGTCTGGAATTTACATATAAGGTGCTATGAATGATAATACAAAGGTCTGTTACAGAAAAATGTAAAAACGCTTTAAAAAAATTAAAATAAAAATTGGCCAAAAAAATCCCAAAAAATGCCAACAAGATCCTAAAAAAATCTATTAATAAAAATACTTTTTACTGCAGGATAAAATAATAAATGGTTTATTATATATTGGATTAAAACGGGAGTATTTTTAACATTGAAGCCTATGGGATTCACCTGAATTAATCTGCTGAATGAAAACATCGAACAGCAGGGCACTTCGGCAACTTTTCTCTGCTGTTCGGTGTTCTCTGAAAAGATTAACCATTGCTTCTCTATGGGGAATTTCACTGCTTTCGAACAGGCACCGTACTGGCTGGCAGTTCGCCAAAATTTGGCGAACTGCCTGCTCTCTGAATAACTGAATGGCCCTGAAATGTCACCGTACGGGGGAAATTCACTGTTCAGTGACACTTCGGGGCCAGATCAGCTCTCTCTCAATAACCCCTTCTTTGATCATTGTATAGGCGTGTCATTTTAAATAGGGTTGCTGGATCGGCCATGTTTTCCTGGACCCACATTACCAATACATGCAGAGAGGAGCAAAGGGGAAAAAAAGTGCTGCCCTACAGCATGCATATTTCATGTGCTGCAAGAAAGAAATCAAGGAAGGTCACCTGGGATTCCTTCTTGATTTCATACTTGAAGCATATGCATTCTAAGTGTTGCAGAGTTGCATTTTGCATCAGCATGAATAAATTATACGTGTCCAGGAAAACAAAGCCGATCTGGCAACTTTAATTTTACACCAATACCATTAGCTTCTGCCCTAATTCACTGTTATTCTGTCTGTTGAGCATTTTCTGCCGCGGTCCAAAAATAACTATATAATGGCCATTTTAGATATTAAAAATACGCCCGTACTTGCCTGCATGTAAACGTCTTGAATGAGTTTCATAGTGTAACAAACTGGCATACAGATCAGGACTGATTGGGATTTCTACTATATGGATCCTATAATCCAGTGTTTCCCAAACCTGTCTTCAGGACCCTCTAACAGGCCAGATTTTACAGATCACCTTGGGGAAATGCAGACTGAATCCTGCAATCACTGAGCAGTAAATCCTATCACCTGTGCTTCGGATATCTGGCAAACCTGACCTGTCAGCTGGCTGCCATATTAAACAATTAAGTACCATCACCAAAGTACAGAACAACATTTCGACCTCCACCAGATCTTTGTCAAGTGAGTGAGACTTGACAAAGACATGGTGGAGGTCGAAACGTTGTTCTGTATTATAGTGATGGAATAAAGTGATTGGAGAAACATTGCCTTATGCTGGAATTATTATGTGATACTGATTGGGCCTTGGAGTGAGGACCCTCAGGCGGCAACTCGAAGGTTGGTGCAAGCATCCAACACATTGCATATTAAACAATTAAGGCAGTAGAACCAAATTAGAAAGTAATTACTGAGGTACATTGGATGTAAATCTATCACATTTTTTGGATACAATGTGTACTGTACACCTTCATGTCTCCGATAATGATCACAACAAGATCATACTTGAAGAACCGAAGCAGACACGTTAATTCTTAAATTTAATTTAATAGACTTCTTTATAATTCTTCATAACTGCGCCATACACCTCATTTAATTAAATTACAGTGCATTTGCATATGTAACTACTCAGACCTGTAGGCGCACGTACGCCTTATGACCTTATGCAAAGTTACAGCAGGTTAAATAAGGACTTCCTGCTCTTGTGTTTAGTACAATATTTATATTCCGATGATGTTGCACAGCAACCACTTATAACTTTATGTTGGAACAAGTAATTAATAGTTTGTTGCTAAAAATTTCATTATAATTATATAGCTAGTCAATCTGCTAAATTGGCTAATGATATAAGTGTTTCATTAAGATTTTATACGAGCATATTTAAAAATCACGGGGAGAACAATAAAATATGACCGAAAACTCTCAAACCTCTAGCGAGCATCTCTAGAGAGCGGCAACTCTTGCGAAACCTATGTGATTTTATTTGGCCTATCAATCATATATATATATATATATGTGTATGGATGATTAAAAGAATTCAATTAAACTTTATGCTTATTGCAGTTGGTAAAGTTGGTAATGTTTGAAAACGGAGGCAAAGAAGAACTCTAGAAGTATGAGTCGATTCAACATCGGTGTTCAGTAATGCATTATAGAGGTATGCTACTGGGTCAAGCATATTTGTTTTATTGTCATACCACACATATTTATGCCCCAGGTGTTACAACAAAAATCCCTCCTTTACGTCTTGCTGCTCTACAACAGAAATCCCTCCCTGACATCTTGGTGACTGGGACATAATTAGATTAGGTTGAAAGAAAATGCAGCTGCCTATACTATAATATACTCCTACTTGCACTGCTCTCCGCTTGAGGTCCTGCTATTTCTCTTTTCTGGATAATTAGATTAGGGACAGCTAATTGAATTAATTTTGGACGCCAAAACAAATAGCACAACATACCAACAAAACAGAACAATAGTCGATTTGTGGGGACAAACAGGGGATTCAGATTTTACAGTATCTGCTAATGGGGCAGTGTTTGCCAAAAAAGACAGACAATGACCATTCAAACCTTTCACAGATCAAAAACATATTCTATACAGGGGGATTGGAAAGGGCTAGTGTGACACTCACAGTAATCTAATTAGCCATAATAACAGTAAAATATAAACACAGACAATAACATACACAACACAGGGTGACTCGTTCATAATAGAAGGTTGAGGAATATACTGGTGTGTCAAACTCTACAACATACCCCAACCATAACGCCAACTCAAGGTACCCCCAGTCCTCTTGTCTCAATTCACTTTTCGAGATCCACATAAAAAGAGACTTTTGGTCTACTTGACCATTGACCATTTGGTCTACTTGGCCATTGAAGTAATGAGCCCACCACCAACTCAAGACAATCTCTAACAAAAAAATCTCTCTTTATGTAGGTTTATAGGAGATAGAGTGTGGGTATACAACAGTTTGTTGTATACTTGTGGCTGTCTGCTAGTCTTACTGTGCTGCCCTTGAGTGATGGAATTTGTGCACATAACTCTTTCTTCTGTTCTTACCCAAACCTATCAGGGGGGATTTACAGTACATATTCCATAGACATGCTAATTAATGGCTCAACAAACCGAAATCTTCCAGGCTCTGCACTCTAAGTAAGCATGTGCCTACATGACTTTATGACGAAGCAGAAATAACTTTTGAGTAGATGGGCAGCACTCGACCTGTAGTTGCGTTGACAATAATTTAGACATACTGACTAGGAGAAGCCCATGAATTCCTATGGTTCCTTAAAATGAAACTCATTAAATCTCTTGCTTCAGTATTAGTAACATTGGATGTTGATGATGGTGAAACTGGCAGTAGACCATGGCTGTGAAGAACTATTTACAGAACATAAATGTATTGGAGACCACCTTGTGAAAAGAGGTGACACTGCTAGAGACCACATGTGCTGGGAAACAGGACCTTGTGACCAAGTACTTTGTAAAGGTATTTTTCAGAGATGTCCTGAAGAGGCCTTATAAGACCAAAATGATCATCGGGGGATGCTAAATCTCTTGTGCAGAGAGGAATACCTTGGCAAGTCTGAATGGCATATGGTTAAGCCTTCTCTGTAAAGGCACCATCGAGCTAAAACCTTGGAAGCAAAGATCCACCATAGGGAAGGCCACTTCTGCTGTTGCCCATTCTCAGGGCCCTCTCAAACCTTGTTTTTTGCTCAATCGAGTCAAATTGTCTAGCAAAATATATAGGTACTTTAGCTGACAGGAGTATGATCCTTGCCAAAGGGGCCCCAGACCTCCTGCAATTGAAACATTAGAAACATAGAAACATAGAAAAATGTCGGCAGATAAGAACCTTTCGGCCCATCTAGTCTGCCCAATTACATGGATACTTTACCTGGATTTATCTTTTGTTTAGGATAGCCTTATGCCTATCCCATGCTTGCTTAAATTCAATCACTGTTTTGGCCTCTACCACTTCAACTGGAAGACTGTTCCATGTATCCACCACCCTCTCAGTAAAATAATGCTTCCTGATGTTACTTTTAAACCTTTGCCCCTCTAATCTAAGACTATGTCCTCTTGTTTTGCTATTTTGTTCCTTTTAAATATACTCCCTTCCTCTACCTTGTGGATTCCCTTTACGTATTTAAATGTTTCTATCATATCTCCTCTGTCTCGTCTTTTTTCCAAGCTGTACATGTTAAGATCATTAAGCCTTTCCTGGTAACTTTTCTCCTTCAAGCCGTACACCATTTTAGTAGCCCTTCTCTGAACTCTCTCTAAGATGTCTATATCCTTCTGGAGATACGGTCTCCAGTACTGCACACAGTACTCCAAGTGAGGTCTCACCAGTGCTCTGTACAGTGGCATGAGCACTTCCCTTTTCCTACTGCTAATACCTCTCCCTACACAACCAAGCATTCTGCTAGCATTTCCTGCTGCTCTATTACATTGACTACTTACCCTTAGATCCTCTGAAATAATGACCCCTAAATCCCTTTCCTCAGATGTTGAGGTTAGGACTGTATCAAATATTCTATATTCAGCCCTTGGGTTTTTACGTCCCAGGTGCATTATCTTGCACTTATCCACATTAAAACTCAATTGCCACAACTCCGACCATTTTTTTAGTTTACCTAAATCATTTGTCATTTGGCTGATCCCTCCAGGAACGTCAACCCTGTTGCAAATCTTTGTGTCATCAGCAAAAAGACATACTTTTCCATTAATACCTTCTGCAATATCACTAATAAAAATATTAAAGAGAATGGGTCCAAGTACTGACCCCTGAGGTACCCCACTGGTAACAAGACCTTGTGCCGAATAAACTCCATTTACCACAACCCTCTGTTGTCTGTCACTCAGCCACTGCCTAATCCAGTCAACAATATTGGAATCTAAACTCAAAGATTGCAATTTATTGATAAGCCTTCTATGCGGAACAGTATCAAAAGCCTTACTGAAATCTAAATAAGCAATGTCTACTGCACCACCTGTGTCTATTATTTTTGTTACCCAATCAAAAAAATCAATAAGATTAGTTTGGCATGATCTCCCTGAGGTAAACCCATGTTGTTTCTGATCCTGTAATCTATGTGTTTTTAGATGTTCAACAATCCTTTCCTTTAACATGGTTTCCATTAATTTCCCCACTACTGACGTAAGACTAACTGGCCTATAGTTCCCCGATTCCTCCCTACTACCCTTCTTGTAAATGGGCACAACATTTGCTAATTTCCAGTCTTCTGGGACGACTCCCGTTAACAAGGATTGGTTAAATAAATATGTTAATGGTTTTGCTATTACATCACTGAGCTCTTTTAATAATTTAGGGTGGATCCCATCAGGCCCCATTGACTTATTTGTCTTTACTTTAGACAGCTGCTGTAGAACCTCCTCCTCTGTAAACTGATATGTAAATGTCTCTTTAGTGTTCTCTCCTAACTGAGGTCCCTTTCCTTTCTTTTCTTCTGCAAAGACTGAACAAAAATATTCATTGAGGCAGTCAGCGAGACCTTTATCCTCTTCTACATACCTTCCTTCCTTTGTTTTTAATCTAACTAATCCTTGTTTTACTTTTCTTTTCTCGTTTACATTGACCTAACAAACTGTGCCACGGGGACACTAGGTTTTGGGACGTGTTCTGCTTTGTGCACCCTTGGTTATTCTCTGTGTTTATTCACTTTGTAAATTGTGGTTTTGATATCAGCAGTTTTAGCCTTAAATTCCATCCTCTACAGAAGAGCCGGTGCTTCCACTACGCAAACTAGGCAACCACCTAGGGCGCACTGCCACCTAGGGGTGCAGCCGGCCCCAACCCGGGTTCCATTGTTGTACCCCTTCCTCATTGTTTGCTTGTATATGCGACAGTGGCGGCTCGCAAAGCAGACCCCCGTTAGCAGAGCAGAAGGTGGGCATCTTATGGTGACGCGCAGGTGCCAACAGATGACGTGCGGGCGTCACAAGAGGCTGATGAAAGAAAAGAAGAGGTAGAATAAAGAAAGGCACAGAAGAAAGAAAGGCAAAAGAAAGGCACGAAAGAAAGAAAAGGCATGAAAAAAAGAGGCACAGAAGAAAGAGGCACAGAGGAAGGAAAGAAAATAGAGGCAGATGAAAGAAAAGAAAAGGTAGAAGAAAGAAAGACACATAAGAAAGGCACAAAAGAGAAATAAAAAAGAGGCACAGAAGAGAGAGGCACAGAGGAAGGAAAGAAAAAAAGAGGCAGATTAAAGAAAAGAAAGGCAGATTAAAGAAAGAAAGAGGCACGAAAGAAATAAAGAGGGCAGAGGAAAGAACAAAAGAGGCAGAGGAAAGAAAAGACAAAAGAAAGAGTCACAGACGAAAGAAAGAGGCACAGACCTATCCCTGGCCCAACCAGCGGAGGGGTAAGATGGGCACCAAATGACCGTGTGTGTCCCCATGTGCTCAGTGTGTGTGTTCCCCTCCGCATTTCAACAGTTGACATTTTTGTTCGGGGGAGGGGGGCGCAAGTAGCTGGTCTTGCCTAGGGCGCAAAATAATCTAACACCGGCCCTGCTCTACAGACATCATAGTACAGCCAGTTGATGAGTTAGTCTACATCAGGGGTGTCAAACTCTGCCCCCCCCATGTTTATTGCCAACAATTCCCAGAATTCTTTGAATGCAATAGATGGCCAGTGACGCATGGGTGGTGTAGCACAGAAACATCTGGTGGGGGGGGGGGAGTTTGAGATCCCCACTCTACATCTTCTGAATTAAAATAATTCTAATTAATGTTGCAAATCATTCATTAATAAACCACAAAATGCATAAAATAGTGTTCAGAACTAAGCGCCAAATTCCCTAACAGGGTTATTCAAAGAGATTCGAAAAGTCACCGCACGTTCGGTGACTTTTCGTTCTCTTCAATTCGGTTCCTTTTGCCGATCCCATTTCGGTGACCCTGCGGTGTATTCAGCAAACACCACAGGGTCCCCAAAATGCAGGGAAAAGCTGCCGCAAACCCGACGAAAACGAACCGCAAAACCCACCGAATGCACGCTGAAAACAAGCAAAAACATCTGGATTAACCTTCGAAAAACCCGAGCAGGAGCCGATCACAGGCAGCGAAGCAGCCGAACAGGAGCCGAATCACACAGAGCTGAAGCAGCTGAGACGCAGAGGAGGCAGTGAATAAATTAGCAAAACCATTTGTATGAATCTGGGAAAATGAAACGCTGTTTGCAAAGAAACTACTGAGCGAAAATGTCTGAAATTTACACAGGAGGTCCAGGGAATGATAATAAAAAGGGCTGTTACAGAAAAAATAAGTAAAAAAAAAAAAAATCGGACTTTGAAAAAAAAAAAAAAATTCAGAAAAATGATTAAAGTATCCTAAAAAATCTCTAAATAAAGAGACTCTCTACTGCAGAATTTTATAATAAACGGTTTATTAGATATTGAATTAAAACGGGAATATTTTTAACATTGAAGTCTATGGGATTCTCCTGAATAAATTTGCCGAATTAAACCACCGAATGGCAGGACATTAGGGGAACCTTTCACTGCTGGTTTGTGTTCTCTGAATAGACGAAGCAGTGCTTTTTCATGGGGATTTCACTGCCCTCGAACAGGCACCGAACAGGCACCATATGTGCAGGCAATTCGCTAGGATTTGGAGAATTGCCTGCTCTCTGGATAGCCGAATGGCCAGGAAAGGTAACCGAATGCGGATTTTCAGCGTTCGGTTACCTTTCTCAAGCAATTCGGATCTCTTTGGATAACCCTGCATATTACTGGTGTATGAACTTGTGCTAATGTGAGGTGTTATCAATAAGACTGTTTATGTAAAAGATACATTTCCAATGTGAAAAAGAACTCTTCGCAGGCCAGAAAAGCTGTATTAATTGGCTCACTAACTGAAGGTTTATATCTCATGGAAGAATGCTGTCTATTTCAGATTCTGCTCCTTTTTTTTTTTAGAAACCTGAACATATATTTATATATATAGATGGATTATTGAGAGAGCACAAAAATGACTTACTATGCAGCAACATATCTCAAAAGGGAAACATTTTTTTTACTAAAATTATTTTATCAAACGGTTTGACAAATTTGAAAAAAATAATACAATTTTACAGAGTTGACATATTAAGCTAAGTTTTGCAACTTTGTAAGATGATTGCCAGTCAGGTGACTGTCCTGCGCCAATCAGTGCACGTGGGGCTGTGCTCAAGGTGTGGCCTCAGTGCAGGTGCCCAAAGCATCCTAATGCAGAACCACTAGCCCAAAGCATCCTAATACAGAACCACCTGCCAAACCATCCTTATACAGAACCACCAGTCTAAAGCATTCTAACACAGAACCACCTGCTAAAGCATCCTAAGGCTAAGGTCAGACGAAAGCAGTTTTAACGTGCGTTTAGCCGCGCAAAATCACGGCCGTGCTAGCAGCAAATGACGTCCAATGCCGGGGAACATACGACGTACGGCCGCACGAAAGTTCGTCCGCGCATCGCAAGTGGCAAACGAACGCATTTTTTCGAGAACGTCAAACCGCTACTACTGACGTACAGAGTGCGCTGCGGCCGCATAGCGGCGTGTTTGCGTGATTGGGAGACGTCAGACGCTGCTAATGTCCGGCCAACATAACGTCCAGACGCAAAAGGATTTTATTAATGATCCGTACAAAATCACGGACGAAAATGCCTATCGTATGACCGCTATCGCGTATTCCGTGAAAAAATACGTCCATTTGTTCGAACGCACTTTTTCATGGACAACGTGAAAAATGCGTTCGTCTGACCCTAGCCTAATACAGAACCACTAGCCCAAAGCATCCTTATACAGAACCACTAGCCCAAAGCATCCTAATACAGAACCACCAGTCTAAAGCATCCTAACACAGAACCACCTGCCCAAAGCACCGTAATACAGAACCACCTGTCCAAAGCATCTTAATACAGAACCACTGACCTAGCATTCTAATACAGAACCACTAGCCCAAAGCACCCTAATACAGAACCACTAGCCCAAAGCATCCTAATACAGAACCACTAGCCCAAAGCACCCTAATACAGAACCACTTGCCCAAAGCATCCTAATACAGAACCACTAGCGCAAAGCATCCTAATACAGAACCACTAGCCCAAAGCATCCTAATACAGAACCACATGCCCAAAGACCCTAATACAGAATCCCAAGCCCAAAGCATCTTAATACAGGAGCAGCGCCCTGTCCTCCGATACAATGCTCCTGGGGAGCACTGAGAGCAGCCAGTTCTTGGGGATCACTGAGAGCAGCCAGTTCCTGGGGAGCAATGAGAGCAGCCAGATCCTGGGGAGCATTGAGAGCAGTCAGATCCTGGGGAGCACTGAGAGCAGCCAGATCCTGGGTAGCACTGAACCTGAACCTACGTAACCTGTGTATATCTGGCTCTGATACTAGCCAGTGCCTCACCAGCCACTGACCTCACCGCACGTCACTGGTCACTCGGCCACACAAATCCCATGCCACTCAATCAACCCCACCACATACACACCCTGCCACTCATGTAGCACATTTCCATACCACAAAGAAACCAACACGCATACAAAAGAAATTTCCATTTCAGCCATAGAGCCGCACAACATTCATCACAGAAGTACAATCCTCCTGCAAACTCCCACGACTCTCAACAGGCACATACATACAGTGGCGTAGCGTGGGTTGTCAGCGCCCGGGGCAAGGCAAGAATTGTGCGCCCCCCCAACCTGTGGACATGATAACACACCATGATTCCCTTCTACCAGTAGCGTATTGACCCCGTTACCCCACAAGCACAAGTATTGTATATTAACAAAATACTGATATAATAAAAAAAATGAAACACACATGCCCCCCACGCTATACCACTGCTACCAGTCACCCTGTTCCAGTATACCCTAGCATAGTTCCACTCTCACACTATAACCAGTCACTCTCTCCAAGTAACCCCTAGTCACTCCCAGTAACCCTAGTCACTCCAGTAACCAGCAGTCACTCCCAGTAACCCCCAGTCACTCTCTCTCTCCCAGTAACCCCAGTCTCTCTCTCAATCTTTCTCCAAGTACTCCCACTTTCTCCCAGTACCCCCAGTCACTCTCTCTCTCTATCCAAGTATCTCCAGTCACTTTCTCCCAGTATTCCTAGTCATTCTCTCCCTGAACCTACAGTCACTGTCTCCCTGTACCCCTCACTGTGTGTTGGTCACGCTGCTCTGGTGTCACACAGTGTTGCCTACCTGTGTGGAGTTGCTGGTGGCCTGGGGGGGGGGGCTGTCCAGTGGGCTTAGTGGAGACCGAATTTTAAATTGTGCTGCAGGGCAGGTGCCTCCCTCCCTTCTCCCTGGTCAGCAGCTGCAGGGCTGCCAGCTGCAGGGGGGCTGGAACAGTGCTTCAAGGGGGGTTGACATGCGTGGTACAGGGTGTTTCGTCGAATAATGCTGCGCTGCTTCACATGACTCATGTCAGCGTTAAGTAGGAGTCGGGACAGAACCAGAATTTTATGTCCTGGTCCTCCCTTCTGGATGCTGAGTGCTAAGTCACCGCGGCGTGGCAAAACTGGCAGACACCTTGCTGATCCCTGCAGGAAAATATTAGTGGTTCAAATTTCTTTTGAAATTTTGCGCCCCCTAAGAAAATTGCGCCCGGGGTGACCGCCCCCGAGGCACCCCCCACGCTACGCCACTGCATACATATACAGCACTAGGTACTTTATGAAGGGAGAAATCAAAATGCATTTTTGCCTGTATGCCTAAAATGTTTGCACTGGCTACATCTGAAAAAAATAACTTTGATCAAATAAACATATCTGTTAAATTCCATAAGTTCATTTGAAAACTCCCATTATGAAAGTAATTTTGATTTCGCATCTTGCTTCTGACTATCACCGCGGATTTATTTATGTTTTCCTCTTTTGCCTCAGGGCTTTGGGTTTCTGTACAATGTAAAACAAACAAACAATTATGTAAATATATAACATTATTACTGACTAAATGTTTCTTCTAAGCCCAGGAAATGGCTGTTCTAGAGAAAACCATGTGCAATCGGGATTCATCAAAAATTGATCATTCTTATTAGTTTAATCTCCTCAATGGCACTGAAGTAATTTAACTCACTTAAATCACTTTCTGCAGTGATCATAGATCCAGTGCAGGTGTTAGAATATGAAATCACGGCCGTGTAATCTGCGTTCGCTAAAGCAGGAAACTTGATGCTATCGATTCTATTATCGCAAAATATAATGCTTTATTTTAAATTAATTTTTTACATGTTATGGGATTTTTGGAAATAGATGCCTACTAAATTTGTAATTCGTGGTTTAGAGACAACTTTAACTCAAGGTGGATAAAAAAAAGTCCATCATAAATTAGTATGGCTGCAAATGATCGTAAAGTTCTATATCTATATATTTTTTTATTTTTAGAAAGGATTTTACCAGGAAGGATACATTGAGATTTCTCTCGTTTTCAAGTATGTCCTGGGTGGCGAGTATGTACTGTTAGGTGTCTTGCCCAAGGACACTTACTGGAGAGGTGCTCTTGCCGGAATCGAACCTGTGTCTCCACAGTCTCCACTGTTATAGAGCAGTGATGTTGTCTCTACTCCACCCAGCCGGTGCTATCTATCTGTACCCATTTGCCTTCAGTGAATGGTGCTACCAATATTTCTACTTCTCAGGCTCGTTGCCTCTGGGTTCTCTTCGACTCTGCTCTCTCATTCACTCCTCACATTCAATCCCTAACCAAATCCTGCTACTTCTACCTACAAAACATTGCGCGCGTCCACCCCTTTCTTAATCAGGACTCTGCTAAAATGCTCATCCAAGCTCTTATTATCTCCTGCCTTGACTACTGTAACCTCCTTCTCTCTGGTCTTAAGAGATCCCAGATTCTCCCTCTGCAGTCTGTTATGAACGCCTGTGCCAGGCTAATCCAACTCACCTCACGCACCTCTCACACCTCACCCCTATGTCAATCTCTACATTGGCTCCTTGTTTCCTTTAGAATCCATTTCAAAATACTGGTGCTCACTTACAAAGCTCTCCATAACCGCGCCCCTACCTACATCTCCTCCCTTATTAGTAGGTACATCCCATCCCGACCACTTCGCTCTGCCAATGATCTGATGCTATTGTCTCCTTGTACCCACACCCCCAACTCTCGCCTTCAGGACTTCTCCTGGGCTGCCCCGTTTCTATGGAACTCCCTCCTCTGCAACATTAGACTCTCCCTGTGTCTCCAGTCCTTCAAGAAGTCTCCAAGAACACATTACTTTAGAGAAGCCTATCGGCTCACTCCATAATCATCCACTGTACATTTACTGTGCCATCTTCCCACCCAGCCCACATGCACCTCGCTACTTCATATACTCTACTATTTACCCTCACATAGTGTGCCACCCCTCTCCTTTTAGATTGTAAGCTCTTGAACAGGGTCCTCTTTCCTACTGTTCTGTGTGTTTAACCTGTATGTACAGTATATTTGGTATTCTGTCTCACCCATTGTACAGCGCTACGGAACTTGTTAGCGCCTTATAAATATTTGTAACTGTAACTATCTGCATATTTATGTACACACACAGTATACAGTGTTTAATTCATTTAATAGGTTTGTGAATGCAGAGTATATCAGCTAACTGAGCTTTGGTGTATTAGTTCTGCATTTGCTGAACACTCTAAGTGGCGTAGACATCCTTTGCGACTATCCTTCCTTGGAAGTTCATTAATCCCTGACTGTGGTTTTTCCACGTTGCTGTGTGTTATAGTTAAGCTAATACTTTAGCAAAGCTGTATGGGAGAGCGGATTAACATAATACAGTTTAGGTTTGGGATATCCTGGCAAGGATGTGGGAAGAATTAATGTTAGGAAGAAGAAGAAGAAAAAAGATCTGAGGATTAAAATTCAAAAGTAACTTGATGGCGTGACCTGCTTAACGGTTCACAATGATGAAGCATTGTGTGGCAGATTCCCCATGAACCTAAGACTGCATTTCCACATCGCAAACGGATAAATATTAGATACCATGGGATCCCTGAGTTTGTAGCGAATGAGAAACTCCTCGCTTACCTTCCAGCTCCTCCAGGAAAGACCTCATTGTTTCTGCCACCAGAATCAGAAAAGCTGACATGGGCCCACTGGATGCTCCATGTGATGTCACCACGGCCAGCCTGTCCATGGGGCCGGATGGTGCCATGGCTCCAGGCAGCACTTTGCCATGGGCAGCATTTTGAGCCTCAACTAGGCACACCACACATTACTGTTTTATTCCTGTGGAGCTCTGTGATACACTCATATATAACGCACATTACTGAGTTTTATTGCTGTGGCACTCTGGGATACGTTCATACACACCGCACATTACTGTGAGTTTTATTGCTGTGGAGCTCTGTGATACGCTCATACACACCGCACATTACTGTGAGTTGTATTGCTGTAGCGCTTTGTGATACGCTCATACACACCACACATTACTGTGAGTTTTATTGCTGTGGAGCTCTGTGATACGCTCACACACACCGCACATTACTGGGAGTTTTATTACTGTGGAGCTCACACTCATAGACACTGCACATTATTGTATCACACACCTCCGCAACAATAAAACTCACAGTAATGTACTGTGTGTATGAGTTTTATTGCTGTGGAACTCTGTGATACGCTCATACACGGCACATGTTTTCTTTGGGGGGCAGCATTTCATCCTTGAACCAAGGCAGCACAGTGTCTTGGGCCGGCCCTGGATGTCGTATCACACAAAGGTTTTGGCAGCAGCCGGATCTTCATTTTTATGTAATCGTAAAGAAAGTGATAATGCTTGGACCAACGTATATGTGTATCCTATACACATAGAGGTGAAAAGAAGGTTGAAACTTATGCTGCTAAATTATGGGAATGAGAGCAGTAAATACCACTGAAAATTGCATAAAACAAAAGGCATTCAGCATAAAATGAATTTCCATTAAAGGGACTCTACCATCAAAATGAAATGTCCATATTGTGTTTATTTGATGTTGCTGATCTTACATGTACTTTGTTTTTCTCTGTGTGTTTTGTTAAGAAAATATTTTACTCTATATGTGTCACTGGGTGCATCCATTGCAGTGAGGGTGCCGACGTCACCCTTTCAGAGACCACCTGTGATAGTGAGTGATCTCAGAGCACTCATCTCTGATCCATCACTCTGCGCAGGCGCTACAGAATGTGGGTACGTTAAGTGTGCAACGCTGTGTAATTTGAGGGTCCCGCACTATGCAAATTGTGAAGGAGTGCAAATTGCGTAGAAAAACTTCAGGGTCTTCTGTTGTTTGCGAGCAGCCTCATAGAGACAGCAACGAGCGAAAAAAGGTGAGTAAATTCACCCCGTTAACAAAATAAAAAATAATTGGGCAGAAGCTGTCAGCAGTATCTGCCTAATTTTTTCAGAGCAAAAATAAAAGGAAACACTATTTTCAATAGTATATACCTTTAACGTACAGAAAGGAGCCACAATGATCGAGCCACCCCAAAACAGGAACTCCAACTGTTAAATTAACCCTTTTCACGTCACGGGGCGTACTATACTGTCCCCACGGGCAGGTGTGTCTTAATGCCACGAGGCGGCATAGCATGCCCCGCAGTCGTCTATGGGTCGCGATAGTTCCGACCACCAGTTGGTGTGCGTCATTGGCTGTTGCGGGACAGCCTGAGCGTGCCGCACGTGGGATGTGCAGGTGGGCCAGAGGAAGGGAGAGCCCACCCGGTGGTAAAGGGTTAACTGTTGGAAGTCATTCTGTTTTTGGTCTCCAGAGATTAACATGATGGCGAGATTGGAATAGGACCCCTAGAGTCTTATCTCCACACTCAGCAAGGTCACAGATAGATGGATGTTCAAATTAGGTTTGCCAGACTGACCATGTTTTCCTGGACACAAATCACTATTTCATGCAGAGGGGAGCACAGGGAAAAGTGCTGCCTTGCAACATGTATAATTCATATGCCACAGGAAGGAAATCATGGCAGGTTTCCTGGGATCCCACTGTGATCTTTTACCTGCGGTGTATGCAGGGCCGGTGATAGACTATTTTGCACCCTAGGCAAGACCAGCTACTTGTGCCCCCCAGAAAAGGGGGGCATACACTGTGCACGGACACACACACACACTCACTGTGCATAGGGACAGCACACAATTGTTCAGTGCCCATCTTACCCCTCTGCTGGTCGGGCCCGGGATCAGCCTGTGCCTTTTTCTTTCCTCTGCCTCTTTCTTTCTTTCTTTCCTCTGCCCTTCTTTCTTTCTTTCTTGCCTCTTTCTTTTGCCTTTTCTTTCATCTGCCTCTTTCTTTCCTCTGTCTTCTGTGCCGCTTTCTCTCTCTCTTTCTTTCTTTATTTCTTTCTCCTTTTCTTTCATCTGTCTTTTTCTTTCTTTCCTCTACCTCTTCTTTCTTTCTTTCCTCTGTGCCTCTTTCTTTCGTGCCTCTTTTTTCTTTCTCTCTTTATTTCGTGCCTTTTCTTTCTTTCGTGCATTTTTTTCCTGCGCATCCCCATAAGACGCCCACCTTCTGCGCCGCTAATGGGGGTCCGCTTTGCGAGCCGCCACTGATGGCTACAAAAGCAAACAATGAGGAAGGGGTACAATAATGGAACATGGGCTGGGGCCGGCTGCGCCCCTTGGTGGCAGTGCGCCTTAGGCAGTTGCCTAACGTTCCTGGGCGTATGGTTTCTACATGTTGTGAGTTTCCACTTTTCATGCACCGCCCTTTCAGCATGAAAACGTTATGTGTCCAGGAAAACATGGCTGATCTAGCAACCCTAATGTAATGATCTTTAAATGATTATCATTTTTCGATCCATCTTTACCCTCCATGGGTTATTTGTAAGGATTCCCCACTTTAGACGACAAAACAAAGATGAAATTTGCTTCTGCATTTGAGAAGACACTGGATTGCATATTTTAATTAAAAGCATTGCTTAAGCTAGTTCTATATTTTTTCCTCTCTCTTCTACAGCTGCTTTAAGCCAAGCCCATAGAGCTGGATACTTGTGGTTTCGTTAACTTCCTGCACTTCAGTCAAATTGTGTTTAGTGTTTACACTTAGATGTCTTGGCTATAACATCTGTGTACTGACTTCAAAGAATGCTCTTAGTTTATATTCCTAGTAAAATGCGGCGCATGAAACTTTTCTTGCTCTTTAGTAGAAAAAGGACCGAAAATTTACATCATTCTTTTTCAAAGCCCATCTTGAAGTCAGTCTTGGTTTGAGCTACACGACTGCCGAATAATTCAATTAAATGTGATTCTTGCACAAATGATTGATAATTGGCATTCGTGTATGTACTAAGGCTCATCCTGAAGGATAACCTTTCTGTTCCTAGGGATGCTCTATCCAATCAAAAGAACTCTTTTAAAGCACAATGACAAGGCAAAATATAATCCATTATTATGCAGAATAATGTTTCCATCCAAACCCACAAATTGAATAACTAGAGCTACAGTGTATGTAACTAAGTTAATCAACCTCCTACACTTTGCTGACATTTACCACACATATTACCGGTTACATAACCAACTATTTTTTTTTCCCTAGACCTTTTTCTTTCAGATATTAAATGTATTTATTTATTTATTTATTTATAAAGGATTTTACCAGGAAGGATATATTGAGATTTCTCTCGTTTTCAAGTATGTCCTGGGTTCAGCAACATTAAATTGTTACAGTTTTACAGAAATACAAAGTAATAAAATGCAAAAAATAAAAAACAAAATTGCACAAATATACAAATTAACAGAAAATAAATATATTCACTATGTTACATGTTTACAGGTGCATTCTGTATATATTCACTGTGTTACATGGTAACAGGTGCATTCTGTATTGAGGTATGTTAATAGAGATCACTTAAGTGACGTAAGACTGGGGGAAGATTTGCTGGCGTCTGGGAGGTTATTCCATATTTGTGGTGCTCTGTAGGAAAATGAGGATCGAGCCACTTTCTTTTTGTATTGTGGTATTGCAAGTAAGGTGCTGGTCCTGGATCTGAGGTTATAGGATGAGGGAACTGCTGGGGAAAGCAGCCTATTCAGGTAGGGTGGTAGCTTCCCAGAAAAGCTCTTAAACACCAGGGGCCCGATTACATTCTTCACGCAAAAATGCACGGTAAACACATGATTTTTTGCGCGAAGCGTCAAACATTAACGCGCATAAATCAACGCTGGTATTACAATCCTCGCACATTTTTTAATCCATCAAAAAAATAACGCGCGTAAAACGGACGTGCAAAAACGCAGTAACGTTGCGTGCAGAAATCAGTGTGCGGACTGTTTTTTTCACGCGAATGTATAACTATACTTTGCTGTATTTTTTTTTGGGGCTTGTGTATTTGGTTTCGGCCAGGTTGATAGAATTTTTCATTAACACTAGCTTTCAGGAGTTGCTAAAATTATGCGCGCAAAAGCCGTGCGTTACAAACTGCGCATAGATTGTAATACCATCTGTGTACCAGCGCACAAATGCATTAGTGCACACAATGTTAAGTATAGGACGCGTGAAGTACAGTAAGCTCGCGCAGCGTTCGCACAGGTTCACCCGCGGTAGACGTATACACGCGTTTGTTGCGCTGAAATTGAAATACAACATTCAGCGCAAAGGGTTTTGCCCCTCGCGTTAAGGCATTTTTGCACACGCGTTAACGTTTGTGTGAAGAATGTAATAGGGCCCCAAGTTGGAAAGGTGAAGGGTGCGTCTAGATTCCAGCGATGGCCAGTTTAGCTCTTTTAACATGTCACAATGGTGGGTCATGTAGTTACATTGTAGCACAAAGCGGCAGAATGAGTTATACAATGTAGAAAGTTTATGAAGGTGCGTTTGCGGGGCCGCTGCATACACTACATCTCCATATTCAATAGCCGGCATAAGCATTTGCTGTACAATCTGCTTTCTTACCGCGGGGCTCAGGCAGGATTTGTTTCTGTACAGGGCACCTTGGTTGATATTATCTATCAAATCAAGTAGAACAACCTCTATAGGCACACAAAGGATTATTCAATAAGTACGGTGCAATTTCATGGCAGTTCGGCTATTCAGAAAGCTGTCAATTCACCAAATATTGGCGAATTGGCAGCAAAATATGGTGCAGTTAACCACGGTTTGCCACAATTTGGTGATCTTCGGCGGCAGTGAAATTGTCCCATATAGAAGTAATGGTTAATCTATTCAGAGAACTCCTAACTGCTCCAAACTGTTTGCGAAATGACCATTTTTACGATGGTTCAGTTCGATAGGTTTAACAAGGCAAATCTCAAAGGATTCAATGTAAAAGAATATAAGCGTTTTTATAAAAAAATGTATTCAAATGTCTATTCTTTTTCATTTGCATGCAGCAAAAAGCCTTTTTTATTTATTTATTTTAAAGAATTTTTTTAGGCATTTTTCTAGAGATTTTTCTGATTCCCATTATTATTATTTTTATAGGACCGTTTAATTATTTCCATGCAATTTATGCTTTTTTTTTATTGTTTTAAACACCTTTTTTAAAATAGCAGAGTTCCTTTTATTTTTTTTTACCAGTTCGGTGGCACTCGGCGCTGATTGGCTTTTTTCGGTGGCATTCGGCAGACAGTTCAGTGGATAGGCGGCTGTCTTCAGCGGTGTACTGTGATCAGTTCGCCAGCATTCGGCAGTTTTTCGATTCATTTGGCGGTTTTGTGGCAGTTTTCCGATTCGGCTATTTTGCAGCAGTTTGAAGATTCAGTGGTACGATTCACCTCACCTCGGGGACCCTGCAGTGAATGCTGAATTCACTGCACGGTCTGCGAATTTAGAGCACACCGACATTTCGGTCCTCTCTGAATAACCCCTTATGTCTCACTTTTGTGCTTCCTCATTGTAAAGCACTGTAGAATCTGTTGGTTCTATATAAGTGACTGTAACTGTAACTCTACAAAGAATATATTTTGACCATGTGTATATGTTTTGTCTCTTAGAACAACAGGAATTTTGTGGCCTTTACATGTTATTTTCTCCCAGAAAGCATTTGTGTCATGTTGGTTTTTCATCTACAGTAACTTCTCCAGTTGGTACCTAAGGCTGGTGTAAGACGAGTGGTTTTAAGAGTGTAAGGGATGTCCGTGAGAGTGGACGTTCCCTCCACTCTGACGCCCATTTGACGCCCGTCTGGCCTCCTCGCTGAGCACAGTTAGTGTGCTCAGTGCTGCAAGGCTTGATCTCCCTATGGAGGATCGCGCTTTGCAGCCCCATCGAACGCGCATCGACGGGGAGGCTTTCTGAACGGACGAAGAACGCCTGCTGTAGTGCGTGTAACTTGTGCACGCACTACAGCGTGTGGCTGGCCCCGTCAAAGCGTCACAACGCTGCAACGTATGCCAGTAGGCCCGTCAGTGCGGGTGCACATAGTGCGTTCATCTGACACCAGCCTAAGATATTGAGTTTTGTTCTCAGTGTTGTAGTTTGGTTGCTTTACCTCATCTTCCTGGCCCTGGTGTGTTGGTATTATTAGGGTCAATTTGTGCTACAAAGGTATTGCTAGTTCCTCTTAAATCTCATTTCCACTTGAAATTATGGTCCTAACCGGAGGGCCCCCACAGTGGAGAGTTAATATTCCTGATGGTATTAATAATTAACGAGAGTATAACTAGTAACTTCTCAACAGAAGGATCAACCACAATGACGCATAGCATTAAACCCAATGAGAACCACATGGCATTTGCATGTTTAACATGTGCCAGCAAAATGGTTGTATAACAACATATAACATGGCTGAGAGCACAGAGGAAATCTTGGCAGATGAGCATGATTAGCCTATTCTCAGTGTTACCACCTGGTTTTGAAGAATAGGGTGTTTCAGCTCTGAAACCTCCTCTTGTACTAGCTTGCGCTGGCCACTAGTAGCTTCACAGCTTAACGTTAAAGTAAGTCAGTGTATGATATATGTTATATATCTCATTGTCTGTTTTTAAAATATGAATGTCTTGCACCCACAGGGAAACCATTCACGGCATAATAGATGTTGCCTCTTAAGCTACTTATGATTGATAAAGTTTAAGCCTTTTCTTAGTACATGCTTAGTACATACAGGAGGTGTATCCAGAGGGACAGTTGGGGCAGCACCCCTCATACTTTTTATGTTCTATCAGTATTTTTTTTTTGAGAAAGTATTTTGCCATGAAGGATACATTGAGATTTCTCTCATTTCAAGTATGTCCTGGGTGGCGAGTATGTACCGTTAGGTGTCTTGCCCAAGGACACTTACTGGAGAGGAGCTCGTCGGGATCGAACCCATGACTCCACCCAGCCGGTATCTGATAGAGAGAAAATCTCAAGGTGGGATTCACTTAATGTTGATATTGGCGTGATGTTCCCCATGCGGGCGTCAAATTTCCCGAATTCTTCAGATCGTGCTGCAGCTCAGTGCAATCTGAGTGCCTCACAGTGGAGCGTCCCAGCCTGGAAAGCCAGTATATGCCCACCCACAAGGCCGGGTTTGTGTAAAATTGGGGCAAATTCCATGGTGTGATCCCAGTCTACCATATACCAACCCTAAGCTGTTGTCACGTCCCACATTGACAATACCCAGTGCCCGGCAGTATCCTGCTCACTTCTCGCTGGCCGTGCACTGAGTGAAGAACATAGGGCTTGCGGTCACGTGAGGCGCCAGGGGGTGGGGTGCAGCCTGATGACGTGGCGCCCACCGGGTTTAAAACTCAGCGTCTCATTTGCTCAGGTGCCCTGACATGGTATTTACTTCCCTCAGCGCTCCCAGTAATTCTGGCTAATTTGTGTACCGACCTGGCATTGACTGACAACCCTGCACTGTGTACCGACCTGGCATTCTCTGACGAACCCACTCTGTGTACCAACCTGGCATTGACGGAGAACCCTGCACTGTGTACCGACTTGGCAAGAACTGACATACCCACCCTGTGTACCGACTTGGCAAGTACTAGTGATCCTGCGCTGTATATCTCTATTGGCACACGTCTGACTGGTACTAAGATCCCTCTTCCATCAACCAAGTCTGTTCTAATTTTCTGGTGCCTGTTAACTCTTGCTGGTTGCACATCACGTGGTTCCCTGAAGATAGTTAGCTGTACCGACCATCCAAGGATCGGAGGGGTACATAGTATACTGTATACAGGGACCAGTATCATAGACCAAGCGGAGATCCGTGACAGCTGTCAAGTGAAGGGTTAATATGGCAAGTGTTTAGGCCGCAGAGCAGTTCGCCATCCAAAAAGCCTTAGCAGACCCTCAGTCCATCCTATGTCCAATTAACCTCACAAACGTTAACCCCTAGAAAGGAAATACAACTCTACTTAACCCTATAATATCTAAGGACCTGGCCCTGCTACCCCTACCTCCTTTAAACTAAATCTGAAGGGTTATTCAAAGAGATCCGAATGGCTGCCGAAATGTCATCTTTCTTGGCCATTCGGCTATCCAGAGAGCAGGCAATTCGCCAAATGTTGGCGAATTGCCTGCACATACAGTACCCGTTCGTTGCCTGTTCGAGGACATTGAAATCCCCATAGAGAAGCAATGATTCGGCTATTCAGAGAACAAAAACCAGCAATGAAAAGTTGCCAAATTGCCCTGCCATTCGGTGGTTTAATTCGGCAGGTTTATTCAGGCGATTCCCATAGGCTTCAATGTTAAAAATATTCCCGTTTTAATTCAATATCTAATAAACCGTTGATTATAATATTCTGCAGTATAAAGTCTATTTATAGATTTATTAGGATCTTTTAGGCATTTTTTGGGATTTATTTGCAAACATTTTTTTCCGTTTTTCTTTTTTAATCGCTTTTTCATTTTTCTGTAACAGCTCTCTTTACTATCATTCATTGGACCTCATATGTAAATTTCAGACATTTTCGCTCAGTAGCTTGTTTGCAAACAGCGTTTCACTTTTCAAACAATCAAGCATGCTTTTTTTTTTCACTCCATTCGTCTGCGGTGTCGGCTTTTTCCGGCGGCTGCTCTGCGCTCTGATCGGCTCCTGCTCGCGTTTCTCCGGCGTGTTCGGCGGGGTTTTCGGCAAGTTTGCGGTGACTTTTCCCTGCATTACAGCGGCCCTGTGGTGCTTGCTGAATACACCGCAGGGTCGCCGAAATGGGATCGCCAAATCGCACCGAATTGAAGAGAATGAAAAGTCACTGAACGTGCGGTGGCTTTTCGATTCTCTTTGAATTACCCTGCTAGTGTTAAAACTCCGAAGTAAGATTAACTAAAAACCCCAGTATGTATTTTCTTCTCCAATTCTGACCCCTTGGCTTGTATGTTCATGGTGTGCTTTTCTGGTAACATTAATACCCTGACTTTAACTTTTCTGGCTACATTTTCAAGTTCTCTGTCAACCCGGCCACTCTAAGGACCGGTATTAGTCTAGCGGGTTATTATTTGTAAAGTTGGGTTGCTGTGAGACAACTCTAGCCATTGGCGTGCAGCTTGGTCAAAGTGTTGTATGCATCAAAGAGTATTCTGCTGTCATATAAGTAGCTTTACTAAAGGTTTCATGTTTAGATGAACAAATAGAGGTTTACATCAATGTAATAGGGTCAAATGTCAAATTTGTTCTGGAAAAATAGAAAAAGAAAGAAAATCGGTGCAGATAACCTTACATCTGATAAACATATATTTCCAATTTCTGAAAATTATAGCTTGTTATTACAGTATGTTCTTAACTCATTTTACCCATTGTGTATAAACTGCTGGCATCACCGAACACAACTGCAGGCTACGCGTTCCTGCAAAGAGCGGATAGTAAACACCCTTTCTATAATATACTCATTTGCCTTCAAAACCTGGCACCGTGAAATGCTGATGCTGCATTAAATAAATAACTGGCCTGAATTTAAAGAGAGGGAGATACCTTTATTTACCTGCTGTTTTGATAAATACCTTAAATTGGTATTTTCGGCTGCCAGCTGTAATTGGCACACGCATGCACGCACATGCAGAAATCTAACTCAGCACACACACTCTGCCGTTGTGAGTCACGAAGCCTTACCAGGCTCTTACAATACACGAGCAGGAATTGTGTCACTTCCAAAGCTTTCCAGATGTACAAGGGATTAAAATATTATTTGTTGTCTTGATTTAAGACAAATGGTTGTATGGATAAAGGCTAAGCTTAGCTGCGTGGGCATAAATCAGGGATCAGCAACCTCAGCCCTACAGATGCTTTTTTCCATGAGGCTCAGCCAATCTAATCAGGGCCTGGGTATCATGGGACATGTAGTTTCAAATCATTTGGAGAGCCAAGGATTAGTAGACCTGAACAAATACAGTCAGATGGGCAGACCGCTACAGTTGATGGCCTTAACCCTAAAAGTAACCCTAACCCAAAAGCGTGTGTCGTTTTTGCACCATAATTGCAGCAAAAAAAAAAAATATTCGAGTATGGGGATTAGGAATGGGCATGGCTGAAAAATTTGTTTTGTTTAGTTTTGTTTCGTTACGTTTTTAAATCATTTCGTTTTCGGAATTTCGAAACTAATTTTGTTTCACGTTTCGTTTAGTTTCGGATCGATTTGAAATTTCGAAAGCGATTCGAATTTCATATATCAATTCGATAGTTCATTTCAAATTCGATAGTTGATATCAGTTGTTCAAATTTTTCTTTTATGATGATGACACAGTATAAAACTAAATAAATTCGTTATATACCGTTTCTTTTCGAATTCATATCAATTTGTTATTCGGAAGTACTTCTGAATACAAATTATCAAATTTCGTTCCAAATTCCGAATTTTTACGAAACGAATGCACATCTCTAATGGGGATAAGTTGCAATATAAGTTGAAATATTTTGCATCATTTTTTTACATCAAGTACAACTTTTTTTCCATAGCAGCTAAATGTAAGGAGCATTTTTAACCCCTTCACTTCCAAGATCAGTTATAGTCGATCTGCCAGGCACCTGCTCGATATGGAGTTCCACAGAAGCAATGCAAAGGAATCTCACTTATTGCAAGCTAAATTAATTTGAAATCGGGCTCCAGATCATCACCCTAAAGTTTTAGCACTGTGGCCACGATGTCCAAGGTGCTAATACTTTTTAAAACCAGCTGAGGATGTGTCTTTTTGACATCTCTCCCAGCTGATCCTGCAAAGAGACCAGAACTGCAGTAACTCCTTCTGGTCAGCAGATGGCGACATCTGTCTGCCAAATAGTTTATTACAGTAAGTAATACATTGGGAACATTCAAAACTATTTCAAAATGTATAAATTAAACAAAAATTATTTTCAAAAAAAAAAAAAACACTGGTTCCTGACAGTGGTTTTCTGGAAAATCCCTTTGTGGTGAAGGGGTTAAATTGCAACTTTTTTGATGCGTTGCTTTTATCTACATCCACAAGGTGGTGCAAGAGAGAGCCAGCAAGGGGGGAAACAATAAACTGGAGTACTCAATGCAGGCAGTGATAGAAACCAATGAGAGACGTTAGCACCATATGATGTAATCATGTTTAGGAGATCACGTGGGCAGCTCTTGACGGACGACCAATCATCTTTCACAGTCGTACAAACCGCTCTGTGCCATGATACATCATGCAAGCACAATGTTTGAAAATAACCATTTCTGCTTTATTAATTACAGATAGTTTTATTCTCCTTTGATGTTTTTATAGTTACGAGGTCACGTCACAAAATGTTCTTTTTTTTATATATTTTTTTTTGTATCTACCACATGGTAGTAATGTAAGTCCTGATGATGTGTTCACAGTTGTGAATACCATTCCCGCTGCCAATTGAGCTATTAAAGTATTATCTACTAAAGGAAAATCCTGCAACAAAAAGCTCTGTCTTACAAGCAACTGCGATGCTGCAGGTGTGCTGTGACTTACTTCTGAAAGATCACACTTTGGGACAGAGCCGCAGATTGAAACATAAAAAGCTCTTTATCTCGCTCATTGACATGACAATGCGTTCCTTCAATTGTAGCCGCGCTCCAAATAATTTCCAAATCTGCCCATCTGACGTGTTCTGAAGATTTAGGTTTCTCTGAAAACCAGATGAGACCTGATAGTCTGACCAGGAATGGTTTCTCATGAATGAACAATCTGATGTGTAGAATGAGAGAACAGGACGTGGGTGGGGGTGGTGGGGGGGGGGGTCTGTTTTGAATCTCTGTGCTCTTAATTCACCTTGTGATTCACTCCACTATTCTTAGATTGTAAGCTCTTGAGCAGGGTCCTCTTTTCCCACTGTTTTCTATAGGGTCTATTCACTAAAAGGTGAAACTCTGGAGAACTTTTGGAGAAGTGAAAATTCTAGGTCAAAATAGCCAAACCAGAAAAATTCTTCCATTAAGGCTAGGGTCAGACGAACGCAGTGCGAACGTGCGTGCAGCCGCACTTTATCACGGCCGTAGTAGCAGAAAATGACGGCCAATGACAGGCAATGTACGAAGTATGCGCAACGCAAGCGGCAAACAAACGCATTTTTTCGAGAACGTGATACCGCTAGTACTGACCTACAGAGTGCGCTGCGTCCGCTAGCGGCATGTGTGCGTGATTAGGAGACGACAGACGCTGCTAATGTCCGGCCAACATAACGTCCAGACGCAAAAAGGGTTTTATTGATGATCCGTACAAAATCACGGACGAAAATGCGCATCGTATGACCGCTATCGCGTATTCCGTGAAAAAATACGTCCATTCGTTCGAACACACTTTTTCACGGACGACGCGAAAAATGCGTTCGTCTGACCCTAACCTAAGTTGCCCACCGATGACCGGTCGCAAGCAAGGAGATAAAATTTAACACGACACAATAAAACATAACTACTGAACTGTGGAATGATATATATTTATTATCGGCCACAGCTACAAACCCCACCAAATATTAAATAAGACATAAACAACCAAATAACAGTAAAAATAATATTCAGTGCTGACAGGGAACTCCACACTTCCACCATACCTCTCCTAAGGCTCGGGTCAAACGAAAGCATTTTTACACGCGAACGTAAAAAAGTGCGTCCGAACGCATTGATGTATTTTTTCACGGAATATGCGAAAACGGTCATACGATGCGCAGTTTCGTGCGTGATGTTTTACGAATCCAAACCAGGAAACTTTTTGCGTCTGGACGTTATGTTGGCCGGACATGAGCAGGGTCTGACGTCTCCAAATCACGCACACACACCGCTAGCGGGCGCAGCGCACTCTGTACGTCAGTACTAGAGGTTCTGCGTTCTCAAAAAAATGCGTTCATTTTCCACTTGCGTTGCGCGGCCGGACTTTCGTGCGACCGTACTTCGTATATTGGCCGTCATTGCCCGTCATTTGCTGCTAGTGCGGCCGTGATTAAGTGCGCCAGAACGCACGTTAAAAATGCGCTGGTCTGACCCCAGCCTAAACCAAACCAACTTAACTCTGTTCCCATCTCCCATACACCTAATCCAGCAAATACCACCTTAAACAAAGAAACCCTACCTCAGCACTGCCTACCAGCCCCCGCTGTGACAAAGGGGAAAAATTAAAAAACCTATAACCCAAACCAAAAAAAACCCATATAAAGCTAAAATAAAGGGAGGGAGGGTGGGGATTTCCTTTGCGAGTTTACCTCAGGAGAAAAAGGCGAGTAGGGCCACTGAGCACACCCCTGAAAACCCCGCCCCTCCTATTCCCGCTCTAACTCCTACACACGCCAAACCCCTACTCTGACTAAAAATCCTCCTTGCGTCCTGGCATCAGGGGCAACTTAAGGGCCCTACGCCTGCGTTGCTTCAGGCCTTCATTATCTCACTTTCCAAATCGGCTATTTTGGCCTACAGGGTTATTCAGAGAAAGGTGAAAACAAGGAGAACTGGCAGGAGAAGAGAACAATCTAGACTAAATAGCCGATTTATAAAGTGAGATAAATGGGAGAATTTTTCTGGTTTGGCTATCTTGACCTAGAATTTTCACTTCTCCAGTCATTCTCCTGAGTTTCACCTTTCTATGAAATTCTGCTAGAATTTTCACGTCTCCAAAAGTTCTCCAAAGTTTCACCTTTTAGTGAATAGACCCATATATGATAGACTTAAGGTGTTATTCACAAAGCACCGAAATTTCAGCTAAATTTTGGTGTTTTGCACTTCGGTGATTCCATTTCACTGAACCTTCGGTGTATTCACTATTCAGCGCAGGGTCACCGTATTGCACAGAAGATGCAATCGCCGAACTGGCTGCCAAAGAACATGACCCCCGAACTGCAGAATAAAAAATAAAAGTCTCCAATTCTCCTAATAGGTGTTTAAACCAATTAAAATGCATTAAAATGTTTAAAGAATAAAAAAAGGTCCTTTAAAAAATAATTTCAAAAGTCTGAGAGTGATTTAAAAAACAAAAAAGCCTTTTAAAAAAATTGGGAATCCAAAATTTTGTCTAAAATATATTAAAAAAACTACAAAAAGTTGTTCTCATAAATAAATAAATAGACTGCTGAAAAAGAAAAGAATACATTTTTTAAAACCCTTTCACTGCTGGACCATTTTGCCTCTGTGTGCTCAGTACGTTTTTACTGTTTTTTTTCATCATGTTTAAACGCGATTTAGGCTAGGGTCAGACGAACGCATTTTTCACGTCGTCCGTGAAAAAGGTCGGTCGAACGAACGTACGTATTTTCCCCCGGAATACGCGATAGCGGTCATACGATGCGCCTTTTCGTCCGTGATTTTGTACGGATCATCAATAAAACACTTTTTGAGTCTGGACGTTATGTTGGCCAGACATTAGCAGCGTCTGACGTCTCCTAATCACGCACACACGCCGCTATGCGGCCGCAGCGCACTCTGTACGTCAGTAGTAGCGGTTTGACGTTCTCGAAAAAATGCGTTCGTTGGCCACTTGCGTTGCGCGGCCGAACTTTCGTGCGGCCGTTCGTCGTATGTTCCCCGGCATTGGACGTCATTTGCTGCTAGTACGGCCGTGATTTCGTGCGGCTAAACGCACGTTAAAACTGCGCTAGTCTGACCCTAGCCTTAAAGTCACGTTTTATTATATGGCCCAGACTAATTATATATCTTTTTTTTGGCAGACTCTGCAGATTCATAATATGTCATTATTATATGTATACGTCATGCCCTTCCAGAATGCTCTCTAGCAAAAAATGTAAAAACAATGTGCTCTATTACACTCTTCGCACAAAAATGCATTAACGCAAGGGGCAAAACCCTTCATGCTGAACGTCGTATTATGACGTTTGCGCACAAAATGCGTGTTAACGTCTAACGCGCTTTACCCTGCGTGAGCGCAAGTTCGTGCTCGCTTCCCATACTTAACATTGTGACGCAAATGCGTTTGTGCTCTGGTACGCGGATGGTATTACAATCGATGCGCAAATTTTTACGAACGACGTTTGCGCGCATAATTTTAATGTCTTTTAAAAGCTGGTGGTAACTGCAAATCTGAACGTTCTGGCCGAAACCAAATACACCAGCCCGAAAAAAAATACAGCACAGTATAGTTACACATTCTACACATACCCAAACAATAAAATTGAGAGGTTGTGCAGGTTTTTATTTTTGCTGCAGCATATATACTCAGATTGATTTTGGCAGGTGCAAAAACTGAACGGAAGACATTTGTGGTTCTTAATTCTGATTGGCTGGATCGCGTGAAAAACAGTCTGCCCACCGATTTCTGCGCGCAACGTTAATGCGTGCGAGTTTTCCCCCTTTTTTTTATGTGTGACATTTTCGGACGGATAAAAAAATGCGCTCAGATCGTAATGCCAGCGTTAATTTACCCGCATTAACGTTTAACGCTGCATGCAAAAAACATTGCGCTGCGTGTACAAATTTGCCCGAAGAATGTTATAGAACCCAATGTGTATTTCCAATCAACTCTAGCTTGTAAAATTATTTTTTTCCTGTTTTATCATCCAAGCCTTTGTGGTTATTTATTCTATAGAAATAGAAATGAGAAACCGTTACTTTATTCACATAATTGAACGGCGTAGAGGTAACATCACTGCGCTGCATGGAGAGAGCCTGTGGAGACTAGGGATGAGCCGAACACCCTCGTGTTCGGTTCGCATTCGAACTTGAACAATTTCAAAAGTTTGAGTTCGAACTCGAATACGAACCGAACTCAATGCAAATCAGTGGGACTCAAAAGTTAAATTTTTAAAGTGCCCTCCAAGAGGGCATATATGCAAGATATTTGCCATAAAAGGTGTATGGGGGTCTTGGTAGTGCCCTGGGGACAGGGAACAAGGACAAAAAGTTTAAAAAAATAAATTTTTAAAGGAAGTTTTTCCATAAAATAAGGGTTAAAAATAAAAACGAAAAATTCCTTCAAATATCGTGCCTAGGAGGTCCCCACTTTTTTTTTCATTGGACCTCATATGTAAATTTCAGACATTTTCGCTCAGTAGTTTCTTTGCAAACAGCGTTTCACTTTTCAAACATTCAAGCGAACTGTTTTTCTAACTTATTCACTGCATTCGTCTGCGGTGTCGGCTTTTTCAGGCGGCTGCGCTGCGTGTGATCTGCTCCTGCTCGGGTTTTTCTGGCATTTTCGGCAGGTTAATCCAGATGTTTTTGCAGGTTTCGGTGTGCGTTCACCCTGGTTTTGCGGTGAGTTGTCGGCTGGCTTTCGGCGACTTTTCCCTGCGTTTCGGCGGCCCTGTAGTGCTTGCTGAATACACCGCAGGGTGGCCGAAATCAGATCACCGTATCGAACCGAATTGAAGAGAATGAAAAGTCACCGAATGTGCGGTGACTTTTCGATTCTCTTTGAATTACCCTTCATGAGTTTAGTGAATAGACAAACTGTCATTAAACTGCACCGTATGGTGAAATTCACTGTTCGTTGCAATCCAGTGGCAAGTTCGGCACTTTTTGAATAACCCATTTTGTGTATCTGCCATACCTGCCAGTGTCCAGAAATATGCTCCTGACCTTGAATAATTGTGTGTATCTTGCGAAAATTAATGTGGGTTTGTATGAATGTGTCTGCATCAAATATACACCAGTGGTGTGTTACTGATTTTACTGAAATTAAATATTTATTTTTATAAAAATGTAGACAATTGAGGAGGGGGACACCATGAACCTAGTTCAAATAGGATGCCAGAAGGTCTTGAGCCGGGACATGCTGGGACAATCCCACTATCTTCTGTTCTACTTCGCTACTTTTAGGCTGGGGTCAGACCAGCGCACTTTTAACGTGCGTTCTGGCGCACTTAATTACGGCCGCACTAGCAGCAAATGACGGGCAATGACGGCCAATATACGAAGTACGGTCGCACGAAAGTCCAGCCGCGCAACGCAAGTGGAAAATGAACGCATTTTTTCGAGAACGCAGAACCGCTAGTACTGACGTACAGAGTGCGCTGCGTCCGCTAGCGGTGTGTGTGTGTGATTTGGAGACGTCAGACCCTGCTCGTGTCCGGCCAACATAACGTCCAGACACCCAAAGTTTCCTGGTTTGGATCCGTAAAAAATCACGCACGAAAATGCGCATCGTATGACCGTTTTCGCGAATTCCGTGAAAAAATACGTCAACGCGTTCGGACGCACTTTTTTACGTTTGCGTGTAAAAATGCTTTCGTTTGACCCTAGCCTTATCAACCGTATGACTTCCAGGGTTGCGTTTGCTGCAAGTATGTCCAGGTCCACTTTGAGAAAGTCCTGGCCAGGTCTGCGAGGCAACGCTAGTAATGCTGAACAGACCGAGAGATCAGCCGCACTGGAACCGTGGATAGATCTCATTCCGATGCAGAACCACAAACAGGGTGAATTCAGGACACAATCTGTGACAGGACCTGTAACAAACAGTGCGCTGGACTCGTGAGGTGATTTGGGACCCTGAATTTCCTCCTTTGTAAAAAATGCTAACTTAGTTATGCTTAAATGAAAACAGTTACATCCATTCCTTTGAAATAGTATCATATATGAATGTATGGCTTATATGGTTTATTTCTTCACAGGCTGAAACTGAGTGTAAAATTGCTATTGTTATATTGAATAATTTGCAGTTTGCGTTTCTATTTTCCACCTTGGGCCCTCGCGTCCTAATGTCTCCCCCCCCAAAAAAACAAAACAACAGCCTTTGCTCAGCATTTAAAATCAGTGTGGACCTGTTATTAGGATAATTGGTGTTCATTTACTGCGGGGCAATGAGCTGCGGATTGTGCTCTGCCGTGCATTTTAAACCGAACATCTGCTGTAAAATGAGTCAGGTAAATGTATATAAAAATGTCACTCTGAAATGGTAATGATGTGGCATGATACATTTCCATACAAGCCTTTTTCATTAAATACAAGATTTGTCTGGGTGAGTAACTCGTATCAAACGTCACGGACGGAAGGCTAAGGTAGTTCTAGGCTAAGATTTAAAGCAATTTATTTAAACCTGTGTGGTCGTGTAGAGGCACATTTAGGGAGACACCCTTGCACAGCTGTCAGCTCTGTTCCTACTTAAAGTGAAATCAGTTCTTCTAACCTGGAGAAGAAAAGAACCGTCACTGTGTTTCAGGGCAAACTATGGACATACAATGCGGCGAATGTACTGCTGCATTGCAAAAAATCATTTATTTATCTTTAATATTAACACTGAAATACGTATTCATGATATCTTTTGTAATATTTTGCTAACATAATGGCTCATAAGCTATAGGGGTTATTTAGAGAGCACCGAAATGTCACCAACAGGGAAAACCCACCGCAATGGTGCCGAACACCAGCTGAAAACCCACCGACAACCCGCTGGAATTGCTGGAAAAACGATGCCGGAAAAGCCCGACGAGCCGTCGATCACAGCGCAGACCAGCTGCCGGAAAAAACAGACAAGCTGACGAATGGGGTTCGTCATTGAAGCCTATGGGATTCGCCTGAATAAACCTGACGAATGAAAACACTGAACAGCAGGGCATTTCAGCAACCTTTCTCTGCTGTTCGGTGTCTCTGAATAGATTAACCATTGCTTCTCTATGGGGGATTTCACTGCCTTCGAACAGCACCATACATGCAGACAATTCGCCCAAATTTGGCGACCTGCCTGCTCTCTGAATAGCCGAATGACCCCGAAATGTCACCGTACGCTGCATTTCAGTGTCCGGTTACATTTCGGGGCCAGATTGGCTCTCTCTGAATGACCCCTTATGTTTGATTGGCATTTCTGGAAAAAAATTAGTCCCAAATTCTGTTAGATCTGTAATGATATTCACATGCCGTACAGTTTCTAGTATGACTAAGTACCTTTTTACAACCCCTGGCCAAAAAAATAGTCACTACCTGCCGTACAAGCCTGTTATGGTCTGGGGTTGCTTCAGTTGGTTCGGTCTAGGTACAGCAACGTTATGTGCCCAAAAAATGAGGTCATGTGACTACCTGAATATACTGAATGAGCAGGTTTTTCCATCAATGGGTTTTTCTCCCCTGATGGCACAGCGGGCATATTCCAAGATGGCAATGCCAGGATTCATCAAGCTCAAATTGTGCAAGAGTGGTTCTGAGAGCATGAGACATCATTTTCACACATGGATTGGCCACCAGAAACTACAGACCCTAACCCCATTGAGAATCTTTGGGATAATGTGCTGGAGAATAGACATGTGCATTCGTTTTAGTACTAAAACGATTTAGTCCGAATTTTGGGATAATTTCGTTTTAGTATGACTCAAGAGATACGAAACTGCTCAGTACAAAAAACGAAAGAAACTAAAATAAAATGCACTACATTTTAGTTTCAGTCCTTTTTGTGATATTACATTGAGGAGTGAAGGAGACCAGCAATGAAGAGCGCAACATCCGAAGTTCTGCACCCTCCACATGCCAATGCAGTAGGATGTTCTATACAGGGAGGGGCATTAATTAATGCAGGAGGATGTTCTATACATTATACAGAGAGGGGTATTAATAAATGCAGGAGGATGTTATATACATTATACAGAGAAAGGTATAAATTGAGGAGGATGTTCTATACAGAGAGGGACATTAATTAATTCAGGAGGATATTCTATATATTATACAGAGAGGGGTATTAATTAATGCAGGAGGATATTATAAACATTATACAGAGAGGAGCGTTTTTTTTTTAGCCCTTTAAATCCAGTGGCTGTGAGCACTGAGATAAGCTGCTTGTTATATTATCTCAGTACAATGTATCAGGCTCAGATGTTACAGTAACTGACTGTAACAGCGCTCAGAGTTTCAGTAAAACAAGGAAATAATATTGTTATAACCTCTTATATATAGAAATATTATTTACTAGTTTTACTGAAACTCTGAGCGCTGTGATGAGCAGCAGTCAGTTACTGTAACAGCTTTGCCTGACACATTGTGCTGAGAGTGAGAGATACTGTAACGAGCAGCGATCTCAGCCCTCTCAGGAGCCACCACAATAGTAATTGTATCCACTGGTTTTCGGATGAATGAAATTAGTTTTCATACTAAAGAACTGAAAACGAATTTCTTCAGCAACTAAATAAATTGCATTTTAGGACTAATCCATTAGTTCAAAACGAAATTTTGTGCTGTGCACATGTCTACTGGAGAAGACTTAACGCAGCGCCGGACTCTCCCATCATCAATACAAGATCATGGGGACAAAATAATGTGACTCTGGATGAAATAAATGTTATGACATTACATAATCTTATCGAAACGACACCACAGACTATGTCTGCCATAATCACAGCAAAAGGTGGTTCAATGAAATATTAGAGTGTGTGATTTTTTTTTTTTTCCCAGGCAGTGTATATAGTAATTTGTTATTTATGCTTCAGTTGCGTCTCTTCTACTTTAACACACAGTAACAAACTGTGGTACCTTGTTCATTATTTGTTATTAAATATACCCTTGATGTAGGATGTTCGTGGTCCTCCCTTTTTATTCTCTGACACTCATGCTCAACATATCTGTTTTGTGGCATGTTTGGTTTTGTTTGCTAGCAACATTGGCTTTTCATGGACTTGCCAGTGCCGACGGCCATGTTTTTGCCGTTTTTCAGTATTTTGTTAAGAGACATGATGGGGTTTTTATGTTCTTCTAGATGTCTAACTGCGTTTTGTCATCAAGTCCAGACATTGTGTGTTATGGGATTGTTCACATGTAATTATTTATGTTTGACTGCCTGGTCTGCTATTGAAGTCAGATCATCAGTCTAGATAAGAATTCTCTTCAGAAAGTGAGTAGATAAAACCAGTAGAACTTTGCATTACTTACCACATATGTGCTAAGTACTTAGCAGCTGGGAATATCCCAGGACTGGTACTCCATACAAAGTCTGAAAACAAAATAGACCACCCGCAAATAGACTGAAAAGCCAGACAACTTAAACTTACAGTACCAGCTATGGAGTGTTCAATGGATCCCAGAATAACCAACTCCTTTGAAGCTCCATTAGAAAGAATGAGGGAACCAGACCCGATCCTACTGGTTATATTTTAACATAACCTATAAACACATACGAATATGCAAAACCCGAATTTGTGCAAATAGAGCACAACATATACAGGGCAAAGGAAAATAACCATCCATAGTCCTGTAGAAACTTCTCCTGTGGAAAGGGAGAGCTATTTCAAGGCTATGATCTAAATCTGGTGTTTATTGTCCCCAAATTCTCAGAGCTTTGTATGAAGTACCAATAGAAAGAATGAGTGTGATGACAGTCACTTTGAACTTGGGGTACATGGACCTAGAAACTCATTTGGGAGGTACAGGCCTGATGATCTGAATTGTTTCCCTGCCCTCTCCAATGTGGAAGTCACCATCTACCGACAGTTCTAGGTGCAAGGTGTCTGCGTGGTACGAATGAATACTGTTACTGTTATTATCATTATTGTCTATGTTTATCTGTTACTATCTGCTATTGTCCTATTGATCTGATTTGTTGGTATGTTGCGCAATGCATCTTGGTGACCAAAGTAAATCCCTTTATCTGTCCCTAGTCTAATTATGTCACAGACTGCGCCAGGCAGTGATTCCTGAGCTGTGGCAGCTACATGTCAGGGAGGGATTCCCATTGACCGCTAGGCCCTCTTGGCACTGTATATATTTACCTTATTAAATGCTCAGTTGAGTCTGACTGTCCTAACCTCAAGATCTGTGTGTTAACTCATTTCTGGGGAATGCTATCACCAAGCTTTCAGCATCATTAACAGATGTGACCCAGTTGGGGTAAGAACATCTGTTACAATGTGGGAACCAGGCATAATCCTACTGTAACAAGGCACCTCAAGAATGAGACAGTATTGATTTTACTGCTGATGCAGTCATTCTCAAGATGGCCTCAGAAAGGCTGTATTAGCACCTGAAATGGTGCTATCTGTTCCTTGAATAAAGGTGCCTTGTTGGCATTAAACACAATTTCAGACCAGGCTTTCCCTTTCAGCTGTAGTGAGCCTGCTGCAGACATAGACAGCCCGCTTCCTAAATCTTCGTTGGTGAAGTTAAGCCGACACATCCCTGGCCATACTTTCGTTGTATGTTTTGTCACTCTTATTTTCTGGTGACTGGACAATCACTTCTTGCTTTGGTCTATTTGACATTGTACTAAACCATGGGGATGGACAAGAAGTCCTTCTTTGTGTGAGCAACATAGCAAAATAGTGGCCCAGTGACACTTGTGCACTGATGTCGCAGAAGGTTGGAGAAGTCCTTGGTAGAGTAATGATAATAATAAGAGGTTGTTGGAAAAGATAAGCCATAAGAATGTAGCTTATTTTAAACTGTATGCCTAATGCATGTGCCTTGGACATCTTCAGGTTTCCTTTTCTAATAACCCCTATTCACTATTGCAGTGGTTCCCAATCCTGGTTGTCAAGTACCCCTAACAGGCATGCCATTTACCCTTGCCACACTATCATTCTGATGATGCCCCTTTACCACCTTCTTACTCCGATGATGACCCCGTACCACAGCGCCACTTGAATGATGCTCCTGTACCACTTTGTCATTCTGGTGATGCTCCATTACCTCTTAATGATGCCACGACCAATGACTAGTATTCTGTGGCTTTAAATATCTGCTTTTGGCGTTCTTCCTTGCCCTTTTGTGGTTTTACAATCAGCACATCATTTTGTCTGGGTTCCTGGTGTTCTGTTTTTTCCTTTGCTTGGTTACTGGCAGTCCGTCTGCCTCCAATCCTTCACGTTGACTTGGTTAATGACTGTATTTCTTCTACCATTGAACATCCTTGTTTTCTCCTTCCTCCTTTTTCTGTTTAGACCAGCCACCTATGGACCTGTTATTTATGCCAGGTCTCCTCCTTTACTCTGGGGTTCTGCATTTCGGGTCACTGGGCAACTGTGACAGCAGGAAGCAGAGAAGAACAGCACATTTTACAAGGATAAAAATGGCATCTGCAACTTGCTTCTCCAAAGCATACACTCCATATTCTTCACATTGTGGAATTTTAGCCATTCTCATATTTAAAATTAATTTCTGATTTTTTTTTTTCATTTTTCAATCCATTCTTTAAAGTCCTAAGAATTCGTTGCATCTAATATTTTATGGTAAATTCAAAGATAATTCCAAATATCTACTACCTTCTCCATAGAATAGATTGTCTTAAGCATTTCTCTATTCTCTATTATTTTCTCCTCCTTGAAATATAATTTTCCCTTTTGTTTATATAGTCACTATTGGAAACTTCCTGCCCCTTAACCTAAAACATTCTTTTGATTATGAGAAACGTCTCTTTGTTTAGGGGGTCTCTCTAGTGTTTCTTTAGACATCTGGCACTCGAACGGTTTAAAGGGATGAAGAAATACCCGTCTTTGAAGAGAATTACTTTCTTCCAGATCCTTTTGGTGGGTCACTGGTACATTATTAGGATGAATATGTGTATTGTGGGAGAATTAAGACGTGTACCCATTATCTTTTTTTAAGGTCTGTAAATCAATTGGCAATTTTCTTTTCCTATGGATCAAACACAACCAGGTGCCGGTTTTCTTGGAAAAAAAGAGGAACGTAGTCACTAAACGTTGAGTTATTTGCCCTGTATACAATGCGTGCTCTTCATAATAACCACAGAGAACACATAACATTGCATTACTGTTTCCAAAATCTAGCATAGAAATATTCTGTGGTGCAAAATGAAATATATATGATATACAAAGAATTGCTGCAAAATCCAGTCAGGAAAGAATGAACATTGGAAATGATGGTGCTGCAGTTCCAGGCCTTGTGCCAGGAAGTAGGCCCAAGTGCTTCCAACAAGAAGCACAGTGAGGGAGATATGGTAGAGGCAAACTAAAGTCGTCGATCCTCTTAATCCAGCACTCAGGCTAGGCGTTAGACACTTTAAATACCCTATTTATTTTGTGGAATCCCTTTTTGAGAGGAGCCATTTAATGGCTAGTAAAACTCATTTGAGTTTTGCATAGGAGGAACCATATTGGCTCCTCTTCTTATCCTTCACCCATATAAATCATCAATGTAGATGCTCTCTGGTGATTTTCATAGCTTATGAGATATATGGGTATTTTCTTCAATTTAAAGACCAACAGGAAAAAGACTAATCTTCATCATCAGCTTAATGTTTTGGAGATTTACACTTCCATCTTTTTCGCTCAACTTTAATGACCACAGATTAATGCAATCTCTCCTCCTCAATACGCCAGGATGTTGGGACAATGGTTTCTCTTAGTTCTGTGGTAGGTAGAATTTATGGTTTGATTATACAGACATGGGTCTCATAACTCATGACTCAAGACCCTCTAAAATGCTTAGACTGACACTCATGTGCTTATGACTCATATTGGTGACTACAAAGTGTGTGTTAGCAATGGCTTCCGGTATTTACCATCTGTATGGAGGTTCGAGGTCAGATGTCTGGGACACACCAGACAAGGACATCAAGTCAGTGTACATCAGCATTCACACCGACCTGTGTGATCGTAAGTCTACTGCCCAGACCTACTAGGGTTTCATTAAAAAAAAATTGTAATTATTATTTGTAGAAAGATAAATAAAATTTGAAAAAGTTAGAAATCAGGAATTTGTGTTCCTTATTCTAGGTCGCAAAATACTCTGTGCACCATATTGCCAAATGTATTGGGACGCACCCTTAATTATTGAATTCAGGTGTTTCAATCAGACCCATTGCCAAAAGGTTTCGGGTCTTCGAGAACTTTGGGAACTAGGTCCTACCAACGGCTCCTTATGCAATCTGGCATTGCCTTCTGACATAGCTAATAATAATAATATATTTTTTTTAAATTACACTGTATAGTTATTAACTATAACATATACAATATGGACAAAGTTATTGGGACACACCTCTTAATTATCGAATTCAGGTGTTTCAATCAGACCCATTGCCACAGATGTATAAAATCGAGCTCCTAGCCCTGTAGTCTGCATTTACAAAGATTTGTAAAAAACATGGGTCGTTCTGAAAAGCTCTTTTTCTATTCCAGCATGACTGTGTCCCAGCACACAAAGCAAGGTCCATATAGACAAGGCTGGATGGTGTTTGGCGTGGAAGAACTTGACTGGACGCACAGAGCCCTGACCTCAACCCCATCAAACACCTTTGGGATGACCAGGAATGGAGATTGTGAGCCAGGCCTTTTCATCCAACATCAATGCCTGATCTCACAAATGCTATCCTGGATGAATGGGCAAAACGTCCCACAAAAACACTCCCAAATCTTGAAAGGAATATGTCCCAGAACAGTGCAAACAGTGCTTTGCGTCTACATTTCCCATGAGGCTTAGCCAATCCAATGAGTGGGCGAGCATTATGGGAGATGTAACCCCAAAACATCTGGAGGGCCGATGTTGCTGACCTCTGTTTTAGACACTTACTTTTGAATTCCCATCTACTTTGTATTTCACATTGCAATGAACTGCCTGCCCAAAGGCAAATGCCGACCATGACATTGGAGTGTTGTCCAATTCTCTACTAATGACGGACAGCAATAAAACAGAGCATTGGAAATGCTGTTCACATTGTGACAGTGCGTTTCTGTATCCGAACAGAAGAGCATTCTATCTTTTATCTCTGTTTCTGTCTGTTTGATCGTCTTTCTCTTCAATCCCCTTCCTTTAACCTTTATCTCCGTCTTTTTATCATCAAACAAACAGCCAGACCTTTAATTCTGTGGTTAGAACGCAATATATAAAGCATGCTGACATGGGCAAAAGGTCTAGCTGCCAGCTAGTTCATTTAAAAGAACACTATCACCTCCATAAGCTATAACTAGATTACTCATCGTTACAAATCTCTCCAGTAAGTGTCCTTGGCAAGACACCTAACGGTACATACTCGCCACCCAGGACATACTTGAAAACGAGAGAAATCTCAATGTATCCTTCCTGGTAAAATCCTTTCTCAAAAAAAATAAAAATAAAACCATCTTATAAAACACGTTATAAAACACCTGCTGCTGCTTTTTTTTCTTTGCCTGAAGTAACTGCATGTAAAAATGAAAAATAAAGTTATGGCTTTTATCTCCTGTTTCTGTTTTATGGATTTCCCCACGATGCAACATTTACAAAAGTCATATGGTGAGTTTTACATTACAGCTTTTACAGTATTTAACAGTCAATGGGGTGGATGAGTGAATGTCTATATAAGGCTGCAGTGGGCTATTGTGTGGTGTATGATACCTGAGATAAGAAATAGCAGCTGAATGAGATAAGACAGGGATGGGCCTGGTGATGTCCTTTGAATACATCCCACACAATACAATGATTTGAGTCGGTTTTCATGACTCCAGACCCATAGACTCCATTCAATGCCACACAGTGAGGAACAAGTGTAAAGATACTGTAGGGGCCCCCTAGTACCCTACTAGGGGGGCAGTTTACAACACATAAGATCACACAGTGGATGCATCCAGTGAAACATATAGAGTAAAATATTTCCTTTGCTAAACATACAAGAGAAAAACAAAGCACATGTAAGAAATCAGCAATATAAAATAAATATTTTTGTTTTTGATGGTAGTGGGTGTCTCTTTAAATAGTCCTACATGGAAGATACTTAAGGGCCTATTCACTGAACACTGAACTTGCCACCCTCTTGCACCGAAAGGTGAATTTCACCGTTTGTTGCAATTTCAGGGCATTTCGTCTATTCACTTAGCTGTCAATTCGCCAAATACTGTCAAAAAACAGTGTAGTTCGCCACAGTTCGGCGGTCTTTAGCGGCAGCAAAATTGTCCCATAAAGAAGTAATGGTTAATCTATTCACGGAACGCTGAACTACACAAAGTGTCGATGAAACGCCCTGATATTCAGTGTGCCAGATTGACAGGTTCAAACAGGCAAATTCCGTAGGATTCAATATAAAAACCTAATATATATACCGGTATATTTTTTTGTAAAGAATGTTTTTTTTTCATTTTCAGTAAAACCCCTTTATATTTTTTTAGAACACCTTTTTGTATAATTTAGACAAAATTTTTGTTTTGCCCCAATTTGTTGAAAAGCCATTTTTTTAATTCTGTAACAGACCTTTTAATTATTTGTTAAAGGACCTTTTTTATTAACTAGACACATTTTAATACATTTTATTGGTTTAAACACCTATTAGGAAAATAGGAGAGTTACGTTTTATATATTTTTGGAATCGCCGAAGTGCGCCAAAGTGAAATTTCACTGCTTTATGAACAGACTCTTTGGTGCAAGCCCCCTTGAGCAAGGTTATAATTATTGATCTCAAAATGTGGTGGCTCCAAAACTTCAGAAACAATCGTAATCTGAGAATCCTAATAGGCAGACATGATAGAGAAAAAATTGTCACAATGACAAGGTGGAGTAATATAAAAGTCTATTATTTTTAAGACATAAATCTCACAGTTTTAAATGCATTTGATACTAAAGCAGAGGGACGTGCCTGAAGAAAGAGCATAATGCGCCATGGGACACATTGTACTATGGCAGAATACCAGGCACAAGCCCGCCACCAGGGCATTACACCCCATGCTGTCATTTATTTGGATGAAGATCTGAGGAGCCATCCTTGTGGAGAGTTTGACTCTAAGTTACGTATTTATGTTTCCATACATGTTTATGTTTCCATATATATGTTTATGTTCCCCGGTTTAACCCCTTCACTACCGATATCGAGATATCTTGATCTGCTGATCTGCAGCCCAAAAGCAAATGAAAATTGTTTGCTGCAAATGAATTTCGTTTGCTTTGGGCTGCAGAAGGTGTCCCCAAAGTTTTAGCCCTGTGGGCATAATGCCCAAAGAGCTAAAACTATAAAATCAGCTGCTCAAAGCTCTGAAATATCGGACTTTCAGCAGCCGATGCAGGAAGAAAAAATAGACCAGCCGCTCAAATCTCTAACTCAATCTGGCAGTAGATGTTGGCATCTACTGGCCAAAAATAGGTTATTTCAAGTAAGAAATACAACAGGTATAAGCTCAAATATCTCTTACTTTATAACTACCGTAATTACTCGAGTATAGGGCGACCCGAATATAACGCGATGGATAGTGATTTATTATGGAAATGAGAGAATACTCAATACTCGAATATAACACGAGGAACAAAATTTTTACTGTACCGGCAAACAATTAAAATCCTTCCAGTTTTTCTTAACACAGTCAGGCTCCCCCTCAGGCCAGGGTGTTCTGCTCTAGAATGATTGCAGTAGTTACTAAGTATGAAGCCACCGGCCACCCATCTTCTTTACTAGCAATTAGATGGCCGGCGGAGGCGAGCGAGGTAAATGGCTGGCTTAAACTGAGTGTGCTCTCTGGACGTGATGGATCCCAACTCTCCCAAATCCAAGAGTTCCTGAAGTGTTTGCAATCAGGGCGCCCGCATTCACTTGAGCGAGACTACCGGAACTTCCAGGAGACTTGGGATCCAGAGCCAGGCAAGTTTTTTTTGGTTTTGTTTCCATGCAATGCAGATGTCTCGAATATAACGCGACCCCCCCCCCAATTTTAAGGTAAGTTTTTGTCACCAAAATCTAGCAGTATACTCGAGTAAAAATGATTTACAAAACCCCTGTTTTTTCGGAAAATCAATTGGTAGTGAAGGGGTTAGTATATTTTTCGATTCTACAAAATAATAAACATCTATCTTGAAAATCAAGAATACTTGACCACTCAAGAGAATACTCTATACATATCTATCCATTTGCCTGACGCCTGTTTGTCTTTCTGTGTGTGTCTATAATTACTTTTTTTGAGGGCAAAAATTCCCGTTTAACTAATCTACTTCTAGACTGAACATAATCATTCTTATCAGCAAACTAATTCGTTAAAGGCTTTACATCTTATTAAAAAAAGAACCCCAACACACGTTTTCCTCATTAAAATCAAGTCCTGCTAGCTCAGAAAGATGTCTTTGTCTTTTTGCAAGTTTATTGACCTAACTCTTTAGCAAACATCAGCATTCGTACAGTGACTCACTCCCCCATGCGTCTGTTTTTAAGTGATCCAGTGACCACTTAAAAGATAATGTAAGTATCTAAGGATGAGGCTCGGAGATAAACCGTCTTGTGGGTTTCCAATAGGCCTAGATTTGTATCTGCTTTTTATGTATCAGCATGTTCCCCCGTCTGCCCAGCTTAGATTCCACAAAGTGTTTATTTATACCCCCCCTTCTTTATTTTGAGCTCCGAAAATATAATTCAAACGTTGGTTGACATAACCTTTGTAGTGATGACACTTTATATACAAAAAAAAGTGGATGCAGCTCATTTTTTCGCTTGTATACACGGCGTGGTCGATTCGCCGCTTGACGACAAGGATGTCGAACCTCACCAAATTTTTTGAAGTACGACAAAAATAAAAGTTCACGCGCTGATTTGTATCAGTAGACATACCTGTGGCTAAGCATTTACATTAATACCACTTTGATCTGACAGGATCTTCGAGAGAGCCGTCAGCTCGTGAGGTTTTTTAGGACAAAGAACATTTTAAACGAAAACAACTTGAGTATTTCTACCTCCCAGAAAGATCTTTTGAGGACATTTGCAGCTCCGCTTACAAGACGTAAACTGGGTAAGATCACTGGAAATGCTCCCTCCTCCGTCCCTATTTTCTGAAATCGCATTTTCCAGCTCGTTATCTTATATCTAACTTACACATTCTGCAATAATATCATTAAAAAGAAACATAGACAGGGTTATTCGAAGAGATCCGAATTGTGGCTGGAAGGTAACCGAGCAGTGAAATTCAGCGTACGCTTACCTTTCCTGGCCATTCGGCTATTCAGAGAGCAGGCAGTTCGCCAAATGTTGGCGAATTGCCTGCAGATACGGTGCCTGTTCATTGCCTGTTCGAGGACAGTGAAATCCCCATAGAGAAGCAATGCTTCGTCTACTCAGAGAACAAAAACCAGCAGTGAAAAGTTGCCGAAATGCCCTGCTGTTCGATGGTTTCATTCGGCAAGTTTATTCAGGAGAATCCCATAGGCTTCAATGCTAAAAATATTCCCGTTTTAATTCAATATCTAATAAACCGTTGATTATAATATTCTGCAGTAAAAAGTCTCTTTATGTATAGATTTTTTAGGATCTTTTAGGCATTTTTCTTTTTCTTTTTTAATCGTTTTTTTCTTTTTTCTGTAACAGCCCTTTTTATTATCATTCATTGGATCTTATATGTAAATTTCAGACATCTTTGTTCTGTAGTTTCTTTGCAAACAGCGTTTCACTTTTCAAACATTTAAGCGTCCTTTTTTTTTTTTCGCTCCATTGGTCTGCGGTGTCGGCTTTTCCGGCGGCTGCTCGGGTTTCTCCGGCGTGTTCGGTGGGGTTAATCCAGATGTTTTTATGGGTTTTCGCAGGTGTGCGTTCGCCGGGTTTTGCGGTGCGGGTTTGTGGCAGCTTTTCCCTGTACTACGACGGCCCTGTGGTGCTTGCGGAATACAGCGCAGGGTCGCCGAAATGGGATCCCCGAATTGCACCGAATTGAAGAGAACGAAAAGTCACCGAACGTGCAGTGATTTTTTGATTCTCTTTGAATAACCCTGTATACTTTGAACTTTATCAAGGCACATCTTAAAACACCAAGATAAGTACTCTTATAATATATATTAAATATATCTTTTTAGAACTAAACTAAAGGTTTAAACCCTAATAGTATTTTTTTTTTGGTTCTGTATCTCTGTAAATTATTGCATTATATTACAGATACCCGTGGAGGTCACACATGCTTCTAAAATGTTGTTATGGGGGGTTTATTATTCTTTTTGCTATGCTTTTAGTTTCTATGCATTCAAATAATCACTATTATAGCTGAAATGGCCCTGTGCTCTTATAGAATGTATACATTTTAACAATTGGTTTTAAAAGCTATTATTTTTTTTGCTGTCAAATGGAAATATGGAGTAAAAGAAAGATCTGGTAAAATGAAACAAATAACACAAAATATAAGGGGTTATTGAGAGAGCACGACATTGTTGCTGACATTTCTGTGCTCTCTCGTTCCCCGCAGTTCTCGGCACTTCGGGGAATCAAAGTTCCCCACATTGCGTTGAATTCAGCATTCACCGCAGGGTCCTTGGAGTGCAGGGAAAACCTGCCTCAATCTCGCCGAACACCTGCTGGAAACGCCGGAAAAACCACGCCGGAAAAACCCAACGAACTGCTGATCACAGCGCAGACCAGCCGCCGGAAAAATCAGAAAAGCTGACGAATAGGGTAAAACCCCCCAAAAAAAACAGTATGCTTGAAAGTTTCAAAATTGAATCGCTGTTTGCAAAAAACTACTGAACGGATATGTCTGGAATTTACATATAAGATCTAATGAATGATGATACGAAGGTCTGTTATAGAAAAAACGATTAAAAAAAAAACGGAAAGAAAAACTTGCCGAAAAAATCCCGAAAAATGCCTAAAAGATCCTAAAAAAAAAAATCAATAAATAAAAGAGACTTTTTATTGCACGTTAAAATAATAAATGGTTTATTACATATTAAGTAATAAACGGGGATATTTTTAACATTGAAGCCTATGGGATTCGGCTGAATAAACCCGCTGAATGAAACCACCGAATAGCAGGGCATTTCGGCAACTTTTCACTGCTGTTTGTTGTCTCTGAATAGCTTAACCATTGCATCTCCATGGGGGATTTCACTGCCTTCGAACAGGCACCATACTGTCTGACAGTTTGTCAAAATTTTGTGAACTGTCTGCTCTCTGAGTAGCTGAATGGACACGAAATTGCACCGTACAGGGAAATTCATGTTCGGTGACATTTCGGGGCCAGATAGGCTCTCCCTGAATAACCCCTATAAGGTCTATAACAACTTTGGCTGTCCAGATGTTTTGGAACTACATCTCCCATGATGCTCAGCCAGCATAACTGAGCATCATGGAACAAGTAGTTCCAAAACATCTGGAGGGCCACAGCTGCTTTTCCCTGATCTACAATGATAAGTACTGAAGCAGACTTGTAAAAGATACATTGTAGCAGAGTAGCATGGGGTGATAGTGCAGTAATCATATTTTTTTTCTTTTCATGGTAACATTGTTTCACTGCAACTTCCTCCTTTATTGTTCTCATTTATTTTTAGGCTGCTGAAATAGCGAGCTACATAATTTTTCCTTCGGGTGTTTTAATGTGTTCCTCTCATAATACAGGTACTGTTTCTGGAAATTCCCCGTGTAACACGTCAACTGATCTACAAATAAAGGGACAATACTCTGTATTATTATATCCCCAGCGCACAAAACGGTTCTAAAGTGAAGAGTTTCCTGGCCAAGATCCTGTTAATGACTGCCAAACTCCAAATATCTGCATTTCTGCACAGAGTTGCAGTAAACGTGATTCCTGTTTTCTCATAATACCTTGAAGTTGCTGCACCGATAAGTGCATTTAAATTTCTAACTGGTTGTAGCTGTGAAAGCATTCCACAGCATTGGCCCTGTGTCAGCTAAGAACAATGTCCTCAAGCATAGGGGCAATCGTCTACACGGTGTGAGCACTCACTCTTATCTGAGTTTTAACACGTTTGTGAGCTTCCTCTTCCAGCTCTGAGGGGAATTCGGAGGGTTAATTCAGCCATCCAAATGTTGGGGCTTAGTTCCATCCAGAACCTCAGCTCAGGGAGGCCTCAGCTCAGGTTTGAAGGCTTGGAGACCTTTGGGAACCAGCCTTATCCAATGGTACACATGTACAAATCCTTCCTGCACTGAGAGCCACTGGATTGGCTGTAGTGCCCATCCCCCCTGCGGTCACATGTCATTTTGAGCTTGAAGCATGCCATTTCCTTGAGAGATCGGAGGGAAACCAGCTCTGGATTCAGGTGAATTTATAAAGGGACTATAGGGTTAAAACAGGAGTGGGAAGTGCAGAGGGGATCAGGAGGGGTTAATATTTAACCCCTCTTTTTCCGCCCCCTTCCTGGCTTAACTCAGTCTAAAATATCCCTTTAAACCAGTGTTTCTCAACTACGGTCCTCAAGTCCCCCTAACAGGTCAGGTTTGCAGGATATGTGGAGCACAGCACAGGTGATATGATTTGGCAATCCTTAAAACCTGACCTGTTAGTGGGTCCTGAGGACCAGGGTTGAGAAATACTGCTTTAAACTATCAGGGTTATTCAAAGAGATCCGAATGGCTGCCGAAAGGGAACCGAAAGCTGAAATTCAGCGTACGGTTTACCTTTCCTGGCCATTCGGCTATTCAGAGAGCATGCAATTCGCCAAATCTTGGTGAATTGCCTGCACATACGGTGCCTGTTGGAGGGCAGTGAAATCCCCATAGAGAAGCAATGGTTCATCTATTCATAGAACAAAAAACAGCAGTGAAAGGTTCCCGAAATGCCCTGCCATTCGGTGGTTTAATTCGGCAGGTTTATTCAGGAGAATCCCATAGGCTTTAATGTTAAAAATATTCCCGTTTTAATCCAATATCTAATAAACCGTTGATTATAATATTCTGCAGTAAAAAGTCTCTTTATTTTTAAATTTTTTAAGATCTTTTAGGCATTTTTCGGGATTTTTTTGCAAAATTGGATCTTATATGTAAATTTCAGACATTTTCGTTCAGTAGTTTCTTTGCAAACAGCGTTTCACTTTTCAAACATTGAAGCGTACTGTTTTTTTTTTCTTCACCTCCTTCGTCTGCGGTGTCGGGTTTTTCCGGCGGCTGTTCTGCGTGTGATCGGCTCCTGCTCGGGTTTTTCTGGCGTTTTCGGCAGGTTAATCCAGATGTTTTTGCGGGTTTCGGTGAGCGTTCGCCCTCGTTTTGCGGTGAGTTTTCGGCGGGTTTGCGGCGACTTTCCCTGCATTATGGCGGCCCTGTGGTGCTTGCAGGGTCACCGAAATGGGATCGCCAAATCGTACCGAATTCAAGAGAATAATATATATTAAATATTCTTTATAGAACTAAACTAAAGGGAGAATTTGGAGGGGAGCTTTATTTTTACTTTTTTTCTATCTTTTTATTATTTAATATTATTAATTATTATTTATTTATCACCAACCGTTTCTGCAGTGTTTTATACTAAAGAATGTGGAATTAAAAGATCAAAAATTACAAATATGGCCGCCAGACACAAGAGATGTAGTGGCAGAGGCCCCGGCTCAGATGAGTTTACAATCTAGAGGAGTTGGAGAGAAGGAGAACAAGAGGAGTTACCGTCTTATTAGTTGTCTGGATCACTAGTACTACCATTTTTTATCAGGAATAGTGAAGGTCATGGTGGATAAGCAAGCTCTGAAACCTATAATGATGTGGGAAGAGGAGGTATGGAGAGGGATTAGTCAGGAATGTGATATGCTAATGTGTCAGGTACTGTATGTTTTTAGGAGATAAAGTGTATAAGTGGAGTGTTTTATTTCAGAAAGGACCAAGTTGTTCTAGCATTCAGATCAAAATAACATGTTCAGTCACTTCAATTTCATAATCAAAATGATGTTTACTTTGTTTAGCTATCAATGAGTGGATTATGTTTCCCCTTCTTCTACTACATTCTTGTATCTATAGTTTGGACTTTGAAAAGTTGTTTTTCAGAAGGACCCTTTCTTATGTGGTGAGCAGAAATGCCAACATTGAGAAGCACAACCCAGAACATGAAGTGAATGCTGCGTCCGCAAAATGCATACATCATGTTATATCATGTGAAAATTTATATTTTAGAGGATTCAGTTGCACCCCTACTGTGTGAAGCTCAACACTGCATCAAAGAACCCCAAAGTCCGTAGGTCCTAACTTAAATGTTCAAATAGGAGAGCTTCTGAGGCTTTATTACTTGCAACGCAGCAAAGTATGCTTTTGACATCTCTCCTGGTGTTGAGGACCAAGGGAGATGGTGACATCATAATAACTCTAGGTGCTGGAACCCAAGAAGAATTGAGGAAAGAGCAAACTCTGGTTTCCATGACTCCAGAAGGTAAACTGAAGGTGAGACCCTGTTTCTGGCTCAGAAGCAGAGCCATGGGGATCTTTGTGATATTTATTTTTCAGGTGGTCCTTTACTTCAACCAGTTCACTGCAAGGTTTACCATCTAAATCTCCTTTCTCCTTAGCTCATAAGATGCTTATAGAAGGAGTTTGGCACAAACATCCCTATTTAGTAATAGTATAAAACATAAAATGATGGCTCTGTGTTACACAGCTAGTGCTGCTGATGAGCTTGCAATGCATCCCGTTAGCTGGAGTCACTTGGAAGGTGAGCTTGAGATAGGTGGGTTGGAGTGGTGGGATGACCACACCTGGTGGTGGTCTAGAGCAAGGTGGAGGAACCTTGACCCTCAAGATGTTTTAGAATTACATTTCCCAGTCTGGACTGTGTGGTAGCCAATCCATGAGTGAAAGTGATGTTTCATGCTCCCCGAACCACTCTTGCACAATTTGAGCTCGATGAATCCTGGCATTGTCATCTTGGAATAAATACAATAGACAATGGCTGTATAGGGAGATGTAAGAAAAATAGGAGAAAACTAACAAATTGCAACCAAAGTGAAGTAACACAGAAAGTGTCAGTCATTCATCAAACCTACACGGGGGTAGCCCGAATTTAATACAAACAGAAAGCAAAGGGGGGAATGGTTAACTTGTTCCTAAGGTGGTTTATAAATCTAAAATCTAACTTTTATTTGATACGAAAAAATGAATACACAAAAAACACAAAGAAAAAAAGGTGGAAAAAAGTGGCAAAAAACACAAAAAGAGAGAAAAGTCTGTGCAGAGAGACTCCAAAAATGGGCTATATCACCTTTGGGGCTAGGCAGTATCTCTTCCAGCTTTTTATGTATCAAAAAAAAGTTAGGTTTTATATTTATAGACCTTAGGTTCAAGTTAGCCATTCATCATTTTGTTTAGTTTTTCCTCTAGGAATATACCCGTGCCATCAGGGAAGAAAAAAATCATTTGATGGCAAAACCTGCTCATTCAGTAAATTTATGTTGTCAGCTGAGCACATTTTTTGCTGCCTGAATTTTTTTTTGCTGCGAGCACCGGAGCCTGCACCCCAGCCAGCACCCAAGCCTGCACCACAGCCTGCTACACCTGGCCCACAAACAGTGGATGAGGAGTCCATGCAACAGCCAATTACATTCATTGATAACCTGGAAAAACAACAAGGTGTGTGGCTATGTGGACCAAGGTTCCATTCTGCGTTTATATGCTCTGGGGCCTGAACAGAGACTGGTTCGGTGGGAGATTCAGAGAGGGGGTTCAACAGAATAGACAACCAGATACAGTTAGACAGGGGGGAGCTTATAGCTATAATTTACGGGCTCATCTCCATTACGGAGATATTGATGGACCAGCAGTGGGCAAGCCCATCCATACTCATGCTGCCAACACTGCCACCGCTACCAAATCCGCCAGAGCTTGCCATCCCAGTGTCCAGACTAGTGATGAGCCGAACACCCCCGTGTTCGGTTCGCATTCGAACTCGAACAATTTCAAAAGTTCGAGTTTGAACTCGAACCGAACTCAATGCAAGTCAATGGGACTCGAAAGTTCGATTTTTAGAGTGCCCTCCAAGAGGGCATATGTGCAAGATATTTGCCATAAAAGGTGTATGGGGGTACGGGTAGTGCCCTGGGGGACAGGAAACAAGGACAAAAAGTTTTAAAAAAAAGTTTTTAAAGGAACAGTGAGTTTTCCATGAAATAAAGGTTAAGAATAAAAACGAAAAATTCCTTCAAATATCGTGCCTAGGAGGTCCCCATAACCTGCCTGTGAAGTGGCGGATTTGTAGGATATATACAAACATTTAAAAACAAAAAAATGACATTTCAAATTACGGTAAATGGTTTTCCTTTAATCTATTCATAAACAACTGCTTGGGCGGCAGTCTGTATGAAAAGAGGAGACATTTTCGTACATGCAGAACAAGTTTAGTGATTTTTGGGCTAAATTGCAGAAACTGCAGAAGTGGCCAAAATAGTGAAGAACAAAAAGACAGCATTCAATAATTATAAAAAAACTCAGAGTGAAGAAGATAGGCAAACCTATAAGATTAGGCAGAAAGAGGCAAAGCAATTTATAAGAGCTTCCAAAGCACACGCAGAAGAGAAAATAGCTCAGTCAGTAAAAAAGGGGGACAAAACATTTTTTAGATACATAAACGAGAAAAGAAAAGTAAAACAAGGATTAGTTAGATTAAAAACAAAGGAAGGAAGGTATGTAGAAGAGGATAAAAGTCTCGCTGATTGCCTCAATGAATATTTTTGTTCAGTCTTTGCAGAAGAAAAGGAAGGAAAGGGACCTCAGTTAGGAGGAAACACTAACGAGACAATTACATATCAGTTTACAGAGGAGGAGGTTCTACAGCAGCTGTCTAAAGTAAAGACAAATAAGTCAATGGGGCCTGATGGAATCCACCCTAAATTATTAAAAGAGCTCAGTGATGTAATAGCAAAACCGTTAACAGATTTATTTAACCAATCCCTGCTAACGGGAGTCGTCCCAGAAGACTGGAAATTAGCAAATGTTGTGCCCATTCACAAGAAGGGTAGTAGGGAGGAATCTGGGAACTATAGGCCAGTTAGTTTTACGTCAGTAGTGGGGAAATTAATGGAAACCATGGTAAAGGAAAGGATTGTTGACCATCTAAAAACACATAGATTACAGGATCAGAAACAACATGGGTTTATCTCAGGGAGAACATGCCAAACTAATCTTATTGATTTTTTTGATTGGGTAACAAAAATAATAGACACAGGTGGTGCAGTAGACATTGCTTATTTAGATTTCAGTAAGGCTTTTGATACTGTTCTGCATAGAAGGCTTATCAATAAATTGCAATCTTTGAGCTTGGATTCCAATATTGTTGAATGGATTAGGCAGTGGCTGAGTGACAGGCAACAGAGGGTTGTGGTAAATGGAGTTTATTCGGCGCAAGGTCTTGTTACCAGTGGGGTACCTCAGGGGTCAGTACTTGGACCCATTCTATTTAATAATTTTATTAGTGATATTGCAGAAGGTATTAATGGAAAAGTATGTCTTTTTGCTGATGACACAAAGATTTGCAACAGGGTTGACGTTCCTGGAGGGATCAGCCAAATGACAAATGATTTAGGTAAACTAAAAAAATGGTCGGAGCTGTGGCAATTGAGTTTTAATGTGGATAAGTGCAAGATAATGCACCTGCGACGTAAAAACCCAGGGGCTGAATATAGAATATTTGATACAGTCCTAACCTCAACATCTGAGGAAAGGGATTTAGGGGTTATTATTTCAGAGGATCTAAAGGTAAGTAGTCAATGTAATAGAGCAGTAGGAAATGCTAGCAGAATGCTTGGTTGTGTAGGGAGAGGTATTAGCAGTAGGAAAAGGGAAGTGCTCATGCCACTGTACAGAGCACTGGTGAGACCTCACTTGGAGTACTGTGTGCAGTACTGGAGACCGTATCTCCAGAAGGATATAGACATCTTAGAGAGAGTTCAGAGAAGGGCTACTAAAATGGTGTACGGCTTGAAGGAGAAAAGTTACCAGGAAAGGCTTAATGATCTTAACATGTACAGCTTGGAAAAAAGACGAGACAGAGGAGATATGATAGAAACATTTAAATACGTAAAGGGAATCCACAAGGTAGAGGAAGGGAGTATATTTAAAAGGAAACAAAGTAGCAAAACAAGAGGACATAGTCTTAGATTAGAGGGGCAAAGGTTTAAAAGTAACATCAGAAAGCATTATTTTACTGAGAGGGTGGTGGATACATGGAACAGTCTTCCAGTTGAAGTGGTAGAGGCCAAAACAGTAATTGAATTTAAGCAGGCATGGGATAGGCATAAGGCTATCCTAAACAAAAGATAAATCCAGGTAAAGTATCCATGTAATTGGGCAGACTAGATGGGCCGAAAGGTTCTTATCTGCCGACATTTTTCCATGTTTCTATGTTTCTATTATGGTGAAACTTATGCAGGCTTTGGATGAAAGTAACAATAGGTGCTTTAAAATTGGGCCTTTAGTGTCGGCAACAGTGCCGTCACACCGTAACCCCTCTGTGGTATTGTGGAAGAGTGCAGGGTTAGACCCTGCGGTCAAATATTAAATTGATATGAATCTGGTATAGGCGTCAGTGGCAGTGCACCCAAATATTGTGCCTTTGGTGGCAGCAAATGCCTTCACACCGTAAGTAACCCCTCTGTGGTATTGTGGAAGAGTGCAGTGATGGAGGTTTTGGTAATGCAGAAGAGATCCCCGATCTATTCAGTTACATCAGCAGCTATAACAAAACCGGGTCAGCAATGTTTAGGCACTTGTGCTGCACTACTGTATATGGTGAGAATAGGCGCACACCAGTAGCATCAGGAAGCAAACAGAACAGGCAGGGAATACACAGAGAGAATAGTCAAATGGCAGGCAAAGTCGGCAACAGATCGGGTCTTCAGAACAAGCAGGGTCAGTAACAAGTATACAAACTGATTTGGTAAGCTAGCAATGCGGGAATAAAGGCTGAGACACACTGAGCGTGTAGCGACGCACAGTGTAGCGAAGCGAAGAGAAGCAAACATTTTGCAGGCTTGACTTCACTTCGCTCCGCTTCACAGCGTGTCTACACTACATTACGTTTGCTTCTCACCGCACTGGACAGGAATCCATCTTAATATCTCTAATCTAAACAAAGATCAATACCACCAAGAGTCAAGTAGACTATTAAATGATGTTAAAACTTATATTAAACTGGAAAACGATCCCACTGAACAAATTAAACAAACCTTTTTTGAATATCTACAACGAGGTAAAGATAGCGGTATATTGAATGATAATGAGTATCAATATTTGAAGATTAACCATCCACGGATACCAGTTTTCTATTACCTACCTAAAGTACATAAGAATAGTGAACATCCCCCTGGTCGTCCGATTGTATCGGGTATTGGTTCAATCTCCTGTAGGATCTCCGAACATATTGATCACCTCCTTCAACCTTTGGTTCAAATAACCCCGGCATATCTCAAAGACACCATTTCAGTTTTACAATTGATTAGAGATATTAAGTGGGAACCCGGCTTCCTTCTTGCTACATGCAATGTTAATTCTTTATACACAATCATTCTGCATAGAGCAGGATGTGAGGCGGTAGAACACTTCTTGACAGAATCAAATAAGTTTAAAATGGACCAAATACATTATATAATTGAGGGAATAAATCTGATTTTGAAAAATAATTATTTCTGGTATGGGGAGAATATTATTTGCAAAATAACGGGATTACTATGGGGACGAGGTTCGCCCCCAGCTATGCTAACCTGTTCATGGCCCATTGGGAGACCGGTGTGGTATGGGTGGGGCATGGCTGGGGGCCTAACCTCGTCCTCTATAGGAGGTACATAGATGATGTTATTATCGTTTGGCGGGGTGATAGACAAGGATTAGAAGGCTTTTTTGAACATCTTAATAAGAATGAATTAGGGATCCATCTAGACTATAATATAAGTCCAACACAAGTTGATTTCCTTGACCTTACTATATATGTTGAGAATAGTGAATTAAAAACCCACACTTTCTTCAAACCGGTCCAGGTAAATAGTTATATCCCTATCAGTAGTGGCCATCACCCAGTATGGCTAAAAACAATCCCCAAAGGACAATTTATGCGTATTCGCAGAAATTGTACTGATGTAGAACAATATCTATGTCAAGCCGAACAATTAATAAACCAATTTAAAGAGAAAGGTTATGATGATATGTTTCTGGAAGAAATGAAAAAAGAAGTCCTCATACTAAGTAGAGATTCATTGTTGCAATACAGACCATGACGGGTAGAACAACAGGAGAGTATCCCTTTCGTCATGGATTATTATATGAACAATAAATTAATTAAGAAATCCATAGAAAAATATTGGCCAGTTTTGATAAATGATCCAGTTCTAAGCAAAATACTGCCAGAAAGACCTAGAATAATTTTTAGAGGAGGAAAAAATCTCAAAAATAATCTAGTCCGTAATCATATTAAAACCAATGAGAAGCAGGGACCTGAACAATTTTTTGGCCTAACTCCTGGTTTTTATGGATGCGGCCAGTGTATATCATGCCGCAAAACGAGGAGTAATAAAAGGATAATAAAACAGTCTAAATCAGGAACGAGAGGATCTAATTATAAAATTAAAGATCTGATCACTTGTCATGCTAAGAATATAATCTATGTTTTAAAGTGTCCATGTGGGAAACAGTATGTTGGACAAACTTCTAGACCTCTGTTCATTAGAATTAATGAGCATCTTTGTAACATAACCAGGGGCTATATTAACCGTAGCGTCTCTTCCCACTTTAAAGATGTACACGACTGTAATCCTAAAGGATTAATATTTATGGGTATAGAAAAAATTAGACGTGATTGGAGAGGGGTAAATATGAATCAAAAGCTCATTAAAACTGAGATGAGATGGATTTACTGTTTGGATACTCTGGCCCCCAATGGGCTAAATGTTGATTTTGAGGTTTGTCATTTTTTATATGATTAAGTTTTATATTATATAAGTTAATATGTATCTCTGATCCTTGGTGATCATCGCTGTCTGTGTTTATTTAGTTATGTACTATTTAAAACCATTGCCTTGAGATATGACATGAGATGTATGTAAGGTTGTCTGTCATACAGTCATTTATGTATATTTTCTTGAGTACATAGACTGTGGATAATGGTTTGCGCCACTGATTGAACGAGAGATGAGAGATAAGACGCTCCCTACGGAACAGAAACGGACATGCGCAGTTTCAGCCCAATGTGAGGTCCGGAAAAGGAAGTGCGCCATCAGAGGGCACCCATGGCGGCAATGCAACGCAGACCACGGCTTTGGAACGCACACCAGCAAGACACACTGATTAGATTAAATGAAGGACATTATAAAGGGACAGCTGCAATACTGAAGGGCATACCGACTGATGAAACTCGCAGGGAAGCGAGAGAAACGCGTCTCGGTCCAGCCTATATTAGTTTCATTTCTTTTATTTACTTTTAAATACGATTTTTCTGTATTTTATCTTTATTAAAGCTTTTTATAAATCCATCTCGGAAGACTTCATTTTCTTGAAAAGTACCGGTTAGGGGTAGGACCCCCCCGTGGAGTCAAAGTGGTCCAAGGCTTACATACTGAGTCACTCGTAAGGGAGGCTCAGGATCACGTGAGTAATTCGACTTATGGTGATATATACTCCCTATATGAAAGATTTTGTGCTATGTCTATCTCCATTTCTTTTTGAGAGAATTTTCCTGTGATGACAGACTGTTGGTACACGATCAACTAGACCCTGTGAATCGCTTGATGGGACAAAGCCCCCCTTAGAGGCTTATCTGCGTATATCCACGAGCCAGTAGGCTCTCTGTTTGTGAGTGGTTCTATATACACATTCCAAATCTATCATCTGTATGTGACAATATTGCGCGATTATTTTGTATTTTTTATATATTCTAGAGTATATTGCTGATTACAATCAATATCAGATCAACTTGTGGAAGAAAACATCTATTCCATATCCTATTGCGCTCCCAACAAATTCGTTTGTATTTATTTAAGATCTATTGTATCTCCACTCCAAATGCATATTATTGTACCTGACTGTTTTCCAGCAATTACAAATTCAGGTGTATGATATGCTCAAATTTTTTTTATTTTTAAAGAAAATGTTTTACTCTTCAAAACTGTAATTTTAGTTGAGGCACATGTACAGTGAATTGCCCAAAAGAAATTAAACAGCTGGCAATAGTCAGACAAGTGAGGGAGAGATTCTATTCTGCGTCTCCATCTGCAAAATAAAAATGCATTCAGAGCAATGGATGTCATGCCTATTATCCATACATACTGTCACAAGTGTAATGGGCACAATTTACTAGGTTCTGTGAATCTGCTACATATTTATATTTCTTATCATCATTCCTCCATGCATGTAAATACCTTTGTATGTCACATTGACATGTGTAAAATAATACTTTTTGTACTTAATAAGTTGACATAATAGAAGTAATAAAAAATTTAATCAATAAAAGATTGCAGTAATAAAAAATGATCTAATTCTTTAATAAAATTGCATTGTATGAACAACATGTCTGTTTATTGTGTCCTTGTTACATCATAGGTACAGTTTGCCAGTGCCAAACTTTGTGACGGTGATCATTTTGGCAGCATGTATAGTTTAAATAATGCAGAATTGTGCTTACATAGTGGTGGGTAAGTGTCATGTACTGTCCCTTTAAGCAGCATCAGTTAGTTTCAAGATCTACAGTGGGCAATACACACATTAGTAACACATCCATGACTGTACTGGAAAATCAATAACAATAAAGGCTTGTTTGATTTCTAGGTAATAATGTGAGAATCTATGAGTAATAAAGAATAATAGAGAAATAGAGTAATAGAGAATCTACGAGTGAATAAATAAAGAATGTTTTGAAATAAACCTGTTACGTGACATGTTTTCACAAAACATCTTGATCCCTACACACAGACACTGTCTACCTCCACTGCCAGTCTTTAGAATATCTGAAATGCTAAACACAGGACAAATGCACAGCATAAACAAAGTCAAAACAAGCCAAAGTAAAGAACCGGAGCAGATAACCATAAAAAGCCAGGGGTCAGTACCAAAACTGGTAGTCATACAAAGCCAGGAGTCAAAACCAGAATGGATTTTCCAACAGAGCCAGGAATCAAAACCATAACAGATAGTCAGACAAGCCAGGATTCAGAACCAGAACGGATAGTCAGACATAGCCAGCAGTAGGGACACTAGAAAATCAAGGAGAGCAAGGGTTAACACTAGAGAGTAGTCAGGAAACAAAGCCAGAGTCCAAATACTGTATACAAGTAATACTAGAACAGGAATAACATTGAACAGGTTAAACCACGATAGGACAATGAGACTTATTCAGTACTGAGTTTTTAAATCCGGTGGGCATTGTGTCATCATGCCGAGCCCCACCAATAATATCACTAAGTGGCTAGCCAGCGAGCAGTGAGGACAGCGCTGCCGGCCACTGAGCATCTGGGGGAGCTGAGACACATGTCTCATCATTGATTGTTCAGACAGGTGTCGAATGGCAGTTATACGGGACACATGTTGAATGCATTATTGCATCTATATCATACATATAAATATCTCAGTGGGTGCTCAGCAAACAGCTGAGACACATTTGATCAATATATGCAGTCCCAACATGATGGTGTTGTGATGTCCTGGATTGACCATTCTCCAAAGTGGTATGTGAGGTAATATGACCACGCAATCTGGTTTAAAGTCCAAATGCACTTTTGGTGCTACATTTGTGTTGTGCAAGCATCCTTCCTTAAGGCTGCTTCCATGTGCAGCATAAACATAGTCTTAGCTCTCAAAGATATGTCTATATTTGTTGATATAAACTGCAGGATTCTTCCAGGGTACACGGATCTCTATGTGAGTGCAATTGATTGCCTGCAGAACATTAGGAAACCCTCCATTCTCATAAACCCCTGTTTCACAGAGCGTCACCTCTCAGGGGTGGTAGGGTACCCAATGTATTGTTGCACAGCTAGGAGGAAGCGGTGGAGCATGTTTGAAAAGACACGCTGGTTGACACCAGCTAGCTCAGACTGGGATGCTGGAAGTTCCCATTGGCAGGAAGTGCAGGCAGCACAATAATTTGGTCATCTCTGGGACAGATATTTGTGAGTCAGACCTGGACTTCAGATTTGCTTACAGCTTAGCCTGTAACATAGATGGCCCTCAGAATCGGTGACATGCTCCAAAGTGCGCCATGTCTTTTGGACAAGAGGTACCCGTGGGATTCTCTGTGTACTTTCCACCTCCTGCTGGCATCGGAGATGGTTTTGCTATATAGCGATGCACAAGGAGGTAAATTCATGCTATGATGTGTGGCAGATTAGAGATGGGACAGATTAGATCTGTATTTCTATTGTGCTAGGTATATAAGTATCTATCTGTGTCATCTATCTGTATATCTATGTATATATATATATATATATATGTATGGCTTAGATAAAGGCTAAGGGGCGCTGAAGCGGCAGTGGATGGAAGTTTAAATCCCGCGGTTGGGGATAGGTACGGCTGCTATATCTCCCAAGGGCTTTCCCCACCAAACCCAAACAAAAGACAACAATTCACAGAAGTGGAGAAAGCGCCAGTGCGAATCCCACAACCACGGAAAAACACACACTATATATAATCACACCCAATAAAAAGTCACTTGTATGACCATAGGAAGGATACGATTACCAATTCATATGCATATGGCGGAACCAGAATTCTGGTGAACATATGAAAGAAAAAGGACAAAAGGCACACATTGCGCAGTACATATACAGTTGTGTTCAAAATTATTCAACCCCCAATGCTGTAGAGGGTTTTAGGGAATTTAGTGTACATTTGTAATTGTATTCAGAATGAAATCCTACAAGGACTTTTTAAAGAACCATATGCAACTAAGATGAAATCAATTGGTTTTGTAATACAGTAGTAAATGTTTCTTTTGTGAATTCTTCATTGACACAATTATTCAACCCCTTAAAGACTACCACTCTGAAGAACAGAGGTTCATTCAAGTGTTTTCACTCAGGTATTGAAAACACCTGTGGATGTCACGGAGCAGCAATAAAGCATAATAAGCACCAATTAGGCAGCTTTAAAATGACTGTGATACTCACCTCCTTCTAGACATATACTGGTGTGGTTACAAACATGGTGAAGTCAAGAGAATGGTCCAGGAAGACAAGAGAAGAGGTGATTACTCTTCACAGGAAGGGCAATGGCTATAAGAAGATTGCAAAGATGTTAAACATACCAAGAGAGACCATAGGAAGCATCATTCGCAAATTCAAGGCAAAGGGCACTGTTGAAACGCTACCTGATCGTGGCAGAAAGAAGATGCTGACTTCGACTGCTGTGCGCTACCTGAAGCGTAGAGTGGAGAAAAGTCCCCGTGTGACTGCTGAGGAACTGAGAAAAGATTTGTCAGATGTGGGTACTGAAGTTTCAGCTCAGACAATACGGCGCACACTGCGTAATGAAGGCCTTCATGCCAGAACTCCCAGGCGCACCCCCTTGCTGTCTCCAAAGAATAAGAAGAGTCGACTGCAGTATGCCAAAAGTCATGTGGACAAACCACAGAAGTTGATCATTTCATGTATTTTTTACCAACTGATGAAGCCGTTGTCATGGTGAAATGTGTTTTTGTTTTATTGTTGTTTATTAAATTCTTATGGACCATACAAGAAAGTTTTCTTACTGGGTCTAAAGGGGATTGGCGTGTCCTTAATACGCCCAAGTTCATTTACGGAGCCAGTGGATACAACACAGGCTCTACATCACGTGAGTTTGGTATTGCTGCAATTTAAAGATCATCTGCCTATGGTATAGAGTCACGCTATGGTCTTTGTTTGTATCCTTTTCCGCATGATATCCATTCTGCATTTGGAGGGCGTTTGAAGAGGGACGGGGTCATCCCTGAAGGGACCCCTTCCTATAGAGCCTTCCTATAGAGCCTTGAATTGTACAGGCTCTGGCTCATGTGAGTGAACTTCCATATCAAGAATTCCATTATACCAATTGTTTATATGTACTGCGCAATGTGTGCCTTTTGTCCTTTTTCTTTCATATGTTCACCAGAATTCTGGTTCCGCCATATGCATATGAATTGGTAATTGTATCCCTCCTATGGTCATACAAGTGACTTTTTATTGGGTGTGATTATATATAGTGTGTGTTTTTCCGTGGTTGTGGGATTCGCACTGGCGCTTTCTCCACTCCTGTGAATATATCTATGGCTGTCTACATAACCGAAGGGTCCATTTTGCACAGCTCATAGAAACTGCTTGAGTTTCCAAGAAGTAATTAACATCGGTATCTTTTGTCCCTGGGAGGGATATAACAGGTTGCTGTGAAATGGGATTCCTTTGATACAGGATCAGGTTGGAAATGACCCATTTGAGCAAATGGAAGTCCTGTGTCATCTATTCACACCTTCAAGTAGACAGCGCGCCACTAGAGGTATGTGGTCATGTATTCAAAGAAGGAAGCACATCCCTTGATCCCTAGAGAGGGTCCGTGGCAATGAGTGACGTTTTGGGCAATTAAAAATTAATGGAGAAACGCACGGAGCATGCCCAGCCCAAGGCATACTGGGACATGTAGTGCAGGAGGCTGGGCCATTTGTGGGTATTTTTGGAAGGGGCAGGAAACTCTATATATTCTGGAGCATGCCATGTGGCTCTTACAGATCACAGGGGGTTCATGTTCCATGAGGATTTGTCCATGCTGTACATGCTTCTAGCTCCAGCCCCCAGGAGTCGCCGAGAATTAGCTTATTTGACGTGTAAGTAAGGCTCTGTGTTTAATCCCTTTCTTTTATTTGCTGTTTACTGTGTAACTAGCGATTTATTCTATCTATAATTTTTGTAATAAATGCACTGTGATATATATAACTTTTTTCTATATCATAAATAAATATCCATTTATTAAGTTCTGTTTCTGACTGAGTCAATCTATGTTAACTGAAGAGACTGGAGTATTGCTTGTTGTTTTAAACTCGAGTAGCTACGAAATTGTGCGGTCGCTGGGGACAGTTGGGTAAGCGAGGGGGTGGGGATTGTTGTCCACTCAGTCATTATCTGGGTCTAGGATAGACAGATAGTGAGCGGCTTAACCCAGCGTCTTTCGCAGCAGCGTGCCTAGTTGTCGTGACAATGTGTACATGCCTAATTATACCCATTGTGGTATCAACTATGACTCAAAAGTGGAACAGAACATCACAATAAATCTAAAAAGTAACTTTTAATTGAGAATAAACCATTAAAAAGGATAGTAATGAATCTATCCTCAAGATATGCTCCAGAAGGAACCATAAGCACACAAACTATGCTGAAAAATAAAAATGAAAGACATAATAAAGGGTACAGGAGCACTAGTGTAAAGACAGGGCAGCCTAGGAAATTCTTAGCTAAGCTTGAACTGTAGAGGTCACCTGACTACTATCCAAAGACAAGTAGAAGCAGACCTTTGTGGGTCTGTGGTTATAGGAAAGCTAAGACCATAGAGTATGCTGATGTGTCCTTATCAAAAAGGAAAATTCACCATTATTGCAGCTTCCATGTAGCTAGCTATGTTGCGCAGTATGTAACATGTGAATATCACTAGTCTCATCTGTGAGTGCACAAAAGATATGGCATAAAGTCAAGTGCCCAGAAAAACATTGCTGATGCCTAAGCATATTTACACTATTGCATGGAAAATAATGAGAAACCACGTGTTTTGCTGTGAAACAGTTTCTTAAGGAGTGCATCAGAAAATATCAAAGAAACATCAAACATGGTGCATAGGAGAGACAGTGAACAGAGGCCAAGACACCTTTATTTATTACAAATATTAACTCCTTTATGACAAATATTATAGACAAAAAATACAAAATCCACATAAAGGTTAAAAAACATATATAGTGAAATATATATAAAAAAAAATGGGGGGCACCCAAATTCCAATATGTAGTTTCCTTTATTTATTTATTTATGTATAAAGGATTTTACCAGGATGGATACATTGAGATTTCTCTCGTTTTCAAGTATGTCCTGGGTTCAAGAACATTGAATTGTTACAGAGATAGAAAGTAATAAAATGCAAGATATTAAAAAAAAAACAGCACAAATATACAGATTAACAGAAAATAAATATATTCATTATGTTACATGTTTACAGGTGCATTCTGTATTGAGGTATGTTAATAGATATCTCTTAAGGGACTTTAGACTTACTTTCAAGGTAATACACTTCACCAAACTTCACGTTAACTTCTATGTGGATTTTGTGATTTTTGCCTATAATATTTGTAATATTTAAAGGAGGAGCAGAATTGATACATTTTGACAGAGTCTTGTTAGACGAGGCAGTATTTGTGGGTATGATTACTCACAGTACTTTCCTTGCTGTTTTTTTCTTGTTTTTCTGTGCTTTAAATGAGTCTACAGGTTAAGCCCTAATTGAGACTCTAGGCACCCGCCCTTTTCTTTTTTTCTTCCTTTTTTTTGTTGAGTATTTCATATATCTGAAAAAATCTAAATGGGACACTTTCTGACGTCTAAATGCAAAATCAGCTTGAATCTGGAAACCGACCCCACATGTGACTCTGAAGAGCACTCTTTACTTTGAATTGCTTAAAGATTTTCATGTCAAATAAAGCTGTTACTCATATTCTTTTTTAAGCAGTCCGCCGCAATGGTTTAGGGTTAAATCTGGTGCTAGATACTTTTGTATCCCTCTCCTCTTTACTACAAAAGTCAGAGCTTGGCTCTTATGATGAAAAATGACGATGCCAGGAATCTCCTGGCAGTCCGCCACTGGAGAAGAGGAGGGGGATCAGTCTTGTAGGAATGCCACTGAAATATGAGTGTTAAGGATTCAGGAAATAAAAAAGATACTGTATGCTATAAAATGAAGCCTGTTGTTATTAATCTATATGGAGGTTATACAAGAACAGATTCTTCCCAATTTTAGAGCCTTTTGTCTACATTTGTGGTTGACCTTGAATGGTTGTCGAGAGGGTAACTAACCCCCAGAAACTAATTTTTTTTAATGTTAAAATAACTATGGGAAAAGTGATTTTGGGGCTGTAAAATGTGTTAATATATATTTAAATGGGCCAATACCACAAAAAAATGAAATGTTCTTATTGTGTTTATTTTGTTACTGATTTCTTACATAAGTAAATATTTTTCTCTATATGTGTCACTGGGTGCATCCATTGTGTGATCTTTTGTGTTGTAAACAGTATATTTACATCTCTTGCTCCTCACCGTGTGGCTTTGTCCATAGAATGGAGTCTATGGGTCAATCACTGACTCAAGTCATTGTATTGTGTGGGATGTATTCAATGGACATCACAAGGGGGTAGGTTAGAAGTCTTTTAAGATCCCAGTCTTATCTCATTCAGCTAAAATCTATTATTTCTGTTAGCCTCGAACAATAGCCACCTGCCACCTTATCTTCACATTCGCTCCTCCACCTCATTAACTGTTTAAAAAACTAACTTTATTTTTCCTTTTTAGATGCAATTACTTCAAGCAAAGAAAAGAAACAGCAGCATATTTTTATAAGGTGTTTTTATTTGTAATGCACAAGTAATCTAGTTACAGCAAGTGATAGCGTCCCTTTAACAAGCTAACTCTACTTCTGGTGACGAGATGCCATCAATAATTTTTTCAATTCAGTCAAAAATAACTTAATCGTGTTCTTTAGTAAAGATTTATTTTAGTTTAATAAGGGATTTAACGCAAAGTATTTTGTGAGGTAGGCGCATCCATATCGTTAGGTGTTTTGCCCAAGGGCACTCGCTGGTGGTGTCTTCTGAGTGGGATTGGAGTCGGCTTTTCCATTATTGAGATCAGCGACCTAGTGGTTAGGTTGTACCCGCTTCTCGTAAAGTCGAGACTTTTCTACAGTTGTGTTGGAGGGATGTGCTGCACAGGATTTGACTTGCTTCTCCACAGTCGAAGGGTAGAGATGTTACTACTGGACTCCGCTGCCGATATTGTGGCAAGCAAGCATGTACCGTTAGGTGTCTTGCCCAAGGACACTTACTGGAGAGATGCTCTGGCTGGGATTCGAACCTGGGTCTCCACGGTTATAGAGCAGTGATGTTACCTCTACTCCACCCAGCCAATATGTCGATTGCCTACGATTCCCAGAAATCTTTGAATGCAATTGATGGCCAGAGAATCATGGGAGTTGTAGGTCAGCAACATCTGGGAGGCCTGAGTTTGACAGTCCTGCACTAAAAGATGTAGTCACTAAACCCCTAAAATCCGGTTTCACTTCCATATCAACGGCAGGGTTAATGACAAAAATATAATAACTCAATTTTTGCTACACGGATAGTCGATGGAATTAAAATGTGGCTAATGAGCTTTGTTTTTCCTTTGCTGGTGACCATGTCAGCGCCAAGATAGCGCAACTTCACAACTAGGCTGCACCTCATTGTAACTGTTCTTATGGGAGACAACATCACCAATTGTGAATCACACACTGACCTCGCCACAATCTTTTGGTAAGGCTCAAAACAATGTATATACATGGGATTCTCGCCCTCAGGCTCGCTGAGTCTGGGAGATGATACAGTGACACACATCAGCCTAATTAGGCTTATCTCCACACAATCTGCTGGATGCAGACAGACATGAGAAATAATGATGTCATTTGCAGAGGTACTAGACTGTTGACCATATATCCCTTCCAGCCATCATTATGTTCTATCTGAAAAGGCTACTGGGATCTAATTGCATGATTAGAAAACACCAGCTACCTCACAAGTGCTTGAGATAGATAATTACTGACCTGAAAGTACATTTGAATTTTGAAAAAGCAGAGGATTTAGTTCACTGTCTAAAATATTTTCCGATATTAATACCAGTATTTAATAGAGTTTTAAAACTAAGGCATGTCGACTTGTATCAACCTTTTCACATTCAGAAAATGGAAAAACATTAGGATAACATCACCTGTATACTTAACTTCGAAGGGTAGTTTACGGTCCCAATTTAAACAGTTTATTTATAAAGGATTTTACCAGGAAGGATACATTGAGATTTCTCTCGTTTAAGTACGTCCTGGGTTCAAGAACATTAAAATGTTACAGAAATACAAAGTAATACAATGCAAAATAGTAAAAAAAACACAAATATACAGATTAACAGAAAATAAATATGTAGGAAATAGTCATTATGTTACAAGTTTACAGGTGCATTCTGTATTGAGGTATGTTAATAGGGAGCTCTTAACCCCTTAGTGACCGGGCGGTTTTACACAAATCCGTCCTTTAGTGACCGCTGCTGTTTTTACGTTTCTGCTCTGTTTGTGTTTACGTCAAATTTTCCTCTTACTCGTTTATGTAACCCACACATATTTTACACTGTTTTTCTCGTCATTAAATGGACTTTATAAATATACCATTTTTTTCATCATTTCATATAATTTACTATAAAACATTGTGAAATATGACAAAAAAAAATGAAAAAAACACCACTTTTTCGAACTTTGACCCCCAAAATTTCTTATGTATCAAAAACCGTCAAAAAAATTTAATTCCTTAGTAGTTTCTAAATTTAGTTCTGAGTTTAGCAATACCCAATGTTTACATATTCCTCGCTTTTTTCCTTATTTTATGCAACAATAAGTGCAAGTAGCACTTTGCCATTTCCAAAGAGTTTATTTTCAAAACTAGTGCTAGTGACATTGTAACACTGATATCTGTCACTAATTGCTGAATAACCCTCCACATATACAATTTTTTTAAAGTACACAAATCAAGGTATTAAACTTGGGGTATTTTGACTCTTTCCATGCAAACCATTTTACCACAAATCTATGCCAAAGTTTGAGAAAAAAAAAGTTTTGGTGATTTTTTTTTTTAACGCAATTTAAGAATACATGTACTGTGAACTTTAAGGTTTACTGCCAAAAAGCACCCCAAAATATGTTCAGCAACATCTTTTGAGTAAATTGATACCACCCATGTATAGGTATGTCGGGTCATTTGGGGGCTAATAGGCCTTATTGGGGGTGCGCATTTCAGTTTTCCAACTTGGAATTTTCACATTTCGTCATCATGCACCCATGTCCTATTTGGGACATTTTTGAAGCCGGCCAAAGTAATTTACCCCATCAAACCATATATTTTTAGAAAGGGCACACCCTAGGGTGCTTCAAAGAGTTGTATTTTAACACTTTCCATGCACTAGCTCTATGTCAAACTTTCAGGTAGTCACTTTTTGTGTTATTTTTTTCACACACATTGTACTTTAGGCGTGAATTGTCAAATCCAGTTATGGGTTACTGCCAAAAAGCACCCCAAAATATGTTCAGCAACATCTTCTGAGTAAATTGATACCACCCATATATAGATTTGTTCTGTTGTTTTTGGGGTGCTATGCCAATCTTTTGACATGTGCTTGTCAATTTTCTAATTTGACATACAGTATCTTCTTTGCTTATCTTCTTTTTAGGGGCCTTTTACATACCCCAATATTATTAACGTGCATATATTTGGTAAGCTAACACCCCAAAGTATTGTAAATGGAGTGTTTTTATGCCATGGATGCAAACGTTTGCTCCAAACAAATTGGATACTGTTTGGTGGTCATTTTCATTTTCACACCCACATCAGTTTTGGACTGTGATTTAGGAGACACCGTTGTTTGTTACTGCATGAAAACTCTCCAGGTTGTTTTCTGCAAGGTCTCCTGAGTACACCCATGCCCCCATGCATAGGTTTGCCAGGATTTTGGGAAGGTTCAAATACAATTTTTATGACTTTGTCATTGGAGTTGAAATTGAGATTATTTCTTCAGCTAGGCCTATCTTGGTTTTGGGTCTACCGCATACCCCAGTTTGAATTATTGCCAGAAAATTGATTATATTTGTTATGTTGACACCCCAAGGTATTGCATATAGAGTGCTTTGATGCCATGGATGCAACGGTTTTAGCCAAAACATTTGAGAAGGTGTGTGGCGGTAATTTTTCAATTTTCAGATTTTTACGCCCACAGTAGTTTTGGACTGTGATTTAGGAGACACTGTTGTTTGTTACTGCATGAAAACTCTCCAAGTTGTTTTCTGCAAGGTCTCCTGAGTACACCCATGCCCCCATGCATAGGTGTGCAAAGATTTTGGCAAAATACAGCACCAATTGTAGAACATAAAAATGTACGAATAAAATGTAAAAGTCTGGTGCAGTAAAAGAAAAAAAAAAACTAAACTGAACTAACTAACTGGAGTGTGTGAAAAAAATACAAAGGAAAAAAAAATCACAGATCACGCACAGTGTGATATAGCTTGAAACAGTCCAAGACACAGACCGGGTTGTCCAGGGCATTCTGGGCAGTAAAAGATTGTGTCTCTCCTCTGCCCCCTCTGAAACACACCCTGCATCTTTTTTGGGGTTTCTGTTTGCCCTCAGTAGGGGGGATTATAATTAAAATGTGCAGCCCCAACTCTGTCCCCATCACCCGGGGAGCATGTGCATCCTGGTACAAAAACCCCGAAATGACCTGGAGCTGAAACTGTAAAAAGGACAGCGTCACTCCGGGGTTTGCCTTTTTGCAGAGCAAAAGGCATTGTGGGTTGCAATTTGCATCAGGTAAATTGCAACCTTTTTGTACCAGGCCTTGACTTCCGCATAATCTGGTAGGGCTGGAGCAGCTGATCTGCCAGATCAACCCCACCCATATGCCGGTTATAGTCTTTGATGCACACTGGCTTCCTGATGCGCTCAGCTCTGCCACGTACAGAGACCTCCACAGACCTCTCAGTGTGGATGGTGGATAGAAGGTATACATCCTTCTTGTCTCTGTACTTGACCGCCAACAGCTCCTCTTGGCGCAGAGCTGAGGTCTCCCCCCTTTTTAGCCGGGTGCGGACAAGCTGTGCTGGGAAACCTATGCGCGTTCTTGCGAACAGTACCGCATGCTGCTGTATCAAAACAATACAGCAGCTTGAACAAAGGGACACTCGTATAAAAATATCAAGATACAAGTGGTACCCTTTGTTCATCGGGGAAAAAGTAGGTCCCACACAATCTTGCCACTGGTTCCCATGTGTTCTGGGCAACCTGGAGGGTCAAGGCTACTATCCTTTCCCTCGTACACCGGAAGGCCTGAGTATACCCACTCTCGCTGTCACAGAGCTTATACACCTTCACTCCATACCTGGAGCATTTGGAAGGAATATACTGCTTGAATCCCAGCCTTCCCTTGTATTTCATTAGGGATTCATCCACGCAGATATTCCTTCCAGGTGTATAAGCCTCTGCAAACCTGGCGGCGAAGTGGGTAATCAGGGGGCGGATTTTATACAGCCTGTCAAACTGGGGATGCTCTCTAGGAGGGCACAGGCTGTTGTCACTGAAGTGCATGAAACGCAAAATGTTTTCATACCTTCTACGTGACATTGATTGGGGGTAAATGGGGGTAGAGCAGATGGGGCTACTGCTCCAGTAGGAGCGAATTGAGGGCTTCTTTATGATGCCCATCAGCATAGTAAGTGCCCAGAATTTCAGAAATTCTGGCACATCTAGCGGGGTCCATTGCTGCCTTGCCAAGTAGGAGTCTGGCTTCGCAGCACAATGCTGATGGGCATACAGATTTGATTGGGCCACGATGTAGCCAACAAATCATCCCCCATAAACACCTCTGCAAAAACTGTGTGGCGGTAAAATCCTGCAACATCAATATTGATGCCAGGATTTGCCGTGAAAGGAGGGATATCTGACCTCTGGCGATGAGGCACTACCCACTCCTCAGCTGGAGCTGTGCGTCTCCTGCTGGCAGGTGGTGACCCAGGATCTGCATCAGAAACATCACTAGATACATCAGCCAGCGTAGATAATGTATCTAGCGATGTCTCTGAGCAGTTGGCGGGGTCGAAATCAGGGTCTGAGTCTGACGCAGATGCCTCAGATTCTGACGCCAGGATGGCATATGCCTCCTCGGCGCTGTACACCCTCTCAGACATTATATATAATAATTATAAAATTTTATATATAAACGGATTGTTGGTTCTTAGAAGAACCGTTGGGTTTCACAAGAAAATACAAATAAACACCTAAATCTCTCTAAATCACTCTAAACCTGCCTCAATTTTTCTAAATCTCCCTAAATTCTCTCTAAATCTGCCTCAATTTTTCTAATCTCACTCAATCTACCTAAAATCTCTAACCTGTCAAATCTGATCTCTCTCTCTCGCTCACCAAAACACAAGTGAGGAGAGGGAGGGAGAATCACAGAGGTCAGAGCCAATATTTACAAAATATTGACCTGACCTGACAAATTAGAAATTTTATTTTGACTTTTTCTAACTTCTGATTGGATGTTGCTAGCCTGCCTCTCTGATGAGGCAGGCTAGGAACATCCCACTCAGCCCCAAGATGACCCTGCCCTTAGAAGGGCAACGCCATCTTGGCTGTCAGTTTATTTTATTTTATTCATTTTTATTTATTTATTTTTCTTTTTTTACACTTTTTTTTACACTTTTTTTACTCTGCTGGGTGCCTGATCCCTCGAGGCACCCAGCAGAGCACCTGATCACTCATGTGATCTTTTTGTACTGAGTGCCACGACCTCGTGGCACTCAGTACTTCCTGCCGCTACCGGAAGTGATCGCTCGGGGGGAGCGATCACTGAGCGGACCGGCGGCAGGTAAGCATATTGCAGGGATGCCTCGATGTCGAGGCATCCCTGCAATATACACAGAGCAGCTGGAAGCGATACCGATCGCTTCCAGCGCTCTCTAGAAGTGCCGGGCACCTCTCCGGTAAAACCGGATGTTGATCGCTCCCCGGGAGCGATCACAAGGTGCCCCGGCACTCCTGTCCGCCATTGCACAGATGCCTGGACTCCCAGGCAGCATGCAATGGCCTTGGAGCTGCTGGAAGCGATCCGATCGCTTCCAGCGCTCTCTACAAGTGCCGGGCACCTCTCCGGTAAAACCGGATGTTGATCGCTCCCGGGGAGCGATCACAAGGTGCCCCGGCACTTGTAACCGCCATTGCATGGATGCCTGGACTCCCAGACATCCTGCAATGGCGTTTGAGCTGCTGGAAGCGATCCGATCGCTTCCAGCGCTCAAAACACTGCAGGACGTACCATGTACGTCAGCGGGTCTAAAAGAGACCCGCTGCCATGACGTACATGGTACGTCCAAGGTCCCTAAGGTGTTAAGGGACTTTAGACTGGGGGAAGATTTCATGGCGTCTGGGAGGTTATTCCATAACTGCGATGCTCTGTAGGAAAATGAGGATCGAGCCACTCTCTTTTTGTATTGTGGTATTGCAAGTAAGGTGCTGGTCCTGGATCGGAGGTTATAGGATGAGGGAACTGCTAGAGGAAGCAGTCTAGGAATGGTGAAGGGTGCGTTTAGACTCCAGCGATGGCCAGTTTAGCTCTTTTAACATGTCACAATGGTGGGCCATGTAGTTACATTGTAGCACAAAGCGGCAGAATGAGTTATACAATGTGGTAAGTTTCTGAAGGTGTGTTTGCGGGGCCACTGCATACACTACATCTCCGTAATCAATAGCTGGCATAAGCATTTGTTGTACAATTTGCTTTACCATGGGGCTCAGGCAGGATTTGGTTCTGTACAGGGCACCTAGTTTGGGGTCAATTTTAGATGAGTTTTTTGATGTGGGGGCCAAGGATAGATGATTTGGGTCTAACCACATACCTAGATATATTTGAGAGAAGTGACTGGTCCATGTGCCATTTGATTTCGTCCTGACACATAGATGGGGATTTTGCAACAAAGAGCATCGTTACCGTTTTGTCAATATTTAAAAAAGTTGTGTTTGATCCACTTTTCTACCTCTGTGAATTGTTCTTTAGATTCTTTCAGGCCATGAAAGACTCACTTTTTAATGAATGTTTTGACACTGAATAATTAGTTCTGTCCACATTTAAAGGTCTCACGAGAAAACCCTCTTTATTCTTTAAAAAAATGGTATATAACATGTGTAGGTACACCTAACGAGAGAGACATTGGGCTATATTACATATCGAAGGCGGTAAGTGGTAACGTCAGGATAAGTGACTATAACGCATGCCCCCCATATTACCTTCCTAACTTTAATCAGGGAAACAATTTGTATCAGTGAATGCGCGAGCTTACTGTACTTTGCGCACCCTATGCTTAACATGGGGAGCACAAACAGTAATTAGCGTTAGGATAACAAAGATATTACAAAGTCCTAGCGCTAATTACCACACCGATGTGGTAACAAAAATGTTACCGTCATCTAGAAGCTGGTGCTAAATGATTCCGCTTTTGCAGAATCATTTAGCACCCCCTAAAAACTCTGAAAAATCATTGACTCATCTCCCAAGCTGCAGCGAGAACAACGGCCCAATCCGCTTCTGGCTGCCAGGAGCAGAGTGAGACTAAGGACAAATAGTTCCCAGTCTCCCTCCGCGATGCTGCACGTTCCTCGCAAAAGCAAGATCACTCAGGGCTCGCAGCCCAGCACCCAACCCTCCATGAAGTCCTATCGACTCCAGGAGATGACTCACGGCCACAAAGAAGCGCTACCGCGAGTATCACCTAGGGTGCCACATGGATCCAGGGCAAGGTGCCGAGGTAGCGCCTGCCCAAGAATCTCATGCTAAAATGGGGACTCTACGGTGAAACCTGCAGGCTCGGGTTTTCCCTGTTAGCATCCCCATTTTAGCGTGAAGTACGTACCCTTAAGGACTCTCAAGCTCAACACTCACAGCCACCACTCCAGACTCTGCACCCTAAGGACTCAAGGTATCCACGATTCGACCATGACGTCATTCAAGCAGCTCCACTGCTTCACTCCTGCATTTTATGTATCAATCCCAGGCTGATTACTTTTCCCTTTAATGCCTTCCCTCCATTTTTGATAGAACAGAAGTTTTTTGTACTACCACCATGCTTCCCCCACCCCCACCTCCTCCCCCCTTGCATCTCATTACCTGCTTGCATACAGAGCCCCTCTGCTAAATCTCTGCCTCTTCCTTCCCCACAGCTCAACACTCACAGCCACCACTCCAGACTCTGCAGTGCCACCCGTCCTCCCTCCCACCCAGTCCTACGCCCAAAATCATTCATTCCCCTCCACCTGCTGCCACTTTATTCTAATCAACCTGTAGCTTGCTATTCTCTCTCTAGCCACCAGATCCACACTCCCCACCTTCCCTTCTGTTTCACTTACCCCTTACCTTTAGATTGTAAGCTCACGGGATCTCTGGCTGTCAGGTGCGCTGTGTGTGGTGAGCAGGGGAGTCCGGTTTGCAGCAAATGCAGGAAACCTTACAGGTTGCAGGGCACGGTTTGGTTTATTTTATATACAGACAGGGCAAAGGAATATTCAGAAAAATAACTAAAAAGATATGACTAGACACAGGAGCAATACAAGGAACTGACACAGGCTGGATACAGAGGGGCATGGCATGAACACGACACGGGCTGGATACAGAGGGGCATGGCATGAACACGACACAGGCTGGATACAGAGGGGCATGGCATGAACACGACACAGGCTGGATACAGAGGGGCATGGCATGAACATGACACAGGCTGGATACAGAGGGGCATGGCATGAACATGACACAGGCTGGATACAGAGGGGCATGGCATGAACACGACACAGGCTGGATACAGAGGGGCATGGCATGAACACGACACAGGCTGGATACAGAGGGGCATGGCATGAACACGACACAGGCTGGATACAGAGGGGCATGGCATGAACACGACACGGGCTGTATACAGAGGGGCATGGCATGAACATGACACGAGGCAGGATACAGAGGGGCATGACATGAACACGACACAGGCTGGATACAGAGGGGCATGGCATGAACATGACACAGGCTGGATACAGAGGGGCATGGCATGAGCTAGACACGGGCTGGATACAGAGGGGCATGGCATGAACACGACACAGGCTGGATACAGAGGGGCATGGCATGAACACGACACAGGCTGGATACAGAGGGCATGGCATGAACACGACACAGGCTGGATACAGAGGGGCATGGCATGAACACGACACAGGCTGGATACACAGGGGCATGGCATGAACACGACACAGGCTGGATACAGAGGGGCATGGCATGAACACGACACAGGCTGGATACAGAGGGGCATGGCATGAGCTAGACACGGGCTGGATACAGAGGGGCATGGCATGAACACGACACAGGCTGGATACAGAGGGGCATGGCATGAACACGACACGGGCTGGATACAGAGGGGCATGGCATGAACACGACACAGGCTGGATACAGAGGGGCATGGCATGAACACGACACAGGCTGGATACAGAGGGGCATGGCATGAACACGACACGGGCTGGATACAGAGGGGCATGGCATGAGCTAGACACGGGCTGGATACAGAGGGGCAGTGGCGTCACTAGGGTCGGTGTCACCCGGTGCGGTAATTTATGGTGTCACCCCCCCCCCCCCGAGTTTTTCAGATTTTTTTTTAACTACTCTTACTCCTAAATTCAGTACTCCCATATAACACTGAATGCTCATACACACAGCGCACATTACTGTGTGGTTTACTGCTGTGGAGCTCTCTCATATGCTCACACAACTTTTGCCAACTGCCAGCAAGTACGTTGCCTGTTCGAAGGCAGTGAAAGCACACATGGATATATATTGCCCCCAGCAGCTCACCATGGATATATATTGCCCCAGCTCACATATGGATATATTGCGCCTCAGCTCACATATGGATATATTGCGCCTCAGCTCAACATGGATATATTGCCCCAGACCAGCTCACATATGGATATATTGCCCTCAGCTCACATATGGATATATTGCGCCTCAGCTCACACATGGATATATTGCCCCAGACCAGCTCACACATGGATATAATTGCCCCAGACCAGCTCACACATGGATATATTGCCCCAGACCAGCTCACACATGGATATATTGCCCCAGACCAGCTCACACATGGATATTGCCCCAGCTCTCATGGTATTGCCCCCACACACATGGATATTGCCCCAGCTCCTCTCATGGATATTGCCCCAGCTCTCTTCATGTATATACTGCCCCAGCTGCTCTCATTGATAATGCTCCAGCTGCTCTCATGGATTTTGCCCCAGCTCATGATATACTGCCCCAGCAGCTCATGATATACTGCCCCAGCAGCTCATGGATATACTGCCCCAGCAGCTCATGGATATGCCCCCCAGCAGCTCATGGATATGCCCAGCAGCTCATGGATTTGCCCCAGCTCCTCATGGATTTGCCCCAGCAGCTCATGGATTTGCCCCAGCTCCTCATGGATTTGCCCCAGCTCCTCATGGATATGCCCCAGCACCTCATGGATTTGCCCCAGCAGCTTATGGATTTGCCCCAGCAGCTTATGGATTTGCCCCAGCTCCTCATGGATTTGCCCCAGCTCCTCATGGATTTGCCCCAGCAGCTTATGGATTTGCCCCAGCAGCTCATGGATTTGCCCCAGCAGCCTTATGGATTTGCCCCAGCTCCTCATGGATATGCCCAGCAGCTCATGGATTATACCCCAGCACCTCATGGATTTGCCCCAGCTCCTCATGGATATGCCCAGCAGGTTATGGATTTGCCCCAGCCCCATGGATTTGCCCCAGCAGCTTATGGATTTGCCCCAGCAGTTTATGGATTTGCCCCAGCTCCTCATGGACTTGCCCCAGCTCCTCATGGATTTGCCCCAGCTCCTCATGGATTTGCCCCAGCAGCTTATGGATTTGCCCCAGCATCATGGATTTGTCCCAGCAGCTCATGGATTTGCCCCAGCAGCTTATGGATTTGCCCCAGCTCCTCATGGATATGCCCCAGCTCCTCATGGATATGCCCCAGCTCCTCATGGATATGCCCCAGCAGCTCATGGATTTGCCCCAGCAGGTTATGGATTTGCCCCAGCTCTCATGGATATGCCCCAGCAGCTCATGGATATGCCCAGCAGGTTATGGATTTGCCCCCAGCCCCCATGGATTTGCCCCAGCACTCATGGATATGCCCAGCAGGTTATGGATTTGCCCCAGGCCCCCATGGATTTGCCCCAGCAGCTCATGGATTTGCCCCAGCTCACCTCCTGGTCCTGGTCCAGCACATGGATAGCGGCCAGGCAGCACCTCTCCGCCGCGTTTTCGCTCCTTCTGAGCGTCCGGCGGCGGCGCAGCTTGGGCGCTCGTCTGGGGGAGCCACGTGACCAGCCGCGATTGGCTGGTGACGTATTTCCTCCAGGCGAGCGCCAAAGCTGCATGCTTCGGACGCTCGCACGGAGCGAATACGCGGCGGTGGCGGGCGGGGGTGAGACACCCGCCCTTAGGGTGACGGTGTCACCCTAAAGGCGGGTGTCACCTGGTGCGGGCCGCACCCACCGCCCCCACGTTACGACGCCACTGCAGAGGGGCATGGCATGAGCTAGACACGGGCTGGATACAGAGGGGCATGGCATGAGCTAGACACGGGCTGGATAGAGAGGGGCATGGCATGAGCTAGACACGGGCTGGATACAGAGGGGCATGGCATGAGCTAGACACGGGCTGGATACAGAGGGGCATGGCATGAGCTAGACACAGTATACAAAGGAGGCAGATTACAGATATAGAAATTAACAGAGGGTCTATGGTGGAGGTAGCAACAAAGGGGTCTTGGTACAGGGGTCAGCAGGAGTCCATAGGAATGGTGGAAGTCCTTGGGATAAACATAAATCCTTGATGCAAAATGAGGGGGTAATCCAAAGAGCAACAAAAAGTCCAGATAAGCAAAGCAAGGGTCTTGAGAAACAGGAGTCCGGTAGGGAAGGCAAGGGGTCTGGAATCCAGGTACAGGCAGGCTGACACAGCATGTGACACAGTGGTCAGACGTTAATGCTGAAGTGGGGAGCATTGGGCATAGTCTCCCTATAAGGAGACCTGGGCAGGTGAGGGGTGATTAACCTCAGGGATACACATATGGGAAATACTGGGCTGGAGGATGGGGGAACTGGATGAAAGCGAGGGCTAGATGGGAAACCTGCAATGGGACAGACCAGGGAAGTTGATGGCTCAGACCCATATCAGGGCCTTTTGCGGCATCTGCGGTGAGGGACCTGACACTGGCTGAGCACTTGTTTAAAGTGCTGTATCAGTAAGGCAATTATCCTAAGGCCCTCTGTTCCTTTTGTGTTTTAGTAGGTCTCATGTCTGCTCTTCCCCATTGTACAGCGCTGCGGAATATGCTGGCACTTTATAAATACAGAATAATAATAATCATCTACTTCTATTAAGCATTGGACAATATACATTATAGCACTTTATTGAACACTTCTATTAACAGCTTTTCAAAACGCTTTTCATGGGACAGGTTCTATTTCCATTGAACATTGGACTTTATACATTGTAGTATTCCATTGAGCATTTTATTGAGCGAATTCATTTATTCACTTTATAAAATGTTGTTTATAAAATAGTTTTTTTGCCACCATGCACTGATGCACTTATAATTGCATAGCACTTTTTTTTTTGTCAAATTAATAATAAGCACTGTTGCACCTTACTGATTACTGGTTTGCATGCTCATTTTGAATAAATTTTTAACATCTTTGATGTGCCGTAGGGTTATCCCTTGTTTTCCTCTATCTATTTGTGGCACAAATTTTGGTTGTTTTATTTGTGCTTTTATACCATGTTTTAGGCAGTGTCAAAATATTTATTAGACTCTCATTCATGTTTCTTCTATATTTATTATTATGCGCCAACACTAAATTGTATATTTTTATATACGTGTATACACTTGCCCCTAACATACTTGAAAACGAGAGAAATCTCAATGTATTCTTCCTGGTAAAATCCTTTCTCAAATTTAAACAAAAAAAATTGTAAATGAGGACCTAAATGGTCGAAAACAGGAGAAAACCACTTGGTGTGCACACCCTTGTACACACGCCTATGGGCATCAGCAACATACAGGGTAATTCAAAGAGATTCGAAAAGTCACCGCACGTTCGGCGACTTTTCGTTCTCTTCAATTCGGTTTGTTTTGTCGATCCCATTTCGGCGACCCTGCGGTGTATTCAGCAAGCACCACAGGGCCGCCGAGTTGCAGGGAAAGGCTGCCGCAAACCCGACGAAAACTAACTGCAAAACCCAGCGAATGCACGCCGAAAACCGCAAAAACATCTAGATTAACCCACCGAAAACCACAGAAAAAAACGAGCAGGAGCCGATCACACGCAGCGCAGCCGCTGGAAAAAGCCGACACTGCAGACAAGTGAAGTGAATAAATTAGCAAAACAGTTTGCTTGAATGTTTGAAAAGTGAAACGCTGTTTGCAAAGAAACTACTGAGCGTAAATGTCTGAAATTTACATATGAGGTCCAGGGAATGATAATAAAGAGGGCTGTTACAGAAAAAAATAAGTAAAGTTAAAAAAAAAAATCGGACTTTTTTTTAAAAAAAATCCAGAAAAATGCTTAAAATATCCTTCAAAATCTATAAATAAAGAGACTCTTTACTGCAGAATTTTATAATGAACGGTTTATTAGATATTGAATTAAAACGGGAATATTTTTAACATTGAAGCCTATGGGATTCTCCTTAATAAACCTGCCGAATGAAACCACCGAATGGCAGGGCATTTCGGGAATCTTTCACTGCTGGTTTTTGTTCTCTGAATAGCCGAAGCATTGCTTCTCTATGGGGATTTCACTGCCCTCGAACAGGCAGCGAACAGGCACCGTATGTGCAGGCAATTCGCCAGGATTTGGCGAATTACCTGCTCTCTGGATAGCCGAATGGCCACGAAAGGTTACCTTTCTCAAGCAATTCGGATCTCTTTGATAGAGAAAAAGAGGAATGGATTCTGCAGTGACTATCTAGACACTTTAAAAAATCATTTCACTCTTAACCTCTGCTTAAGATATCTCTGTACAGAGGAATTGTATTACAATAATGTACCTGCTTGCTTGTAGATAAGGATGATGGTCTCTTATCACTTGATACAAGTGACTGAATTTTCATTATTGCTCAATCCTTAGAAGTTAATGTGAATTCTGTAGCTCTTTAAAGAATGAAAGGTACTTTCACGGAAAGCAAATGCAACTAATGTAACTCTTTGAAAAGATGTTAAAGCCCAGAAAGAACAATACGCCTTCAGGTTAAAGTCATTTTACTTGCTGGTCTCATTTTTCTTTATGCACAGCAACATCATTACAGCAATGACAGTAACTGCATCAGTGCGGCAACTGATACACTGGTGGTGTCCGAAAATCATAGAGAAGACCAATGTGTCCCAAACTGTAGGATTAAGGTATGTTATCAGGACATTAAAAATTAACCCCTTCAATACAAAAAGGGTTATTCAATAAGAGCCGGACTTGCCACCAAATTGCACTGAACGTTGAATTGAACTGAACGTAGGTGCAATTTCGGTGCAATTCGTCTATTCACAAAGCTGTCAATTCGCCAAATACTCGTGAATCGACAGCAAAATACAGTGCAGTTTGCCGCTGATTGGAGCAGCCCGGCGACCTGCGGCAGCAGTGAAATTGTCCCATAGAGAAGTAATGGTTAATCTATTCAGAGACCACCTAACTGCACCAAAATGTTGGTGAAATGGCCAGATTTTTGGTGGTTCAGTTCGACAGGTTAAAATTTCATAGGAGTCAATGTAAAAAAATGTTTGCGTTTTCATAATTTTTTTATACAACCGTTTATTCTTTTCATTTGCAGCAAGAAGCTTTTTTATTTATTTATCTTTTTAGGGTTTTTTTCTGGATTTATTTCAGTGAAATTTTTGATTCCCATTTTTTTTAATGGCATTTTATTAGTTTTTATAGGACCTTTTTTATTATTTACACATATTTTCATGCATTTTTATTATTTTAAACACCTTTTTTAAATAGCAGAGTTTTGTGTTTTTTTTATCCCAGTTCGGTGGTGTTCGGCGGCTGTTTGGTTTTTTCGATGTTGGTCAGTTCGGCGGATCCTCGGCTGTCTTCGGTCTGTTTAGCAGTCGGCGGTGGCGTACAGCAGACTGATCAGCAGGGTTTGGCAGATCCTGTTCGGCGTACTTGAATTCAGGGTTGGTGAACTGAAATCACCGAAGTGCATCGAACTGTGCCGAACGAGAGAGAACACTGAAATTTCGCTGCAATTTCGGTGCTCTCTGAATAAAAAAAAGCCACAGATAGGAACCAGTGGTTTTATGGAAAATTACTTTTGATTGCCCACACAGTAACCTTATATAGAGTTGTCCCTCTGTATATGGTCACTGCAGATAAGCACTATGGGACAGGCAGAGAGGCCTCTGCTGGCCAAAAAGTGCTACTACATTTACATTATAGCTTGAGCTCTGTGTTTCTGCGAAGGAAAAACAGACCCGAGCTTATCAAATAATTTCAACATAGTCGACTGTCGTGTCATCGTCATCACAGCTGTCCGAGGAGGGCGGAGCAATGCAGGACCGAATCTGAACTTTGGCAAAATGAAATGAATAAGAACTAGCTACAAAGAGGGACCATAGTCTTCAGAAATGATGATGGGGACTGTCGCCACTGTGGTAAAGATCCGTGACACCTTTTTTGTCTCCATGCTTTTCTTTCTGTCTCTTACATATCGGGCTCTATTACATTCTTTGCGCAAAAAAGCTTGCGCGGCGCGTTAAATTTGTGCGCAAAGCGTTAAACGTTAACGCGTGTAAATTAACACTGGTATTACAATCCGCGTGCATTTTTTCATCCGTCAAAAAATAACGTGCATAAAAAAGACGTGCAAAAACACGCTCGCATTAGCGCTGCGTGCAGAAATCGGTGGGCGGACTGTTTTTTCACGAGATTCAGCCAATCAGAATTAATTACCACAATTGTCTCCCGTTAAGTTTTTGCGCCTGTCAAAATCAATCTGAGTATATACGCTGCAGCAATAATAAAAACACGCACAACTTCTCCATTTTATTGTTTGGGTATGTGTAGAATATGTAACTATACGTTGCTGCGTATTTTTGTATTTGGGTTCGGCCAGGACGTTCAGATTTGCCGTTAACACCAGCTTTTCGAAGACGTTAAAATTACAGGCGCAAACGTTGCCCGTTAAAATTTGCGCATAGATTGTAATACCATGCGTGTACCAGCGCACAAACGCATTTGCGCTCACAATGTTAAGTATAGGACGCGCAAAGTACATTAAGCTTGCAAAGGGTTTGCGCAGGTCCACCCGCGTTAGACGTTAACGCGCATTTTTTGTGCGGACGTTGTAATACGACGTTTTTCGCAAAGGGTTTCGCCGCTCGCGTTAACGCGTTTTTGCACACGTGTTAAGATTTGCGTTGGGAATATAATAGAGCCCATCATCTCTTCAGCCAGCTACCTTTACCCATCAATGTCCTTCCAACGGTTTTTCGGTCAACGACCCAGTCAACATATCTCCTTCTCGCACTGTCTCTTGTTTTTTTTTACTTTATACTCACTTTTTTTTTAATTGCCTCTTTTTTCTTCAAGCATCAGCAGACGATTCGGCTTTCGTTTTTCTTGACGTTGTAACTGTGATGAACATTCCGATTTCTGCCTCAAATAAAATGTGCATTTCCATGGCCTCCACAATGGCTAAATAATTGTTTCCATTCTTTAAATGAGTACAGCGACACAGAGGTTAGAGGTGCTGCACTAGAAACAACATAGATATTTACTATCAGACAAATACTCTATTGAAAGAACTTTTATTCCCAAGTCTTAATGTATTTTCTTTCTATGTGTGTCCGCGACTCGGAGGTTAAACCATGTCAAATATTTTGAAATGCATGTAGAAAATTAGCATTTGTATTGTTCAGAAGTATGTACAATACGTACATAAAAAATAATGCTTAGTTTCATTTACATGTCGTACATTGTATCTGGTTTTAATCTCACGCGGAAACATTCCCGAAGCCAGATACAAAGCATTCATATCTAGGCACCGGAGGAGAATGAAACCATTTATCTATTTTTATGCAAATGTGAGAAATAAAAGCTCCGTCAAACCTTCAGTTACCTGTAAGCACCGAAAGTCGTTTTTTGTGGTTTCACATCAACTTGCAGACAGATAAAGACAACACGAATATTGTGTGTGTTGTCAAGACGTCAGACACCTACAGGCGAATGAAAACCTGAAACAAGCCTGCTTCCTATATTTGCAAAAGGAAACTTCACATTTGGTTCTGTACTTGTTATGTGCTGAGGGATATATATATTTGAGGAATGGATCTATGTTGGTTTAATGCGCAGCAAATGCTTTATTTTTCCAGCTTTAGAATGTTATAGATTTATCAGAAAACCAAGGGCTAGATCACAACTGACCCATTAATGTGAAGGCACAAACGGAAAAAGGCTACATGGGCCTTTTCCTATCTGCTACTTGCCATTAATGGGCCCTATTACATTCTTTGCGCACATTGTGCGCGCGCACAAAAAAGCATTAACGCGAGGGGCAAAACCCTTTGCGCTGAACGTCGTATTACGACGTTCGCGCACAAAATGCACGTTAACGTCTAACGCGAGTGACCCTGCGCGAACCCTTTGCGAGCGCAATTTAGTGCGTGCATCCTATACTTAACATTGTGAGCGCAAACGCGTTTGTGCGCCGGTGCGCGCATGGTATTACAAACTTAGCGCAAAATTTAACGGACAATTTTAACGTCTTTGAAAAGCTGGTGGTAACGGCAAATTGTAACAACCTGACCGTACCAAACTGCGGATTCACAGCGAGAACATCGATGCACACTTTTTTTTTACTGGATCTGTCACAAATGACGGCCACTACCTTGTCTTCCGTCAGAACGTACGTCTGTTATGTGCAGTCCGCACAAAATGACGGACTCGCGTTAAAATTTACATTGCGCTCACTGATTTCTGCATGCAACGGTACTTTGCGTGCATTTTTGCGCGTCGGTTTTACGAGCGCAATTCCCAACGGAGAAAAAATGCGTGACGGATGTATTTCCAGCAGTGATTTTCGTGCGTTAACGTTTAACGCTTCGCGCAAAAAAACATACGTTTAGCGTGCGTTTTTGCGTTAAGAATGTAATAGGGTCCTGTGTCTTTATTCCGGCCGAGCCGCTGTATCAGCAACACGAGACTGAATGTTTTGCAACCGCTGATGTATAACTGCAGTGGCGCCGCCCACCATGGAGACAAGCACATCACTGCATGAGCCATTCGAGAGCTCGCTTGAGCAGGGATGTACAGGAGCCGCGGAAGAACTCTGAGAACTATTTGTTCCAGAGGAAGTAGCAGTTAGTGCTGCACTCTGCACCATGGGACCTGAGGTAATTAAAGGATTATTCACACGCTTTGATTCAAGTGTTAAGTGATTTTGCTTTTGAAAAATCACTTAACACAAACTTTTGAAATCCGTTGTTTTTTCTTCTTCTGAATTCTGACTCCAAAAGGAGAAGAATGAGCAACGATGCAATAGCTCATTCATCTTCTTCTAGGTGTTTCTAGGTTGAGACAGCCGACCCACAAGCAGAGAGGTTGTAATATTGAAGGAAGCCGTTAAGCAAACAGAAGTAGATGATAAGCAAACTGAGGCAGCTGATATGTCTAATGGCTTGATTGTGATTAGCCCATATGTCTTTTGGCTTAGTTGTGATCAGGCCCAAAATGTTTTCTTGGCTCATTTTAGCCTTAATAAATACAGACGGTAAAATAAGCAGTTTAGCAATTGAAACTAGATGCTTATTTTCTGCCTAAATGGGGTTAATTCTGTTTCCTCTGCAGCCTTCAGAATTCTGGGAACCACTGTTGTTGATCTTCATGTTCTTGTATATTGCAGGGGGTTGTTAGTTTTTCTAAAAACAATAGTTAAGCCACTAAGGAAAGGAAAAACACATGTATATCAAATATTCAATTATATATACATATCTCTATAGTGCTCCCCTGGATGTCTCCTCCTCTTCATCCACATAGACATAAATAATAAACGTGGGGTGCACTACAATTGAAAAAAACATGTAATCATAGGGTTACACTGTATAAAATTATACATAAGAACTCCTGCTTAAAATATGCTCACAGAATAAAACCATAATGTATTCTCATCTCATTAAGGCTAGGGTCAGACGAACGCATTTTTTGCATTGACCGTGAAAAAGTGCGTTCGAACGAATGGACGTATTTTTTCACGGAATACGCGATAGCGGTCATACGATGCGCATTTTCGTCCGTGATTTTGTACAAATCATCAATAAAACACTTATTGCATGATTGCATCTGGATGTTATGTTGGCCGGACATTAGCAGCGTCTGACGTCTCCTAATCATACACACACGCCGCTAGCGGACGCAGCGCACTCTATACATCAGTACTAGCGGTTTGACGTTCTCGAAAAAATGCGTTTTGTTTGCCACATGCGTTGCACAGCCGCACATTCTTCGTATGCTGCCCGGCATTGGACGTCATTTGCTGCTAGCACGGCCGTGATTAAGTGCGGCTAAATGCACGTTAATACTGCGCTCGTCTGATCCTAGCCTTATACTCTGCTTCCATTCCCCTCTGGTCCTTTCTGTTGCAGCTGGACTCCACTCTCAGTACCACAGGACAGCCTCAGGGACTCCTCCACGTGCTTGTGGGTATATATCATCGGTGGCTATGCTTGCATATGGAAAGCCGCCACAAAGATGGAGTTTAAAATATATATTTGAGGAATGGATCTATGCTGGTTTAATATGGGGGGAGTCAAGAGAGAGGGAGACAAAGAGAATAATATCCTTTTTTTTTTCCTTTTTTCTTTTGTCTCTCTTTTTTTTTTTCTTTGCTAAAATACGGGAAATATTATGACTAAAGTGTAAATGCTATATTTTGTGAAATGATAGTTCCCAATAATAACTTTATTTATAAAATATATATTTATTTATAAAAAACAATGAAAGAATAATAGATGAAAGGGAATTTTGTAAGCCGACGCGTTTCGTCCAGTAGACTTTATCAAGGCAACGGAAGGGGCCAGAGGGGAAAGGAAGCTGTGTGTTAATGAGATGGGCATACATGATTCTTTTATTCTGTGAGCATATTTTAAGCAAGGGGTTCTTACCTATATTTTCATAAAGTGTAACGCTATGATTACATGTTTTTTCTATTGTAGCGCACCCCATTTTTATTATTATTTATGTCTATGGTGGTTAGTTTTTGCTGTTGTGATCATTGTTGAGGGAGAGCGTGAGCCTTTGAAATCAGGTTCCAAAAGGATAGAGGAGGAGAGATGTCAGCAGAAAAGAAGCTACTTGTCAACTAAAAAGGTAATTAAATGTTGATAAGCATTCTCAAGGATTTAAAGAGAATTATAATGCAGTTTGGTGGTAGATAGAATATGTCACAATAACACTACAAAAAAACCCTTTACAAAGCATTTCTCTTTTATTTATTGTGTTTCTATTTGCTGTGGGAGCTGTAACATGTTTGCGCAATACAGTGGTACCTCGGTTCACGAACTTAATTGGTTCTACGACCCTGGTCGCGAACCAAATTGGTCGTGATCTGAACCGAATCATATTTTCCCATAGGGTTCAATGTAAATCAGGTTAATCCATTCTGAACCATATGGGTGGAAAAAATGTAACCACAAAAATATGCTTTGAAACCTTCTTGTTACCATTCTTGCTCTGCACTTTCTTGTTACCCTCTTTATTGCGCTGCACTTTCTTTTTACCACCATTCTTGCCCTGCACATCCTTGTCACCTTCAATAACGCTCTGCACATCCTCGTCACCTTCAATAACGCTCTGCAGATCCTCGTCACCTTCAATAACGCTCTTCACATACTCGTCACCTTCAATAACGTTCTGCACATCCTCATCACCTTCATTAATGCTCTGCACATCCTTGTCACCTTCAATAACGCTCTGCACATCCTCGTCACCTTCAATAATGCTCTGCACATCCTTGTCACCTTCAATAACGCTCTGCACATCCTCGTCACCTTCAATAACGCTCTGCATCATACACGCGATCCGTGTTCGTAACCCCAGGCGGACTTCGTGAACGGAGGCAAAATGTTGACGAACTTCTTGGTCTTGAACCGAATTGTTCGTGAACAGGGGCACTCGTGTTACCAAGGTACCACTGTACTTGAAAAAATGTACATTTGATTTCTTTTCTGAGTTGGCTGCGCGTTTATGAATTTTGTAGAAGTGTTTTCAATCTCAGTTCTTTAGCCACGATATAGCATTGTAGAGGGAACTCTTTATCCAGAGGTGCACTGCTTTATCCAGAGGTGCACTGCTTGATCATCTCATTAGGACTTGTGTTCCACAGCTGGAAATACGTTTACATGTGGTCACTGAACTTCAGGTCCATCCATGCAGAGCCATGGATGGAACTGAAGTTCAGTGACCACATGTAAACGTATTTCCAGCTGTGGAACACAAGTCCTAATGAGATGATCAATGTGAGACTCTTTTCAATTTGTGGCATCTGGACCATCGTCGTTGTTTTGATACTTTTATCACCCAACGATAGCGATTTATTTAAAGGGACAGGTAATTTAGAAGAAGACTAATGTGTTTGGTTTAGTAAAATAAATTAGGTGTCCAGACATTAGTTTTGCACGTGTCAAAGTGTGTTGTATTTCTTCAGAATGATGCCACGGACTCACGCTTTACACGAGTTGCTGTGGTTTTTCCGTTTCATTCGCGGTTTTGTGGCAGCTTTTCCCTGCACTTCAGGGACCATGCGGTGAATGCTGAATTCACCGCATGGTTGGCGAATTTGACTTTGCGAAGTGCAGGAAACGAAAGAGCGAAAGAGAGAATAACCCTGTTAGAATCTGTAGTCACATAATGCCTTTCGAGGAAAAGCAAAAGAGACTAAAGACACTTAGGGCATGCGCCTGCAGGATTCTCCTTAGCGCCCCCGTTTTAGCGTGATATTACGGTGCAGGCGCTAATACAGCAGCCTGCACTGTAACCCGGCGCTAAGCCGTGGGATGCTCGCGGCAGCGCTAAGCGCCGCCATGAACATCCCCTCCATATAGTCCATAGGACTCCATTGAGGCTAACGCTGCCGGTCACATGACCTTCAGGATCTCACCTCGCGAGATCTGGCAGGTCGGCGTAGTGATCCGCAGAGGGAGACTGGGGGACGTTTTTCTCCCAGTCTCTCACTGCTCCTGGAGGCAAGAAGAGGCGGTAGGAGCTGACGTTCTCGCCGCGGGATATGAGGTGTGTATGTGATTTTTGGGGGGATTTTTGGCTGGTGCTGACGGATTCCACAGAAGCGGAATCCGGTTGCACCAGGTCCTGGCTGTGGTTAACTTTCAGGTTAACCGCAGCATGAAGGTAATTAGCGTTAGTACATTATAATCCTAACGCTAATTAATACTTTGTGCTCCCCATGTTACGTATAGAGAGCACAAAGTACAGTAACCTTGCAAGACCCAAATCGCTAATGGGTTTTTTAACCCGTTAGCGTTTGGATTGTAATATGGTGCGGCCGATTTAGGGCCACCAGAGCTAACGTTAACGCTCACACAGGTAAGCGCTAACGTTAGCGTTAGGCTTGTAATATGGGACCTTAAATTGTTAATCATATGTTTTATTCTCCAAAAAATACAATAAAACGCAAATTAGAGCAATATGTATACATTGCTGGTTTTATTCTTCCTGACCTTATTACCAGCATCAGAGATTCAGCAATAACGCACATGTCATATCGAGTGTTATCTGGCAATAACTCAGTCTCCACGAGTTGTATCTTACTGAACTCAGCAGACAGTTACAACCTACATTGGCACAAACTCTGCCCGCAAAGAAAACGACATGTCAGGGCACATAGGAAACAAAACGGGACGCATCCGCCTTTGATAATCACACCCTCCAGGATTTACGAAGAACAAATGAATTTCATTATGTTTCGATTAAAACCAGTTTATTTATTTACAGCTGGTTTGCCAAAATATTACAATCACATATTTATTCATAAATGACTGAACTTTTTTTTAATAAGTCTGACCCGCTGCGTTGTGAAAGTCAAGGGAAATGTTAAACGTTATATATATTGATCACTTGCCGTGAACAGAAGTCAGAGTGGTGCTTTAATCTCAGATTTAATTTTTATATTATTTTTAATTATTGTATTTCTTAAAACACCTACGTAATCGTTTGCATATGAGATAACATAATGAGCTTTATAGTGTGAAAGGGAGAGGTTTGTGAGGGTCCAGAGAACGAGCAACGGCACTAGGGTCCTGCTCTACGGTGGGGCCTGCTCCGGTCTCACAAGGTTTTAGCTTGATTGTGCCATTACAGGAATAACTGCTCCATATGCAAATCAGCCTGCTCTCACCCAGAAAGGGTGGCCAGAACTGAAATGCCAAGGATGTCATCCCTGCACGAGAGATGCAGCAACCCATGACGATCGTTTTGGCCTTGTTAGGCCTCATCAAGAGGGTATAGCTGACAATCTCTAGGCACATCAAGCAAGGGGTCCGTGTCTGGATTACCCTGTAGACTTAAAGTGAGAAACAGAGGGGTTTGTGAGGGTCCTGAGAACTAGGGATGAGCCAAGCACCCCCGTGTTTGGTTAGTAAACTCGAACAATTTCAAAAGTTCGAGTTCGAACTCGAACACGAACCAAACTCAATACAAGTCAATGGGACTCGAAAGTTCGATTTTTAGAGTGCCCTCCAAGAGGGCATATGTGCAAGATATTTGCCATAAAAGGTGTATGGGGGTCCGGGTAGTGCCCTGGTGGACAGGAAACAAGGACAAAAAGTAAAAAAAAAACGTTTTTAAAGGAACAGTGAGTTTTCCATGAAATAAGGGTTAAAAATAAAAACAAAAAATTCCTTCAAATATCGTGCCTTGGAGGTCTCCATAACCTGCCCGTGAAGTGGCGGATTTGTAGGATGTATAGAAACATTTAAAAACAAAAAAATGACTTTTCAAATTATGGTAAACGGTTTTCCTTTAATCTATTCATAAACAACTGCTTGGGGCGGCAGTCTGTATTAAAACAGGAGACATTTTAGGACACGCAGAACAAGTTTAGTGATTTTTTGGCTAAATTATGGTGAAACTTATTCAGGCTTAGGATGAAAGTAACAATAGGTGCTTTAAAATTGGGCCTTTATCTTCGGCAACAGTGCCGTCACACCGTAACCCCTCTGTGGTATTGTGGAAGAGTGCAGGGTTGGACCCTGCAGTCCAAAAAATGTAAATGATATAAATCTGGTAATATAAGCGTCAGTGGCAGTGCACCCAAATATTGTGCCTTTGGTGGCAGTGAGAACACAAAGATTACAATAATTCCCAGATATTTTGTAGAAGTGAGACCCCCGCCCAATAGCTGGTTGCAGACTGGCAATGAGAACACACGCTAACACAACAATCTCCTCTCAAAAAACACATGCTGGGGCTGCAAGGGACACCTTATATAGTGTGCTGCGGGACTTAGCTCTGTGAGCCCATGATTGGGCAAAATTTGCCCAATCAGGACTCTGAGCCATGATTGGCATAGTCTTGCACCTGTCTTGCACCTAAACTGGTCAGGTGCAGGCTGTAGCCAATTACAAGCTTCAGGCCAGTGGAAAGTGCATTGTGGTCCATTGTGGTGCATTGTGGGCGAACATGCTGCGAAGACGCGGAAATGTTCGTAGTTTGCGAAAATACGAACTGGCGATGTTCGAATCGAACTCCGAACACATCGAACCGCACAGCTCATCCCTACTGAGAACGAGCAACGGCACTAGGGGCCTGCTCTACGGTGGGGCCCGCTCAGGTCTCACAAGGTTTTAGCTCGATTGTGCCATTACAGGGGCAACTGCTCCATATGCAAATCAGACTGATACACCCAGAAACGGTGACCAGTACTGAAATGCCAAGTATGTCATCCCTGCACGAGAGGTGCAGCAACCACTGACGATTGTTTCGGCCTTGTTAGGCTTCATCAGGAGGGTATAGCTGACACCCTCTAGGCACATCGAGCAAGGGGTCCATGTCTGTAAACCCTGTAAACTTAAAGTGAGAAACTGAAAGGTTTGTGAGGGTCATGAGAACGAGCAACGGCACTAGTGGCATTGCAATACTGGCCACCCTTTCTGGGTGTAGCAGTCTGGGTGTAGTTAATGGATGACTAATGATCAGAATTAGTTCAGCCAACTTTAACTTAGTCTGCGTTTAAGCACAGGAACTAATGAATAAGTGCACAGCGCAATATCTCTTATGTATACACAAGCAATACAAGGAAGATATTAAAATCTCAACATAGTGAGAAAGAAAGAGGTTTGTGAGGGTCCTGAGAATGAGCAACGACACTAATGGCCTGCTCTTCATGGAAGCACAGACCACATTGCTGCATGGACGAGCCAGCCCTGAAGGGTGACAGCAGGCTAGATGACACCCCCCTGTCCAGCTGCACCCCCTGCACCTGGGGTGGTCCGCCCCCACCCCACCTTGGTACGCCACTGCTTCTGACAAGGCGTAACAAGGCCAAAATGATCATCAGGGGTTCCTGCATCTCTCGTGAATGGATGACTTACTTGGCATTTCAGTATTGGTCACCCTTTCTGGGTGTAGCAGTCTGATTTGCATATGGAGCAGTTGTCCCTGTAATGGCACAATCGAGCTAAAACCTTGTGAGAGCTGAGCGTGCCCCACCGTAGAGCAGGCCACTAGTGCCGTTGCTCGTTCTCAGGACCCTCACAAACCTCCCTGTTTCTCACTAATAAGCTTTATAGACACATTGGCCCCTATTCTGCTGGACTACCCATTTACTGTCTGTAATTTGCGTCAAGAGACAGGCACTTAATGCCTAATGCTAGCTGCTTCTATTGGTATCCATAGTTCTTCATGGAATGCCATGTGATCTTGCAGTACCTTGGAGGCCTAGTGGAGGAAAGCAGTGGAACTATTTGCTCTCAATGTCCATCTAACTGTGGCTAGAGGAGGTAGAAGGGGTTGCAATACCTGCACTTTTCTGGTTAGTTCTCCTTGAAGACGAAACACTCAAAGGATTTTTCAGAAAGCTTCTAACTTTCAGTGAAATTTAGGTGCTGTCTCATTCGGCGCGCTTCAGTGATTCTAGTTCGCAGACCCTACGGTGAATTTACTACTCACCGCAGGGTTGCGGTGAACTGCACCGTATTTCACTGTCAATTCGCCAGTATTTGGTGAATTGACAGATTTCTGAACCATATTTTGATATTCACCGTTCGGTGGCAAGTCTGGCGCTTTTTGAACTCCTTAATGTTACCTCAGCACCATAATATTTGGTGAATTGGTCCTGCCAATCCCCCGTTTAGATCACCACTGTAATATTTTTGAATGTTTCTTATCTGGCTCAATGTAACCATCATACAAATTATTTTTTTTCTTTAATTGTGATTCAAACTGTTATTTATAACATTCTATTTTATTCTTAGTAGATTTTCTGTGAGTGCTCAACCCAACAAAAATACACCGAGGAGGGACATTGCTTCCATTCACTGAAAGTTTAAAATTAGATCTAGCGGTTTCTTTATGCTTGAGCAAAAAACATCACTTTGATCCCTATAAGAAATTAATGACCTCAGGGGTTCAGCTCGGCTGTTATTTTCCCCATGCAAAATAGTGACAGTCTTTACCATGCAAGCCAAACTTTATAATTTATCCATTAATCAGTTTAATCATTAAAATATAAAAAGGACCACTTGCAGAGACATTTAATCATTGTTTTTAAAGAGTAAGATGTTGCTTCTGCTTATATACTGTCATGTGCATAATCTACTGTAAGTATTATCCCTGGTATGTCCCTTTAAATCCTATTAATTTCTATTATACCAGGATTTATTTGCTCAGCTTGAAATTATCAAGGTTATTCAAAGAGAATCGAAAAGTCCCCGCACGTTCGGTGACTTTTCGTTCTCTTAAATTCGGCTTGATTCGGCGATCCCATTTTGGCGACACTGCGGTGTATTCAGCAAGCACCACAGGGCCGTCATAATGCAGGGAAAAGCCGCCGAAAATCTGCCAAACACTCACCGCAAAACCCAGGCGAATGCACACCGAAATCCGCAAAAACATCTGGATTAACCCCACCGAACACGCCGGAGAAACCCGAGCAGGAGCCGATCAAAGCGCGGAACAGCCGCCGGAAAAACCCGACACCACAGACAATAGAGTGAAAAAAAAAACAATACACTTGAATGCTTGAAAAGTGAAACGCTGTTTGCAAACAAACTACTGAGTGAAAATGTCTGAAATTTACATATAAGATCCAATGAATGATAATAAAAAGAGCTGTTACAGAAAAAAGAAAAAACGTTTAAAAAAAAAATTGGAAAATTTGTTTTGCAAAAAAATCCCAAAAATCCTAAAAAATCCTAAAAAATCTATAAATAAAGAGACTTTTTACTGCATAATATTATAATATACGGTTTATTAGATATTGAATTAAAACGGAAATATTTTTAACATTGAAGCCTATGGGATTCGCCTGAATAAAACTGACGAATGAAGCAACCGAATGGCAGGCCATTTCGGCAACTTTAACCTGCTGGTTTTTGTTCTCTGAATAGACGAAGCATTGCTTCTCTATGGGGATTTCACTGCCCTCGAACAGGCACCGAACAGGCACCGTATGTGCAGGCAATTCGCCAACATTTGTCGAATTGCCTGCTCTCTGAATAGCCGAATGGCCAGGAAAGGTAACCGTACGCTGATTTTCAGCGTTCGGTTACCTTTCGCCAGCAGTTCGGATCTCTTTGAATAACCCTGTATGTTTATTTGAGAAGTAATTGTGAATTGTGTACCTAATTAATAGGGGAGGAGAGTTCTAATCGTAAGGTTAAAATCAATGAAATAATTATATTACATTTTAAAAAATTCAAGGAAAGTCCAATCCTTGTAATATGTGTAAAAAAAAAAGAAAATATGTATATCAATTGCTGCGTAGAATTGCTCTACCAAATTCATTGTGGTTTCTCTGCGAAACATTGCACAGTGCAAGACCTCAAATCCCATCTCGGTGGTGAAGCCAACAGGGTTATTCAAAGGGAATTTCGGTGCTCTTTCGTTCCCCCCCCACTTCGGGGAGTCAAATTCACTGAACCTGAGGTGAATTCAGCATTCACCGCAGGGTCCCAGAAGTGAAGGGAAAAGCCGCCACAAAACCATCAAAGCAAAAGGAAAACCGTAGCAAAACCGCCGAAAAAACATCAGGGGCTCTATTACATTCCCCGCACAAATTCGTCCGCACAGCGCAATTTTTCTGCATGCAGCATTAAACGGTAACGTGCGTAAATTAACGCTGGTATTACGATCCGAGCGCATCTTCTCATCCGTCTGAAAATATCGCGCGTAAATAATACGCGCGAAGCCGCGCGCAAATTGACGTTGCGCTCAGAAATCGGTGTGCGGACTGTTTTTACACGTGATTCAGCCAATCTGAATTAAGAACCACAATTGTCTCCCGTTCAGTTTTTGCGCCTGCCAAAATCAATCTGTGTATATATGCTGCAGCAATAATAAAAACACGCACAACTTCTCCATTTTATTGTTTTTTTTCGTGCTGGTGTATTTAGTTTCGGCCAGGACGTTCAGATTTGCAGTTACCACCAGCTTTTAAAAGACGTTAAAATTATGCACGCAAGCGCCGTTCGTAAAAAGTTGCGCATCGATTGTAATACCAGCCGCGTACCAGCGCACAAACGCATTTGCGCTCACAATGTTAAGTATGGGATGCGCGTACGAACTTGCGTTCGCACAGGGTTCGCTCAGTGTCACTCGCGTTAGACGTTAACACGCATCATTTCGCCAACGTCATAATACGACGTTCAGCGCGAAGGGTTTTGCCCCTCGCGTTAATGCGTTTTTGCGCACGCACATTTTTGCGCGAAGAATGTAATAGGGCCCCAGATCGGTCTGATAATCTGCCAAAGAAAAACGCCAAATGCACCTGACGATCTGCCGCAAAATCACTGAATGCATCCACAAAAAGCCGACGACCCACTGAACAGAGCGCTAACCAGCTGCCAAAAAAAAGCCGACAAGTCGCCGATGGGGTGAAAAAAACCCCAAAACACTGCAACTTTTAAGGCTAAGGTCAGACGAAAGCAGTTTTAACGTGCGTTTAGCCGCACGAAATCACGGCCGTGCTAGCAGCAAATGACGTCCAATGCCGGGGAACATACGACGTACGGCCGCACGAATGTTCGTCCGTGCAACGCAAGTGGCAAACGAACGCATTTTTTCGAGAACGTCAAACCGCTACTACTAACGTACAGAGGGCGCTGCGCCGCATAGCGGCGTGTTTGTGTGATTGGGAGACGTCAGACGCTGCACACATCCGGCCAACATAACGTCCAGACACAAAAAGGGTTTTATTGATGATCCGTACAAAATCACGGCCGAAAATGTGCATCGTATGACCGCTATCGCGTATTCCGTGAAAAAATACGTCCATTCGTTTGAACGCACTTTTTCACGGACAACGCGAAAAATGCGTTCGTCTGACCCTAGCCTTGCAAAGAAACTACTGGAAGAAAATGCCTGGAAATAATATATCAGGTCCTATGAATAATAATAAAAACGGTCTGTTACAGAAAAAAAATGCTATTTAAAAAAAAAATCTGAAAAAACATTTTGCTTGAAAAAATCCCCAAAATTCCTAAAAAATCTTAAAACATAAAAAAATAAAGAGACTTTATGCTGCAAATTAAAAGAATAAATGGTTTAATAAATATTTATGAAAAATGGGGAATATTTTTAACATTGAAACCTATGGGATTCGCCTGATTAAACCCGCCGAATGAAAACACCAAACATCAGGGTTTATCACTGACATTTCGGTGCTATTCGATGTTTTCTGAATAGATGAACCATTGCTTCTCTATGGGGGAGTTCACTGCCGTCGAGCAGCGCCATATTTCGCAGGCAGTTCGGAAATATTCGGCGAACTGCATGCTTTCTCAATAGCCGAATGGCCACGTAATTGCACCGTTCAGTGCAATTTCAGAGCTAATTAAGTTCTCTTTGAATAACCCGTCAAGTTTCCAGGAGGTCCGCAGTGGTTTATCAGATTCAAGTCTGGACATTTCGATGCTTGTTATGAACCAAATGAGGGAGGCCTGCACAGTCACGGGAAGGACCATGGAGGCCAAGGTGAAGGAAATTCTCGATCAGCAACTTCAAACCATTCGCAAAAAGCTTGTGGAAGAGTTTAACATTCCAAAAACAAGCAGGTTGAGGATTCTTCACGACGAGTTGGACTTCACCAAGAAGTGCACTCACTAGCAGGATTATTCAAAGAGATCCGAATTGCTGGGGAAAAGGAACCGAACAGTGAAATTCAGCGTACGGTTACCTTTCCTGGCCATTCGGCTATCCAGAGAGCAGGCAGTTCGCCAAATGTTGGCGAATTGCCTGCACATACAGTGCCTGTTCGAGGGCAGTGAAATCCCCATAGAGAAGCAATGCTTCATCTATTCAGAGAACAAAAACCAGCAGTGAAAGGTTGCTGAAATGCCCTGCCACTCGGTGGCTTCATTCGACAGGTTTATTCAGGCGAATCCCATAGGCTTCAATGTTAAAAATATTCCCGTTTTAATTCAATATCTAATAAACCGTTGGTCATAATATTCTGCAGTAAAAAGTCTCTTTATTTATAGATTTTTTAGGATCTTTTAGGCATTTTTGGGGATTTGTTTCCAAAATTTTTGTTCCGTTTTTTTTTTTAAATCGTTTCTTCTTTTTTCTGTAACAGCCCTTTTTATTATCATTCATTGGATCCTATATGTAATTTTCAGACATTTTCGCTCAGTAGTTTTTTTGCAAACAGCGTTTTACTTTTCAAACATTCAAGCGTACTTTTTTTTTTCACTCCATTCGTCTGCAGTGTCGGGTTTTTCCGGTTGCTGCTCTGCGCTATGATCGGCTCCTGCTCGGGTTTTTCCGGCGTATTCGGCGGGGTTAATCCAATGTTTTTGCGGATTTCGGTGTGCCTTCGCCTGGTTTTGCCGTGAGTGTTTCTTCGGGTTTGCGGCGGCTTTTCCCTGCACTACGACGGCCCTGTGGTGCTTGCTGAATACACTGCAGGGTCGCCGAAATGGGATCGCCGAATCGCATCAAATTGAAGAGAACGAAAAGTCACCGAACGTGCGGTGACTTTTCGATTCCCTTTGAATAACCCTGTAGGTTGCTTGAGATGAATTTGCCAAAACGTTCAAAGATGGAAAGTCTGCCAACTTCAAGGTGATTGTCACTGGAGATGAAGCTACATTGGCAAAAGAGGATTTTTGGGGGTGTTTTGAGAAGTGGGTGCACTGCTTGAAAAAATGCGTGGAGATTGGCGGCAATTATTTTAAATAAACAAGCTTTCTTTGAAAAGAAAAAAAATTGAGTTAGCCTCGTTATTAAATTGATTTTACTTTTGGACCTCCCCCTCGTAGATATTCTGGTCCAGGGCTATTTTGACAGAAGGTATGCAGTCCACTTGCCACTTCTCCACAAATCTCAGTTTAGCTAATAACTCCCATGAAAGAACACTGGGAAGTGAAAAAGGGGACACTTGGCACATGAGCAGGCATCGTTCTAAGCTCGGCGGTTTATAACTGTCTCAGTTTCTACGAGTAATTGAAATTTCAGCATCAATTCAGTCCCGGCGACTTTCTCTTTGTATCAAACGGTTCAGCTAAGTTCCTTTGAAATCAAGGACAAGTGAAGGTCATTCAGGGAAACGTGGCAGGGCCGTTTCTACTCCCTCTACAGCGCTCGCAGTACAAGGTATTAACTAAATCTGCCTCTTCAAGGACATTCTTTGCAACAAAATCTGTGCAATAGGATTAGTTGTTTTGTACCTGCTGGCTGGAATATAATGGATTTAAAGGCCGCGTCCAAGTGGACATCACGATATTTAATAAACAGATGTCTTTGTTGTGGGATAATAATTCATGTGCCAGCTTCCAATGAATGCAAAGCATGTGAGATGACCAAAATTACAGATGGGCAGAGTGATAAATTTTCGTGTAGCGTTTACATGCCCCATTTCCTCATACAAACATTGTTTGTCAATATAAACCATGTCGTTTTAAACACATAATTCCAATGGAGGATGAAATCTGAACAAGGGGAAGCCAAGCTTACAAGGTTTAAAAGTTAAGTCTCCTGTAATTGCTTATTTGGAATTAGTGTTTGATGTTTTTTAAAGTTTTTTTCTCCCTTTTTTTCTTATTGTACTTTCCGTAGGAATGAAAGGAAAAGAACGGGCAATGAATAGGAGAGCATACGTGTTGTAGGGGAGGTGAAGAAGCTGCAAAAAAACTTCAAAAACATATTTTCTCCTTATGTATCAAAAGAAGCTTCACGCTTTATTGATCTGCAATTTGTTTGCTATGATTACTGACTTCAAATAGCATGTTTGAAGTGTATGGAAGATCCTCTTACATAGTCATTTCCACCATAATGGGAGAGGTAATTAGAAAGGTGAAGAGTTGGCTCACCATTAAAAATCAGCAATCGTGGCTATTATTCACTGAGCAGTGGATTCCACCTCACTCCTGGCGATTGCCGATATCAGAAGCGCATCACGGAATCGGAAATAAAAGGTACATCATTGGAAATTCGTACTTGTTACGTCCATTTGAAATTCTAAATAGAATTTTTATGTAACATGCTTTTTAGGCATTTTTTAAACCTGATCAAAAAAAATCTCAAAACGCAAATCGAAATTTGGAAGTTCCCTTTAAGATCATAAAATGAGCATTTAACGTTCATGGAACACCAAAATGCTGGGACATTTTAATTAAACCAGCCTTAAAGACACTACATGTGGAGGAGCTTTATTAAGAGTGGTAGCAATGTTTTGAGTCTGGCTGTCAGGCGGACACACGTACCCGTAGGTAGCTATGGTCAGCCCTAAGGCGAAACAGGAGGGTGGAACCCTAAATGCGATACCAGTCCTTGTAGTTGGCTGGGTTACGCAGTAGCTAGAAGTGAACCTATAAGGCAGGGACGTAGGCAAAGAGGACAGAAACCAGTCCTAAGGATGGCTGGTCTAGAAACAAGACAATACGAAGTGCCAGAGAGTGTACGTCAAGCTAGTACACGCAAGTCGAAGGGTACGTTAGGTGGATACACAGGTAATTGGAAAAACCTCGAAATCTAATCACAATACCAGTCCTTGTGGTGGCTGGGTTAAGTGATAGCGAGTAGTAAAACAGTTCAGTACACAGGGAGAAACCAAATGCAGCGTCAAACACAAAAGCCGGGTCAGAGGGATATAGAGATACTCAGAGTCGGTTGCCAAAAGCCAGGTCATGCACAGTAAGTCAAATAAGAGTCTTAGAATACACCACCAAAGGGTATAGCAAGCTAAAACCACGAAAGGGCGCAGAGAAAAGCAAAAAGCAGGTTTAAATCAGGCGCCCTGCCTCCCGATTGGCCAAGAGGAACACCTGACACAGGAGGCACCACGGTGGAGGCGTGATGACGTCACGCCGCTGGGAAGCCTCATACCCGGAAGCAGCGGCGGCCCGCGCGCATAGGACACCAGGAGGGGCCGCGAGGAGGACGCAACCCTCGGGTCCTAACACTGGCACATAGAGACATAGAAAATGTCGGCAGATAAGAACCTTTCGGCCCATCTAGTCTGCCCAATTACATGGATACTTTACCTGGATTTATCTTTTGTTTAGGATAGCCTTATGCCTATCCCATGCTTGCTTAAATTCAATTACTGTTTTGGCCTCTACCACTTCAACTGGAAGACTGTTCCATGTATCCACCACCCTCTCAGTAAAATAATGCTTCCTGATGTTACTTTTAAACCTTTGCCCCTCTAATCTAAGACTATGTCCTCTTGTTTTGCTACTTTGTTTCCTTTTAAATATACTCCCTTCCTCTATCTTGTGGATTCCCTTTACGTATTTAAATGTTTCTATCATATCTCCTCTGTCTCGTCTTTTTTCCAAGCTGTACATGTTAAGATCATTAAGCCTTTCCTGGTAACCTTTCTCCTTCAAGCCGTACACCATTTTAGTAGCCCTTCTCTGAACTCTCTCTAAAATGTCTATATCCTTCTGGAGATATGGTCTCCAGCACTGCACACAGTACTCCAAGTGAGGTCTCACCAGTGCTCTGTACAGTGGCATGAGCACTGGTGAGATCTGGTGAGCACTGGTGAGGCGCAAGGCCTTTCACCAACATTTGGTGAATTGCCAGGTTTTGAATAGCCAAATGGCCCAGAAATTTCACCATGTGGGGAAATTCACCATTTGGTGCAATTTCGCGGCCAGTTCGGCTCTCTCTCAATAACTCCTATAGTCTTGGTGCATCGATAGTCCATTCCATACTTCCATTTAAAGGTTATTAAGCATATCAGCTGTGGGTATCTGTTGTTGTATTTCTTCCCACAAGGAAGGGTCCGTAGCTAAGAAGCAATTACTCGGAAGTAATGGCTCCATAGTAGTATCATTTCTTCAGCAACTTCTTTACTCCTAGATAAGGTGATAAAGCTTTCCCATTGCGACTTCCTGGTCTTTAAGAAATGAGTAATTTTTGACAGCGAGACCCGAGTCCGACCGCGCATGCGCTGCACGGTGCAGACTAGCTCAGTCTCATAAGTCCCGTCTGGATTCCTTACAGGCAGATAATTAAAGAGAGACACAAAAAAAGTCCATAGAAGATATTTTTATGTGTAGCGGGCAAAAGTTCTGAATTTGTCCCTCCATCCCAGTAATTCTTGTTAATGTCTCACTCATGAAGGACCGAAGAACATCAGAAAAATATCCTCACAAAGTACAGAATGTATATATTTTGATATGTCACTGAATGTTGTCCAGTGATCCAAGAAGTTTTTGTCCGTACACAGACAGTTATGGCAGCAGTCCATGTGCTGAGTGCTTACACTGGTCTGTCAAAGAAAACATGGCACCCGTAATAGATAGGACTCAACTCTATGGCTTTCCAGGTACTCCACTGTTTGGGATCTGCAGTTTCCTACAAAAATACAGCAGGCAACACATTGATGTGTTGGATGCCATCACAACGGTTCGGTTCAGGCATTGGAGAAAGGCTCGTGCCTGAGCCGAAACACTGTAATAAAGCTCTTTCATTGTCCACCCTGAGGTCCACTCTGGTTTCTAAATTTGCCTGAACTGATCTGAATTTTAAAAAGCTATTTGTAGGTCTCAGTGTGTCTCAAACAAACGTATTCTTTAAACAATAACAGCTTTCTCGTATCATGAAACAAGATGGAATTTGTTGGGGCTTGTGATACAGGGTGGGTGCTAATTATTTTCAGAATCATAATGACAGATCTCAGCAATGAAAATAACTGACTTGTTTGCCTTGCAATGAGAAAAAATATTACAGTGAATATGAGAGGAGAGCTTACTTAATGAGATATATAAGTAAGTATATTTTAATGTGTGAATTTCCTCTCTATGGTGCACTTCGCTCAGCAGGCTCTGAGGATCCTGAACCCATCATTTTAGGCCTTACTTCCTATAAGGTGAAAGGATTAAATCTGCCTGAAGGACACTCAGGCTGATTAATAAGGTCATCTTCCTTCATAAAATGAAATAAAAGATAAGGGAACCCAACACGCCAATATGTAAAAACTGATTTTTTTTTGGGCTAGGAGCAATGTTTCGGCTTTCTCAAGCACAATACCCAGCCTTCCCTCATGAGGCACATTTTTGTGAGGACACTCAACCAGCCCTTTATCACCGCGTGAATTCTCTGGGATTTTTCAGCAATTACCACCATGGGAAAGCTTGCGGAGTAGCAATTCTTTATTATCACATTGCGTCCTTTAACCACTGTCCATGGGGACTGTTTCTTCTTGTTAAGGACAAGGTTGCAGATAATAGGTATAATGTTTGTGTTACTAAATACCTCACAACTTAAGTCAGTGTTGGAAATACAGGTATGTTATAGGGAAAAAGAGGGCAATTGCCTATTCACCAGATTGCCAAACCAGGTGCAGCACGGGCTGGAGTGGCTATATTCCTAGGGAATGGATTGGGCACTCTGGGGCAATTCAATAGGAATTTTAATGGACAGATGTCACGATGTTTGGCTCTAGACTAGAGCCTATATCAAGTTGAGTAAGTGTCATATCACCAGCCTGGAAACCCATGGGATACCCTGGAAGCCCCTTGATTAACCGATCCAGGCCGGATCTTACCCTCGTCTGGCCCATTCTTCATCATCATCTGATCCAGGACTTCCCTGCAGCCTGCTTTCACTCTGACCACATGACCTACAAAATCATAGTTCCCGTGATTAAATAATAAAAAGGTGTAAATCTTCAGTGCAGGACATATATATAATAAACATTAACCATTCATGTATCAAAGCCCTCAATAATGTAACCCCTCCGTACATGTCTTCCCTATTTCACAAGTACACCCCTGCTAGATCACTCCGGTCAGCAGGTGACCTCTGCTTGTCCCCAGTTTCCAAAGCCAACTCTCACCTCCAAGGCTTTTCATGGGCTGCTGCGGTTCTGTGGGTTGACCTTGTCCTATTGGATTCTCCCCAAATTTTCAGGCCATCCAGAAATCCATCCAAACCCATCTCTTCAGATTACCAACATGTTACCATTACTATGCCGACCTATACCTCTCCTCGCATACCGCTACATCATGATAGATGTCACTTCCATGTCCTCACCATATCTGAAACACTAATGCCAGTGATCCTGATGACTAATAAAACTCCTCTTGTCTTCCTCAAACCCAACTCCTCTAAAATGTAAGATCATCTGAGCAGGACCCACTACATCTCTTGTTTCTGGTCCTATGTTCGCTATAATTTGTCTCATTCCCCATTGGTTATTTTACAGCGCTGCGGACCCTTTTTGCGCTATATAACTGATGATAATAAAAAATATAATGTCAAAAGTGCACAGTCACACACTGCACAGAATACTTTATGTAATTTTTCAACCAAAATAAGTTTAAAAAGCAGTTTACTGTGATCTTTGACATATAGATTGATTCGCTTCCCGAACAGGAAATGTATAGTATTGTAAGGATCGCACCAGTCAATAATATCTGTGTCCGACACAATTTGCTCATGATTAATGGCATGTGATGATTTTTCAGTATTTATTTCAGATAGACATACAGACAGATCCATTCAAACCGTCAAAGCCACCAAAAAATGCCGCTGTTGAACGTTTTGGTCATTTTTTTTAATATCAAGGTAGAACATGCCAAGCTCACCAAGGTTTCATAATTTTTTTTTAAATTAGATTTTCTGTGCAAGGTTGTTCCAGTCATATGTACTTTTCACAGCAATTTATTGTCTAATTTTAAAACGCGTCTTGAAGGTCACGCTTCGATTTCTTACCCTGTGCTACAGTTCAACAATCACGCCTGATAATTTAACACCAATGGTGACAATGCCATCGTAAGTCATAGAAACGGCCCAGTGGACGGGGACTGATGCAGTTCACGTCATTAGTCTTACCCAGCAATTGTAAAATGATCCCCCAACTAAGTAAAAGTACAAACAGGAAACTCTAAAATATGTCAAACTGATACAACCATCTGTAATTAAAAAATATAAATTAATTAGTAAAACTACAAGAATTTAGGGATGTGCATGGCTGAAAAATTTGTTTTGTTTAGTTTCGTTTCGGTACGTTTTTAAATAATTTTGTTTTCGGAATTTCGTAACTAATTTCGTTTCATGTTCCGTTTCGTATTTCGTTTAATTTCGGATTTATTTGTATCGCACCGTATCGGATTTGTATCGAATCGAATTCCATAGTTGATATCCATTTGATAGTTCATTTAAATTTCTATAGTATCGGATACGTATCGTATTCGATAGTTGATATCCATTTTATAGTTCATTTCAATTTCGATAGTTGATATCCAATAGTTGATATCCATTTGATAGTTTATTTCAATTTCTATCGTATCGGATACGTATTGTATCGAATCGAATTATTCGATAGTTGATATCCATTTGTTAGTTCATTTCAATTTCTATCGTACCGGATACGAATCGTATCGAATCGAATTCGATAGTTGATATCCATTTGATAGTTCATTTCAATTTCTATCGTATCGGAAATGTATCATATCGAATTCGATAGTTGATATCCATTTGATAGTTAATTTCAATTTCGATAGTTGATATCCAATAGTTGATATCCATTTGATAGTTTATTTCAATTTCTATCGTATCGGATACGTATCGTATCGAATCAAATTCGATAGTTGATATCCATTTGTTAGTTCATTTCAATTTCTATCGTACCGGATACGAATCGTATCGAATCGAATTCAATAGTTCATTTCAATTTCTATCGTATCGGAAATGTATCATATCGAATTCGATAGTTGATATCCATTTGATAGTTCATTTCAATTTCTATCGTACCGGATACGAATCGTATCGAATCGAATTCAATAGTTCATTTCAATTTCTATCGTATCGGAAATGTATCATATCGAATTCGATAGTTGATATCCATTTGATAGTTCATTTCAATTTCGATAGTTGATATCCAATAGTTGATATCCATTTGATAGTTCATTTCAATTTCGATAGTTGATATCCAATAGTTGATATCCATTTGATAGTTCATTTCAAATTCGATAGTTGATATCAATTATTCAAATTTTTCTTTTATGATGATGACACAGTGTAAAACGAAATAAATTTGTTATATACCATTTAGTTTAGTTTCGTATCATATCGTTTCGTTTTTGTTTCATATTCATATCGTATCGATTCGTTATTCGGAAGTACTTCCAAATACGAATTATCAAATTTTGTTCCGAATTCCGAATTTTTCCGAAACAAATTCATATCTCTACAAGAATTAACTTATTTATTTTACCTGGGCTCCCATACTTTGTTTCTACTTTGTTATTCTTGTCTCCCTCCCGTTCACACTGTGCGATTTGAAAATCGCAAATTTTTCCGCACGATTTTCATATTCGCGGCAATTGAGCGATAATGTCGCGCGATGGCGCCGTTTTGCGCGATTTTGCAAAACACAACCAAAGCAAATCGCAAAATTGCATATCGCAAATAAAGGGTCATATACCAGCGACATGCTACAGCGACGCGCGACATGCGACATCGCGTGGCAAGATGTGAACAGCTCCATTGAAATGCATTGGAGAAGCTACGAAGCAGGATATTGCGTGGATTTTGCCACGATATCGCGGCAAAATCCGCGCGATAAATCGCACAGTGTGAACGGGGTCTTACCCAGTCACCAGCCAATACTTGGTGTAGGGTGCACTGATATATGCTGGCTATGTGCATCATGTCCTTCAAAATGGGCATTGCAGTGTCTCCCAGCATGTATAGATGTTTATTGACATCAGATTTTCCTGGAGGCCAAAAATCCAAAATAATTAATAAATGTTCGGAGTCCCAAGCATTCCGGCTAAGGGGTGTTCTATGTTTGAATAAATAGTATACTGCTACTTCCACCCTCTTGGTCTCCAGTGTGGTTCCAGTATTCTTCGTCACAGAATGGGACTTAAGGGGTTATTCAAAGAGTATCGAAATGTCACCAACATTTCTGTGCTCTCTTGTTCCCTGCACTTCAGGGAATGAAATTTCCCTAATCTGCATTCCCCTAACCAATTCAGTATTCACTGCAGGGTCCCCGAAGTGCAGGGAAAAGCTGCCGCAAAACTGGGGATTAAAAGAAAAATGCGGCAAAATCACCAAAATTCGATAATTTCGGCGGGTCCCGGTGGCTTATCGGATTTTACCGATTCAATAAGCTGCTGCGAATTCGCATTTTCAGATCCGATCGGGTCGGATAAGCTGCCGCAAACCTGTCGAACGCATCCGAAAAAAGGCGACAATCCGCCGAACACAGCACCGATCAGTCGCTGGAAAAAGCCGACAAGCCGAAGAACAGGGTAAAAAGAAAAATGATCGAAAGTGTCAAAATTTAAAAGCTGTTTGCAAAAAAACTACTGGATGAACATGTCTGGAATTAACATACAAAGGTCCTATTATGAATAATAATAAAAAGATCTGTTACAGAAAAAACGCTAAAAAATAGACTTTTTGCTGCAGATTAAAAGAATAAACAGTTTAATACATATTGAATAGAAATGGGAATATTTTTAACATTGAAACCTATGGGATTCGCCATATTAAACCTGCCGAATGAAACCACCGAACATCAGGGAGTTTCACTGACATTTCTCTGCTGCTCGGAATTCTCTGAATAGATTAACCATTGCTTCTCTATGGGGATTCCAATGGCGTCGAACAGCAATGTATTTTGTTGCCATTCCGCCAAAATATGGCAAACTGCCTGCTTTCTAAATAAAACAAATGGCCCCAAAAAGTCACCCTATGGGGAAATTAACTGTTCGGTTAAATTTTGGGGCCAGATCGGCTCTCTCTGACTAGATCTTCTGCAGATAGCTAGATTAGGGCCATATTACATTCTCTGCGCAAAAGCGCTCGCGCAGCACAATTTTTTTTCCGCGCAATTTCCAGCGTTATCGCGCAAAAATTAACATGATATTCGGATCCGAACGCATTTTCTCACCCGTCAAATAATAACGTTAGTAAAAAAAACGCGCAAAACGAAGTGTAATACGCGCGCAGTAAATCGGTGCGCGGACTGTTTTTTCTTTTTTCGCGGCATTCAGCCAATCAGAATTAAGAACCTTAATTGACATCAATTTACCTTAATTGACTCACTACCGCTTTTGCGCCTGTCAAAATAAATCTGAGTATACATGATGCAGCAATAAAAAAAATTTGCACGAATTCACAATTTTATTGTTTGGGTATGTGTAGAATGTGTAACTATACTGTGCTGTATTTTTTTTTTCGTGCTGGTGTATTTGGTTTCGGCCAGAACGTTCTGATTTGCAGTTAACACCAAGTTTTCAAAGACGTTAAAATTAAGCGCGCACGCATCGTTCGTAGGAAGTTGCGCATCTATTGAAATACCATCCGCTTAACGCATTTGCGCTCACAATGTTAAAAGTATAGGACGTGCACAGTTCGTCACGCTCGCGCAAGTCCATCCGCATCAATTGATAATGCGCATCGTTTGCGCGAACGTTGAAATACGACGTTCTGCGCAAATGGTTTTGTCCTCGCGCAAATGCGCATTTGCGTGCGCGCAAAACCGATGCGCGAGGAATGCATTATGGCCCTTAGTCTTTTTGTTAGCATCCTGCGAGTGCATTTCACAGTGCATCTGTGCCTATTACATTCTTTGCGTTAAAACGCTCGCGCAGCACGTGATTTTTTGCGCGAAGCATTAAACGTTAACGCCCGTAAATTAACTCTGGTATTACCATCCTCGCGCATTTTTCCATCCGTCAAACAATTGTGCGCGTAAAACCGACGCACAAAAACGCGCGCGCATTAACGTTGCGTGCAGAAATCAGTGTGCGCAATGTTTTTTTCACGCGATTCAGCCCCGTTCACACTGTGTGATTTATCGCACGGATTTTGCCGCGACGTCGCGCTACATAGCTTCTCCAATGCATTTCAATGGACCTGTTCACATCTTGCCGCGCGATGTCGAGCGTCGCGGTAGCATGTCGCTGGTACATGACCCTTTTTTTTACAATTTGCGATTTGCATTGGTGGTGCTTTGCGAAATCACGCAAAACCGCGACGTCGCGCGACATTATCGCTCTATGTCGCAAATACGAAAATCTCGTGGAAAATCGCACAGTGTGAACGGGCTAAGAACCACAATTGTCTCCCGTTCAGTTTTTGCGCCTGTCAAAATCAATCTGAGCAGCATATATGCTGCAGCAATAATAAAAACACGCACAACTTCTCAAATTTATTGTTTGGATATGTGTAGAATGTGTAACTATACTTTGCTGTATTTTTTTTTGGTCGGGTTGGTGTATTTGGTTTCGGCCAGGACGTTCAGATTTGCCGTTACCACCAGCTTTTCAAAGACGTTAAAATTACGCGCGCAAACGTTGTCTGTTAAATTTTGTGCATAGATTGTAATACCATCCGCGTACCAGCGCACAAACGCATTTGAGCTCACAATGTTAAGTATAGGACGCGCGCAGTACATTACGCTCGCAAAAGGTTTGCGCAGCGTCACCCGCGGTAGACGTTAACGCGCATTTTTTGCGCGGACGTTGTAATACAATGTTCAGCGCAAAGGGTTTTGCCCCTCGCGTTAATGCATTTTTGCGCACGCATTAACGTTTGCGCGAAGAATGTAATAGAGCCCTTTTTGTTTATTTTTTGTATTTTGCAGAATTGTCTATCCTGTGTGGTTTTATTATTATTATTATTATTATTTACCTTAATCTGTTAATCTGTATATTTGTGTTGTTAATATCTTGCATTGTATTACTTTGTATCTCTGTAACTGTAACACTTCAATGTTCTTGAACCCAGGACATACTTGAAAACGAGAGAAATCTCAATGTATCCTTCCTGGTAAAATCCTTTATAAATAAATAAATAACCTTGTTTTGCCCAAGTCATTTTTGTGCAGGCATCAGGAAGGCCAGGTCATGGTTTTATTGCTCAGTAATGAACCAGAGGGAAAAAAAACATTTATCAGAAAATACCTATTGCCAGGTGGATTTTTACGTTTTAGTTACATTAATTATCTAAGGATTAAAGGGAATGACCTAATGCATGATTTAATCATAAGTGGGCAATAAGAGGACTGTTGGAGTGTTGCCAGATATTACTTTATGATTTCTTGTTATCTTCTAGAAAGGCATTAAGGTACAGTGGTCATGTCATGACTCACAATAGAGGAATTCACTGCAAAAAAAGACATACGATAAGCTCCTCTAATTAAGGAGTTATTTAGAGCAAAATAACAATGAAAGTCTTATCGTAGTGCATTAACGGAATAAAAGCTCTAAAGGTTTGTGTGAGGACAAGTGCCTAAAACAGCAGAGTCAAAATAAATAGATTTTCCAAATCTTCAAGAATATTTGTCGTTTTTTTTTGTACTTTCTTTTAAGTTAAACACTTATCTGAACTCTGGCATTACTCTGGTGATGGATTTCGAGTTTTTCGAGTGTTAAATAAAATGCACCCATTGGCAGCAAATAGTTACTTATCCCGGGTAAGAACAGGTACATCGGTTTAACTTTATACAAAGACATTTATGTTTCAAATCGGGTCTTATCTTTTGTTTATGTTGTGAAAAGAAACATTTGATATCAAAATTCCAGACAAATAGCAATTTAATGAGTCACTGGATGATTTGTGAATTTAAACATAGCAGAGAATGAGCGAAAGTCGGATGAAATAAAAGGTCCAATGATCACGTGTGACATCATTATACAAATTACTTTAAAAATTAAGAAAGATAATGCTGTTAATGCTTGAGTGATTAAAATAATTGTATGTTGAGATTTAAAGTGAGAAACAGAGAGGTTTGTGAGGGTCCTGAGAACAAGCAACGGCACTAGGGGCTGCTTTACAGTGGGGCCCGCTCAGGTCTCACAAGGTTTTAGCTCGATTGTGCCATTACAGGGACAACTGCTCCATATGCAAATCAGACTGCTACACCCAGAAAGGATGGCCAGTACTGAAATGTCAAGGAAGTCATCCCTGCCCGAGAGATGCAGCAACACCTGACGATCGTTTTGGCCTTGTTTAGGCCTCGTCAGGAGGAGCAGTGGCGTACTAAGAGGGGGGTCGGGGGCAGACCGCCCCGGGTGTAGCTGGACAGGGGGTATCCTCTAGCCTGCTGTCACCCATCAGGGCTGGCCCGTCCATTCAGCAATGTGGTCTGCGCTTTCATGAAGAGCAAGCCATTTGTGTCGTTGCTCATTCTCAGGACCATCACAAACCTCTTCCTTTCTCACTATGTTGAGATTTTAATATCTTCCTTGTATTGCTTGTGTATACATAAGAGATATTGCGCTGTGCGCTTATTCATTAGCTTCCTGTGCTTAAACACAGACTAAGTTAAAGTTTGGCTGAACTAATTCTGATGATTAGTCATCTATTAACCTAATGATAGTGCTAACAGGAAAAGGTCAGCATAAGGTAAAATTCCAGAGCAATAGCTTAAAGGGACACTCTACACAGTGTGATGACTCAATCTTACTTGAGTGGCAATACCGCTGTGAAATCCCTGCTCCCTTTCCTCCATCTGAGGGCTGATTGAGCCATCCAAATGCAGGGGTTAAATCCTACCTAGAACCTCAGCTCGTAGAGCCTTCAGAGTAAATCAGGGTTTGGACCTTTGGGATCTAGCCTTATCCAATGAGATAAAAGACTTCCTGCATCAAGAGCTACTGGATTGGCTGGAGCGCCCACCTATGCGGTCATTTGACATGTTGAGCTGGAAATATGTCATATCCTGCAGCGATCAGAGTGAGACCAGTATTTGATTCAGATGAGGTTTTAAAGCGACACTACCACTTGTATAAGCTGTAACTAGATTACTTGTGCGGTACTGTACTAATAAAACCATTTTATAAAACACATGCAGCTGGTTTTTATTCTGTGAAGGAATTGCATGTAAAAAGGAAAAATAAAGTTAGGTGTTTTATCTCTGGGTTCCAATTTCTGGATTTTCCCCATGATGCAACATTTGCTCTTGTTTATTTAATCTGCACTTGATTTCAGTACGTCTTTTTAGTTATCTAAATGCCTTATTATCTGGACTCATCATTCAGGGTCCATCCCGCTATGTTAATATGCAAATAAGCCGCCAAACCACCTATACAGAGACCCTCTCCCTCCGTAAAATGGATAACCCACACGTCCGATGCCAGAATCAATCAAGGGAACGGGCCGGAGGACAACCAGGATGACGTCATCTCCTGGAGACAAAGGGGAGTGTATACATGAAAACGGAACCGCGCGCATGCGCACTAGATTGAGAAAACGAAAGTGAAAGATTCGTGCCGTTTCGACCCCTTTTCAAAGTAACATTTGAATACATGGAGTCCATCCAACTGATGAAGCTGGCAGCAGGCTAGCGAAAGGCATTTTGGAGGACTACCTTTATTTGTTTTGTTTATTTTATGCATTGACCCGTTTGTTTTAGCTGCAGAACAAAAAATAAACCCAGCCTTATCTAAACATTAAATCCTTAACCTCATTAACCAGTATTGTTCTCTAGGCTACCTGAAATAAGAGATGGCAAGTGAATGAGATAAAAAAGGGAGCTTAGAAGACTTCTAATCTACCCCCTGGTGATGTCCTTTGAATACATACCACACAATACACTTGTGAGTCAGCTGCCTGACGCATAGAGCCCATTCTGTGGCCAAAACCACAAAGTGAGGACCAAATTAGATAAAGATACTGCAGGGGGCGGTTTACAACACAAAGATCACAGAATGGATGCAGCCAGTGACACATATAGAGTAAAATATGTTCTTAACTAGCAAACAAGAGAAAAAGAAAGCAGATGTAAAATATCAGTAACATAAAATAAACACAATAAGGACAATTCATTTTTTTGTGGTAGTGGCCCTTTAAATAAAATGAAAAGGTTAAATGGGGAGGTTTGTGTGTGGAGGGGGTAAAGAGAAGTTGATGTTTACCACCTCCATTTACTCCCCCTCGTGTTTTAACCCTATTGTATCTCTTTAAAATTGGGATGGAATACAAAGATACATTAAAATCATGGAGATAAAATTAAAGTATAACAATCAATAAGAAAGTCACATGATTCTCATTATTTAAATATTCTTCTATCATCAAGCTTTTGTTTTGGTTTTTGTTCCAGTCAATATTTTTCTACTTTACACACTGTTGCTCATGAAGTGACAGCAGTGGATTTTAGCTACAATTTTGGAGACTTTGACCCAGAACAAAAAAAGCATCCTACAGACATTGTCTCTGTTGTTTAGCAAATTCACAGAAAAAAATTATGAAAAACCCAATGGTTTATGTTTTACCTTTTTTAAAAAAATACATGAAAGTAACAAGAACTCTAACAGGGTTATTCAAAGAGATCCGAATGGCTGCCGAAAGGTAACCGAACGCTGAAAATCAGTGTTCGGTTACCTTTCTTGGCCATTCGGCTATTCAGAGAGCAGGCAGTTCGCCAAATGTTGGCGAATTGCCTGCACATACGGTTCCTGTTCGAGGGCAGTGAAATCCCCATAGAGAAGCAATGCTTCGGCTATTCAGAGAACAAAAACCAGCAGAGAAAAGTTGCCGAAATGCCCTGCCATTCGGTGGCTTCATTCAACAGGTTTATTCAGGAGAATCCCATAGGCTTCAATGTTAAAAATATTCCCGTTTTAAGTAAATATCTAATAAACCGTTTATTATAATATTCTGCAGTAAAGAGTCTCCTTATTTATAGATTTTTTAGGATCTTTTAAGCATTTTTCATGATTGTTTTTCAAATGTTTTTTTCCGGTTTTCTTTAAACTTTCTTTTTTTCTGTAACAGCCCTTTTTATTATCATTCATTGGACCTCATATGTAAACTTCAGACATTTTTGTTCAGTAGTTTCTTTGCAAACAGCGTTTCACTTTTCAAACATTAAAGCGTACTGTTTTTTTTTTCACTCCATTCGTCTGCGGTGTCGGGTTTTTCCGGCGTCTGCTCTGCGCTCTGATCGGCTCCTGCTTGGGTTTCTCCATCGTGTTCGGCAGGGTTAATCCAGATGTTTTTGCCGGTTTCAGTGTGCATTCGCCTGGGTTTTGCGGTGAGTGTTAGACAGGTTTGCGGCTGCTTTTCCCTGCACTTCGACGGCCCTGTGGTGCTTGCTGAATACACCGCAGGGTCGCCGAAATGGGATCGCCAAATCGGCCCGAATTGAAGAGAACGAAAAGTCACCGAACGTGCGGTGGCTTTTCGATTCTCTTTGAATAACCCTGATAGAATATCAGAGTTACATTTTTTCTTTCTGCAGTTCGGAGTTTTTTTGTTTCATTTCTTTTTTTTCAAGGATTCAGAACAAAGCTTACTGATGCTAACAATATATTTTGGTCTCCTTCTTATGTAAATGCAACTCTGCCACGTGTTTTGTCTCTGCGGTAATTGCTTGCAGAAAAAGAGGAAATGTTCAGCTTTGTTTAATATTTTTCAAATCAAATACAGGGGAGTGCGACCATCTGTGAAAACAGGCTGGCGTTTTCAGCAGATTCCGTTTTGGGGAATTAATAATCCATCCATGTAGAATTGCTTCTGTTGTGAAAAGAAAATTGTAACCGAACACTTTTGTTAGCAAACCCAGGAAATATTTATTTCTGCTTCAAATTATACAACTCGTTCTATGGAGGTGCACAATGTGTTACCAATTGGACATACCTGTTGGAACATTGTATTTTGAAACTGGTCCATGAACGTAACTGAGCAACAGGGTTTTTAATGGAAACAATGTAAAGTGGGAGGGTTTTCCATTAATATAAAGATGTAGAAATACTTTGGTGTGCGCACATCGAGAAGGTTGAGTGAACGCAAAGTGAGATCCAGACAGGAAACAGACGAAAGGGTTGAAGTATCAAAGACGAGTTAAAGAGAAGGCAACAGTTTCATTTAAATAGAAATTCTGCTCTATCTCTCATCCAAAAGCCAATGTTTTTAATTATCATGCACAAATAAAATAGCCATTGTTGTAGCAGTTTGTATGCATGAATGATTAAAAAAAATCTGTTTCTCATATTAAATGTTTCTCAATCGTCTTGCAAGAATTAGAAGTTGTCCAGTCTTACATTCTTTTTGGACTTAATGCATGCGTGTCACGTATCCCCCTTGGGTCCGAGATACTGGTCCCTGTACACTGTATGCTATCTATCCCTCCGATCCTTGAATGGTCGGTAATGCTAGCTATCTTCAGGGAACAGATCTTGAAGCATCCAGGAAGGGTTAATAGATACCAAAATAGGAGGATACGCTTACTTAAGGCAGCAGAGGTCTTATCACCTAGAGAGATGGTCAGCCTTATGCCAAGAGTGACACTCAGGGCAGAGTAGTCAGGAAAAGTGAGGGTCCCACATAAAGCAGGGTTCTCAGAGATAGCCTTGGTCATATACAAGTCAGGGTTCTCATAAATAGCCAAGGTCATACACATAGAGGGTTCGTTATCCAGAGCAAAAGTCATACACAAAGTCAGAAATCACCAAAAGCACTGGGGGAATAAAATTCCACATCAGGGCAATGAGTGTGCCTGAGCAGGCTGACTTTAAACCCGGGGGCTTCGTGTCATCAAGCCACACCCTGCCCCCTGACCACCGACGTGGCCACCTTCAGGGAGAAATCATGCTGAGTTCCCACACATTTTTAGGACTTGACCCTTGCAAAAAGTGGACCTTTGTGTGGAATATGTGTTTGTTCTGGAGCGACTCATTGTCACATCATGCGTCCAGGATGCTGCCTGGTGCCCAGCAGCACCGTCCTCACTGCTCGCTGGCCGGGCACCGAGTGATAAGCAAGCCTGCGGTGGCCACGTTGGTGGTCAGGGAGCGGGGTGTGGCTTGATGACGTGAAGCTGCCGGGTTTAAAGTCAGCCTGCTCAGGCACACTCATTGCCATTACGTGGATTTTTATTCCCCCAGTGCTTTTTTTGATTTCTGATTAAGTCACAAAGGCTGAAAAAAGACGTGCGTCCATCGAGTTTAGCCTTTCATACATCACCTACTACTGTTGATCCAAAAGAAGACAAAAAAAAACAGTTTGCAGAGGTCACCAATTATTCAACATACTGGGAAAAAATTCCTTCTTGACCCGAGAATGGCGTTACGATTTCTCCTTGGATCAAGAAGCTTTTACCCACATATTAAATATTATAACCCTTAATATTATGTTTTTGCAGGAAGTCATCCAGTCATTGTTTAAAAGTCTGTACAGACTCTGACCCAACCATATCAACAGGCAGAGAATGACACAGCTTTGTTGTTCTCACTGTAAAATAACCCTTCCTATGCTTTAGGCTGAATTTCCTTTCGCCCAGTCTAAATGGGTGACCTAGTGACCTGTGTATGGTCCTATTAATGAATAGGTCTCCAGTCAATGGTTTATAATGGCCCCGTATATTTATATAAAGTTATCAGATCCCCTCTAAGGCGCCGTTTCTCTAAACTAAACAGGTTTAAGTTTGTTAGCCTTTCCTCATAACTTAAACCTTCCATCCCCTTATTAATTTATTTGCCGTCTCTGCCCTTTTTCTAGCGCCATAATATCCTTTCTTAAGACAGGCGCCCAAAATTGCACGGCATATTCAAGGTGCGTCTTACCATTGATTTATAAAGAGGCAAAATTATGTTTTCATCCCGGGAGTGAATTCTCCTTTTAATGCATGCCAATACTTTGCTGGCCTTGGTGGCTGCTGTTTGACATTGCGTTTTGTTACTTAGTTAGAAGTCTATGATTATTCCCAAATCCTTCTCCTGCCTTGATTTCCCTAACTCAGTACCATTTAGGGTATAAGTTGCTTGTGTGTTCTTCACTACAAAGTGCATAACCTTGCATTTCTCTACATTGCATTTTATCTGCCAATGTGAGTGCCCAGTCCCCAATCTATCGAAATCCCTCTGCAGGAAAGTAGTAAACTGATCACATTTTATCACCTTTCCTAGTTTTGAGCCATCTGCAAACACTGACTCATGACTTTCGAGCCACTGGTTCAAATCGCATTGTATACTCGTTATTGTGATTTTCTGGCTTCCCTTTCTGGCTTCCCTCTGTCTTTGATTACTTTTACCAGCTACTCTAAGGACTGGTGTTAGGTCTCCTGTTGTGTTTCCTGCATGTTAGGTCACTTTTGCTCTGCCACCATTGCAAAGCCCAGCTGTCTGAAGGACTGGTATCGCACTTGGGTTTAATGTTTTCTCATTTTACCAATAGGTACAGACATATACTCGAAATCTTACATGGAGGAACTACATTCCCACGCTTTTCTGCTTGACTTGACTCCTGCCCTGGTCTTTGTTTCTAGAAGGTGATTAACCATATCTCTCTGATGAGACTGAAAAAAGGACAAACTGGTTGCCAGTGGCCACTGTGTCTTCAGTACAGAGGACACTTCTCCAGCATTTTGGTTTTGGGCTTCTAGCTGTTTAGAAACAAATGAGAGCATGGAAATATTTACACTGTAAAAGAACAAGTGAGTAATAATTTGTTTGAATACACTAAGCAAGAACGCATCGAATTATCAGCATCATCATAAATTTATTTTGGCTTATTTCTTCATTTGTAGGCCTCTAATGGTGGGCAGTGAATAACAGTCAACATCCTAAATACCACAACTTGACTTTTGGGGAATATTTCTTCTTTTCCTGGAGTTCATTTCTAACGTGAAAAACGTTATATTGTCTATTTTGAGGGGCAGCCAATAATCTTCACAGTACCTTTAACTTTTGTTTTTGGTTCTGTTTTGCTCAGAGTGTTCGCAAATCCATAACGAAACAAGAGAGTAAATAGTGACATGCATGTTTTGACACGATTTCTTGCTTCCACTGCCTGCTATCCTTAAATATGTATGTCTTTAAACCAGTAGAAATGGAAATTTTGTAATAAATCAAAGTAGGAAAAAAGCCTAGTGCCTTGTTTAAATATTGCTCAGTTGTAGAATTTGTTTAATACATCAAATCCGTACATAGCAATGCAGGAATATTAGTTTGAAATTGCAAATATTGCCAGACAAGACATGGCATCATATACAGATGGAATTGCAGATAAAATTTGCAGTTACCAATTAAATTTTAATTAGTCCATATTGTTTATTTCACTGAAAAAAATGCATGTAGTAAGTTCTTTTCTTGAAGGAACTTTTCAATTGTACTTAACAAATCATACAATTATTGACTTTGTAAATTGAACATTTTAATACACACTGAGAAATGGTTCAAATTAATAAACTCCCCATATTTATAAATTATGAGGTTATTTTCCTAATAAGGCAAATCAAGACAGTTTTTTTTAATTTTAATTAGAGCGCTTACAAATGACATTGCAGCTTAAATTTAAATGTGAGACTTCAGCCTGCATAATTTAACGATGAGATGCCTTGGTAATTTGCACATGGATTCTAATAACTCAATATTCTAATAGCTGTTGTATGCCGAGGCTAAAGTGAAGTTGTCAAAGTCTTATTTTTTTGACCTAATGTATACTTCTGAGGTTTAACAGGTCATAATTAATTTTACAGAAAGTTGAATTTGTGATTTATTCAGTACTTTAAAATAGTTTTGACTATTGTGAGATGGAACACAACAAATAAAGTAGGGTTAAGAAAAGCAGTCAGAGCATTCTTGACGGTAGAAGGCTCCAGGCATGTAGTAGATAACTTTGAAGTCATCTCTTGGTAGAATGGTCAAAGAACCAAAAAATGATCAAACAGAAAAGAAAAGCGCAGAGATATATTAAAAGATAGAGCAAGGTTTGTGATTAGTCTAAGCCAAATCGGTGGCATCAACCCTGTGAGAAGCTGGTAACAGGTTTCTCTGTGGCGTTTCACCAAAAGAAGCCATGGCAAAGTTCATAGCTGGCAGCCCACTGGGTTTTTCTCCAACTCTAACCATGAGTACTTTAGGAGATTTTGCTAACCAATATACGACCCATCCCTGCTTACCGGGGCTGCATGATTGCATTGTTTAGTGTCAGGGAGTGACAGACGACCTACAGATTCTGGAGCGCATTACAGTGGGGTAGTACAAACATGAGACAATAAAACACGTAAAGAACAGACGGCCCTGCACGTAGGATAATTGCCCTGCTGATCCAGCACTTTATACAAGTGCTCAGCCAGACATCCCGTGAGTTTACAATCTGAGCTACAAAGGTAAGTGAAACAAAAGGGAACAGTTGTGGAGCTGGTGGCCAGAAAGAGTATAGCAGAGATCACATGGGAAAGACCAGAAGCTTGGGCTTGAAAATGGTAATTAGCGTAATTAGAAAAAAAGTGGAAGCAGCTACAAGGGAAAGCTATGAGTTTAGGTCCGGGACTGGGAGGGAGGGTGAAGGGGCCGACGGGCGGGTGGGACTGCAGAGTGGAAATGTAGGAGCTGGAAAGGGTGATGGCCTTGGATGGTGAGCTGATAAAGGAAAGAGACACAGGTTTTGGAAGAGTGGTCTCTGTATGAGAGGTAGTTACAACATGGGGAGGGGATGGAAAAGCAAGCTGATGATGAGAGTTTAACAAAAACCGAGGGAAAAATTTAAAAATAAAACTAATCAGCTAGGGATTAATACATAAATGCAAATATAGAATTAGAACAGTAAGAATAGAGCAGAGGTAGTGGATAGGGATGAGCTGTTCGGGTTCGGACGGTTCGGGGTTCGACCCGAACTTAGCCTGTTCGGGCGAATCGCGAACCCCGAACATTTCCGGGTGTTCGCCGCATGTTCGACCACAATGGACCACAATGCATTTTCTCACTGCCTGAAGCTCGTAATTGGCAACAGCCTTGCACCTGACCACAGGTCTGGTGCAAGACTGGTTGAACACTATGCCAATCACCGCTCAGAGTCCTGATTGGGCAAATTTTGCCCAATCATGGGCTCACAGAGCTAAGTCCCGCAGCACACTATATAAGGATTCAAAGAGCCGATTCTGCACGCATTTCAGAGGAGATTTCAAAGAAGATAGTTGTGTGTGTTGTTACTGCCGGTCTGCCACGCTACTGGGGGGGTCTGGGGGGTCTCATTTTGACCAAATATCAGGGAATTTAGGTGATGTGTGTCTTGTTACTGTGCCAGCAAGTTTTTTTGGGGTTTACAACTTTATTTAAAAAATTTGTGTATTGAGGTGATTTCTGGGTCTTGTCACACTGTGCCAGCAAGTCTTTTTGGGTCTCATTTATACCAAATAGCAGGGAATTTAGGTGATGTGTGCCTTGTCACTGTGCCAGCAAGTTTTTTTGGGGTTTACAACTTTATTTAAAACATTTGTGATTTGGGGTGATTTTCTGGGTCTTGTCACTGTGCCAGCAAGTCTTTTTGGGTCTCATTTATACCAAATATTATTGAATTTAGGTGATGTGTGTTTTGTCACTGTGCCAGCAATTTTTTGGGGGGTTTACAACGTTATTTAAAACATTTGTGAATTGAGGTGATTTTCTGGGTCTGTCACTGTGCCAGCAAGTCTTTTTGGGTCTCATTTATACCAAATATCATTGAATTTAGGTGATGTGTGTCTTGTCACTGTGCCAGCAAGTTTTTTTGGGGTTTACAACTTTATTTAAAACATTTGTGAATTGAGGTGATTTTCTGGGTCTTGTCACTGTGCCAGCAAATCTTTTTGGGGCTCACTAATTTCTTTAAAACACTTGGGAATTAAGGTGATCTTCTGTGTCTCGTCGTCACACAGCCAGCAATTTTTTTTGGGGCTCAGTAATTTCTTTAAAACACTTGGGAATTAAGGTGATAGAAAACATAGAAACATAGAAAAAATGTCGGCAGATAAGAACCTTTCGGCCCATCTAGTCTGCCCAATTACATGGATACTTGACCTGGATTTATCTTTTGTTTACGATAGCCTTATGCCTATCCCATGCTTGCTTAAATTCAATTACTGTTTTGGCCTCTACCACTTCAACTGGAAGACTGTTCCATGTATCCACCACCCGCTCAGTAAAATAATGCTTCCTGATGTTACTTTTAAACCTTTGCCCCTCTAATCTAAGACTATGTCCTCTTGTTTTGCTATTTTGTTTCCTTTTAAATATACTCCCTTCCTCTACCTTGTGGATTCCCTTTACGTATTTAAATGTTTCTATCATATCGCCTCTGTCTCGTCTTTTTTCCAAGCTGTACATGTTAAGATCATTAAGCCTTTCTTGGTAACTTTTCTCCTTCAAGCCGTACACCATTTTAGTAGCCCTTCTCTGAACTCTCTCTAAGATGTCTATATCCTTCTGGAGATACGGTCTCCAGTACTGCACACAGTACTCCAAGTGAGGTCTCACCAGTGCTCTGTACAGTGGCATGAGCACTTCCCTTTTCCTACTGCTAATACCTCTCCCTACACAACCAAGCATTCTGCAAGCATTTCCTGCTGCTCTATTACATTGACTACTTACCCTTAGATCCTCTGAAATAATGACCCCTAAATCCCTTTCCTCAGATGTTGAGGTTAGGACTGTATTATTTATTTATTTATTTATTTATTTATAAAGGATTTTACCAGGAAGGATACTTTGAGATTTCTCTCGTTTTCAAGTATGTCCTGGGTTCAAGAACATTGAATTGTTACAAAAATACAAAGTTACAGTAACAAGTACTTATACAGCACCAACAAATTCCATAGCGCTTTACAATGGAGAAGCACAAACAGCAGACTTACATGATACAAGATTAAATAAAACCCTGGTCGTTGGATAACTGTCCAGGTTATATCACTTTAAACCTAAAGCTCAGGCAGACAACCCATGAGCTTGAGCAGAAAGAAAGTGAAAACTGGTGGCCAGTAGAATATCATAGGGATTGCATGAAATGGACCAGATTTTTGGGCTTAGAAAGGGTAATTAGGGAGAGAAATGGAGACAGCTGGAAAGGATGTCTGAAATTAGGGACAGGCCCTGGGTGGGCGGGTGGATGGGGAGGGTGGGTTGGGGCCGCAGAGGGAAGAAATGAAGGTGAGTCTGTGATGGAGTTTGCTGTGGAAAGGGAATGAGGTTTGTGACATGCAGATAGCACCAATTAACAAACATGGGGGGAGGGGGGAGGAGGAGGAAACACAAACAGATTTTTTTTCTATCTGAAATGGAGGGTGATTCAAAATACTTTAAAAAACTAGTCAGAGAATAATAAATGCAGACATAAAAATACATTTTCAAGATCATAGCAGCCTGGGGTATGATGTCGGATGCCTTGTTGAAATGGTGGATACCTTGAATGCTTGGTTCAGGGTCGCAGAGGGAAGAAATGAAGGTGAGTCTGTGATGGAGTTTGCTTGAATGCTTGGTTCAAGCAAACTCCATCACAGACTCACCTTCATTTCTATCAAATATTTTATATTCAGCCCTTGGGTTTTTACGTCCCAGGTGCATTATCTTGCACTTATCCACATTAAAACTCAATTGCCACAACTCCGACCATTTTTTTAGTTTACCTAAATCATTTGTCATTTGGCTGATCCCTCCAGGAACGTCAACCCTGTTGCAAATTTTTGTGTCATCAGCAAAAAGACATACTTTTCCATTAATACCTTCTGCAATATCACTAATAAAAATATTAAAGAGAATGGGTCCAAGTACTGACCCCTGAGGTACCCCACTGGTAACAAGACCTTGCGCCGAATAAACTCCATTTACCACAACCCTCTGTTGTCTGTCACTCAGCCACTGCCTAATCCATTCAACAATATTGGAATCCAAGCTCAAAGATTGCAATTTATTGATAAGCCTTCTATGCGGAACAGTATCAAAAGCCTTACTGAAATCTAAATAAGCAATGTCTACTGCACCACCTGTGTCTATTATTTTTGTTACCCAATCAAAAAAATCAATAAGATTAGTTTGGCATGATCTCCCTGAGGTAAACCCATGTTGTTTCTGATCCTGTAATCTATGTGTTTTTAGATGTTCAACAATCCTTTCCTTTAACATGGTTTCCATTAATTTCCCCACTACTGACGTAAGACTAACTGGCCTATAGTTCCCCGATTCCTCCCTACTACCCTTCTTGTAAATGGGCACAACATTTGCTAATTTCCAGTCTTCTGGGACGACTCCTGTTAACAAGGATTGGTTAAATAAATCTGTTAACGGTTTTGCTATTACATCAATGAGCTCTTTTAATAATTTAGGATGGATCCCATCAGGCCCCATTGACTTATTTGTCTTTACTTTAGACAGCTGCTTTAGAACCTCCTCCTCTGTAAACTCATATGTAAATGTCTCATATGACTCATATGTAAATGTGATCTGTGTCTCGTCATACAAAAAGTACCACGTTGTATTTTGGGGCTCACTAATTTCTTTAAAACACTTGGGAATTAAGGTGATCTTCTGTGTCTCGTCACACAGCAAGCAATATTTTTTGGGGCTCACTAATTTCTTTAAAACACTTGGGAATTAAGGTGATCTGTGTCTCGTCATACAAAAAGTACCACGCTGTATTTTGGGGCTCACTAATTTCTTTAAAACACTTGGGAATTAAGGTGATACGTGTCTCGTCATACAAAAGTACCACGCTGTATTTTGGGGCTCACTAATTTCTTTAAAACACTTAGGAATTAAGGTGATCTGTGTCTCGTCATACAAAAAGTACCACGCTGTATTTTGGGGCTCACTAATTTCTTTAAAACACTTGGGAATTAAGGTGATCTTCTGTGTCTCGTCACACAGCCAGCAATTCTTTTTGGAGCTCACTAATTTCTTTAAAACACTTGGGAATTAAGGTGATGTTCTGTGTCTCGTCACACAGCCAGCAATTTTTTTTGGGGCTCACTAATTTCTTTAAAACACTTGTGAATTAAGGTGATCTGTGTCTCGTCATACATACAGTACCAACCTGTATTTTGGGGCTCACTAATTTCTTTAAAACACTTGGGAATTAAGGTGATCTGTGTCTCGTCATACAAAAAGTACCACGCTGTATTTTGGGGCTCACTAATTTCTTTAAAACACTTGGGAATTAAGGTGATCTTCTGTGTCTCGTCACACAGCCAGCAATTTTTTTTGGGGCTCACTAATTTCTTTAAAACATTTGTGAATTGAGGTGATCTGTCTCTTGTCACTGGCTGCCAGCTATCAGTGTGTCTCACTGAGTTATACCAGAGTTATTTAAATCTTTATACCAGAGTTGAATCAGAGTTCTGTATATATTAATCTATATATCACTCACCATGTCTGAAAGAACAAAAAGGACTGGCAGACGCTCCCAGACACAGATAAGAGGGCAAGCAGCCCCTGTGTCGGGAGGCTGTGCCTCTAGTCGTGGTGGACGTGGTGCATCCTCTGCAGGGGCACGCTTGTCCTTTCTAACTGGTGCTGGCCGTCTTAAGCAGCAGCAACATACAGAGGACTTGGTGGATTGGCTAACCAGGCCATCCGCATCCTCCGAGTCCTCTGCCAGCCAGGCTTCTAGTGCTTTACAGTCCACCTCAGCTGCCAAAGCATCTAATGCAGCCTCCATGTCCACAGCTACTCCTGCCATAGCCTCGCTATCACACACGGAGGAGTCAGCTGAATTGTTTGACTACAATGAGAGTGACATGTTGCTTGAGGATGCGCAGCAAGTACAGTGCTCTGATTCAGTTTCTGAGGTTGAGCAAGGGAGTATAATCAACCTAGAGAAAGTGGGTGCCAGTGATGACACACAAATAACTGGCACTCATGTTGCCCCAGCAGCTGCAGCATACTGCCAAGTTGGCTCCAGTGACGAGGAGATAGGGGGTGAAGATGACATTGATGATGATGAGGTCACTGACTCCACCTGGGTGCCAGATCGAACTGAGGAATCAAGCGAGGAGGAGGGGGAGGAGGAGGAGGAGGAGGCACAGCAAACACGAGGCACAACATCCTCTGTGACCAACCGTAGCACTAGCCAGTCCAAGGCATCACATGTCAGAGCTGCTCCAGTGCAGAGTGCTGTTGTCTCAAAGAACACATGCAGGAACTCTGCTGTCTGGGAGTTCTTTAAGAACTGTGCAGCAGACCCCACCATTGCTATTTGTAATCTATGTCAGAGGAGGCTGAAGCGTGGGATAAACACCGGCCACTTGGGTACCACGTGCTTGATGCGACATATTAACAAGTGCAGTACATCCCGTTGGGGCAAAACTTTGTGTAGGTCCTCCTCCTCCTCATCTGTATCTACCCACACTGTATGTCCTGCCATGCAATTGCCTACAACCTCCACTGACAGGGATGATGCTACAGTAATGGATGTACCAGCAGGTCCTTCCTCACAATGTGACATCATCCCAGTAGCTGAAGATTTACGCAGTCAGATTACGTTGCCGCAGCTGCTGCAGCGAAAGAAAAACTATAGTCCCAACCATCCCCAAGCACAGCGTCTATATGCCAGCTTAGCAAAATTACTCGCATTGCAGCTGCTGCCTTTCCAGCTGGTGGACTCTGCTCCCTTCCGTGAATTTGCTGAATGCGCTGTACCACTTTGGCAGGTTCCAAAACGCCATTACTTTTCACGCAAGGCCATTCCAGCACTATACCAGCACGTGGAAGACAATGTTATCCAGTCATTGGGAAAGGCAGTCAGCAGCAAGGTGCATGTGGCTTTAGACACGTGGTCCAGCAAGCATGGACAGGGTCGTTACATTTCCTTCACAGCACACTGGGTAACTCTGATTGCAGCTGGGAGGGATCCAAGACGGGGCTCTGTGGTTGAGCTTGTTCATCCACCACACCTCCAGAAAGCTGCTTGTATGAGGTCTGTCTGCTCCACCACCACCACCTCTTCCTCCTCCTCCTTCTCTGTCTCTGGCGAAGTGGCAGTTAAACCCACGCCTTACAGGGTGTACGCAATGGCTCAAGGAAAAAGATGCCATACTGTGCTTGAGCTGGTTTGTTTAGGGGACAGGAGCCACACCGGGTCACAAATTTTGTCAGCTCTGCAGGGACAGGTGCAGAGATGGCTAACACCACGCCAGCTTGAGCTGGGAATGATCGTCTGCGATAATGGCAGCAACCTTCTCTCCGCCCTACGCAAGGGTAAATTGATGCATGTACCATGCCTAGCACACGTCCTAAATCTGGTGGTACAGCGTTTCCTAACCAAGTACCCAGGGCTGCCAGAGCTTCTCATCCAGGCCAGAAAAGTCTGCAGCCACTTCAGACGGTCATTCCCAGCAAGCGTTCGCCTGGCAGAAATTCAAAGAGAATTCCACCTTCCCACAGACCGTCTGATCTGTGACATGCCCACCAGGTGGAACTCGACATTAGCAATGCTGCAGCGTCTGCACAAGCAGCAGAGGGCCATCAACTAGTACCTGTGTGAGTATGGCACAAGGACAGGTTCAGGTCAACTTGTTTTTTTTTCCCCCCCGCAGTGGCTGATGATCAAGGATGCATGCACTGTACTGTCACCATTTGAGGAGGCAACGAGGATGGTGAGCAGGGACAGTGCATGCATCAGTGACACAATTCCTTTAGTGTTCCTGCTGGAGCACACTCTGCGGGGAATTATAGATGTGGCTCTAGAGGCAGAGCAGCGGGAGGAAGAGGAGGCCTTCCCTAGCTCTCAAGGCCCCAGTCTTTCCGCAGACAGCATTCCAGCGGGTCCTACTCAGATCAGACAGGAGGAGGATGAGGAGGAGGAGGACTATTTAAGTAGTGGGGGCATTGAAGGTGGGGATTCCTCAAGGCAGGGTTTTTTGTGCCCAGAAACAGAAGGGCTGGTGCGTGGCTGGGAGGAGGAAGTGCACGATACGGTCATCCTCATTGACCAGGAAGACTCGGCAGCTAATGCCACCTCCAACCTACGCTGCATGGGCTCCCTAATGATGCAAAGCCTGCTAAAGGACCCCAGGATTCGTGCTATCAAGGAGAGGGATCATTACTGGTTGGCAACCCTTCTTGATCCACGATACAAGGGAAAAGTTGCAGAGCTCATCCTGCCCGCACAGTGGGAGCACAGGAAGACAAAACTTGAGGACGCTCTAAAGCGAAACTTGTGTAACACCTTTCCAGGCACTGTTAGATTACCAAGTGCTACTGCTGACACACGTGCTTCTGAGGCTGCAGGTGATCAGAGGAATAGCGGTGAAGGTCACCTGCTGACATTTATAAAAATGAATCAGTCCTGGATCAGCAGCTATCAATCCCCTGATGCCGAAGTAACGGAATAGATCGGGTATGTCTTCTGCATGCACAAAACCTCCAGCACTGAACTCTTCCACAATACCACAAAAGGGTTACGGTGTGAATGCACTTGCTGCCATGAAAGGCACAATATTTGGCTGCACTGACGCCTGTGCCAGATTCATATAATTTTAATTTTTTGAACAGCAGGGTCCAACCCTGCACTCTTCCACAATACCACAGAGGGGTTACTGTATGATGATACTTGATGGCCTGGCACCAAAGGCACAATATCTGGGTGTACTGACGCCCATTACCAGATTCATATCTTTTTAATATAGGACCGCATGGTCCACTCCTGCACTCTTCCACAATACTACAGAGGGGTTACTGTATGATGATACTTGATGGCCTGGCACCAAAGGCACAATATCTGGGTGCACTGACGCCCATTACCAGATTCATATCTTTTTAATATAGGACCGCATGGTCCACCCCTGCACTCTTCCACAATACTACAGAGGGGTTACTGTATGATGATACTTGCTGGCCTGCCATTAAAGGCACAATATCTGGGTGCACTGACGCCCATTACCAGATAAAAAAAAAATCAATATGGGACCAACCACATGGTCCACCCCTGAACTCTTCCACAATACTACAGAGGGGTTACTATATGATGATACTTGATGGCCTGCCATTAAAGGCACAATATCTGGGTGCACTGACGCCCATTAACCAGATTCATATCTTTTTAATATAGGACCGCATGGTCCACCCCTGCACTCTTCCACAATACTACAGAGGGGTTACTGTATGATGATACTTGCTGGCCTGGCATTAAAGGCACAATATCTGGGTGCACTGACGGCCATTAACCAGATTCATATCTTTTTAATATAGGACCGCATGGTCCACCCCTGCACTTCTTCCACAATACTACAGAGGGGTTACTGTATGATGATACTTGCTGGCCTGCATTAAAGGCACAATATCTGGGTGCACTGACGCCCATTATTCAGATTCATATTCTTTTAATATAGGACCGCATGGTCCACCCCTGCACTCTTCCACAATACTACAGAAGGGTTACTGTATGAATGATACTTGGATGGCCTGCCATTAAAGGCACAATATCTGGGTGCACTGACGCCCATTACCAGATTCATATCTTTTTAATATAGGACCGCATGGTCCACCCCTGCACTCTTCCACAATACTACAGAGGGGTTACTGTATGATGATACTTGCTGGCCTGCCATTAAAGGCACAATATCTGGGTGCACTGACGCCCATTACCAGATTAAAAAAAAAATCAATATGGGACCAACCACATGGTCCACCCCTGAACTCTTCCACAATACTACAGAGGTTACTATATGATGATACTTGATGGCCTGCCATTAAAGGCACAATATCTGGGTGCACTGACGCCTATTACCAGATTCATATCTTTTTAATATAGGACCGTATGGTCCACCCCTGCACTCTTCCACAATACTACAGAGGGGTTACTGTATGATGATACTTGCTGGCCTGGCATTAAAGGCACAATAATCTCGGTGCACTGACGCCCATTACCAGATTCATATCTTTTTAATATAGGACCGCATGGTCCACCCCTGCACTCTTCACAATACTACAGAGGGGTTACTGTATGATGATACTTGCTGGCCTGGCATTAAAGGCACAATATCTGGGTGCACTGACGGCCATTACCAGATAAAAAATAAATAAATCAATATAGGACCAACCATGGTCCACCCCTGAACTCTTCCACAATACTACAGAGGGGTTACTGTTATGATATGTACTTGATGGCCTGCCATTAAGGCACAATATCTGGGTGCACTGACGCCCATTATCAGATTCATATCTTTTTAATATAGGACCGCATGGTCCACCCCTGCACTCTTCCACAATACTACAGAGGGGTACTGTATGATGATACTTGATGGCCTGCCATTAAAGGCACAATATTCTGGGTGCACTGACGCCCATTACCAGATTCATATCTTTTTAATATAGGACCGCATGGTCCACCCCTGCACTCTTCCACAATACTACAGAGGGGTTACTGTATGATGATACTTGCTGGCCTGCCATTAAAGGCACAATTTCTCAGTGCACTGACGCCCATTACCAGATAAAAAAAAAAAAAACAATATAAGACCAACCACATGGTCCACCCCTGAACTCTTCCACAATACTACAGAGGGGTTACTGTATGATGATACTTGCTGGCCTGGCATTAAAGGCACAATATCTGGGTGCACTGACGGCCATTACCAGATAAAAAATAAATAAATTCAATATAGGACCAACCACATGGTCCACCCCTGCACTCTTCCACAATACTACAGAGGGGTTACTGTATGATGATACTTGATGGCCTGCCATTAAAGGCACAATATCTGGGTGCACTGACGCCCATTATCAGATTCATATCTTTTTAATATAGGACCGCATGGTCCACCCCTGCACTCTTCCACAATACCACAGAGGGGTTACTGTATGATAGTACTTGCATGCCTGGCACTAAAGGCACAATATCTGGGTGCACTGCCATTGATGCCTGTATCAGATTCATATCCTCAGAGGGGTTACGGTGTGACGGCACTGTTGCCGACGCTAAAAGCCCAATTTTAAAGCACCTATAGTTGCTTTCATCCAAAGCCTGCATAAGTTTCACAATAATTTAGCCCAAAAAAACACTAAACTTTTTCTGCGCGTCCTAAAATGTCTTTTCATACAGGCTGCCGCCCCAAGCAGTTGTTTATGGATAGATTAAAGGAAAAGCATTTACCGTCATATGAAACGTCATTTATTTGTTTTTAAGTGTTTCTATACATCCTAGAAATCCGCCACTTCACGGGCAGGTTATGGGGACCTCCTAGGCACGATATTTGAAGGAATTTTTCTTTTTTATTTTTAACCCTTATTTCATGGAAAACTCAGTGTCCCTTTAAAAACGATTTTTTTTAAAACTTTTTGTCCTTGTTTCCTTTCCCCCAGGGCACTACCCGGACCCCCATACACCTTTTATGGCAAATATGTAGCATATATGCCCTCTTGGAGGGCACTCGAAAAAACCGAATTTTCAGCCCCATTGACTTGCATGGGGGTTCGGGTTCGGACCCGAACAAATGGGAAGTTCGGGTTCGGGCCTGAACCGAACTCGGGGGGTGTTCGGCTCATCCCTAGTAGTGGAGTGGCATGGTGGATGACATGTTGATAGCAGGATGTCTTGGATTGTATCAGAGTGGAAATGCAGGAGCTGGAAAGGGTGATGTCTGTGGATGGTGTTTTATGAACTTTCCAAACAGGTGGTGGGCTGATATGATCCCTAATCTTTTCCATGAAATAATGAGCAAGATTTTCTGAGCCACTGGTTCAAATCATTGGGTGTAGCAGGTGAAGTGTGCTGAGATGATGGATATATTCTGTGAGCCTGAAATGGGAGGAAGGGAGGATGAGGTGAATAGGAGCATGGTCAAACCAGGTAATAGGCAAAAATGAGGTGTATTTGACCAGACCTAGCTTATGTTATCCTAAGAAGAAATTCAATCAATTCTCGAATAAGAGCTAAGTAGAAAAAGTAGTTTTTTTTATTGGGCAATCGGTTCTGCATGTATCTTCCAGTTGGAAAGATGCTAACATTGTATGAAGGATCTAATGAAGCAAGGGTCCAGGTTAGATTTACCATGAATCACAGTGGGGTGCATAGCGACATTCAGATCACCCACTATAGATAATGCAAATGTCGTGGGTATCTGCAAATAACAACAGATGCCGAGTGCAGTTGCAGACGTAAAATAAAAAAAGCTTAGCAGTTTGCAAAATCACTAAACACTGCAAAAAAAAAATCATATATTTTAAAGTTACCTTTGGTCCCTCTGTTAAGAGGATGTCATTGGTGGTTGGTGACATTTTAAGTTATTGGGGTCAATTTAAAGGCTAAAAACAAATCTCAAGTGTAATCCAGATATTGGTAGGGCACTGCCTCAGCTGTCCCTAAAGTCAAGCCTCCACTGGAGGAGGGCATGATCTGCCACCTACTATCACCATAAAGGAAAGGACACAGAACAAAAGGTTGTATGGTGTTTTTCAGGTGTACTTCCATAACAAAATGCTACCCTCCAACATTGTCAGGGCCCTCGCAGCCGGCGGGGCAAGAAGGGAAAATCCGGAGTTGCCACTACATGAAAGGTGCTGCCTGCATAGATTCCTGTTACTGTTGCTGGACTTCTCCACTACAGGTGGCAGCCCTTGACTGTAATCAGCTCTCCTTAAAGGGAGGTCACACCCCTCCTGCATTGCTTCTGCATTGATGGTTTCACCACTCAGTGTACCTGCCTGACCTGCAAGAACCTTGCGCCCCGGATCCCTTTGAATACCTGATTTGTGTACCGAACCGCTGTCTTTGATTATTGGACTCACTGCCTTCTGCTTACCTATGACCCTTGGCTTCCCTCTGGACTTTGTTTATGGACTACCCTTTTATTATTATTATTCCTTATTTATATAGCGCCAGCATATTCCGCTGTGCTGAACACTGGGTACAATATAAACAAGGTTACAATACATTGAGACTGAACAACATTTGACAAACCAGTACAGGAGGAAATGAGGGCCCTATTCCTGTGGGAACTTACAATCTAGAAGGGTTGGGGGTGGAAACAGGTGGAGGGGACTGCAAGTTGAGAGTGATGGACTGCAAGGTGAGAGTGATGGACTGCAAGTTGAGAGTGATGGACTGCAAGGTGAGAGTGATGGACTGGTTGGGGCAGTGAGGTGTATCAGTGAGTCGGCTGGTAGGCTTCACTAAATAGGAATGTCTAAAGAGAGTATTTGGAGTAAGGAAAACTATGGGAAAGTCTGACAGTACGAGGGAGAGCGTTCCAGAGGATGGGGGCTGCGTGTGAGAAATCCTGCAGTCTATCATGGGAAGAGGTGATGGAGGGAGACGCTAGGCGCAGGTCACTGTTTGATCTTAGGGAGCGGGCTGGGGTGTATTTGGTGATTAGTGAGGACAGGTAGTGCTGAGCTACACTTTGATACTACGCTTCATTCCTGTGTTTACCAGTGAGTGTTCCTTGGTAATAAACCCCATTTGTTCACCATATCCTTGCCTTCTGCGTGTCACTACATTCTGGTCTCAAATCATTACCCGCCGGTTTGGATCCCTGACAGATATCCTGTTAGTACACACTCCATGATTGGTTGGACTGGATAGTCTAAGTATTGAATTTGAGATTGAGATAGCATTAGGAAGTAGTAGCAAAGAAATAATGTCTTGCAACGAATTAGTGTCTGCGGCTCCCTAATATCAGTCAAGCCAGAATGGGGGCTAGTGTTTATAGAACTAACCTCCATAAACCTATTTTTACATCATATTCTGCATTTAAATGTTGTATATAAACAATTCACAAATTTATATATATATATATATATTGAAGAGAGGAAAGGACGCACTCCAGGACTTCAGTAAATAAAAGTAAAAACAATGTTTTTATTTAAACAGACATTAAAAAGATGCCCAAACGCACCTAACCGACGTTTCGGCCCTCACAGGGGCCTTTATCAAGGTCTTGATAAAGGTCCCTGTGAGGGCCGAAACGTCGGTTAGGTGTGTTTGGGCATCTTTTTAATGTCTGTTTAAATAAAAACATTGTTTTTACTTTTATTTACTGAAGTCCTGGAGTGCGTCCTTTCCTCTCTCAATTGGTATACTTTCCACAGGACTATGCACCCAGGCATTTTTTGCTTCTATATGGCCTCAGCAGGTTGCCGTTGTCTTTTTCATATATATATATATATATATATATTATATATATATATATATGTGTGTGTTTATTATTGCAGAAGCCACCTGCACATCGTAGCAACTCAAAGAATTGCACCCAGTGTTCCTGTGCCACATTTCCCATATGCTGCAAGGAACTCTGGGTAGGATATGAAAAAGACCTCTGTCCCACTTTTATGCATCCTGGGTCTGTTATTACACAGAACCCTAAAATCAATGCTATGCCACAATATGGCTTTCTAGCAGAGATAAGGTTTATGCAACTGGTCAAAGCCACTCCTAGGACAGCGCTGTTTCGGGTTTGTTGGACTCTCATCAGCAGGAGCTAGGCATGATGACCAGTTGCAGTGGATGCTTGGACCGTAGGTAAATTAGTGTCTACACGGGTTGTGGTGGAGGACTAAAAGTGAGATAAAAAGCCTCCACACTATAATAAGTGTGTTGATTATTGCAGAAGCCACCTGCACATCACAGCAACTCAAAGAATATATGTATAGTAAGTATAAGTAAAAAAGAATGACTATAATTATAAATTTTACCGAAAAATATAAAACCTTCTAAAATGATTAACACATTGATGACACATTTCTCTACTCCCGCATATTAAAACTGCAGCAGAGAGTTCATTCTCAGTTTGACTTATATATTATTTTTCCATAATATGACAAAAGCAGTGAACCTTTCCTCAGTTCATAGAACCATCATCGTTTGAAATGTAATTAATAAACCATGCTCCTGTTAAGTTAATGGAAAGTCTGGCCGGGTGCCTGGATCAGCCACGTTCCTGACTGATTCGATACACCTTTCTCAAAGAGTCTTCATCGGACTATAGCCAAGCTAAGCAAATGGCACTAAATCCCTGTTAAATGTAGGTGCGCATATGATCATACTGAGGAAAACAAAATATTAAAATCATACATGCATGTATCGTATTGCATAAATCGTAAACAGGACTTCACGCCCTATATCTACTTTCTTACGTTGAATAACCATGCATGGAAATTTCAAACATGAGTACATATGAAGAATTAGTATCAGGATTAAGTTATCATTCAGAGGAAACATTGTACATCTGTATTGGTTGACAGATTTAAACACTTAGAATACCTCAACTCCTTGAGCTTCTAATATCCCGAGCATTCTAGTGAAGGGAGTAAGGGATGTCTGCTTATGTCAACAGAGACCTCATTTTTCTGCTCGATCTTTGCATGAACTGTCAAATTTTGTCAACTACGTCATATCTACTCATGTGATCGCAGAGAACACCAAGAGAGATCATGATCCTGCGTGTCTGTGCAGATACAGTTCTTTGCACCTGGGAGCACAAGTAGGAAAAGATGATAGATAGGCCTCTGTATTCAGAGTTGTAGATTTATTGCTCCTGATGCATAACAAATTATGTTCTCCACTGGTGCAGCATGGGGTCATTTGCGTGCTTACAGTGGTAGACGTTGCTTTGCATTTCATTTGTGATTTCACATGGCAAGGATAAAAAAAAGTCAGTCTTCAATGCCAAACGCCAAATGTCATGAATCTTATTTTTCTTCCAACTTCCCAGCAGTGACGTGCGGTGAGGTCAGTAGGGATGAGCCGAACACTCCCCGAGTTCGGTTCGAGCCCGAACCGAACTTCCCATTTGTTCAGGACCGAACCCGAACCCGAACCCGAACCCCCATGCAAGTCAATGGGGCTGAAAATTCATTTTTTTAGAGTGCCCTCCAAGAGGGCATATATGCTACATATTTGCCATAAAAGGTGTATGGGGGTCCGGGTAGTGCCCTGGGGGACAGGAAACAAGGGACAGTGAGTTTTCCATGAAATAAGGGTTAAAAATAAAAACGAAAAATTCCTTCAAATATTGTGCCTAGGAGGTCCCCATAACCTGCCCGTGAAGTGACGGATTTCTAGGATGTATAGAAGCACTTAAAAAAAAAAAAATTACGTTTCATATGACGGTAAATGCTTTTCCTTTAACCCTTTCGCTGCGGAGGACGCGCTCAGCGAGTCCAAGCGCAGGTAACGTTCCTTGCGGCGTCCTCCCTTTGGGGCCAGCGTTCGGCCGGGTTCCGGACGATCGCTAGCCCCCGTGGTGCGGGCTGACATCCTCGATGTCAGCCCAGCACCCGGAACTGCCGCTGGCCTAATTAGGTGTCATCGCAGTGGCGCGATGACACCTAATTCAGGCGCCCCCCCGCATGTGCGGAGGAGGCGCCTGAAAGGGAGGGGGGGTCCTTCGGACCTCTCTCCCTCCCAATCGCCGGTGTTGCGGGGGTTAATCCAGGCACTGTTTGGAAGGGCACAGCCTGCCCTTCCTAACGGTACCTGGAATTAACCCCATGGGGGCTGGATCACGAATCGACGCCGAAAAGTGCCGGTTCGTGATCCTTTCCCGGAGCTGGCCGACATCTTGGATGTCGGCCAAGCTTCCGGGAATGCCCCCTGAGGCCTGGCGTCACCGTGCATAGCACGATGACGCCAGTCCTGGAGTTAACCCCTAACTGCCACCAATGGTGGAGATAGGGGGTTCCAATGAACCCCCTATCTCCCGATACGTGGCAGATAGGGGTTAATGTTTGATATTGTTGGATCGGCCAGAGCATGGCCGTACCAACAATACCAAACTTGACTATGAAAAAAGTTTTTTAAAAAAAATGAAAAATAAAAATAATTTTTTTTTAAAAAAAAAAATTATAAAAAAAAAAAAAAAAGTTTTTTTTTATTTTTTTGGTTCGTTAATGCAGCAATATTGTTCCCATTTCAATTATAATGTGAACAATGATGCTGTACTAACGATTTTTGTATGCGGTGCGTTTGATTAAAAATCGCGTAATTTTCCCCAAAAAAAAATGTATCGAGACCCCATCTCTAATTTTTTTAAAAAGCGCACCCCATACAAAATATAACCGCAATTGCTCGTATGTTAAAATGTGAAAAAAAAAGACTTTACACGTTGTAAATTATTGAAAATTCATATTTTATTGCATTTTTTGTTATAATATACAGACAGGACATAACGTATACATATTAATAATGACATATTATGAATCTGCCGAGTCTGACGGAAAGAACGATATATAATATTTCTGGGTCATATACTAAAATAAGCCTTCAAAACACGTTTAAACATGATGAGCAAAATCGGTAAAAATGACCTCAGCACAGAGGCGGGAAATGCCTCAGCAGCGAAAGGGTTAATCTATCCATAAACAACTGCTTTGGGCGGCAGCCTGTATGAAAAGACATTTTAGGACGCGCAGAAAAAGTTTAGTGTATTTTTTGGCTAAATTATTGTGAAACTTATGCAGGCTTTGGATGAAAGTAACAATAGGTGCTTTAAAATTGGGCTTTTAGCGTCGGCAACAGTGCCGTCACACCGTAACCCCTCTGAGGATATGAATCTGATACAGGCGTCAATGGCAGTGCACCCAGATATTGTGCCTTTAGTGCCAGGCATGCAAGTACTATCATACAGTAACCCCTCTGTGGTATTGTGGAAGAGTGCAGGGGTGGACCATGTGGTCCTATATTAAAAAGATATGAATCTGGGAATGGGCGCCAGTGCACCCAGATATTGTGCCTTTAATGCCAGGCCAGCAAGTATCATCATACAGTAACCCCTCTGTGGTATTGTGGAAGAGTGCAGGGGTGGACCATGTGGTCCTATATTGAAAAGTGTTTTTTTTATCTGTTAATGGGCGTCAGTGCACCCAGATATTGTGCCTTTAATGCCAGGCCATCAAGTATCATCATACAGTAACCCCTCCATGGTATTGTGGAAGAATGCAGGGGTGGACCTTGTGGTCCTATATTGAAAAGATATGATTCTGGTCAAGGCGTCAGTGCACCCAGATATTGTGCTTTTGGTGCCAGGTCTGCAAGTGCCATCATCATACAGTAACCCCTCTGTAGTATTGTGGAAGAGTGCAGGGGTGGACCTTGCGGTCCTACATTGAAAAGTTTTTGATCTGGTAATGGGCGTCAGTGCACCCAGATATTCTGCCTTTAATGCCAGGCCAGCAAGTATCATCATACAGTAACCCCTCTGTGTTATTGTGGAAGAGTGCAGGGGTGGACCTTGCAGTCCTATATTAAAAAGATATGCATCTGGTTAAGGCGTCAGTGCACCCAGATATTCTGCCTTTGGTGCAAGACTGCCAGGCCAGCAAGTATCATCACACAGTAAGGCTGGGGTCAGACGACGCAGTGTTAACATCCGTGTTGCCCGCACATAAGTACGTCCGTGATAGCATACAATTGTGTTAAATGGAGCCCCACACACGAAGTACGTCCGCACAGAATTGCGGGGGCTGACGGACGCTGCAAACGGACGCAGGTTAGGCAAGAACGTAATACTGCTAGAACGGACGTGCAGAGTGCGCCACGTCCACAACGTCCGCATAGCTTTGTGTGTGAGTGATGCAACAAGGTCAGACGGACTGCATTTATACGTCCAGCATTTTTGACGGACAGAATGTTCTTTCATTGTAATTTATTTTCCCTGCTACATCAGTCAAAAAATACATCAGTGAAAAAAACCGACTGTGTGGCCACTACCTTGTCGTCAGTCAGTAAGTACGTCCGTACTGCACGGACGCACAGTCCGTAGAAAATGCGCTCATCTGACCCTAGCCTAACCCCTCTGTGGTATTGTGGAAGAGTGCAGGGGTGGACCATGTGGTCCTATATTGAAAGGTTTTTGATCTTGTAATGGGCGTCAGTGCACCCAGATATTGTGCCTTTGGTGCCTGGTCAACAAGTATCATCATACAGTAACCCCTCTGTGGTATTGTGGAAGAGTGCAGGGGTGGACCATGCGGTCCTATATTGAAAAGTTTTTGATCTGGTGGTAATGGGCGTCAGTGCACCCAGATATTGTGCCTTTAATGCCAGGCCATCAAGTATCATCATACAGTAACCCCTCTGTGGTATTGTGGAAGAGTACAGGGGTGGACCATGTGGTCCTATATTGAAAAGTGTTTTTTTATCTGTTAATGGGCATCAGTGGACCCAAATATTGTGACTTTAATGCCAGGCCATCAAGTATCATCATACAGTAACCCCTCTGTAGTATTGTGGAAGAGTGCAGGGGTGGACCACGTGGTCCTATATTGAAAAGTTTTTGATCTGGTAATGGGCGTCATTGCACCCAGATATTGTGCCTTTGGTGCAAGACTACCAGGCCAGCAAGTATCATCATACAGTAACCCCTCTGTGGTATTGTGGAAGAGTGCTGGGTTGGACCCTGCGGTTCAAAAAAATAAAATGATATAAATCTGGCACAGGCGTCAGTGCAGCCAAATATTGTGCCTTTCATGGCAGCAAGTGCCTTCACACCGTAACCCTTTTGTGGTATTGTGGAAGAGTTCAGTGCTGGAGGTTTTGTGAATGCAGAAGAGGACATCCCCTATCTATTCCATTACTTCAGCATCAGGGGATTGATAGCTGCTGATCCTGGACTGATTCATGTTTATAAATGTCAGCCGGTCTACAGAGTCGGTGGACAGACGCACCCTTTTGTCTGTGACAAAACCTCCAGCGGCACTGAACGTCCTTTCGGAAAGCACGCTAGATGAAGGGCAACCTAGTAGCTGCATAGCATATTGGCTAAATTCTGGCCAGTGATCCAATCTCAACACCCAGTAAGCCAGTGGATCATCTGCTGGAAACGTATCCAGGTCTGCCCTTGCCCCTAGGTAGTCCTGCACCATATGGCGAAGACGCTGGCAATGGGTGCCTACATTTGACGTCCCTTGGCGTCGAGGACTAAAAAAATTTAAAAATGCATCAGTCAAGCGGCCCTGGCCTTCACCGCTATTCCTCTGATCACCTGCAGCCTCAGAAGCACGTGTGTCAGCACTTGGTAATCTAACAGTGCCTGGAAAGGTGTTACACAAGTTTCGCTTTAGAGCGTCCTCAAGTTTTGTCATCCTGTGCTCCCTCTGTGTGGGCAGGATGAGCTCTGCAACTTTCCCCTTGTATCGTGGATCAAGAAGGGTTGCCAACCAGTAATGATCCTTCTCCTTGACAGCACGAATCCTGGGGTCCTTTAGCAGGCTTTGCATCATTATTGAGCCCATGCAGCGTAGGTTGGAGGTGGCATTAGCTGCCGAGTCTTCCTGGTCAATGAGGATGACCGTATCATGCACTTCCTCCTACCAGCCACAAACAAGCCCTTCTGCACACAGAACCCTGCCTTGAGGAATCCCCACCTTCAATGTCTTCCTGTCTTCTAATCTTCCATGCCTAATTCTCAGGGACTTCAACATTCCCATTGACGATCCTTCCGCTCCTGCTGCCTCCAAACTTCTTTCACTCACATCCTCCCTTGGACTCACACAATCCTCCCTCCTCCCTACCCACCGCGATGGTCACGTTATTGACCTGGTCTTTTCCAACCTCTGCTCCATTTCTGAGTTCAAATGTCGCCCTTTCCCCATCTCTGACCACCACCTTCTCTCTTTCAACCTATCTGGACTTCCTAAACACCCTGCTCCCCCACCCCGCACACACACTCGCAGAAATCTACATGGTGTGGACCCCCATCAATTCTCCAACCTACTTCACCACCTCCCTCATACCTCATCCTTCACCTGCCCTGATGCTGCCACTAATCACTACAACACTACGCTTATCTCTGCTCTAGACACTCTTGCTCCTCTTCAACTCTGTAAGGCCCCACGCCGCCAGATTCAGCCCTGGCACACCCTCCAGACTCGCTACCTGCAAAGATGCTCCCGCACCGCAGAGCGTGCCTGGAGGAAATCCCGCTCTGAAGCTGATTTTGTTCACTTCAAGTTTATTCTCCGGTCATACACCTTTGCCCTCCACTTGGCCAAACAATCCTTCTTCTCATCTCTTATATCTACGCTGTCCTCCAACCCTAAACGGCTCTGTTCCACCTTCAACACCCTCCTCTACCCACCTGCACCTCCCCCCTCAGCTGCCTTCAGCGCTCAAGACCTGGCAGACTACTTCCTCAGTAAAACTCTAACTATCAGAAGCAACATCCCAACACAAGATAGTTATCTGCCACCTCCACTCCCACAGGTCCCCTCTGCCACCCTCTGCCGCTTCCTCCCAGCCACTGAGGAGGAAGTCAATTCCTTATTGTCCTCCTCACATCTCACCACGTGCCCGCTCGACCCCATTCCCTCACATCTAATTCCTTCCCTCTCCTCCTCCCTCACCCCTGCTCTCACACACATCTTCAACCTATTCTCTCCACTGGCTCCTTTCCATCCGCCTTCAAACACGCGCTAGTTACCCCTTTACTAAAGAAACCATCCCTAGACACCAACTCTCCATCCAACTACCGCCCTGTATCCCTGCTTCCTTCACATCAAAGCTCTTAGAAAAACTAGTTTTCAACCGCCTCTCCTCTTCCTGTCCTCCAATTCCCTACTTGACCCCCTGCAATCTGGCTTCTGTCCCCTACACTCAACTGAAACTGCCCTCACCAAAGTCACCAACGACCTCCTAACTGCTAAAAAACACGGCCACTATTCTATTCTCATCCTGCTTGACCTCTCGGCTGCTTTTGACACTGTTGACCACCCCCTCCTTCTACTGACCCTCAACTCTCTGGGTCTCGGTGACACTGCACTTGCTTGGGTTGACTCCTATTTATCCAACAGGTCCTTCTGTGTGTCCTTTGCTGGTAACTCCTCCTCTTCATTGCCTCTATCTGTTGGTGTACCTCAAGGCTCTGTCCTTGGTCCTCTGCTCTTTTCCATCTACACCTCCTCCCTGGGAAAAATCATCAACAGCTTTGGCTTTAATTACCACCTCTACGCTGATCACACTCAGATCTACCTCTCTACCCCTGATCTCTCTCCCCCTGTCCTTTCAAAAGTCAGTGACTGTTTATCTGGCATCTCCTCCTGGATGGCCTCCCACCACCTAAAGATCAACATGTCAAAGACTGAGCTCCTACTTATTCCTCCCTCCAATGCCTCCCCACCTCCTGACTTCTCTATCACGGTGGAGGGTATCACCATCTCCCCATCAAACCAAGTTCGCTGTCTTGGAGTTACACTTGACTCTGCTCTTTCCTTCATCCCCCACATCAAGTCTCTTTCCTCCTCCTGCCGATACCAACTGCGTAATATTTCCAGAATTCGGCCATTTCTTACCGCTGTCACCACAAAACAACTCATACACGCCCTGGTAATCTCCCGACTCGACTATTGCAATAATCTCTTATCTGGCCTCCCTCTGTCCCGCCTCTCCCCCCTACAATCCATCCTGAACGCCTCCGCCAGGCTAATTCACCTCACCCGCCGCTCTGTCTCTGCCGCTCCCCTCTGCGAGTCCCTTCACTGGCTACCCATCCACTGCAGAATTAAGTTCAAAATCCTTATCCTTACCTACAAAACCCTCACTAACTCAGCGCCCCACTACCTGTCCTCACTAATCACCAGATACACCCCAGCCCGCTCCTAAGGTCAAACAGTGACCTGCGCCTAGCTTCTCCCCGCATCACCTCTTCCCATGATAGACTGCAGGATTTCTCACGCGCAGCCCCCACTCTCTGGAACGCTCTCCCTCGTACTGTCAGACTTTCCCCTAACTTCTCTTCCTTCAAACGCTCCCTTAAAACATTCCTATTTAGGGAAGCCTACCACCCAACTTACTGACACAACCATCAATCACTCTCACCTTACAGTCCTCTCCTCCTGTTTCCAACCCCAACCCTCCTGGATTGTGAGTTCCTACGGGAATAGGGCCCTCATCTCCTCCTGTACTGTTTGTCAAATGTTGTTCAATGTATTGTAACCCTGTCTATACTGTGCTTATTGTACAGCGCTGCGGAATATGCTGGCGCTTTATAAATAAAGAATAATAATAATAATAATGCCCCCACTACTTAAATAGTCCTCCTCCTCCTCATCCTCCTCCTGTCTGATCTGAGTAGGACCCGCTGGAATGCTGTCTGCGGAAAGACTGGGGCCTTGAGAGCTAGGGAAGGCCTCCTCTTCCTCCTGCTGCTCTGCCTCTAGAGCCACATCTATAATTCCCTGCAGAGTGTTCTCCAGCAGGAACACTAAAGGAATTGTGTCACTGATGCATGCACTGTCCCTGCTCACCATTCTCGTTGCCTCCTCAAATGGTGACAGTACAGTGCATGCATCCTTGATCATCAGCCACTGCGGGGGGAAAAAAAAACAAGTTGACCTGAACTTGTCCTTGTGCCATACTCACACAGGTACTCGTTGATGGCCCTCTGCTGCTTGTGCAGACGCTGCAGCATTGCTAATGTCGAGTTCCACCTGGTGGGCATGTCACAGATCAGACGGTTTGTGGGAAGGTGGAACTCTCTTTGAATTTCTGCCAGGCGAACGCTTGCTGGGAATGACCGTCTGAAGTGGCTGCAGACTTTTCTGGCCTGGATGAGAAGCTCTGGCAGCCGTGGGTACTTGGCTAGGAAACGCTGTACCACCAGATTTAGGACGTGTGCTAGGCATGGTACATGCGTCAATTTACCCTTGCGTAGGGCGGAGAGAAGGTTGCTGCCATTATCGCAGACGATCATTCCCAGCTCAAGCTGGCGTGGTGTTAACCATCTCTGCACCTGCCCCTGCAGAGCTGACAAAATTTCTGACCCGGTGTGGCTCCTGTCCCCTAAACAAACCAGCTCAAGCACAGTATGGCATCTTTTTGCTTGAGCCATTGTATAGACCCTGTCAGGCGTCGGTTTAACTGCCACTTCGCCAGAGACAGAGAAGGAGGAGGAGGAGTAAGAGGTGGTGGTGGTGGAGCAGACAGACCTCATACAAGCAGCTTTCTGGAGGCGTGGTGGATGAACAAGCTCCAGCACAGAGCCCCGTCTTGGATCCCTCCCAGCTGCAATCAGAGTTACCCAGTGTGCCGTGAAGGAAATGTAATGACCCTGTCCATGCTTGCTGGACCACGTGTCTAAAGTCACATGCACCTTGCTGCTGACTGCCTTTCCCAATGACTCGATAACATTGTCTTCCACGTGCTGGTATAGTGCTGGAATGGCCTTGCGTGAAAAGTAATGGCGTTTTGGAACCTGCCACTGTGGTACAGCGCATTCAGCAAATTCACGGAAGGGAGCAGAGTCCACCAGCTGGAAAGGCAGCAGCTGCAATGCGAATAATTTTGTTAAGCTGGCATTTAGACGCTGTGCTTGGGGATGGTTGGGACTATATATTTTCTTTCGCTGCAGCAGCTGCGGCAACGTAATCTGACTGCGTAAATCTTCAGCTACTGGGATGATGTCACATTGTGAGGATGGACCTGCTGGTACATCCATTACTGTAGCATCATCCCTGTCAGTGGAGGTTGTAGGCAATTGCATGGCAGGACATACAGTGTGGGTAGAGACGGAGGAGGAGGACCTACGCAAAGTTTTGCGCCAACGGGATGTGTGGCACTTGTTCATATGTCGCCTCAAGCACGTGGTACCCAAGTGTCCGGTGTTTATCCCACGCTTCAGCCTCCTTTGACATAGATTACAAATAGCAATGGTGGGGTCTGCTGCACATTTCTTAAAGAACTCCCAGACTGCAGAGTTCCTGCATGTGTTCTTTGAGACAACAGCGCTCTGCACCGGAGCAGCTCTGACATGTGATGCCTTGGACTGGCTAGTGCTACGGTTGGTCACAGAGGATGTTGTGCCTCGTGTTTGCTGTGCCTCCTCCTCCTCCCCCTCCTCCTCACTTGATTCCTCAGTTCGATCTGGCACCCAGGTGGAGTCAGTGACCTCATCATCAATGTCATCTTCACCCCCTATCTCCTTGTCACTGGAGCCAACTTGGCAGTATGCTGCAGCTGCTGGGGCAACATGAGTGCCAGTTATTTGTGTGTCATCACTGGCACCCCCTTCCTCTAGGTTGATTATACTCCCTTGCTCAACCTCAGAGATTGAATCAGAGCACTGTACTTGCTGCGCATCCTCAAGCAGCATGTCACTCTCATTGTAGTCAAACAATTCAGCTGACTCCTCCGTGTGTGATAGCGAGGCTACGGCAGGAGTAGCTGTGGACATGGAGGCTGCATTAGATGCTTTGGCAGCTGAGGTGGACTGTAAAGCACTAGAAGCCTGGCTGGCAGAGGACTCAGAGGATGAGGATGGCCTGGTTAGCCAATCCACCAAGTTAGCCAATCTGACAAGAGACAGATCACCTTAATTCCAGAGTGTTTTAAAGAAATTAGGGAGCCCCAAAATACAGCGTGGTATTGTTTGTATGACGAGACACAGATCACCTTAATTCACAAGTGTTTTAAAGAAATTAGTGAGCCCCAAAATGCAGCGTGGTACTGTTTGTATGACGAGACACAGATCACCTTAATTCCCAAGTGTTTTAAAGAGGATGAGGATGGCTTGGTTAGCCAATCCACCAAGTCCTCTGTATGTGTCTGCTGCTTAAGACGGCCAGCACCAGTTAGAAAGGACAAGCGTGCCCCTGCAGAGGATGCACCACGTCCACCATGACCAGAGACACAGCCTCCCGACACAGGGGTTGCTTGCCCTCTTATCTGTGGCTGGGAGCGTCTGCCTGTCCTTTTTGTTCTTTCAGACATGGTGAATGATATATAGATTAATATATACAGAACTCTGATTGAACTCTGGTATAAAGATTTAAATAACTCTGGTATAACTCAGTGAGACACACTGATAGCTGGCAGCCAGTGACAAGAGACAGATCACCTTAATTCCAGAGTGTTTTAAAGAAATTAGTGAGCCCCAAAATACAGCGTGGTACTGTTTGTATGACGAGACACAGATCACATTAATTCACAAGTGTTTTAAAGAAATTAGTGAGCCCCAAAATACAGCGTGGTACTGTTTGTATGACGAGACACAGATCACCTTAATTCCCAAGTGTTTTAAAGAAATTAGTGAGCCCCAAAATACAGCGTGGTACTGTTTGTATGATGAGACACAGATAACCTTAATTCCCAAGTGTTTTAAAGAAATTAGTGAGCTCCAAAAAAACTTGCTGGCTGTGTGACGAGACACAGAAGATCACCTTGATTCACAAGTGTTTTAAAGAAATTAGTGAGCCCCAAAATACAGCGTGGTACTGTTTGTATGACGAGACACAGATCACCTTAATTCCCGAGTGTTTTAAAGAAATTAGTGAGCCCCAAAATACAGCGTGGTACTGTTTGTATGATGATACACAGATAACCTTAATTCCCAAGTGTTTTAAAGAAATTAGTGAGCCCCAAAATACAGCGTGGTACTGTTTGTATGACGAGACACAGATCACCTTAATTCCCAAGTGTTTTAAAGAAATTAGTGAGCCCTAAAATACAGCGTGGTACTGTTTGTATGACGAGACACAGATGACCTTAATTCCCAAGTGCTTTAAAGAAATTAGTGAGCCCCAAAATACAGCGTGGTACTGTTTGTATGACGAGACACAGATCACCTTAATTCACAAGTGTTTTAAAGAAATTAGTGAGCCCCAAAATACAGCGTGGCACTGTTTGTATGACGAGACACAGATCACCTTAATTCCCAAGTGCTTTAAAGAAATTAGTGAGCCCCAAAAAACCTTGCTGGCTGTGTGACGAGACACAGAAGATCACCTTGATTCACAAGTGTTTTAAAGAAATTAGTGAGCCCCAAAATACAGCGTGGTACTGTTTCTATGACGAGACACAGATCACCTTAATTCCGAAGTGTTTTAAAGAAATTAGTGAGCCCCAAAAAAACTTGCGGGCTGTGTGACGAGACACAGAAGATCACCTTGATTCCCAAGTGTTTTAAAGAAATTAGTGAGCCCCAAAATACAGCGTGGTACTGTTTGTATGACGAGACACAGATCACCTTAATTCCCAAGTGTTTTAAAGAAATTAGTGAGCCCCAAAATACAGCGTGGTACTGTTTGTATGACGAGACACAGATCACCTTAATTCCCAAGTGTTTTAAAGAAATTAGTGAGCCCCAAAAAGATTTGCTGGCACAGTGACAAGACCCAGAAAATTACCTCAATTCACAAATGTTTTAAATAAAGTTGTAAACCCCAAAAAAACTTGCTGGCACAGTGACAAGACACACATCACCTAAATTCCCTGATATTTGGTAGAAATGACACCCAAAAAGACTTGCTGGCACAGTGACAAGACCCAGAAAATCACCTCAATTCACAAATGTTTTAAATAAAGTTGTAAACCCCAAAAAAACTTGCTGGCACAGTGACAAGACACACATCACCTAAATTCCCTGATATTTGGTCGAAATGAGACCCCCCCAGACCCCCCCAGTAGCGTGGCAGACCGGCAGTAACAACACACACAACTATCTCCTTTGAAATCTCCTCTGAAATGCGTGCAGAAGCGCTGCGTGGAAACCTTATATAGTGTGCTGCTGGACATAGCTCTGTGAGCCCATGATTGGGCAAAATTTGCCCAATCAGGACTCTGAGCGGTGATTGGCATAGTGTTCAACCAGTCTTGCACCAGACCTGTAGTCAGGTGCAAGGCTGTAGCCAATTAGGAGCTTCAGGCAGTGGGAAAATGCATTGTGGTCCATTGTGGTCAAACATGCGGCGATCACCCAGAAATGTTCGGGGTTCGCGATCCGCTCGAACAGGCTAAGTTCGGGTCAAACCCCGAACCGTCCGAACCAGAACAGCTCATCCCTAGAGGTCAGTAGCTGGTAAGGTACTGGCTAGTATCAGAGCCAGATATACACAAGGTTACGCAGTCGCAATTTACACATTTGATTATCGTTATATAGTAGAATAGAGTTTCACTATTTATAAAGTTCGCATCCTTTTTTTTTACAGCTAAGAGCATGCACTTACAATGCTGACTAATAGAGGGCGTTATTACAACTCTTACTGTAAAAAAAGTTTGCATACAGGTGTTTAATGTTGTAAGAGCAGGCACTTACAATACTGACTAATAGAGGATGCTATTACAACTCTTAATGTACAAAAAAGTTTGCATATAGGTTTTAATCTTGTAAGAGCATGCACTTACAATACTGACTAATAGAGGGCGCTATTACACAAATGCTGATTGCTGAGCTCTGCCTGCTCCCCCCACGACTGACGAGGACAGTCACATGACTGTCCTGCGTCAATCAATCCATGGGGAACTCTGCCTCCCATGGGGGCGTTTTTTAAAAAAAAAGAAGTGCTTGAGACCAATAGAGCTTTCCCATTGGCTCTAGCTTTCAATTGTTCTCATTGCTTCTGGAGGCACTGAAAAGCATAGAATCAGCTTGAGCTTCGCAATTAGTGTAGCATTCAGCTGCGCAAATTGCGTAGGCTAGGCTGGCTCAGTGCTGCCCCTGCTGTCTGTGTAGTGAATCACACACACACACACAGCAGCCAGCGAGCTGAAAGTAGAAAAAAAAGTGGAGGACAGAGAGAAGAAGCAAGCACAGCGAGGGAGCATGGAGCAGGTGCGTATGAGAACTTTTTTCAATAAATAAAATGTAATTTACAGTTTAAATATACACATCACACATGTCATTACAGCACAATGACCACATTAATTTTCTGGAAGGCTCTGCCTCCCCTGCCACCCCTGACTGCACGTCCCTCAGCAAACATGCGCAAAAATATTCTACGTTCAGTAATAGAACTTGCTCCTGATGGTACATAGTTCTGAAGGACACTGCTCACTAGACCTCAAACCAACCACTCAATCAGAGCTGTCTGTTCTGACTGGTATTCTGTTACCAGGCAAAAGAGACAAACCGACCAATCAGAAGGCTATATACTAAGAGTGGGAGGTCCTTATAAAGAGCTTCCCTGCACTGGAGTGTCATTTTGTGCTGGGCTGAAAAAACATTACTAAAAAAAAAAAAACACGTTGGACGGTAGGCATATACAGGATTATTCAGAGAGAGGTGAAAAGCAGGAGAATGACTGGAGAATGGAAAATTCTGGGTCAAAATAGCCAAACCAGAAAAATTCTCCCATTCATCTCACTTTCCAAATCGGCTATTTTGACCTAGAATTTCTCCCATTCTCCTGCTTTTCACCGCTCTCTGAATAACCCTGATACATTTCGTAAGTTTTTTAATATTACAATATTGCCATCCCTCATTTTTATTATTTGGGTGAGGATGTAGGCATTTTTTTATGGGGACAGTGGGATGAGAAACTAGGCTATTGATGACCCCTAGCCACAGGAGGGTGCCACAATTTGAGTGCTGAACATTGACATATCCGCACCCCAGGACATGAATAGCCCCTTGCCAAATGCCCATGAATGGAATTTTGGGGGGGAGGACAATGGCATGTCCACCCACACACACTTTCATGAATAGCATGTGTGGGGGCTGGAAACTGGCTTGTCCTTCACTCATGTCTATACCTCATACTTGATGCCCATCATTGTTTTTTTACATTTTCTTGGATTTATTGACCATTGCCTTTTGGCAAGCAGTGAATGGCAGGGTTTTTTGCTCTTCTTCATTAGTGAAAATGGTGTTTTATTGCAAGCCTAGAGCTGAATTAAAGGGACAATCTAGAGATACTTGGGCACCATGATGAATTAAATTAATTTCAATGATTATGGTGTGCTATGCGTCAGTACGTCCTCCTACGTATCACCTGTCTTTGGGGTCTTCCACAGCAGAAGGTTTCTATATACAGTACCTAGAAGGCTGTTAACCAGCCTTCTGGGGTTTCAGTTACACAGGAGGTCCAAAACTGATTGGCCAATGCCAATGTAATAGCACTGAGAGACATTTGCTTGGTGACATGCTCACTGGTCATCAAAGTGAAAGGTTCTACTGCTTCCGTGAGCAGACTCCTTCAGCCCAGAAGATGCTCAAGTCGAGCCCATCGTGAGAGACAAGGTGAGGTTAATATGGTCTATGGAAGAATTAAAGAAGGGTTAATATTACCCCCCCCCCTGGCTTTCCAATCCTCTGTTTTTAGTTTAGAAAGCTCCTTTAATGGGTTATAACAATTGTGACACAATAGAACAATCCTCCGTACCCTCTTATAAAGGTTTTCATTTGTTTGGATTTTGGAGACTTGCCATTACATCTAGACTTGGGTCCAGGCAAAAAAAAAAGCTTCAAAGCAGGAACGTAATATGACCCAAACACACACCTTTAAGGGTTAAACCTCTCAGGTTCTGGAAAGTGTCCTACAAACAGAAGGAAAAGTACATTGCTCTGATTTATCCTCAAATAGCTCCTTCTGTCACATTCAAACAGCTTGATACAATCACTTCTCCTTCCTGCCAGCACTTGTCACTTTATCTCCCTCTTAATGTCAGTCCAACTGTAGATAAGCTACACAAAAAAAGTCATTAATCCAAAATGGAGCTTATTTAATAAGTTAGTTAGTGGTCTTTTCACATGACCCCAAATAAAATATATACGTTCTGCATGGAACTTACATACAGTATATAGATATGGTAGAAACAACAAATATATATTTCTTTTATATGAAAAAAAATGGTTTTTAAAAAACGAGGGCCCTATTCCCTATTCATGTAAAAATGAGGAAGCTAAGGGGGAAAATCAGCGCCTGCAGGTTTCCCCATAGCGTCCCCATTTCAGCTATTTTACCTTGGCACCTTGCCCTGGAACGCAGCGCTAACCACTGGGATACTTGCAGTAGAATTTCCTCGCTGCCACGAGTATCACTTCCTGGAGTCCGTAGGACTCCATGGATGTTTGCGCTTCTGGGCTTCGTGCACTTCGCTGCAGAGTGATCATGGAGAGAGACTGGGAACTATTCGTCTCCAGTCTCACTCTGCTCGCGGCCAGAAGAAGCGGTTGATCGATCCACCTTTTTTTGCCATGGGATGAGAGGCGAGTATCGGGGGTTTTAGGAGGTGCTAAGTGATTCTATATACAGTTGTGTTCAAAATTATTCAACCCCCAATGCTGTAAAGGGTTTTAGGGAATTTAGTGTACATTTGTAATTATATTCAGAATGAAATCCTACAAGGACTTTTTAAAGAACCATATGCAACTAAAATGACATCAATTGGTTTTGTAATACAGTAGTAAATGTTTCTTTTGTGAATTCTTCATTGACACAATTATTCAACCCCTTAACGACTACCACTCTGAAGAACAGAGGTTCATTCAAGTGTTTTCAATCAGGTATTGAAAACACCTGTGGATGTCACGGAGCAGCAATAAAGCATATTAAGCACCAATTAGGCAGCTTAAAAATGACTGTGATACTCAGCTCCTTCTAGACATTTACTGGTGTGGTTACAATCATGGTGAAGTCAAGAGAATGGTCCAGGAAGACAAGAGAAGAGGTGATTACTCTTCACAGGAAGGGCAATGGCTATAAGAAGATTGCAAAGATGTTAAACATACCAAGAGAGACCATAGGAAGCATCATTCGCAAATTCAAGGCAAAGGGCACTGTTGAAACGCTACCTGGTCGTGGCAGAAAGAAGATGCTGACTTCGACTGCTGTGCGCTACCTGAAGCGTAGAGTGGAGAAAAGTACCCGTGTGACTGCTGAGGAACTGAGAAAAGATTTGTCAGATGTGGGTACTGAAGTTTCAGCTCAGACAATACGGCGCACACTGCGTAATGAAGGCCTCCATGCCAGAACTCCCAGGCGCACCCCCTTGCTGTCTCCAAAGAATAAGACTGCAGTATGCCAAAAGTCATGTGGACAAACCACAGAAGTTTTGGGATAGTGTTCTGTGGACTGATGAAACAAAATTAGAACTGTTTGGGCCCATGGATCAACGCTATGTTTGGAGGAGGAAGAACAAGGCCTATGAAGAAAAGAACACCCTGCCTACTGTGAAGCATGGCGGGGGGTGAATCATGCTTTGAGGCTGTTTTGCTTCTGCAGGTACAGGGAAGCTTCAGCGTGTGCAAGGTACCATGAATTCTCTTCAGTACCAGGAGATATTGGATGACAATGTGATGCAGTCCGTCACAAACCTGAGGCTTGGGAGACGTTGGACCTTTCAACAGGACAATGATCCCAAGCATACCTCCAAGTCCACTAGAGCATGGTTGCAGATTAACCCTTTCGCTGCTGAGGCTTTTCCCGCCTCTGTGCTGAGGTCATTTTTACCGGTTTTGCTCATCATGTTTAAACGCGTTTTGAAGGCTTATTTTAGTATATGACCCAGACATATTATATATTGTTCTTTCCGTCAGACTCGGCAGATTCATAATATGTCATTATTATATGTATACGTCATGACCTGTCTGTATATTATAACAAAAAATGCAATAAAATATGAATTTTCAATAATTTACAGCGTGTAAAGTGTTTTTTTTCACATTTTAACATGCGAGCAATTGCGGTTATATTTTGTATGGGGTGCGCTTGTTAAAAAAATTAGAGATGGGGTCTCATTACATTTTTTTTGGGGGAAAATTACACGATTTTTAACAAACGCACCGCATACAAAAATCGTTAGTGCAGCATCATTGTTCACATTATAATTGAAATGGGAACAATATTGCTGCATTAACAAACCAAAAAAAAGAAAAAAAAAGTGTTTATTTTTTATTTTTTATTTTATTTTTTTTTACAAACTTTTTTCACTTTCGAGTTTGGTATCGTTGGAACGGCCATGCTCTGGCCGATCCAACAATACCAAACGTTAACCCCTAGCTGCCACGGATCGGGAGATAGGGAGTTCATTGGAACTCCCAATCTCCACCGTTGGTGGCAGTTAGGGGTTAACTCTAGGACTGGCGTCATCGTGCTATCTATGCACGATGACGCCAGTCCTCAGGGGGAGTTCCCGGAGGCTTGGCCGACATCTTGGACATCAGTTCCGGGAAAGGATTACGAACCGGCGCTTTTCAGCGCCGATTCGTGATCCGGCTCCCCAGGGGTTAATGCCAGGTAACATTTGGAAGGGCAGGCTGTGCCCTTCCAAATGGTGCCTGGGTTAACCCCCGCAACGCCGCCGATCGGGAGGGAGAGAGGTCCGAAGGACCTCCCCCCCTCCCTTTCAGGCGCCTCCTCCGCACATGCGGGGGGGCGCCTGAATTAGGTGTCATCGCGCTGCCGCAATGACACCTAATTTCATCGGCGGCGGTTCCGGATGCTGGGCTGACATTGAGGATGTCAGCCCGCACCGGGGGGGCCAGCGATCGGCCGGAACCCGGCCGAATGCTGACCCCAAAGTGAGGACGCGCTGAGCGCGTCCTCAGCACACCAGCAGCCATGCGGAGGACGCGCTGAGCGCGTCCTCCGCATAGAAGTGGTTAAAGGCTGGAACATTTTGGAGTGGCCATCGCAGTCACCTGACTTAAATCCGTTTGAGAACCTCTGGTGGGACTTAAAGAAAGCAGTTGCAGTGCGCAAGCCTAAGAATGTGACTGAACTGGAGGCTTTTGACGAATGGGCGAAGATACCCGTAGATCGCTGCAAGACACTTGTGTCAAGCTATGCTTCACATTTAAAAGCTGTTATAACTGTAAAAGGATGTTGTACTAAGTACTAAGATTGAATGTCACTTGGGGTTGAATAAAACTGATAATAATGTGAGCACAGAAAAGACATTTGTGGTTATTTCATTATAAATGTTATGTTATATTTGTCTGACCTACACGTGCCTCTTTGATTTAATTGTAAGCAAGATGACTGAATGATCAAAATCAATGTCAACTGGCCAAAACACTCAATTTCAGTGGGGGTTGAATAATTTTGAACACAACTGTAATTAGTACTAATTCAGGAAAATACAATATTATCTCCTATAGAGAAAGGAAGAAACATGGCGGCTATTCAGACAGCGTCAATGTTTGCTGATGACAAAGGCCAGGACTTCACAACAGTACCATCCAAACAGCAGCAGGAGACGATTCCCTGTGGTTGCTTGTATTTTTATTTTGTGAAGCGCCGGTGTTTACCACCATTGCAGCATCGGAGAATTAGGACCCCATTTTCAACATTGGCAAACGCCAACACTGAATAACAACATTGGACTGCGTAATGGTGTGACAAGTCTCCAATAAAAAACAAAAATTATTTATACTCATTTATATAACACCAACATATTTTTGGAACAATAAAATGCAAAAGAAACATAAAAGATTAAAACATTTAACGAAATTCACTAAGACAAAACACTGGAGTGAATAATGCTGAAGCATTTAGGGCATTATCAATTTGCCCTCACTAAAACCGGGATGCAAAGGGGAAAAATTTGCGTCCTTTGCGTCCCGGTTTCCCCAGCAGATCGGGGGCAGGTGTCGAGTCCGGCAGCCTGCGCCTTAGCAATCACTAAGCTGGCGGATGCTGGGGGCAGCGCTATAGCGCCGTCCCCAGCATCCCTCCATGGCATCCATAGGACTACATGGAGGATCGCGCTGCTGGGTCACATGACCAGCAGCATCTGGCGACTGGCGAGATCCCGCTGGTCAGTGGAGTGATCGCGGAGGTAGGCAGGGGACTTTCTTCCCCCATTCTCACTCTGTTCCCGGCAGCCAGAAGCAGCAGATCGGGCCGCCGTTCTCGCTGTGGGAAGAGAAGAGAGTATCTGATTTTTGAGGGGATTTGAGCTGCAGGTAACAGATTCTGCCGCAGCGCAATTCGTTACCTACACCTCTGAGCTGGTGGTAACTTTTTCAGTTAGCGTCAGCTCTTAGTAACTAGCGATAGGAACTAGTGAGCCTAACGCTATTTAATCTGTGCTTTTACTTTGCGCTCCCCATGTTAGGTATAGAGAGTGCAAAGTACAGTAAACTCGATTCATGAATCGCAAATTAACGAGCGCTAATGGGTTTTTTGACCCGTTATTGATTCGAGGCGATGTGGGCGCAGCGCTATGACCTCCTTTATGCTAACGCTAGTGTTAGCTTGAAGGAGGTGATAGACCCCTTAGGCAGCTGAGAACTGCAAAAAAAACTCTCGCTAACATGATACGTTTCGCCAAGTCAAAATGTGATAAATATTTTAGGATTTTTTATTTTTTCAAAATCAGAATCATTTTCTTTGTATTAAAATAACTGGTTCTCTAAGCAAAAAACTAGCTTTTCTATCTGTTTAGTCTTATTTCAGTTTTGTGCCTAGAAAGAAAGTCATTAAAATATTCTACTAATTACAGTATACCTCCCACCAAGAGGGTAAGGAGCGTAATTAAACAAAAACATGCAAGATTAGGATCTCGGTAGTCCCATTTCTTTAGACAAGATGTGAAACTCCCACTTGAAGTCCCCATTAAGTGATAAAAATCTGAAAATGGCATAATTACATTAAATAACACCTCATGGCAGATTATCATTAACTATAATCTCGTCACGCTATGTCACTGGTGTAACATAACAGATGTGTGTTCACGTATACATTTCCCATTTTGGGAACAAAGAATCTGGGAGAAAAAGAGAAAGCACTGATACAATATTCACCAATACACAGCACAGAATAATCATTTTCTATATTCACAAAAATAATAAAGTGTAGAATTTTTAGATTATATATTTATAAAAGGTTTATTATTGCAGAAGCCATTTGCACATCACAGCAATTCAAAGAACTGTAACCACTGCAACTGGTCTAGCTCCTAGATGATGAGGGTCCAACAAACCCGAAACAGCGCTGTCCTAGGAGTGGCTTTGACCAGTTGCATAAACCTTATCTCTGCTAGAAAGCCACAGTGTGGCATTGCATTGATTTTAGGGTTCTGTGTAATAACAGACCCAGGTTGCATAAAAGTGAGACAGATGTCATTTGCATAGCCTACCCAGAATTCCTTGCTGCATATGGAGAATATGGCACAGGAGCTCTGGGATGCAATTCATCGAATTGCTGTGATGTGTAAGTGGCTTCTGCAATAATAAACACACTATATTCTGTATATATATATATATATACACTGTATATAAAACGGTTGTGGTGCAGCACAAAAAGTGAGATAAAAAGCCTCCACGCTATAATGGTTATGTTCATTATTGCAGAAGCCATCAGCACATCACAGCAATTCAAAGAACTGCATACCAGAGCCCCTGTGCTGCATTCCCCATATGCAACAAGGAACTCTGGGTAGGATATGCAAATTACCTCTGTCTCACTTTTATTGCATCCTGTGACTGTTTTTACACAGAACCCTTAAATCAATGCCATGCCATACTATGGCTTTTTTTTAGCGAATAATAAAACATAACCATTATAGCGTGGAGGCTTTTTATCTCACTTTTTGTCCTCCACCACAACCGTTGTAAGTACTGATTTGCCCTTCGGGTCCAAGCATCCACTGCAGCTGGTCATGCCTAGCTCCTAGCTGATGAGGGTCCAATAAACCCGAAATAGCGTTGTCCTAGGAGTGGCTTTGACCAGTTGCATAAACCTGATCTCTGCTAAAAAAAGCCACGTGGACAGGCTATCCTACACTGCCGATCCTTAGATTGGAATTATTTCCAGAAACAGACAAAACCAGATTTATATGTGAACAGAACAATAAACACCAGGGGTTAATGCCAGGGATGCTCGTGAGCCAGATACCAGGATTATTTGTGAGACAGACACACATGGTTAATACCAGTCAGGTAGTCAGAGGGATGCCAAGGGTCGGTTTGCCAGAAAAGAACATCGGCCAGATGCCAGGAGTCGTGTGCCAGATCGGGTTGTCAATGGAGAGCCAAGTGTTAAGAGCCAGGAGAGAAACGCCAGACAAGCCAGAGTCAATAACAGGTATACACAGGTGAATTAAGCAACGAGCATTGAGAGGAGTGAAAACCACTAACATGGTGATAATCTGTGCCACTGGCGCCACCCGGTGGTGATGGCAAATAAACAACCTCAATACAATCAAATAAAATACAATGCATGTAAAATAGTGCAAATAGGATAAAACAATGTAGGATAAAACAAAGTAATGTGACATTTACAGTCTTATCCTGTCTACTCCAGGTTGTAAAAGTCTTAATGATTGTGAAAGTCTTAATAATCAGTGCAGGGAAGAATAAAAATAAAAGTCATACAGTTTCTGGTATTTGTGGAGTCAGCAGCCTCTCCAGACCACTTGGCGGTATATCGCTTTTCCACCTTGTAAGTCAGTATAAATGAAAGATGTGCTGGAGTTGGTGCTTCTTGTCCTGTTAGTTGTTCCTTCTGCTGCACCCCGTGGCTCATGAGTATGGTTTCCTTACAGGGTTACCATCCTCCGTGTCCCTCAAAATATAAAATGACTCACATAGTGCAATATTGTATAAAATGGAGTGCAAACAAAGGAGAAGAATGTCGTACTCACATTTGCTGGTGTCTTATCGATCAGACACCAGATTTGAAGGCAGCCGGTGACTTCAGAAGGTGCATCGGATCACCTATCAGCCTCAGCCACTTCCTCGATGAATATAAACATCCAGGATCCAGGATAGGTGTAGAATAAGGCAAATTTTATTAGTAATAAAATATACAGTATACCAAAATGCGTTTCGCATAAAAAGCTTCATCAGTTGGTGCTACTGTGTTGCAGTAACACCAACTGATGAAGCTTTTTATGTGAAACGCGTTTTGGTATACTGTATATTTTATTACAGCATGGCCTTTCGAATGATACCAAACATGACCATGTTTGAAGTAAAAAACGAAATAATAAAGAAAATAATAATAATAAAATTTTTTTTTTTTGTGTGTTGTTTTTATTAATGCAGCAATATTGTTCCCATTTCAATTATAATGTGAACAATGATGCTGCACTAATGATTTTTTTCTATGGGGTGCGTTTGCTAAAAATCACGTAATTCCCCCCCAAAAAATTTAATTGTCCCCATTTCTAATTTTTTTAACAACCGCAGCCCATAGAAAAAATAAACGCAAAAACTCTCATGATAAAATGTGAAAAAAAAACACTTTACACGTTGTAGATGATTCAAAATTCTAATTTTATTGCATTTTTTGTTATAAAATACAGGCAGGGCGTAACGTATATATATTATAATGATATATTATGAATCTGCGGAGTCTGCCGGAAAGAACGATATATGACATGTCTGGGTTGTGTAATAAAACGTGGCTTCAAATCGCGTTTAAACATGATGAGCAAAAACGGGAAAAATGAGCTCAGCACACAGCGATGAAATGGCTCAGCAGTGGAACCTGTAGAACCAAACCACTGAAAATCAGGGCATTTCACTGGCACTTCGGTGCAGTTTGGCGTTCTGTGAATAGATGAACCATTGCTCCTCTATGGGACAATTTCGATGCCGCAGAAGATCGCCGAATTGCGTCGATCTGAGGTGAACTGCACTGTATTTCTTTACACCATCCATAACCAGTGCACAAGTTATCATGCTCTGAGCATCGCTTTAAGGTCCAAGGCTTAGGGAAACCTGTCTATTTTGTGACACGTCCGGCATGTGGTCTTTAAGTGGTTACAGAACATTCTATAGTCAAGTTGGAGCGGAGCAAGAACACAGCATGCTGTTTTGACGGTTTGTCAGGTAATGCCAGACGTACCAGCTTCTCTTTCCAGTTACAAGGCAATCAGTTTCAATCCTTCAGCCTTACATACATATGACACATTAGCTCTCAGCCTGTCAGGCTCGGCTCCCTTGGTGGGCTGTGTCTTCTCCTCAATGTTGTTTTCTAGCTTCATAAGGACAATTTAAAAAGCATTGACTATGCTATCAAGTTTCAGTAAGTCATGTGTTTACAATTCTTGCTAAAAATCTATTTCTGCTATAAAAAAATTAGAAATATCAAAGTCCCATAATGATTTTGACTGTAATTACAGCGGTCATTGCTAATTCCAGTAAAAGGCCAATAAAGGTATCCCAAGTCTCCCGGAACTCCCTGAAGTGAATGCGGGCTCCCTGAAGTCCACAACCACTTCTAGAACTCCTGGATTCGGGAGAGATGCGATCCCTATTTTCCACAGGGAGGGAAGAGGCGCAGGGATTAACCGCCTGAGTGCCTGAGGAGGTGCTCAGACGCAGCACATGGCATTTCCTCGGCGGCCCCGGTGTAACACCATGCGTCCGGGTCAGGTACAGCCCACATGACATGACTCTATTGGCATGATTGTCTTTGGTTACTGTGGTCCCAGCTGTAATCAGCAAGGGAGCAGCGTCTGATTGTGCCCAACGGCGCCCCTGCTATGGCAGCAGTGTGTCTCTCTGCATGCACCCTCACAGAACAGTTACAGCACCGAGACAGCCACGCGTGTTTTTTTGTGTGAAGCGTTAAACATTAACGCACGAAAATCACCGCTGGAATTACATTCCTCGCGCATTTTTTCATCCGTCGGGAAATTGCGCTCGTAAAACCGACACGCAAAAATGCACGCAAAGTACAGTTGCGCTCAGAAATCAGTGAGCGCAATGTAATTTTTAACGCGAGTCCGTCAGACGAAAGCGTTTTTGCGTGGTCTGCGCACAACAGACGTACGTTTTGACGGAAGACAAGGTAATGGCCGTCATTTTTGACAGATCTAGTAAAAAAAATGTGCGCATCGACGTTCTCCGTTGTGAATCCGCAGTTTGGTACGGTCAGGTTGTTACAATTTGCCGTTACCACCAGCTTTTCAAAGACGTTAAAATTATGCGTGCAAACGCTGTTCATTAAATTTTGCGCTAAGATTGTAATACCATGCGCGTACCAGCGCACAAACGCATTTGCGCTCAAAATTTTAAGTATAAGGTGCGTTCACTAAATTGTGCTCGCAAAGGGTTCGCGCAGGGTCACTCGCGTTAGACGATTACGTTCGTTTGTTGCGCTGACATTGTAATACGACATTCAGCGCAAAGGGTTTTGCCCCTCGCGTTAATGCGTTTTTGAGCGCGCGCACAATTGTCCGTGAAGAATGTAATAGGGCCCCTTATTTTTACTTGCAATGTATAAACTCAGCTCATATCCCATGCTCTGTTCTCCCTGGCATTCTTCAGGCTAGCGGGCATCATGCCGCAGAAACCTGCTTGGTGCCAAACCATTGACAATCAGAAAGTGAGTAACTAAAGCTCACCCAGCCAATCAGATTCCTTTCGATGCAGAATTCAACCAGCTGGCTTCTCATTCAATTCTGTCAGTGCACAATTGTGTACTGATTGATTTTGCTTCACTTTTTTGCCACAATCCCTGGACCTCTGTCTAGTGGCTGATAATTGACAGCCTTCAGGGACGGAATAAGATCTGCGCTTCAAGTGTGTGTCACATCTCCCAGGACAACTCGGAAGGATGACAAAAGGACACCCATCAACCTTCATCATTGAAATGAATTTAGATGTTCATGGTGGTTAACGTTGCCCTTTAAATCAAACATACAAACACACACAGAGAGGTAGATGCTCAATAGATAAACAGAATGAAAGATTGAAACTCCAGGAGGAGTTACCCGTTGCGCCATTTTCCCCTGACATTCTTTTCCACCATTGTTAGTCCTTCTAGCCTATAGTACATAATATCTTGTGTCGCATTGTGCATTTGTAGAAATTGTCACATTTATTCATGTATAATTAGATTAATGATGGACATTATTACAGTTTTAATCACCGCATTATCACTACATATGCAAATGACGCATTAATAATTTATTAAACACCAGTGCCCAGACACATAACTCTTTCAATCAGGATTTATTGATAGCAGATAATACCAATTACTTAATTTGACCGAGGAAATTTAATTACCTAGTGTGTTAGCTGATAATTAATCTTGTCACGGATTGTAAAATATTAATAGCAAAATTATATTTTTTCCCGATTCATCAGTCTGCTCTGCAGCCTACCTCAACAAGATGATGTCCATACATCTTCCCGATGAGACATTGTGTTATGTACTTTTTATTCCAATGTCTCTTACCATTATGGAACTCGATTGTGTCACGGGGGCACCTGGCGTGAGCCAAGGTGGGCCCGTTATTCTGGATAGATAGCCCTTTTGGCATGTTAGCTGCTGGCTGCATGATACACAGATCAGGAGATGAGGTAGCCTTACAAGATACACAGGACAACAGGAAGGGCAAGGGTTATGGGAGTGAATAACAATATACTGACAACCAGCAGCACACAAATCAGAATAAACCAAAATATAACAACAGACAAGGCAACTGGAGGGGCGGACAGACTAAGGAAACAAGAAACCAGAAATAAACTGAAAACCGGAAAGCAAGGAAAAATAATAAGTAAATACTAGCTCAGGAACAGACACACCAGTAGAACCTCAGGGAGCAATGTGACTCGTCTAAGAGACCTGAGCATATGGAGTGACTGGATACATATAGAGAGTGGGGCAGAGCAGGGAGAACATGTGATCTCAGGCCAGACTGGCTACAGGGGAATCCATGAGCGAAAGGAGAGAAATGGATATCCCAGACAAGGTAAGAGTCGGCCCGGATTGGCTCACATTGGGGACCGGGGCTGGAAACGTGACAGATCAGTTTTCAGTTTAATACGCATTTACGCGCTTAAATTACAGCTCGGGAGAAATTTACAAATCTTGCTGACTTTTGCAAAGGTGATTTTGTGGAGAGGCTTACTTTGTTTAAGTATACACCAGTGTTTCTTCGCTATATCCCTCAGGACACACTTACAAGCCAGGTTTTCCAGATAGCACAGCACAGGTTATATGATTTGCTACTCAGTGATTGCAGGATTCAGTCTGCATCCCCCCAAGGTAATCCTTAAAATCTGGCCTGTTAGGGGATACTGAGGACCATAGTTGAAAAACACTGGTATAGACTGTAACAGATCTCTGTGCCTGGACAGGGTCACATCTGCCAACTGCCGCTTCCTCGCTGGACACCCAGTTTCTCCTCTTGACTCTCACACCTTTCTCTAGTACCTTAGCCGCAGCTTAAGGCCCGGTGCATGTAGAGCCTAGCTAACACCCCCAGAAATATGCCGTAGCTGTAGACCTGGAGTCTTTCCTTGGCACAGCGGGCAGAAGATTCCTGATGCCCCAAATCATGAGTCGTGACTTCAAGCTTGGTCAGAATAGAACTGACTGTTTATTACAAAGGCACATAGGTACACTCAACAATCAACCCTATTTGCATACAATCAAGCAGATAGCTGCACAGATCAGATAACTACACAGGACCTTCAAACAATGGAGAATGGGGGAAGGAGAAATTAGGGTAAACAAAAGGAATTTCTTACAGAGAGAACTTACACAATAGAGAGAGCAAGCACTAATACAGAGATCTACACTATACAGGGAAGGGTTAGATAATTGAGGGAATGTACGCAAAATACACAACAAGAAACTATACAATAAATACACAAGGGAATAACACACAGACATCAGAAATCTTTAGTTAACTGGCAGATATATAAAATAGTGAAAGCCAAATATATTTAAAATGCCCACCAGTTCCCCCAATAGTCTCTTTCACGGGCCATAGTCTCTAGCGCACAGCCCCCTCCAAGTCACACAGCGACATTGTGTTCTGTCACATAGATTATCAGGGTTATTAAGAGAAAGGTGAAAACCAGGAGAACTGGCAGGAGAAGAGAACAATCTAGACCAAATAGCCGATTTGGAATGTGAGATAAATGGGAGAATTTTACTAGTTTGGCTATTTTGACCTAGAATTTTCACTTCTCCAGCCATTCTCCTGAGTTTCACCTTCCTCTGAATAACCCTGTGTATTTTAAGTTCCTCGTGGTAGGAACACAATGATTCATGGATGTGCCATCAATCTCCCAAGAATAATGGACTGTGCACATATGAAAAAGGTTTTACGAGTGTGTACATTGTATTTTTTTATATTAAATATGAGTTAAGCCAATCAAAGTCTTCTGTTCCACTCTCACAATGCCCTGAAGTCATACATTGGTTTTAGTCTACGGTTGATTATTTGAAATTAATAGTTTTCTTAATTAATATTTTTCCATCAGTACGTTCCTCTTGAATAATTTAGACACGAGGACAGTTATATTCCAATTAAAAAGATAACTGTTTTAACATTTCTTGACAAACTCTTGTACAGAATTGCCAGGGGGTCAGCAACAAGCTGCTTCCTGCAGAGAAGTGAAGGCCAGTCGGCAGGGTCAGAATTACAATTAGGAAAATACACGTGGTGGGCACCTTTCTCTGTAAAACTATAGGGTCTATTCATAAAGCACCAAAATGGTGTGCAAATTAGATTCTTTGCATTTTGGGCCATTTTGGTTCACTTCAGTGACTCCATTACACTGAAAATGCAGTCAGGGTTAAACATAGAAACATAGAAAAATGTCGGCAGATAAGAACCTTTCGGCCCATCTAGTCTGCCCAATTACATGGATACTTTACCTGGATTTATCTTTTGTTTAGGATAGCCTTATGCCTATCCCATGCCTGCTTAAATTCAATTACTGTTTTGGCCTCTACCACATGGTTATTCAGAGAGAGCCGAAATGGCCCCGGAATTGCACCTAACGGTGAATTTCCTCGTACGGTGCAATTTTGTGGCCATTTGGCTATTCAAAAAGGAGGCAATTAACCAGATTTTGGCGAATTACCAGCAGAATGCGGCGCCTGTTCGGCGCAGTGAAATCCACATAGAGAAGCAATGAATAATCTATTCAGAGACACCGAACAGCAGTGAAATATCAGAGAAATGCCCTGATGTTTGGTGGTTTCATTCGGCAGGTTTAATCAGGCGAAAAACATAGGTTTCAATGTACAAATATTCCCCTTTTTTTTCAATATCTATTAAACCGTTTATTCTTTTAATCTGCAGCAAAAGGTCTCTTTATTTATTTATTTGGGATTTTGTAGGCTTTTTTTTTTTTTCTGTAACAGACCTTTTTATTATCATTCATAGGACGTTATATGTTAATTCCAGACATTTTCGTCCAGTGGTTTTTTTGCAAACAGCGTTTCAAATTTTGAAACTTTAAAAAAAAATTTTTTTTTTTTTTTTTTTTTACCCCGTTCCTCGGCTTGTCGGCTTTTTCCGGTGGCTGGCCGGCGCTGTGTTCGACGGATCGTTGGCACTTTTTGGATGTGTTCGGTGGGTTTTGCGGCAGATTGTCGGGTAAGCTCGGCTGGTTTTCTGCGGCGTCTGGGATCAATCCGATTTTTCGGATCGTATCGGTGGCTTATATGAGGGGTTTTCGCCGGATTTTCGGTGGATTTTTGGATCCTTACCCTGCACTTCAGGGACCCAGCAGTGAATGTTGAATTCACCGTAGGGTCAGGGAATTCGATTCCACGAAGTGTGGGGAATGAGAAAACACCGGAATGTCAGTGACATTTCGGAGTTCTCTGATTAAACCCTAGCGAGTTCACTATTTAGTGACCGAAATTATCAAAACAGATAACAATAATTGCCAAATTGCACAGAATTGCATCGAATTGGCATCGGGGAATTCCACTGAACTGAAAAAATAGTCTCCCATTCTCATAATAGGAATTACAATCAGTAAAAATGTAGAAAAAATGTGAAAGTCCTAACGATATTGCCGCACAATGTGGTAACTACAGTTACAGGTACAAGTATTTATAAAGCGCCAACAAGTGCCATAGCAACTAAAACGTTAACCACAGCTAGAAGCTGGTGCTGACTGATAATGCTTCTGCGGAATTAATTAGCACCTGCTGAAACCCCCCCCCCAAAAAAAATCACATACTCGCCTCTCATCCTGCGGCACAAACAGTGGCTCAATCTGCCGCTTCTGGCTGCTGGGAGCAGAGTGAGACTGGGGACAAACAGTCCCCAGTCTCCCTCTGTGAATCACTCTGCGACACTGCATGATCTCGCAAGAGCGTGATCGCTCAGGGCACGTGGCCCGGCAGCACAACCCTCCATGGACGCAATGGACTTCAGGAAGTGATACTTGCGATGGCACGTTAGTGCTGCTGAGCGTATCAGGGAGGGTTAGCGCTGCGTTACGGGGCCGGCTGCTGAATTAGTAATATGGAGCTAAAACGGGGGGCACTAAGGGGAACCCTGCAGGCGTAGGTTTTCCCTGTTAGCGTCCCCGATTTAGCACATTTCATGTAAATTGGCACTTTGAGTGCCAAAATGACACTGAAAGTGCAAAATTCCTGGACTCAAGTGACGGGGGACAAAATTATTAAAACTATTGTATAAAGTCACCCGCAGGCCGTGTTTAAGAAGTTTATGAAACATTAATGAATTTTGTGTTTAGACTTGGATCTTATCACCAAGATATCCTCTTAATACTGTATGCAAGTATTCCAAAATTCAAAGCACTTCTGGTACCAATCATTTCAGATAAGGGATACAGCCTGTACAATATATAGAGTATTCTGAATGTCAGTAAATGTGTTTTTGTATATCTCTTGCAATAAATCCTCTTCTGTCATCACCTTCTCTCATGCCAAACTTCAAGATTCCCTCGCGTTGCCCCTATCCTGAGGAATTCCCTTGCTTGTCCCATTAAGACTCTTCACCAGTATTCATACCTTCAAAAAATACTCGTCGAAAACCCATCTAGTCCGTGAAAGTGTCAATCAAATGACATAATGCAGAACTACCTGCACCGTGCCTCTTCAAGCTGCACTCTATTTAAAGCACCACTGACCACTTCCATCCCTCATGTCTCAACAACCCCAAATGTCATATAGATTGTAAGTTTCCCGGAAAAAGGGCCTGCCAATCCTACTGTATTCTCTTTATTAAGGTTTCATTGGCTCAATTGTACTTATGCTGCACTGAGCCAACCTTCTGTCCTCTTGCCTCGTATGGTGCTACAGAATCAGTTGGTACTATATAAATAAAGTATAATAATAGTAGCTAATCAAAGCCTGTGGAGACACAGGTTCGATCCCAGTGAGCAACCTCTCCAGTAAGTGTCCTTGGGCAAGACACCTAACAGTACATACTCGCCACCCAGGACATACTTGAAAATGAGAGAAATCTCAATGTATCCTTCCTGGTAAAATCCTTTCTCAAAAAAAATAAAAATAGAAAGTTTAATGAGAAAGATACACTGCCTGGCCAAAAAAAGTCACACGCTCTAATATTTGGTTTTAGTGCTTTGATTCCGGCACGCATTCGCCGTGGAATCATTTCGATAAGATTGTACAATGTCATAACATAACATATGCCGTGTAATTTTGGGCACCTGTCTTAACCTCCCTGGCGGTATTCCCGAGTGTGACTCGGGGTTAAATTTCGCTACTGCGAACGGTAACCCCGAGCCACACTCGGGGTGGATGTTTACTCACCTCCTCCTGGCTCCCTCGCTGTCCCCCACAGTGTGATCATGGCGAGCTGCTTCCTGGAAGGCTCCCTGCCAGTCACACGATGCAGGGGGCGGGATCAGCATAAAAGGAATCTTTTTTACAGTTTACATTTTGGATTATACAGTGTAATGTTTATGAACGGCCACTAGGTGGCAGTACAGGATAAGAAATAGACCATACATCCTCTCACCTTGCTTGCAGACAGATTTCAGTGTTTTTTGTTGTATTTTATTGAATATCATATATTTGCATTATTTTGGATAATTATTTTTGGGATAATAAATTATTATGTCGTGTTTCAAACTTTATCGGACTCCGTGTATTTTTTATTTATTTATTTATGAAGGATTTTACCAGTAAGGTCTCTTGATTTCACGGATTTCAGTGCGTGATTCCTAATTATTACAGGCTAACTATGTACAAAACACGTTTCCTTTAAAAAAAAATTGAGACGCTTTTAGACACGAAATTTTGAAAAAATTAGACCGCCAGGGAGGTTAAAAAACGATATTATAGCGCTAGAAAAAGTGCAGAGACGGGCGACTAAATTAATAAGGGGAATGGAAGATTTAAGTTATGAAGAAAGACTAACAAGCTTAAACCTGTTTAGTTTAGAGAAACGGCGCCTTAGAGGGGATCTGATAACCTTATATAAATATATACGGGGCCATTATCAACCATTGTCTGATAACCTATTCATTAATGGGACTATAGATTGGATGAAAGGAAATTCAGCCTAAAGCATAGGAAGGGTTATTTTAGGCTAGGGTCAGACGAGCGCAGTATTAACGTGCGTTTAGCCGCACTTAATCACGGCCGTGCTAGCAGCAAATGACGTCCAATGCCAGGCAGCATCCGAAGAACGGCCGCACGAAAGTGCGGCCGCGCAACGCAAGTGGCAAATGAATGCATTTTATCGAGAACGTCAAACCGCTAGTACTGACGTACAGAGTGCGCTGCGTCCACATAGCGGCGTGTGTGCGTGATTAGGAGAGGTCAGACGCTGCTAATGTCCAGCCAACATAACGTCCAGACGCAAAAAGTGTTTTATTGATGATCCGTACAAAATCACGGACGAAAATGCGCATCGTATGACAGCTATCGCGTATTCCGTGAAAAAATACGTCCATTCGTTCGAACGCACTTTTTCACGGACAACGCGAAAAATGCGTTCATCTGACCCTAGCCTTACAGTGAGAAAAATAAAGCTGTGGAATTCTCTGCCTGTTGAGGTGATTGGGTCAGAGACTGTACAGACTTTTAAAAAGCGACTGGATGACTTCCTGCAGACACAGAATATTAAGGGTTATAATATTTAATATGTGGGTAAAAGCTTCTTGATCCAAGGAGAAATCTGACGCCATTCTGGGGTCAAGAAGGATTTTTTTCCCAGTGTGTTGCATATTGGCGAGCATTTCAGACTGGGTTTTTTGCCTTCTTTTGGATCAACAGCAGTAGGTGATGTGTGAAAGGCTGAACCCGATGGACGCATGTCTTTTTTCAGCCTATGTAAGTATAACATTTATTTCCTTCTAGAGTCGCATTAATTTGTGGCCAAGATCTTGTATTGGTGATGGGAGAGTCAGACGTTGCGTAAAGTCTTCTCCAGCACATTATCCCAAAGATTCTCAATGCGGTTAAGGTCTGGACTGCATGTGATAAAATCCATGTGTGAACATGATGTCTCATGCTCCCTGAACCACTCTCGCACAATTTGAGCTCGAAGAATCCTGGCATTGCCATCTTGAATATGGGAAGAAAAAACCCATTGATGGAAACACCTGCTCATTCAGTATATTCAGGGAGTCACACGACCTCATTTTTGGGGCACATAATGTTCCTACACCTAGACCTGACTGACTGAAGCAACCCCAGATCTTAACGGGCTTTTACGGTTGGTGGTGACTTTCATTTTTGGCCAGGCATTGAGTATTTTAATAATGGGGTCTATATACAGTATATATTATAAAACAATGTTATAAAACATAAGTTATTAGAGATAAAAAAAACAAATCGCGAAAGCAACGATGCAGTAATTTATTCTAAATCATAGTTTAATGTGCAGTTTTATAGCTATTTGACCTCCCAGCTGACAGACACTTCAGCAGCGAAGGCCTCATGGGTTGGAATTGTGAAGAAGTTCTGCCGAGCAAATAATGAACATGGCAAGCATCCAATCCACTAAAATATCCCCTTTGAGAGTCTGGTATGCTATCATTTATTGCTGTTACTAATTGTAGTGTTATTTATTTGGAGATATTTAAAATACATTAAAATAATTATAAGCCCATTTTCATCATTACTTTGTGTAAATGAGAATTCCAGGCGAACATTTGATCATTCTGGAAGCAAACAATTCATTAAAATGCTTTCATTTTTTTTTCCCGTCTGTCGAAGACACCAGAGAGGAGTGTTGACCTACTAAAGTCGAGTATATGGATGGGTCAGCACATAAAACAATAAATCAATAAAGTCTGGATTTCTTCCCCCGCATTTATTATTCAAAGGATAAGTCCTAAACCGTGCTGGAGCCAGCATCCTGATCCCAGATCCTCTATCGAGTCACAGTGAATCAAGCCCAATGTCAACAGATAAATTCAAAGGTACATTTTCTTAACCCATTCACTACCAAGTTGCTTTACATAAACCCCCTGCCAGGACTCTGTAAGTTCAAGTACCCCTACCAAGTCAGGTTTGCAGGATATCTGACGCACAGCACAGGTGATATGATTCACTGCTCAGAGATTGCAGGGTTCAGTCTGCTTTTCCCCAAGGTGGTCCTTAAAACCTGGCCTGTTAGGGGTACCTGAGGACCGGAGTTGGGAACCACTTATTTAGAATATGACCAGATCGAGTTCATTTGATATCGGGCTCCTACAGGAGCTTTTGAACAGATATGCTGAACCAAGGTAGTGAAGGGGCTACAACTCTCTGAGGTGAGACCTCACTTGGAGTACTGTGTGCAGTACTGGAGACCGTATCTCCAGAAGGATATAGACATCTTAGAGAGAGTTCAGAGAAGGGCTACTAAAATGGTGTACGGCTTGAAGGAGAAAAGTTACCAGGAAAGGCTTAATGATCTTAACATGTACAGCTTGGAAAAAAGACGAGACAGAGGAGATATGATAGAAACATTTAAATACGTAAAGGGAATCCACAAGGTAGAGGAAGGGAGTATATTTAAAAGGAAACAAAGTAGCAAAACAAGAGGACATAGTCTTAGATTAGAGGGGCAAAGGATTAAAAGTAACATCAGGAAGCATTATTTTACTGAGAGGGTGGTGGATACATGGAACAGCCTTCCAGTTGAAGTGGTAGAGGCCAAAACAGTAATTGAATTTAAGCAAGCATGGGATAGGCATAAGGCTATCCTAAACAAAAGATAAATCCAGGTAAAGTATCCATGTAATTGGGCAGACTAGATGGGCCGAAAGGTTCTTATCTGCCGACATTTTTCTATGTTTCTATGTTTCTAGTCAAGAGAGGTTTCTGTCCTCCTCTATCTCTCTGCCAACCATTCCTAATTGTCTTCTCTATTTTCCTCCTCCTCCTCCACCTAAACAGAGCACAGAAAGTCTCTGCAGACTCTCTGTATTGGACATGAATATAGGGTGATCTACTCCAATGAATAAGAAATAAATACTTGTGAATAAAATCTCAAATGGCCATGTAACAATTGGTGACTGCCACTAGATGGCACTAAAGAGTAACTGGACATGTGTTTTGGCCAGGATGTGACATAAACCAGCTACCCCCTCCTCCCAGGAAGGTCACATGACATTCAATCAATTGAATCCACCTTGGTGGGTGGAGACATTAGCCCAACCTCCTCTGGATTCATTTCAGAGAAACACAGGAAGTGAAGCTTTTTTTCTGCTGTGGATCCCGAGCAGTACACATGGCCGTGCATGCTGTTTGTGTCCTGCAAATCTGGATGGGTAACTGTCTGCTTTTATTAATCAAAACAAACAAACAGCAGTTGTAGGCCCCTATTACACGCTTCGCGCAAATGCGGTCGCGCAAAAAAACTTTATCACGCGAAAATTAACACGGCATTCCGATCCGAGCGCATTTTTTCAGCCTTCATGTTTTTTCTTGCGCAAATCTGACGTGCAAATTCGTGCGCACATGAACGTTGCGTGCAGGAATCGGTGGGCAGACTGTTTTTTTCACGGGATTCAGCCAATCAGAATTATTATTATTATTATTATTATTCTTTATTTATAAAGCGCCAGCATATTCCGCAGCGCTGAATTAAGAACCACCATTTTCCAAAGTTAGGCTATGGCGCCTGTCAAAGTCAATCTGCGTATATGTGCTGCAGCAAAAAATTTTGACAAATTATTAATTTTTGATGTCTGGGTATGTGTAGAATGTGTAACTGTACTGTGCTGTATTTTTTTTTTATTGCTGAGTTATTTCGTTTCGGCCACAACGATCATATTTGCAGTTAACACCAAGTTTTCAAAGACGTTATGAAAATTCGCGCAATCGTCGCTCGTACGATTTTGCGCGAAGATTGTAATACCATCCGCACTAACGCATTTGCGCTCACAATGTTAAGTATAGGATGCGCGCACGAACTTGCGCTCACGCTGGGTTCGCGCAGGGTCAATTGCGGTAGACGATTACACGCATCGTTTGCGCGAACGTCGAAATACGACGTTCTGCGCAAATGGTTTTGTCCTCGCGCAAATGCGCATTTGCGCACACGCACTTAGGGAAGCGTGTAATAGGGGTCGTAGTGTTTGGAATACCCACGCTAATCACAGCAGCTCACAGCACCCCCCACATATAGTGCAATAAGTGAAGATATAAGAAAAAACGTATGGAGCAAGCAGTGAAAACACCAGATAAAACGGCATTCACATAAGCCAATATATAACTGATTCAGCACTGGAACCGCCTGGTGTAAGAGCTACAGGTTTTTCTTAATCCCTTTGCATTTAAAATACCACCTATGTATGTTTGTATTTTCTTTTTAGGGTCCAGAATTTTTTATTTTTTTTCCCTATGTTTAATCTCTGGGGAGAGACGTTTATTATTAACCTCCGGACTATGAGGTTATTTCAGTGTAATCTCTGGGGAGAGTCTTTTAATAGTTGATATTAATCGTATAATAATTTGTTGCTCCGGACCAGATGATTATATTGCTTTTAATTACCTTTTACTTCTACTAAATTCATTTAACCCTCCATCTGTGTGTCTTTTTTACTTGCTATATTACATCCACGTTATCAGCCAATATAACTTTTTTAAATTGCAAATAGTGTAGACTGAGTTAGGTATATTAATATTAGATAATAACCTTCCTGAATACCAGATATTGCTTTGTTTTTTTGGATGCTATTAAGTGCATTTTAGGCTCTGTACAATTGTGCTTGTTACTTACTCATTGAGCATATGGCTGTCGGCCATTTTCTTGGTGTCATTGAACACATGGTGGCAGCCATTTTCTTAGTGGTCATTCAGCACATGGATTGTGGCCATCTTGGTGCTCAATGTAGGCACATGGTAATGACATAGCTGTAATTGTACAACATTCTACACAAATAATTCATACCATGCTACGCAAACGATTTTAAAAGGCAAGTCGGGAAGGATTATCACCTGAAGCGATATCGAATCAAAACATTCTCCCTGAACCCTCCACCTCTGCTCTAATCTATGAATAATGGAGAACACAACTGTCGTCTCTGAAGCAGAGATGTCAAATGTCATCCCCCCGATGTTGCTGGCCTACAATTTCCAAACATCCTTTGTAGCGCTGTTTAAAAACTCTGTTGACGTATTGCTCGGGTTTGGCCACCAGAGGGAGACAAGCGCAACGTAAAGTATACTGGACACAACGGGACTACGTTTTCCATCATGCTTTGCGGCAGGGACAGGAAGTGGGTGAGAGAGAGAGCGAAGGACATCCGCAGCCTCGTCGAAGGAGAGCCAGTGTGAGCCGAGCGACGAAAGGTGGAAGACGCACGTGAGACTGCCAGAGATTGAGACCAGGCCAGAGAGCAGGAGCTGCCCTTGCAGGTGCTGAGAATCAGAGACAGTGCTGGTGGAGACCTATCCACACATCGCTGAGAGGTTTTGTGCAGACACAACGTTCTGGTTTGGACCCCGAGTAAGGAGACCGCGATGATCCACTGGGAGTGCAGGCGGTAGGCCGTAATTCTCGTTACAGAAATCGGACAAGCAGGAGAAGCGGATCCGGTGGCACAGAGTTCCAGTATAATCAAGCGGAGAGAGATCCTTGATCGGACAGCGGAACAGATTGTCCAGCGGATGGGTGAGAGGCCTTCCAGGCCACAGTCCAAGTTTAAACAAAGCACGCTGCAGTATTGTTTAAATCTACAGGGCCCCAATTGACTAGTTGAAGAATTGCTCAATCCATTCATTGGCCAGTTGAATATAGTACCTGGGTACCTGAATCGCACACACACACCTTTTTGGGACATTACTTTTTCGGAACTTACACTCCAGAAACGAAGGGGTTAAACTTTCCTTTTGCTGCCGCGTGTTTTTCTCGCATTACGAAATCCTGTCGTTCATATACCGTATTCACATTATATATGCCGCTTTATTGGGATCAGTAAAGTATATAATCTATAAAATCCACAACAGTGCTGGTGTATATTTATTCCCTAATGCGGAGAGACTAACCCGAGGTTAAATTTAGCGGCTCCTCCGGGAGTGAGCGCTACACCTTGAATGCAATGGATGGCTAGAGAAATGTAAAAGTTGCCATTCAGCAACATCTGTGGGGGTTGAAGTTTGACACCGCTCCTGCTATAGGTTGCACATGAGAGATTTTGCTTTTCAGAGGCATAAAGTATGTAAAAAGTTTAAATTGCCAAAACAATTATCGTTCCACACTGGGGGCTCTACTAAATTCTTTGCGCAAAAATGCTCACGCAGCACGTTAATTTGTGCGCGAAGCGTTAAACATTAACGCGCATAAATTAACGCTGGTATTACAATCCCAGCACATTTTTCCATCCGTCAAAAAGTAACGCGCTTAAAAAAGACGCACAAAAACACGTGCGCATTAACGTTGCGCGCAGAAATCAGTGTGCGGACTGTTTTTTCACGCATTTCAGCCAATCCGAATTAAGAACCACAATTGTCTCCCGTTCAGTTTTTGCGCCTGTCAAAATCAATCTGAGTATATATGCTGCAGCAATAATAAAAACAAACACAACTTCTCAATTTTATTGTTTGGGTATGTGTAGAATGTGTAACTATACTTTGCTGCGTTCCTTTTTATGGGCTGGTGTATTTGGGTTCGGCCAGGACGCTCAGATTTGCCATTAACAACAGCTTTTAAAAGACGTTAAAATTATGCGCGCAAACGTTGTCCTTTAAAATTTGCGCATAGATTGTAATACCATCCGCGTACCAGCGCACAAACGCATTTGCGCTCACAATGTTAAGTATAGGTCGCGCAATGTACATTATGCTCGCGCAGGGTTCGCGCAGGTTCACCAGCGGTAGACGTTAATGCGCATTTTTTGCACGGACATTGTAATACAACGTTCTGTGCAAAGGGTTTTTCCCCCTCGTGTTAATGCGTTGTATCGCACGCGTTAACGTTTGCACGAAGAATTTAATAGAGCCCTGGATTTATTAAAATGAAACTCTAGGGCAGTGGTTGGTAAAGTTGGCTCTCTTGATGCTTTGGAACTACACGTCCCACGAGGCTCCACCAATTTAGAAAGTCCCAGAGCGTTGCTGGAGATGTAGTTTCAAAACATCTGGAGACCCAAAATTGCTGACCCTTGCTCTAGGCATTATAACAACTCTAGCATATCAGAGTAATTATTGTGCAAATACTAGGGATGTGCGTTTCGGGTTTCGGAATTTCGGAATTTTCACAAATTTCCCGATTCGTGTTTTCAGATGCGGCCGAATTTCCGAAAATTTTTAGATCCGAAAATGGCAGATCCGAAAAGTTTTCCGAGCCGAAACGAAATATTTTCGGAATTTTCGAATGGACCTGAAATGTGTCAAATCGAAATTTATTGCTTTGAAACGAGGAGAACAGACTTTCTGAAAAAACAAAAATTGTTGTGACACGAAAATACGAAAAATGGTCGAAATTCCGAAAACATGTACAATTCCAAAAAACGAAAATTTCCGAAATCACGAAAAGTCGATACAAAAAACGGGCTAAGTGACACGAAAATACGAAAAATGGTCGATATTCCGAAAAAAAAGTACGCGAAAAACGAATCGAGCCAAACCGAATCGAAACAGAAATCGGTCGAAACGAGCCGAATCGAAAAGTTTAAAAATCCGAAAAATCGAACCGAAAAAAAAATCGGTGCACAAGCCTAGCAAATACTCTGTCCTTACAGTCAATTCTTTCATAATGATCTTGGTTTTGTTAAAAGGGCTTTAAAATTTAGACTGTAACTCCATCCGAAAGCCTATAATTGTGTTTTTAGTATAAATATTCTCTATGTATGCTTTCACTGTCTTTCTATGTGAAGAATTTGATTGGACGTGATCATGAATGCTGAGTGGTACCACAGTAACTGTATCAGCCAGGTGAACTACAAGTCTATTTTATTCCCTTTTTTGAAAATCTCATTTTCATTGATATTTAACTTAATCCATGAATCAGATCAGATTTTCTGCCTAGAGTATCCCTTTATGGGTCAAAGAAAAAAGGTGAGATGGCCAATAAGTCTAAGGTTTCTCCTTCACCTTATTTAGGTATAGGATAGAACGCACGGTGGAATGAGGTTGTAATGATGTGGGGATAAATACACAAAATTGTCAGACGACTCATATGGGCCTGAAGGCACAAAATAATCTAATAACCCTTAATTCCATTGAACAAAAACAGCTCACGCAGTTCTAGGTTTATTTTTCTATGAGATACAGATTATTAAATTAAAAGCTTACTCGATCAAAATGTACAAATATTCCGACTAATCATAATACATCACACAGAGCTGCGCTTTTTCCGATCCTTCAAGCAAACCTCATCTTTCGTTTCCATAACAAAAAATATTATTGAGATTTCATTCTGAAAGCTCCACGTGAGATAAGATAAAAAGAGCACCAAGACATTTACAATAGAAGGTCAAAAATATCCAGATCCAAAGCAGAAATTTTACTTCAAACAACCAAACGTTCACTTCAGCTCCAATGCATACAAGAGCAATACGTATATAGTATCAGGAAAACATGTTTACGTGCTACCAGGGCAGCCATCAGGAGGTGACAGCCCATTATTATTACTGTAGATACTCAAGTATACCGCTAGATTTTTCTGCCAAAAATTTACCTTAAAATTGGAGGGGTCGCGTTATATTCGAGACATCTGCATCGCGTGAAAAAAAAAAAAATTGCCTTGCTCTGGATCCCAAGTCTCCCGGGAGTGAATGCAGTCTCCCTGATGCTTGCAAACACTTCAGGAACTCCCGGATTTAGGAGAGGTGGGATCCATCATGGCCAGAGGGCACGCTCGGTTTAAGCCAATCATTCACCTCACACGCCTCTGCCGGCCATCTAATCACTAGTAAAGAAGACGGATGGCCGGCAGCTTCATACTTGGTAACAACTGCAATCATTCTAGAACAGAACACCCTGGCCAGAGGGTTAGCCTGACTGTGTTTAAGAGAACTTGGAAGGATTTTAATTATTTACCAGTAAGGTAAAATTTTGTTCCTCACGTTATATTCGAGTCTTGGGTATTCTATCATTTCTATAATAAATCTCTATCCATCGAGTTATATTCGGGTCGCGCTATACTCGAGTATCTACGGTATTATCTTTTATTTATATAGAGCCACAAATTCCACAGCGCTTTACAAGGGGTTGATACAATAGAATACCACACATGGATTCAGAGAGACCCTGTTCCCAAGGGAACTTACAATCTAAGAGAAGTACAAGCAGTGGTGTATTTTGGCCTAGGCCGACAAGGCCTAGGGCGGCACTTTCCAGGGGGTGGCGGCCCGCACTGGGTGGCCCCACCCCTAAAAAATAAAAATATATATTTATTTTTTTTTACTTTTGCAAAGTATTTTACCAGGAAGGATACATTGAGATTTCACTAATTTTCAAGTATGTCCCGGGTAGGCAAGGCCTAGGCTTTCACTTTCCAGGGGGCAGCAAAAAAACCTCACCACTAAATGGGTTACTCACAGAGCACCGAAATGACGCCAACATTTTGGTGTTCTGTAGTTCCCTGCACTTCGGAGAATAAAATTTCCCCACCCTGCAGTGAATTCACCATTCACCGCAGGGTCCCCAAAGTGCATGGAGTCGGCCGCTGAATGCTGCCACCGCAAACCCGTGGCCTGCTGTTTTCAAAAGAACTACTGAACGAAAATGTCTGGAATTTACATATAAGATCCTATGATTGATAATAAAATAATAAATGGTTTATTAGATATTGCATAAAAACGGGAATATTTTTAACATTGGGGTTAACTATGGGGTTCGCCTGAATAAACCTGCTGATTGAAACCACCGAACATCAGGACATTTCACTGCCATTTCTCTGCTGTTTGGTGTTCTCTGAATAGATTAACCATTACCTCTATGGGGAATTGTACTGCCTTCAAACAGCACCGTACTTGCTGGCAGTTCGCCAAACTTGTGTGTGAGCATATCACAGAGCAGTGGTGTACTTAGAGTGGCAGGGGGCGGGCTGCCCCAGGTACCAGTGATTATTGGGGTGTCAGTAGGGGGTACTAGGAGGTGCCACTGTCACTGTGTGTCAGCTTTGAGCTGTGTTCTCAAACAATGAGCAGCGGAGCAGGGCGTTTGCATACGGAATAAAATAGAATAAAAATCCCCCTCTCCTCCCTCCATAGCTCCTCCCCTGCCCCGCAGCAACTCTAGGAGAGGGGAGGGGGATGTGATTTGTGTGCAGAGAGAGAAGATGACAGTAAACGGCAGGTAAGGGGGGTATCAGCAGAATATGAAGCCCTGTCTGCTTACTGCTGTTTAAAGTGGACCTTTCCTTAACCAGCACTGCAGTAATAGAAATTTGTCATTGGGCTGCCTGGCTCCTGGTGAGGCTGCGTGCGTGCAGGTCACGCGGTCTGGCCAGTCAGGTGGTACTGAGTCTCATTACCACCTGACTGGCTGAACCACGTGACACGCACGCACACAGCTGCCTGCCCTTTCGTTAACACAGACTCTCACTCTATTCTGGACTGAACACCCAACGGGAAGGGAATCAAAGCCACGGTGCACCCTCTGGCAGTGGCACCCCACTGCTGACAAGATGGCTCCAAGCACAGGCACAGCCTCGATCCTAACGTGGCCTGGAGGGACCTCCTGCTGAGTCCTTACACAGTCCCTGCTGACTCTGCACACAGCCCTACCGCGGACAGAGGCCGTAAATATAGAATAAATAATTGCTGTGTGCTCATATTCACTCGGTTTGCTGGGAGTTTTATTGCAGTGGATTCTGATGCACTCATACACACTGCACATTGCATTGCTGGGAGTTTTATTTCTGTGGATTCTGATACGCTGCCACACACCACACATTGCATTGCTATGAGTTTTATTGCTGTGAATTTTGATACGCTGACACACACACTGCACATTGCATTGCTGGGAGTTTTATTGCTGTGGATTCTGTGATACACACTGCATATTACTGTGAGTTTTATTGCCCTGGAGCTCTGGGATAAGCTCATACACACTGCACATTACTGTGAGTTTTATTGCTGTGCAGTTCTGATATGCTCATACACAGTGCCCATTTCTGTTGATTTTATTGCTGTGCAGCTCTGTGATACGCTCATATGCAGTGTACGTTTCTGTGGATTTTATTGTTCAACCAATTAGAGCGGCTGTGATCCAGTGTACTTGAAATGCGTGGCTGTTCTTTGTAAAAATGCTTGAATTTAAACATTTCATAATTTTATTTATCTCAATAGATACATTTGAAATGGTATACAAAATATACAAGTAGGCACTTGGTATCCACTTTTAATATAAAGAGAGGAAAAGGCGGAGCTCTAAGAGGAAAAGGTGGAGCTTAAAGAGGAAGGGTGGGGATTAACCAGGAAGAGGTGTGCCCTTGACAGGAAGGGGTGCGTCAAATTTAAATTAGGGGGTGCACGAGTTTAGTCAGGCCTAGGGCAGCACAAAACCTAAATACACCACTGAGTACAAGTATTTTTTTTGTGAGGTAGGCGCATCCATATCGTTAGGTGTCTTGCCCATAGACACTTGCTGTGGGATTGAGTCATCTTTCCATGATTTGGTGATCAGCGACCTGGTGGTGAGGTTGACCCCACTTCTCGTAAAGTCGAGCCTTGCTTCTCCACAGTTGTATTGGAGGGATGTGCTGAACGGGATTTGACTTGCTTCTCCACGGTCGAAGTGCAGAGATGTTACCACTGGATCCACAGCCGATACTGGGCTATATTACAATCTTCGCGCAAAAACCCTTGCGCAAGGTGTGAATTTTTGCGCCAGGCATTAAACTTTTACCCGCACAAATCACTGCTGGAATTACAATTCTCGCGCGTCTTTTCATCCGGCGATCAATACCGCTCGCAAACAGGACGCGGCCAAATGCTCGCGCAGTACCGTCTCACGCAAAAATCTTTGCACGAACAGTTTTTTTCTCACGATTCAGCCAATCAGAATTAAGAACTACAATCTCAAGTTAAGAAATTGCACCTGCCAAAGTCAATCTGAGCATATATGCTGCAGCAATAATACAAGCACACACAACTTCTCCATTTTATTAGTTTGGAATGAGTAGAATGTGTAACTATACTTTGCTGCATTCCTTTTTATGGGCTGGTGTATTTGGGTTCGGCCAGGACGTTCAGATTTGCCATTAACACCATCTTTTAGGAGTTGCTAAAATTATGCGCGCAAAGGCTGTGCGGTAATTACCGCAAAATAGATTGTAATACAATACTCGTACCAGCGCACATTCGCGCTCACAATGTTAAGTATAGCACACGTGCAGTACAGTAAGCTTGCACAGGTTCACCCACGGTAGACGATTGTGCGCGATTGTTGCGCTGACTATGTAATACGGGATTAGGCGCAAAGGGTTTTACCCCTCGCATTAATGTTTTATTGCGCCGGCGCAAACGTTTGCGCGAAGATTGTAATTTAGCCCATTGTGTGGCAGGCAAGTATGTACCGTTCGGTGTCTTGCCCAGGGACACTTACTGGAGAGGTGCACTGGACGGAATTTGAACCTGGGTCTCCACGGCTATAGAGCAGTGGTGCTACCTCTACTCCATCCAGCCGGGACCATGACATTTTCAGGGACCCAGTGGCTCAAGGGGGCCCGTAACAAATGCTGTGTAATGCTGTGTAACAAAGTGCCTCAGATGTAAGGGCCCCTCCATGCCACTCAGGCCTGACCTATCGGGATACCAAGAAATTTCCAGATGGGCTGCAGCAACTGGAGCTGGTAAAAGCACTCTGATTCATCACTATGGGAGTGATTAGTATGGTCTGCACCAGGTAGACATGCAGCGCAAACCCTCTCCCACCAGGAAACACATTTTATCCACCAGGGATTTAGCCCACTCCATGTAAAAAAAAGGTAAATAGAAGAGGAGGCAAAGGGCTCTCTTACATTCTTCCGCAAACGTTAACGCGTGCGCAAAAACGCATTTATGCGAGGGGCAACACCCTTTGTGCACAACGTCGTATTCCAATGTCCACGCAAAAAATGCGCATTAACGTCTACCGCGGGTGAACCTGCGCGAACCCTGTACAAGCGTAATGTACTGCGCGCGTCCTATACTTAGGCTAGGGTCAGACAAAAGCATTTTTCCCCGCGAACGTGAAAAAGTGCGTCCGAACGCATTGACGTATTTTTTCACGAAATGCGCAAAAACGGTCAGACGACGCGCATTTTCGGGCGTGATTTTGTACGGATCGTCAATAAAACTCTTTTTGCGTCTGGACGTTATGTAGGCTGGACATTAGCAGTGTCTGACATCTCCTAATCACGCACACACGCCGCTATGCCGCAGCTGCGCACTCAGTACGTCAGTACTAGCGGTTCAGCGTTCTCAAAAAAAATGCGTTCAAATTCCACTTGCGTTGCACGGCCGGACTTTTGTGCGGCCGTACATCGTATATTGACCGTCATTGCCCGTCATCTGCTGCTAGTGCGGCCGTAATTATGTGCGCCAGAACGCACGTTAAAAGTGCGCTGGTCTGACCCCAGCCGTAACATTGTGAGCGCAAATGTGTTTGTGTGCTGGTGCGCGCATGGTATTACAATCTTAGCGCAAAATTTAACGCACAGTGTTTGCGCGCATAATTTTAACGTCTTTGAAAAGCTGGTGGTAACAGCAAATTGTTACAACCTGACCGTACCAAACTGCGGATTCACAACGGAGAACGTCAATGCACACATTTTTTTTTACTAGATCCAAAAATGACGGCCACTACCTTGTCTTCCGTCAAAACGTACGAATGTTGTGCGCAGCCTGCACAAAAAATGACGGACTCGCGTTAAAAATTACATTGCGCTCACTGATTTTTGCGCGTCGCTTTTACGAGCGCAATTTCCTGACGGATGAAAAAATGCGCGAGGGATGTAATTCCAGCGGTGATTTTTGTGCGTTAAGGTTTAACGCTTTGCGCAAAAAAATACGCGTTTAGCGTGCGTTTTTGCGTTAAGAATGTAATAGGGCCCAAAATGTTTTATTTTTAATTAGTTTATGGAAATAGCCAACTGAGAGAAGGGGAGCCCGACCAATGGTTCAGTAAGGTGCCCAAGATTTCTGATGGCAGCCCTGTGTGCTACATTCTTTTTTTAAGGTAGTAGCAGGGGTCAAGTCGAGTGGGAACGTGTGGAAACGCAGTTCCTCTGCTATTTTCTCAGAGGGAACGGAGATCCCTTTTGGCCCGCACACATACAAGCGTTTATTAGTTTCCAATGAAGTCATCTTAAATTTATGATATTTATTACAATTATCATAAGGAAACGTTAACACCCAGTCTGTCTTTATGTTCAAACACTGATATCAAATTTGCATGAGAAATGGTGGGTTAAGTACAACATGTCAATGGTCTATTAACCACTTCCATGCGGAGGACGCGCTCAGCGCGTCCTCCGCATGGCTCCTGCTGTGTGGAGGACGCGCTCAGCGCGTCCTCCCTTTGGGGTCAGCGTTCGGCTGGGTTCCGGCCGATCGCTGGCCCCCCCGGTGCGGGCTGACATCCTCGATGTCAGCCCAGCATCCGGAACTGCCGCCGATGAAATTAGGTGTCATCGCGGCGGCGCGATGACACCTAATTCAGGCGCCCCCCCGCATGTGCGGAGGAGGCACCTGAAAGGGAGGGGGGAGGTCCTTCGGACCTCTCTCCCTCCCGATCGGCGGCGTTGCGGGGGTTAACCCAGGCACCATTTGGAAGGGCACAGCCTGCCCTTCCAAATGGTACCTGGCATTAACCCCTGGGGAGCCGGATCACGAATCGGCGCTGAAAAGCGCCGGTTCGTGATCCTTTCCCGGAGCTTGGTCGGCCAAGCCTCCGGGAACTCCCCCTGAGGACTGGCGTCATCGTGCATTGCACGATGACGCCAGTCCTAGAGTTAACCCCTAACTGCCACCAACGGTGGAGATAGGGAGTTTCAATGAACTCCCTATCTCCCGATCCGTGGCAGCTAGGGGTTAAAGTTTGGTATGGTTGGATCGGCCAGAGCATGGCCGTTCCAACGATACCAAACACTACAGTGAAAAAAGTTTTTTAAAAAAAATAAAAATTAAAAAATAAAAATATATTTAAAAAAAAATTATAAAAAAAAATAAACACTTTTTTTTTCTTTTTTTTTTGGTTCGTTAATGCAGCAATATTGTTCCCATTTCAATTATAATGTGAACAATGATGCTGCACTAACGATTTTTGTATGCGGTGCGTTTGTTAAAAATCGTGTAATTTTCCCCAAAAAAAAACGTAACGAGACCCCATCTCTAATTTTTTTAACAAGCGCACCCCATACAAAATATAACCGCAATTGCTCGCATGTTAAAATGTGAAAAAAAAACACTTTACACATTGTAAATTATTGAAAATACATATTTTATTGCATTTTTTGTTATAATATACAGACAGATCATGACGTATACATATAATAATGACATATTATGAATCTACCGAGTCTGACGGAAAGAACGATATATAAGATGTCTGGGTCATATACTAAAATAAGCCTTCAAAACACGTTTAAACATGATGAGCAAAACCGGTAAAAATTAGCTCAGCACAGAGGTGTGAAAAGCCTCAGCAGCGAAAGGGTTAAGGAGTGGAAATCTTGGAGAACTTTCGCATATATTTTTATAGGACTAAACCCCTGGGTAGTAGAAATTCCAGGCACCACAGCCCATTCGCCATGTTACAGTAGTTATAGGGCAAGAACTCTGTCCCCGCAGTCAAAACAAACTATTTTGGGCCGAATGTTGTAGATTCACCTGTGTTTGCTGGAGTTGCAACCCCTGGCCAATGGCAGCATTTCCAAAAAAAATCCAAAGAGCAACAGGAGACACTTCACAGTGAAGCTTCTCCTGTTGCTCTCTGGATTTTACTTGTGTGAAATGCTGGCAACAACAGTGATTTCTGCAGGTGTTTGCAACACTTACTGAATAACTTCCTTAGCTTTATTAGAAATGGTCTTCAAAGGTGAGATTGCATTTCCACCTTGAAGCCTTTAAATCTGACTTGGAGAATTACAATTTCTGACTCACACAGCATCAGAAGTCATGAGATCCTTCTTGATATTAACCTCTTCACTGTCAGGAACCAGTCTTTTTTTTACGGGAGAATCATATTTAATTAATTATACAGTAAGAAATATTTGGGGATATTCCTAGTGTATTCTTTACTGTAGATGTACACCTTTAATGTAGATTTACGCCACCTGCTGGCCAAAAGGAGCTACTGCAGTTCAGGTCTCTGTGAAGGATGAACATGTTAGATGTCATTAGTAACATCCCCAGCTGATTTTAAGGAGTGTTACCACCCGGCCATCATGCACATGGTGCTGAAAAATTAGGGGCATGTTCTGGAGCCCTAAATGCAAACAAATTTAACTTGCAATAAACAAAATCCCTTTGTATTTCTCCTCTGTAACAACATGACGACTATACTCAGTATCAGGACACCAGGAGGTGACTCGCAGATCAAGTATGGTTGATCTTGGTAGTGAATGGATTAATCTAATTTTGCATGGCTTTCTGGACATTATATATATATATATATATATATACCGTATTTTTCGCTCCATAAGACGCACCTGACCATAAGACGCACCTAGTGTTTAGAGGAGGAAAACAGGAAAATAAATATTCTGAAATCGAATAGTGTAATAATGGATACTGCCCCCCAGCTCATGGATACTGCCCCCCAGCTCATGGATACTGCCCCCCAGCTCATGGATATTGCCCCAGCTCATGGATACTGTCCCCCAGCTCATGGATACTGCCCCCCAGCTCATGGATACTGCCCCCCAGCTCATGGATATTGCCCCAGCTCATGGATACTGCCCCCCAGCTCATGGATACTGCCCCCCAGCTCATGGATACTGTCCCCCAGCTCATGGATACTGCCCCCCAGCTCATGGATACTGCCCCCAGCTCATGGATACTGCCCCCAGTTCATGGATACTGCCCCCCAGCTCATGGATACTGCCCCCAGTTCATGGATACTGTCCCCCAGCACATGGATACTGTCCCCCAGCTCATGGATACTGCCCCCCAGCTCATGGATACTGCCCCCCAGCTCATGGATACTGCCCCCCAGCTCATGGATACTGTCCCCCAGCTCATGGATACTGCCCCCAGCTCATGGATACTGCCCCCAGCTCATGGATATTGCCCCAACTCATGGATACTGTCCCCCAGCTCATGGATACTGCCCCCAGCTCATGGATACTGCCCCCCAGCTCATGGATATTGCCCCAGCTCATGGATACTGCCCCCCAGCTCATGGATACTGCCCCCCAGCTCATGGATACTGTCCCCCAGCTCATGGATACTGCCCCCCAGCTCATGAATACTGCCCCCAGCTCATGGATACTGCCCCCAGTTCATGGATACTGCCCCCCAGCTCATGGATACTGCCCCCAGTTCATGGATACTGTCCCCCAGCACATGGATACTGTCCCCCAGCTCATGGATACTGCCCCCAGCTCATGGATACTGCCCCCCAGCTCATGGATACTGCCCCCCAGCTCATGGATATTGCCCCAGCTCATGGATACTGTCCCCCAGCTCATGGATACTGCCCCCCAGCTCATGGATATTGCCCCAGCTCATGGATACTGCCCCCAGCTCATGGATACTGCCCCCCAGCTCATGGATACTGTCCCCCAGCTCATGGATACTGCCCCCAGCTCATGGATACTGCCCCCAGCTCATGGATACTGCCCCCAGTTCATGGATACTGCCCCCAGCTCATGGATACTGCCCCCAGTTCATGGATACTGCCCCCAGTTCATGGATACTGTCCCCCAGCTCATGGATACTGTCCCCCAGCACATGGATACTGTCCCCCAGCTCATGGATACTGCCCCCCAGCTCATGGATACTGCCCCCCAGCTCATGGATACTGTGCCCCAGCTCATGGATACTGCCCCCAGCTCATGGATACTGTCCCCAGCTCATGGATACTGTCCCCCAGCTCATGGATACTGTCCCCGAGCTCATGGATACTGCCCCCCAGCTCATGGATACTGTCCCCAGCTCATGGATACTGTCCCCCAGCTCATGGATACTGTCCCCCAGCTTATGGATACTGCCCCCCAGCTCATGGATACTGCCCCCCAGCTCATGGATACTGTCCCCCAGCTCATGGATACTGCCCCCCAGCTCATGGATACTGTCCCCCAGCTTATGGATATGCCCCAGCACATGGATATGCCCCAGCACATGGACATGGAGATTGCGGTCACGTGGCTCCCCCAGGCAAGTGCCCAAGCTTCCTGCCGCCGGACGCACGCTCAGAGGGAGCCTAACGCGGCGGCGACAGGTGAGCTGAGGCATATTATGGGGCATTCGCTCCATAAGATGCACCCACTTTTCCCCCCACTTTTTGGGGGGAGAAAAGTGCGTCTTATGGAGCGAAAAATATGGTATATATATAGTGTGTGAAAGGTTCAGCCCTGCATTATGTAGATTCTATACAATGCCAATAAGAAATAAGTTCATTAATCAAGATGAAATTAACTGTTTGGTAATTTATTTACCTCCTGCAGCATCTACATAAAATATGGCAGCACTTTCCCTGCGCTCCTCTTCTGCACGAAGGAGTAATACATGTCCAAAAAAAAACCATGCATATTTTTGCCAAAAAGTAAGGTGTTCCTTCAAATATTGTCTAAGGCAGTGGTCCCTAACGTTTTTGGCACCAGGGACCGGTTTTGTGATAGACAATTTTCCCATGGCCTGGGAAGGGGAGGGGGGTATTTTCAGAATGATTGAAGCAGTGGCGTAGCGTGGGTTGTCCGTGCCCGGGGCCAGCCAAGAATTGTGTGCACCCCCCCAACCTGTGGACACGTTATCGATATTGCCCCAGCTAACACATGAATATTGCCCCAGCTAACACAGGAATATTGCCCCAGCTAACACATGGATTTGCCCCAGCTCACAGATGGATTTACCCCAGCTCACACATGGATTTGCCCCAGCTCACATATGGATATGCCCCAGCACACACATGGATTTGCCCCAGCTCACACATGGATTTGCCCCAGCTCATGGATATGCCCCAGCTCACACATGGATATGCCCCAGCTCACACATGGATTTGCCCCAGCTCACACATGGATTTGCCCCAGTTCTCAAATGGATATGCCCCAGCACACACATGGATTTGCCCCAGCTCATGGATATGCCCCAGCACACACATGGATTTGCCCCAGCTCACACACGGATTTGCCCCAGCTCATGGATTTGCCCCAGCACACACATGGATATGCCCCAGCTCACACATGGATATGCCCCAGCTCACACATGGATTTGCCCCCAGCTCACACATTGATATGCCCCAGCTCACACATGGATTTGCCCCAGCTCACACATGGATTTGCCCCAGCTCTCATATGGATATGCCCCAGCACACACATGGATTTGCCCCAGCTCACACATGGATTTGCCCCAGCTCATGGATATGCCCCAGCACACACATGGATTTGCTCCTGCTCACACATGGATTTGCCCCAGCTCATGGATATGCCCCAGCTCACACATGGATATGCCCCAGCTCATGGATTTGCCCCAGCACACACATGGATTTGCCCCAGCTCATGGATTTGCCCCAGCTCACTCTTTTATTTGCCCCAGCTCTCATATGGATATGCCCCAGCACACACATGGATTTGCCCCAGCTCACACATGGATTTGCCCCAGTTTATGGATATGCCCCAGCACACACATGGATTTGCCCCAGCTCATGGATATGCCCCAGCTCATAGATATGCCCCAGCTCACACATGGATATGCCCCAGCACACACATGGATTTTCCCCAGCTCACACATGGATTTGCCCCAACTCATGGATTTGCCCCAGCTCACTCATTGATTTGCCCCAGCTCACACATGGATATGCCCCAGCTCACTCATTGATTTGCCCCAGCTCACACATGGATTTGCCCCAGCTCACTCATTGATTTGCCCCAGCTCATTGATTTGCCCCAGCTCATGGATTTGCCCCAGCTCGCACATGGATTTGCCCCAGCTCTCACCTGGATATTGCCCAGCGGTAGCCAGCTCATACATGGATATTGCCCCAGCTCCGGATCCAGCAGGGGTTGAGGGGGCCCAGATGCCGGGCAGCGGGAGTGCCTGCCCGGTCCTGAACAGCGTGTGAGTCCGTCCGTGTTGAAGGGGAGGCGGCTGCGTGCGTGTGCAGGTCACGCGGTCCGGCCAGTCAGGTGGTACAGAGACTCAGTACCACCTGATTAGCCGGACCACGTGACATGCGCCTGCACGCAGCCGCCTCCCCTTCAACACGGACGGACTCACACGCTGTTCAGGACCGGGCAGGCACTCCCGCTGCCTGGCATCTGGGCCCCCTCAACCCGCGGGCCCTTGGGCGGCGCCCGAGGGTCCGGCGGGTCAATCCGGGCCTCAAGTTTTAGGGGCGCAAATTTCTTCTGAAATTATGCGCCCCTAAGAAAACTGCACCCGGGGCCACGGCCCCCCAGCCCCCCACGCTACGCCACTGGATTCAAGTTCATTACATTTATTGTACTGCTACTGATTTCGAGTGCTGCTGATTTCGAGTGCTGATGATTTCGAGTGCTGCTGAGTCTGATGCTGCTGCTGAGTCTGATGCTGCTGCTGATTTTGAGTGCTGCTGAGTGGTGTGCTCTCTCCCGTCACCACTCCTAGCCAGCAATGGTGAAGGCCGGGCTTGACTTGATGATGTGTAATATTGTTAAGCTCCGCCCTCGCCTCTCCTGACATGTCATTGGAGGAGCCTAGTAGTTAACACTAGCGATGCGGACGGCTGCAGCTACACATGAAGCAGGCGGGTGAGTGAAGCTTCCTGTGTAGTTACAGCCGCTCTGCATCACTTGCATTATGCCGCGGCCCGGTACTTCATAACATGCCACGGACCATTACCAGTCTGCAGCCCGGGGGTTGGGATGCAGATTACCAGATTTACTCAAAATGTAATAAATGTTTATTAAACCATTGTGGCATGATACACTGACATGTCATAAGTACACACCAACACATATGCTGTCTTTAAGAAGGCAATGAAATGTAGTAAAGGTAACGCGATCCACATTTTTATCAGTTTTTCTCCTATATAGAATAGGATGTGGACATTTTGATAGCTTCACACGTTAAATTATTCACAATTATTTTTCTTTCATTGTCATGGCAAAGAGCTGAAAAAATAGGAAATACATTTAAATCAGTCAACTTCTCTGCGACAGTCCAAAGTGAATATTCACACATCTACCCATATGAGCCATGTGATAAATTTATAAGTTAATTAAAAGAATACTCTGCAAAATCTGATATGACAGTTTACAGATGCACATGACATGGAGGCAACAATACATTTAAAATAGTTAAAGAGAAGGGACAGACACAAAAATAACTGTAAATAGAATGAAGAAAATGAGGCTTCAGGATGGTATGATGTGAAAACGAATGGAAAGGTCAAAATACTCTGTGGTTTTAAGATATGGGAACCACAACTGCATATATAGTACATGTTTCCTAGACCATTCCACAAGAGTCTCAAATTCTCATCTGAAGGCGGTTTCTCAACGAAGAATAAGTAAGCTGTTTACTGGTGATTAACTCATCCACTACCAAGTGGTTTTCCATAAATCCAATTTCAGGACCCAGTGGTTTTGAAGAAAACCACTTTACATTAATTACACAGGTAATAATCACTGTATATCTGCAGCTTTATTACTGTCAGTAAACTCTATTTGACAGGCAGAGAGTAATCTTCTGGTCAAACAGCCTCAGTGCAGATTTACATCAGTTGAGACTACATGTGTCAGACCAGTGGCGTAGAGGGGGGCACTTGCCCCCAGGCACTTGACTGTGGGGGCGCCGCCGCAAGCAGGGGCGAACTGACCATCTGGGAAATCCCTTTGTGACACGCATTGGGACCTCCCCCGGCCACTGACATCATCGCACATGGCCGTGATGATGTCAGAAAGGGACCTCCTCTAACAGGGCAGTAAAATCGCTAAAGAGGAGCTACAGGGGTCATTTGGACCCCCATATTTCCTAGACAGCAAAAAGCAGAGGGTCATGATTGGTATTGTTGGAAAGGCCAGAGCATGGCTTGCATAGAGTAGTGGTAATGTCACTGACGCGTAACAGGAACACCCAGGTTCAATCCCTATCAGGCAGTTCCACCAGTAACTGTCTGTAGATTAGGCACTTGGATGGTGTTTATATGTATCAGCCTATCTCAAAGCTATTTATCAAGGTTCCTTTTTTAAATGATGAAAGGCCTTGTTTACGGATAATGCTTAAAACTCTACGGTGGTTGGGCTGTTCGTTACCTACATAAAGTAGTGTTAATGTCATTGCAATGTAACGGGGAGACCTTGGTTCAAATTCCTATGAGGGCTGTTCCACCATTAAGTGTCTGGATTTGGCGCCTTGGGTGGTGTTTATCTGTATCGGCCTACCTCAATAATGATTATTGAGGTGATTTTATTTAAATGCTAATTTGTCTTGTTTACGGCTAAAGTTTACAACTCTTCGGGAAGCTGAGCTGTATGTCAGCTGCATGGAGTAGTGGTAATGTCACCTCCATGTAACTTAGGAGCCAGAGTTTGAATCCCTACAGGCCAATTCCCCAGTAAGTGTCTGTGACCTAGATAAGTATTTCTGTAAATAAGGCCTTCCAGCATTTAAAAAAGGAACCTCAATAAATATTTTCGCGGTAGGCTGATATATATGGTGGAACAGCCTGATGGGGATTTGAACCTAGGTCTCCCCGTTACATTGCAGTGACTTTACCATAACTCTATGCAGGCAATGCACAGTCCATACATGGTCCAGTTTCTTAAGCAGTATATTTGCTTTATTACACAATGAATACACTGCAACTCCTGATGACGCTGCTATGAGGTAGCGAAATGCGTGGAGTGAATAATACTTTATCTATTGTATAAATTGATACAACTATTGAAGCTGGACAACACTGAGACTATAATCGCGAGTATTTTTTGTTCTCTTTATATGTTTTTTTTTTTCGAGAAAGGATTTTACCAGGAAGGATGTCCTGGGTGGCAAGTACGTACCGTTAGGTGTGTTGCCCAAGGACACTTACTGGAGAGGTTGCTCGCTGGGATCAAACCCATGTCTCCACATGCTCTCTCCATGTAGAGCAATGATGTTACCTCTACTCCATGTTGATGGAATATTGGTCATGCTATACTCTTCCTACTGTCCTATATCCACCATGCCATGAAGGTTGGCTTCTTACTTTATAAGAATAGAGAACAGAATTGAGAAGTGACTTGGCATTGTATACTGCTAATGAGCATATTTGAGGGACCAACAAGTGTACTTTACCAATAACTAGGTGTGTGTAAATACCACCACTTGCGTGGCTTTTTATGTTAAGGTTTTTTTATATATAAATATCTTTGTAATAAAAGTTACGTTTAATTTGAATTGTTATCAGATGACCAATATTATCACCTAAACATTTATAATCTGAATGAAGACTTTTAGTCGTGATCTGCAAACATGGAATTTTACCATGTAATAAAGATAATATCAACAATGCATTTTTTTATAAATATTTTTTTTTTTTAAATATTAGTGTAGTAACTACATAAAAAAAGAACCAAAAGGCCATTTTTAAATATATATATATCAAAAGCGAGGTACATGATGGTGATTCAAAAGGGTGGTCAAGAGGTTGTAGCAGAGGTTGCGGGCTCGCAGGATGGATTCATGGATGGGGAGACAAGCCAAGGTCAGAACAGAGAATGAGTGACAAAATCAATGTAAGGGACCTAACTACAGGGAACAGAACTCTATACTAGAGCATATTTTCAATATGAAAGCCGGATTTAAATAGAGCTGGATTATACGCTCCACCCACACATGGTGACCAAGTCGCTGACATCATTGTCGGGTGCCCACAGGAGTCAGGGCACAAAAGGCAGCGTGTTGCACGTGCCACAAAAAAAAGCAGCAGAACTGATGCCCATTAGCCAGGCATGTGAGAGCAACTCCACGGAGCAGACCGCAGTGGTGCCGCAGTACACTGGGACTGCGTATAGGGAAGCAAACACAAGCGACGGATCCCTGACAGGTTACTCTGGGACCAGGGTCCAAAATGTATCCTCCTCATCACCCAGGAAGTTTTCCTTTAAAAGCCAAATAAAAGTATTTTCCAAAATCTTTGGTTTGACTTCGCATAAGATGATTAGGAAGCGGGCTGCCCACATCTGTTGCAAGCTCGCTGGTGACTGACTAGGCCAATGACAGGCATATCTGGCCACAGCAGCTGCATGGGAAAGTCTGGTGAGAAATTAAGTTTGATGCCACAATGCCCTTCCTCTATTTCTTTTTATCCTCCAGATCTGCTCTGCATGCGTTCTCAAAGTAAGAGACGGCATGATGAATGGCGCGTCTCCAAGTCTCACGGTCGGAGATTAGAGCAGACCATTGCTGAAGGTAGATGTGGCAGGCACTTCAGATTTCTTCAGAGAGTCCTTGTACCTCTTTGGCGCCTGTCTGTTGTGGTGAGTAGTGGAGAGCTCGCCGTACAGCACAACCTTGGATAAGCGAAAAACGTCCATCCTGGAAATATGTCCTGTTTAGCGCTGCTTCATCTTCAAAAGCATTGCCTCTATACTGGTAACCTCCACCCATTGGCGAACTTCAATGTTGGTAACAAAGTCATTCCAGTGGATGTCGATGTATAGTGCAGAGGCAGTGATGGTGGAAGCGCTCAAGGAGTCTCAGGTGGTGGCGGTAGGTAACCCAAGACTCAGAGCCGTAAAGTAGCGTGGTTAGTATGATTGCTCTGTACGCATTGATCTTTGTGCCTCTCTTCAGGTGCTGGTTGTTCCAGTCTCTCTTGTACAGTCTACCAAAGGCACTGTTTGTCTTTGAAAGCCTGTTGTCTATTTTTCTGTAAACCTTGGCATCTGAGGAGATGATGCACCCCAGGTAGCTGAACTGATGGACTGTCTTTAGCTCTGATTTGCCAATGGTGATACAGGGGTGATGATAATCTTCCTGAGGTGCAGGCTGATGGAGAACCTCTGTCTTCTCCAGTCTGACTTCTAGTCCGAAAAGTTTGAAGCCTCTGCAAAGCAGGATGTCTAGGGCAACTAGAGCATATCATCGTTCAGGGCGACTGCTGTCTGCTACATCGAGCATGGTTCTGATGTCCCAACATGCAAATTTTAGTCCTAGCGCACCTTTTGAGGCAGGTGCGTATCTTTTCCTTTTTTCCTATTTCGACCCCCATTCGGGATGCCCATTGACCTCGGCTACCCTCGGCTACCCAACTGAGGTTGGACACTGGTTAGTCTGGCTTTTCAGTTCAGACCTTTATGGCTTGGGTGTCCCCTCTGGTAGCGATGCTACCACCAACATAGCCCTTAACTTCGCTGAAGCACTCAAGCCTCTCTGCCAAGACAAGACCTGCAATACCTACCTTTCCACAATACCTACAAATAAATAATCTAGTAGCCATTTGGCTAGGACTATGTATAAATTGGATATTTTTCCAATTAAAGCAGAACATGACAGACCTCACTAAAGGAAAGGAAGAAACTCCTCAAGGAAGCATAATGCAGTAAACTCTTGTTACTGTTCATTGTTAGTTTTTAAGTATTCTCTAAATGATGTTCGATATTTTATATATGCTGTATTATTATATTGTGTTTTTAATATAACCCACTGGGAAACCCATAAATGTCCGAATACAGATGTAGCATCTTGCTCTTTTTATGTAGAGTCGCATTATTGCAAGGAATCTACAAAGATTAGTCCCTAGTTATCAGATTTTTGTGTGGATGTTATAGGAAAAAAATCATCAAGCTCTCTAAGATAATGAAAAAAGGCTGAAAGAAAAGAATTGGCCACAGTTACTCCAGGTGCTGTGTGTGTTAGTGCCTTAACGGTAAAGAATGCAGACTTTGTTTAACATCTGTCAACACGTCATATGAGGCTCATTCATAAGGGTGGTCAGAGATATTACCATACTTCACAGAAACCAGAACATGAAGGTAAGTATATACAAATTTAGATATTCTTTTATTCCAGACAGATTGGTTTCTTAGTGCTCAGCGGAAATTGACATGGACATGGCAGGAGCAACAGGAGGTGAAAGATGGGCTCTGCAGCACAGTGACCAAAAGGCTCCGAAAACTTAGATTTTTGGGTCTATCAGAATTTGGAACTACGATTAAGGGGTGGGCAACTCCCCACCCAGCATCACCAGTGTGATCACGAGTATCACTGTGGTTAGCATTGCGTTCCGGGGCAAAGTGCTTAGTTAGCGCCAGCCCTGGAATACCACGCTAACATGGGGACACTACAGGAAAATCTGCAGGTGCAGATTTTTCCCGATAGCGTCCCCCTGTTAGTGTTACCTATGTAATAGTGCCATAAGTTTGCATCCTCTGGAAACGTCCATGGCCGTGACAAGAGTCTATTTATACTTCGGTGTGAGTAACACAGCTTGAATATATTTATGTGAGTGTCTAAGTTTGAATGATGTGTAAGGGTGACTTATAATACCTGTGAGTAATTGTGATAAAGTTAGCGTGAGGAGCTGAGCTGTCCACAGAGTACAAGTGACCGATTTTCCCTCGGCGTGTGTGTACTCCAAAATTAAATCACATATTTGGAATCCTTATTGACATTACTTCATGATTGTGACGGCTATTACTTAAGATTTGGATACTTGGACCTAAAGATACTTTTTTGGGATTGTGGGACTACAGATTTTGGTGGGCCTGATATTTAACGTTGTTCTCTAATCTGCTCCTATGTCCATGTCACCCTGTATCCTTTGTTGGCATAGGGTGTTTGTGTTTCTGTCCTCCATCACCTGATGTATGTGTTGCATTATTCCCTGATGTTTTTATTGTAGAGTGTCGTGTTGTATATGCTGTGCTGTTTCCATGATTTGCAATGTGTACTTAATGGTTCCTTTGTTGTCCTGAAATGTTTCTCTGTGTGTCCATCTAGTCATCAAGAGCTGGGTTAAATCAGATCTCTGCCACCTTCCCCAGGAACTGACGGAAGCTAGTTCTGCAACCACACCTTTCTCCTCCTTATGTTGGGGAGGGGAGTGCCTTCCTTTTTCTGTTACGTAGTTACATAGTCTGAAAAAAGGCATGCGTCCATTGGGTTCAGCCTCTCACACATCACCTACTGTTGTTGATTCAAAAGAAGGCAAAAAACCCAATCCGAAGCGCTCGCCAATATGCAACACACTGGGGAAAAAAATCCCTCTCGACCCCAGAATGGCGTCAGATTTCTCCTTGTATCAAGCAACTTATACCCACATATTAAATATTATAACCCTTAATATTCTGTGTCTGCAGGAAGTCATTCAGTCATTTTTTAAAAGTCTGTACAGTCTCTCTGACCCAACCACCTCAACAGGCAGAGAATTCCACAACTTTATTTTTCTCACCGTAAAATAACCGTTCCTATGTTTTAGGCTGAATTTCCTTTCGTCCAGTATAAACAGGTGATCTTGTGTCCTGTTACACCAGTGCACGTGTGTAGGAGGGGGTGGCTATTCAGTATGGTAATACTGTGGTAATTTTTTTTACCTTTGATGATCTGCCCATCACCTGTGTGTGTTGTCCCATTGAAAACTCAAAATAAAGCAGTTTATATTTTGTCTACACCTTACAAGGATCTCTGCCTAATGGTTTTGCCAGATTCTGTACTTATTTGGGATACTGAAAGCAAGAGGAATCCTTTTTCCTTCCTGGATACTCATCTCCAGTACAATCTTCATTAGTCTTTAACTCCACATTTAAAATATTCAAATGCCTTTATTAAGACATACTTCTGTCATATAATGCCATATCAGCCATTTATGTACACATATCAAATTGCAAAATTGAATAAGCAAATCTTTAAACAATGGATACCCCATAAATTGTATTTATTAGAAAATATGTATTTAATTTTTTTAACATTTTAACTGAATATGCAAATTCTTAAATCACCTGAAAATCTTTTTTTCTAATCTGTTGTGAATTTTACAGATCAACCCAGGGAATTCCAGGCACTGACGGACTGGTAGAAGATGGCTAACACCACATTAAAAGTAAAAAAAAAGCCTTGCCGTAAAATGGGAATTCCAGCTACATTTACCAAAATGTTGTAAAATTAAACTCATATAAATGTGTTTGGAGCAAAAGCTGAACATTGAGTAATTCCACACATAAATCACATGAGAAAATCTCTTTAAAGTGGAACAATGAATTACTCAAAAAGAACGTGTGCAGGGGAACAGGACGTAGCTGAACCTTCAACAGCGTAATTAATCGACGTTTATAAAATTAAAGTATTCTTTTGTTTTGGAGACTTTAATGTATGTAAATGTATAATTATTTACTGTATTTCATAAATTACATCATATTTCTACCCTCTTTGAGGCAGTGAATGGTTTCCAAGGACATCTGATTTTTCGTTTTCCTTTATGACTCACACACTTGACATTCTAAATCCTGGTTTACAGCGTTCATAATATTTATAATTAGCCCTTGTAAGTAGATTAAGTCAATGTTCATACTGTGTATATAACCCGTAAGAGCTCTGTTAGAGAGGGATCTTTACGCACAACCAACGTGACGTATGTACAAGTATACAGTGCATCCTCTTTGCAGAAGGACACTCCAACTAGACTATACGTTAAACTGGGATTCACAAAACGTTAATTAAAATGTCAGCTGATTTTTTTGTTAAAGATATATAAACACAAGTGTAAAACAAGTGTAAGTATTCCAGGATGTGACCGCAAACAGACTCTGGAAATCTTCATCCATAAAGATGAAGTTGATAATGCTATGGAAACATACACTTGGGGCCCTGTACCGGTTGAGCCGGTAATAAGAGCCGCTAGTGGCCAAATGCCTCGCAAGCATGAAACCATCCAAACAGAAATAGACTATCCAGGCACTCCAAAAAGCAGTAACATAAAGGAATGTTTAGCTAGGAACTTTTTTATGTTCCTAAATAAACATTTTCTTTATTTTACTGCTACTGGAGTGTCTGGATCGTCTATTTTCGTTTGAATGCTCTACAAGGGTTTATGTCACCCTGGGGTCCATGAGCACCCAGCAGGACAACCAATTCAAGATGCAATTTGTTGTGAACCTCCTTATCTGCTGTTATGTTTAACAACTTGACAAAATTAAGGAGACGCTAATGGACAATGGTGCCGCCGCAGATTGTGCGCCACATTCCTCCAAGCTTTGGGATATGATGGCAAAGGATCCCAAACTAGACCTGACTACAATCCCATTGTAGCAGTTTCTGTAGTGAAGAAAAAGCTTTTAATCCAAAATTATATTACAGCAACCAAAAAGGTGTTTTGCATGTTTGATTAAGTCCTGCCTTACTGAAGATGTAGATTGGCTTTACCAGCAGAAACTATTGGCATTTATTGGATGTCAGAAGATCAATGTTCTACGAAGAAGAGGCAAAATTGTTAAGTTTTTGAGCAATTCCACTAGAGAGACTTTTTGGCAACCTCCCAGGTTGCTTTTCCCATGTAAAATAGTTTAGAAGGAGAAGTGTACCATGGCATAAGTGGTTTGTAATTATTTTGTAACAATGTTTAATGATGTATCATATGGATGGAAGTCTTTTCTGATGATTACCAATATCCTCCCATTCGCCATTGTCATTTATATAACCGATATCTTGCTCCCATTTCTCACCATACAAGAGCTGACATTTATAGGTGTGGTATCTATTTGCTGCTCCCAGTTATTCTGACTTGAGCTGCTAATGCAGTGGCTGGATCAGAATAGGCCTGGTAATGGGGAGCTGGTAAGGCATGTCAGCTTGCAACGATTGCGTTCCTAACCAGCTCCATGTTACCGACAGGGTTGCGATAGCAACTTATAAGCACCTGCTACTTTCACCTAAAAAACATTGCGCACGTCCGTCCCTTTCTTAATCAGGACTCTCTTAAAATGCTTATCCAAGCTCTTATTATCTCCCGCCTTGACTATTGTAACTTTCTTCTCTCTGGTCTTAAGAGATCGCAGATTCTCCCTCTGCAGTCTGTTATGAACGTCTGTGCCAGGCTCATCCACCTCACCTCACGCACCTCTCACACCTCGCCTCTTTGTTAATCTCTGCACTAGCTCCCTGTTTCCTTTAGAATCCAATTGAAAATATTGGTGCTCACGAACAAAGCTCTCTCTAACTGTGCCACTGCCTACGTCTCATCCTTTATTAACAGGTACATCCCGTCCCGACCACTTCGCTCTGCCAATGATCTGATGTTATCGTCTCCTCGTACCCGCAAACACCCGCCTCCAGGATTTCTGACGAGCTTCCCCCTTTCTATGCTACTCCCTCACCCGCAACATTAGATTCTCCCGTCTCTCCAGTCCTTAAAGAAGTCTCTGAAAACACATTATTTTAGAGAAGCCTATCGGCTCAGTCCATAATTCCCCACTGTTCATTTCTTACACCATCTTTCCACCTGTACCCCTCTACTTCGGGTTCTCGATTTACCCTCACATAGTGTGTCACCCCTCTCTTCTTAGATTGTAAGCTCTCGGGCAGGGTCCTCTCTCCTACCGTTCTCTGTGTTTAGCTTGTATGTATATTTTTTATTCTGTTGCACCCACTTTTCAGCCCACAGGATAAATACAAAAAAACACTTCCAGCGCTGCTGTTCTGGTGCACTCGTGCCACCAAAGTTATTCACAGAAACACAGAATCAAAAATGTTTCGGGGACACAGCCCCTTCCTCAGTGTGCAGTGCTCTAAATCAGTGTTTCCCAAACCTCTCCTCGGGACCCTCAACCAGGCCAGATTTTGCAGATCACCTTGGGGAAAAGCAGACTGAATCCTGCAATCACTGAGCAGCAAATCATATCACCTGTGCTGTGCTTCACATATCCTGCAAACCTGGTGAGGCGGAGGGTCCTGAGGACCGGTTTGGGAAACACTGCTCTAAATAACATAACAGAATGAACCCATATATATACACATACAGGTAAAGGCAGAAATGTACAACCCCAGACGATCACATGTAAACAATCATTGCTTAATAAAACATTAATTAACAACACACTTTGTAGTGATAGAACGGCTTATCCACAGGTGCTCAGTTGATATCACCAATAGCAACAGCAGGAAGCTTATACTAATCGCACGTCTCTTCTGTTGAGAATCCATCTCTAGTGCGTATAGCTCCCCAGGTGCGCACATGCAAATGCACTTCCTGATATTTAAAGCATTTTCAGACCTACGGAAACTTGTTAGCGCTTTATAAAACTTATAACTGTAACAAGCGCATTCACCTAGCAAGTAACTAGATCCTGGACTATAAAAAAACTGAAGCCATCTCTCCCTGAGCATTAGAATTAAAGGCTCGATTTAATTTGGCCCAATGGACAAAATCGAGACCTATATTTGGCTGACACTCCGAAATTTTTTTGTTTCAGGAGATTAAAATGCGGCTTTACTGGCATTCCGATAAAAATTCAGATTTAATATGGGCTCTTGCGGCTGTACTTGGCTCAATGGAAATATCGGCTTTAGCTAATCAATTTGAAGTTTTCATATGCCGAATCGCCGATTTCCAAAAAGATTTCATATTCCAATAGGTATTGATGAATGGATTTTCAGGCAGAAAGATAGAGGGAATAAGACTGAAATCTTTTTTAAAAATAATAATTTTCTAATAGATACTCGAGTATACCGCTAGATTTTGGTGACAAAAATTTACCTTAAAATTGGAAGGGTCACGTTATATTCGAGACATCTGCATCGCGTTGAAACAAAAACCTGGATCCCGAGTCTCCCGGAAGTTCCGGTAGTCTCTCTGAAGTGAATGCGGGCTCCCTGATACTTGCAAACACTTCAGGAACTCTTGGATTTGGGAGAGGTGGGATACATCACGGCTAGAGGGCACGCTCAGTTTAAGCCAATCATTAATCTTGCTTGCCTCCGCCGGTCATTTAACCGCTAGTAAAGAAGACGGGTGGCCGGTGGCTTCATACTTAGTATCAACTGCAATCATTCTAGAGCAGAGCACACTGGCCTGAGGGGGAGCCTGTGTTAAGAGAACCTGGAAGGATTTTAATGGTTTACCGGTACAGTAACATTTAGTTCCTCGCGTTATATTCGAGACTTGAGTATTCTCTCATTTCCATAATAAATCTCTATCCATCGCGTTATATTCCGGTCGCGCTATACTCGAGTATCCACGGTAGTTATGTTTAAAGGAACAAATATTTATGATGCTGGGTGGAAATACTCTATTTGGGCCAATTTACTGGCCAGCTTTTATCCAACCAGTGCCATTTTTTTTTTTTAATATTGGTTCGCCAGACATTTTTTTTTCAAAAGAGCCAATATTTAGAAAAAATAAATAAATAATAATCCGCAAGCGGATATAATAAAGCGATATAATTAAATCGGGCCTTAAAATATAACGTTACTGACATTCTTTAATTGTGTTTGGGAATAAAACAATGGTGAAAAAAAATAAAATCACTTAAGATAACATTTTAAGAAGGCAGGGATTTATTTAATACAATTCATCTCTAAATCCCTCTGTCAGTAAGTAGAAGATAATTAAAACTATTGTAGATCAAATCAGGAGACAATATAACAGATCCTAATAAAGGGCAACAAGGCGTGACGCACATAAGATTAAAAAAGGTTAAAGGTCGCAGGGCGACTAGGAAAGCTGCTAAAGCTGCTAAGAGTTGTCCCATGACATTTAACCTTAGTTCTTAAAAATATTTGAGCCCCTGGTATCAGAAATGAGAGGATGTTTAACAAATAATGACAGCTGGGGTTTGTTAATTGGCACTCAGTATCATTCATGGTGGTTTATGGACTGGAAGCACAGAAGGGCAATAACCTTAAAGTCTCATGCATTACTTACATATTAGGGGGGGGGTGAAAGGGAGAACACGATTACTATTGTTAAAAATCTGGTTATATTTGCAATTTTTATAAACATGAACTTATCACAGGAAAAGGAAGTTAGCTTTAAAATTTGGTCAGAAAAGGTTGTATTATGACAATTTAATGGAATATCTGAATCCAGGGGCAGCTCTAGAGTTAATGAGGCCTTAGGCAAAGCTCAACTATGGGTCCCCATTAATTGTGCAAATATGAAGAAATTAGCCCAAAAAAAAACCCTACTATTAAGGGGTAATTCAGAGAGAGCCGATTTGGCCCTGATATTGCACCAAATAGTGAATTTTCTCGTACGGCGCACTTTCGTGGCCATTCGGCTATTAAGAAAGTAGGCAGTTTGCCAAATTTTAGCAAATTGCCAGCAAATACATTGCCTGTTCGATGGCAGTGAAATCCCCATAGAGAAGCAATGTTTAATCTATTCAGAAAACACCAGTGAAATGTCAGTGAAGTGCCCTGCTGCTCGGTGTTTTCATTCGGCAGGTTTAATCAGACAAATCCCATAGGTTTCAACGTAAAAAATATTCCCACTTTTGCTCAATATCTAATAAACCGTTTATTCTTTTAATCTGCTGTAAAAAAGACTCTTTATTTATTTTTTTTAGGCATTTTTCAGGATTTTTTTTGGTAAAAAAAGTCTGATTCATTTTTTTTAAATAGCAGGGTTTTTTTCTGCAACAGACCTACATATTATTATTTATAGGACCTTATATGTTAATTCCAGACATTTTTGTTCAGTAGTTTTTTTGCAAACATTTCAAATTTTACACTTTCAAGCTTTTTGTTCTGTTTTTTTTTTTTACCTGTCTGGCAGCTTGTCGGCTTTTTTCTGTGGCTGGTCGGCGCTGTGTTCAGCGGCTCATCGGCTGCGTTTGGCAGCTGTCTGGCATGTTTGCACCTGCTGTACGATGGGTTGGTGACGGCTGGCGAGTTTGCGGCGGCGGCTGGCGAGTTTGCAGCGGTGACATTTTGGTGCTCTCTGAATAACCCTGTCCTTGAAGGTTCAGATAGTTTTCCTGACAGTTTAGTGCATATTAATATAGGAGGGTATTTGTGTGGAATATCAGTAATCACAAGAACAAGTGCATACTGAAATGTCACTTAAATACCATCATCCGAAGGCCCTGTTTGAACGAGGCCTTAGGCGCCCGCCTATATGGCCTAATTATAGAGCCACGTCTGTCCGAATCTACATATCCAGTTTGACAAGCAGAGCAGTTTATATACACACACACCTCACCACTGCTTCTCTGTTAGCTTTTCATTTGCTAGTAGTTCATAATTTATAGTATATGTGTCATATTTCATAGATTTCTAGCGGAAACCAGAAGAAAATAGAAGGCGGAGGAGTGCAAGGTCTCTAGCATCCACCAGCTCCATGATGTCATCATGGAGAAGTAGAAGAGGACTCCAGCGGCACCTGTGAAGCTATGGTGAACTCCATGTCCAAGAGTGTTAAGGCAGTGCTGGAAAATAATGGTGGCCTCACAAAATATTGACACTTTGGGCCCAATTTGGACATTTTCTCTTAGGGGTGTACACACTTTTGTTGCCAGCGGTTTAGACATTAATGGCTGTGTATTGAGTTTGAGGGGACAGCAAATTGACACTGGTATACAAGCTGTGCATTCACTACTTTACATTGTAGCAAAATGTCATTTCTTCAGTGTTGTCACATGAAAAGATATAATAAAATATTTACAAAAATGTGAGGGGTGTACTCACTTCTGTGAGATACTGTATATACGTATATAAATATATAAAAAAAGATTGAAAAAGACTATTTATGCCGTCTCTTACACTGTATCATTCCCAACATTCTAAAATTCCTTGTGACATTTTTCTCGCGCTGCATACGCGCTTGCATTCATTCTTAACATTGAATTGTATTGTAACTGACTGTGTCCAATGATCTACATATAATAAAGCATCTGCCTCATGTTCCAGGATGAATGGGAACAGTTCCATAGTCTTTCCAGGAAAAAAAAGAGCTTTTGTTATGTGTTTACACATATATTTATTTTTCATAATCAGTAAAACACGAAATTGCAGAATATGTGTGTTTACGTTCACAAAGTGGTTTGAACGCGGATACATCTGCTAAGGTCATATATCTAGTAATTTATCGGAATGTATTTTGTAACACAAATCATAGCAAATACAAGGGGGGGCAACTAAAGCCCTTCTTTAGCCCCCTGTCATTTAAAAAACTAGGGGCTCTATTACATTCTTCCCGCAAAAATGCACGGTAAACGCGTGAATTTTTGCGCGAAGCGTTAAACGTTAACACGCGTAAATTAACGCTGGTACTACAATCCTCACGCATTATTTCATCCATCAAAAAATAACGCACGTAGAAAAAAGACGCGCAAAAAACGCGCACATTAATGTAGCGCGCAGAATCGATATGCTGCATCAAAAAAAAAAAACAGGCACAACTTCTCAAATTTACTGTTTGGGTATGCGTAGAATGTGTAACTATACGTTGCTGTATTTTTTTCGGGCTGATGTATTTGGGTTCGGCCAGGACGTTCAGATTTGCCGTTACCACCAGCTTTTAAAAGACGTTAAAAATATGCGCGCAAACGCTGTGCGTTAAATTTTGTGCATAGATTGTAATACTATCCGCGTACCAGCGCACAAACGCATTTGCGCTCACAATGTTAAGTGTAGGACGCACGCAGTACAGTACGCTCTCGCAGCGTTTGCGCAGGTTCACCTGCAGTAGACGTTAACACGAACGTTTTGCGCGGACATTGTAATACGACGTTCAGCGCAAAGGGTTTTGCCCCTCGCGTTAATGCGTTTTTGCGCACGCGTTAACGTTTGCGCAAAGAATGTAATAGAGCCCTAGATAAATAAATATAGTTTAACCATGTTTTTCCACTTACTTAATCCTTGTTGTGAGTTAGGGCTTAGGACAATATATATTGTTGTTGTCATCATTGTTATAGCATAGAGAATATATATTGCAATGGCTGCCGGGACGCAAAGGGTTCACTCATGACTTAATACAGAACTGGTGGTCTCCGTTAGGCAGGCACTCTATGAAGTGTGCATCCAGCTGTCTCCGTAAGAACATGGAACCTACTGTTACACGGCATAGTCATTCTGCAGCTGTGGCAAAATGAGATGTTACGATCGGACTGGAACTGATGGTTTGAATCACTGGAGAACACGCCACTATTCATGGCTGTAACATCATCTGGCATCGACAAAGACAGTTCTGCAGCTGGATATAAATTTTTGAGAAAATGAGGGTTTTTCAGACCACAGCAGACTAGAACAGAATGTAATCAGAGTAAAAGAAAATAAGGAAAAAGATCTGAGTAAAATTATGTTTTCCATGAACGGCCCCTCGGTGGCATCAGGTAGCATGTTATACATTATCTCGTTTTAGTGCGTTTCTCTCTTTTTGTCGGGGGATTTGGTGTGATCACAGTGTATGGATACAGTCATAAAACTGAGAACAGAAAAAAATGCATGGGGTTGGTGTGCTCACTCACCAAAACAAATATTGTCACAGGTGGCATCATGTGCCAGGGTGGACCAGCCCCCAACGTCACGACCAATGATGAAAGGAGAAGCAGGCTTGCTAGGACCTCTTCAATCAGGTTTATTAGGATAAGACAAGTGACATATCAGCTCAACCGAGCCCTCTCTCAACTAAAACAAGTAACAGGCTCACCAGTCTCAAGAAAGAGAATAAATCATCCAGCTGTCCCTGGTCTGATCAAACATTCAGACTGTTTCACCATGGCAGGACTCTCTAAGACGCATGCCAGTCTGCCCAGATGTGAAAGCCACCAACTTGCCAAGCACCTCTGCCCCATGTCATGTCTGTCAGGAAATGGGGAAATACCTTTTTGGAAAAGCTCTGAAGTTGAATAAAAGGACAAAGTGAAGGGCCTTTCTATTATTCCTTTATAGACGTATGCTTTATGGCCAGCTCTGGTATCTACCTAGTCATTGTGTTGCTGTTTTTCCCTTTCAAAGGCTCCTTGGACCAGGATCTCTTTTGAACACTATTTGTCCAAAATGTTAGTACTTTTTATTTTTAAATTGAGTTGCTCTTTCTCAAAGCAGATGCATGCCTCATGCAAAGGGCACTCTAAAAAAACGAATTTTCAGCCCCATTGACTTGCATGGGGGTTCGGGTTCGGGTTCGGACCCGAACAAATGGGAAGTTCGGGTTCGAACCGAACTCGGGGTATGTTCGGCTCATCCCTACTGCATAGCAGATATTATGTGACCGGGTGCGCACTTGTGTTGTGAGTGTAGCTGAGGGATGTGTATTGTAGCTGCAAAAACACTTATATGAAACAACTTTACAAAATGTTTAACCATTTTGAAAAAATTCTGAAAGTCTTGAGAGCTAGTTGTACTGTACTTGTTTGACACATTGAAAATGATAGAAAAGAGGACCCTGCTCAAGAGCTTACAATCTAAGAGGAGAGGGGTGACACACAGAGGTGAGTGTAAGTAGCGTAGCACAGAGTGTGAGGAGGGGCAAGAAGAGTCGAAGGTTGCGGGAGAGGCTTCATAAAAAGGGGTCAGCTTAGCTAAAGCCATGAAGGTGAGAGTTGGGGTGAGGATACGAGGAGAGGATAATGATTGGCAGAGTGAAGTGGACAGCATGGAAAACACCTGCTAAGAAGAGGAGAAATGTAGGAAGGGGCGTGGTTGTGGAGAGCTTCGTACATGAGAACCAGTATTTTGAATTTGATTCTAAAAGAAACAGGGAGCCAGTGTAGAGACTGACAAGGGGGCGAGGTGCAAGAGGTGTGGGACGTGAGGTGTGAGAGATATGGGACATGAGCTGTGACAGGTACGGGATGTGAGGTAGAAAGGCCTGGTAGAGGCATGCATTACAGACTGCAGAGGGATAATATAGGATTGCTTAAGGCCAATGAGTAGCAGGTTACAGTAGTCCAGAGTCCTGGATAAGAAAGGTTGCAAATGTGTGCAATGACATTACCTGCTTATTTTGGAAACAGAGATTAATACAATTTTAACCACTTAATAACATTCAGCTGGTGCCAGACGGGATTTTTTATTTTTTGCTGATTTATATTGATCTTATTCATTGGTTATCGCCCTTGAAAAAGTCTGGTTTATCTAGGCGAAACGCGTCAGGCTACGATATCATTTTTATGATTCACTGTTTTATAATTTATTATATTTGCTGAATATTTTTTTTTTCTACCAACGAACAACCTGCGGCAACCTTGTATGATTGAGGCACCATATCTAACGAAAAACCGATATATGATCATCATAGATGCCAGTTCCCCTCAAAGCATTTCATATATTACCACCGAAGCTGTTTTCCTGTAGCTTACTTCATGAGTAGGATACATATCTCCCTTGTATATCTTGATTTTTGAGTAAGGAGGACGTGAATCACCCTCTGGGAGATCTTCCTACACCATAATATCTAAAAGCTAAGTATATTTGTATTCCTCACCGTATATCTGTTACGGTATGAGGCTAACACTAGCAGGACTTACTAGCCTCTACTTCGGCCCGCCCACGAAGCTGACATGCACAACACGTCATTGGCTGCAGGCGGAAGGCCTGAATTCAGCCGTCCAGTAGCAGCCAACGACGCACGGCGCATGCCAAGTGTTGGGTGGGACCAAGGCGGCCCATAGAAGTCAACGGGGTATACTAATATGCCCCGCGTCTTCAAAGCCCACTTGCCGCAGGGACGTCATTGTACGCCCTGCGGCGGGAAAGAGTTAAACTAAGAATCCATGGAATTATAATACCTTTTCTTGGCATGCTGGATCATTGTAAAATGTATTTTCCATGATGCTCCACCAAACCGTAGCTAAAAATCACATAAGTGTTTGCCAGGTTGAATCCTATTATGCTAATATGAGGAGTTTCCCCAGTTCGTCCAATAGATTCTCATATAAAAACATAAATTTAATAAATAAAAAGAACAATTAATCTAAACAAGGCATAAAGGTTAAAGTTCTTAACTGCTATGAGTATTGTGTTAATTCTTTTAACCAATACTCGGATTAATTAATTTTGTTGTATCATTTTGCGTTGCTTTTGTAGCTGGGATTGCTCTTTTTATTATTCTTTACATAATGTACTCTTTTTTTTTTTTTTTTTAACAAAAGAAAAAAACGAAAAAAAAATATATAAGTGAGCGATACTTGCACCACACATAATTAGAACGTGATTCCCCGTACGGATCCCTCGGGATTGTTAAAGAGTATTAAAATCTGGCAGCGCCGTCACGGAGAAAAGAAAACATTCCTGTTTTATGTTTTCGGCTACAAAGAGGAAGAAGGGGGAAAAAAAAGCTTATGGTAGTGAAATCCTTATATTTTATCAAGAGCAGTTGAAAGATGTGGTCATGTACTTTTCCAGCATGTAATTAGAAAACTGACAAGTTGGTACAAAAAAATGACAATCAGGGTCAAACTCCTATCCCTGTATATAAACCAGGACTTTGTTTGGACTTTTGAATGTTATCTTACAATTAAACCCGTCTGTTGGAGGGGTATACCCTTCCTTTGTAGTCTGACGCTGTACTCTCCACATCAGTAAAGAAACGCAAATAGGTTTTTCTGCCCTTCGTGCCATTTTACATATTTTTTTATTTCTCCGTGCAGTGGTTCAACTAACCCAGATGTTCCTCTGAATTTTTAGCCATGTGTCTTTTATTATCTGCGCTCCGGCTTCACTTTGTTTCTAATTGCAAATTAAATTCTGGACTTTTATTTTTATTTTTTTTACCTTGTTTAGATTTATCTGGCGTGACCTCCGTTTGACATTGAAATTTACCCTTACCCCCATCCACAGTTATAAAAAAATAATAATGTAGGAGCATTAAGGGTAATCCTCCAGGGCTGATTAGTCATTACAAAGTGGCAGATTTTATTTAACCTCGTCTGAAGAACTGCACCCTGAAGATATTATGAAATGATTATTGTTTATTAGGAGTCTGGAGCTGAAAATTCTAATCCAAGAACGACGTAATTCTTTCTTCTAGCCCAAATTATTTTGATATAATATTTAACCACTTTAACACCAGGCAGGTGGTGCCTGGCGTGAAGGGGTTAACGCTGGTGGGGTAGTACTATGGTAGGGTTGTAATAGTACGCCCTGCCAGCAGGTGCTGTGGCGGGTCTCTCCATTGGCCCACCCACGCGGCTGACGCGTGTCATCACCTGCAGGGGGTGGCCTGAGTTCAGGCTGTCCCGCAGCAGCCAACGGTGTGCGATGCGAGCCGTGTCCTCCCTCCTCCTGTTCCGTGTGTGTAACGTTTATGTGTATTTGTTATTCTGTCTCTCCCGTTGTACAGCGGTAAGGAATTTGTCTGCACTTTATAAATACTTGTAACTGAAACTGTCCTGGGTGTGCTGAGGCGGCCCGTAGAACTCAACGGGCGTAGTACGCCCTGCAGCTTTAAGGCCCACCTGCCGCAGGGGTGGCATAGTATGTCCTGCGGTGGGAAAGGGTTAAAGGGAGACTCTGCAAATCCTGACCACTTTAGCGATTTAAAGTCATCAGGCTGAGTGGAGTGCCCCCCTTCACCCCACTTCCTCCCATTGGCAGGCAATGCTGTGTGAAGCTGAGAAGTGTTCTCTGCCCACACAGATCACCGGACAGCCGGGGTTTTCAATTTCCAGGCTGCTGGTCATCAGATTGGTCACCGATGATGTCAGCACGATCTTCATGTTGGCATCATACTCTCTCAGACCACCCACATTAGTGAGCGTTTTGAGAGAGCCAGCCGGAGGATTGGTTCTGCACATGCGTGCGTTTATCCAATCCAACGTTCTTCACAGTCGCTACTGAACTTGTGTACAGAAAATATGTCTGTTCCGAGCAATGCGCAACAATTGTGTAAAAAATCTGCAGGGACTTCCGGATCTTGGAAGCCCTGAGCTGGAAAGGAGGAGCAGAGCGTGCTGAGGGAGAAAAGGTATTTTCAGATAAGAAGAAAAAAATTAAGAAAAATAATTGGGCACATGCTGTCAGCAGTTCACTTAGGCTTGAGAAAGGCTGCACTAACACCCAAACGTTTGCTGTTTTTTCCATAAAAACTCGACCTTACATAAAACTAGCAGCATTAACCCAGCCCTCTCATTTCGAACGCCTATGCCCCCGTGGCTCCTATCCTAAGGGCCTCATCTCCATGCTCTATCGTCAGCTAACGACCCTTCCTGGACTGGAAGGAACTGAACTACATTCAGGCCTGTGAGAGGGATCTCGGGGGAAACATTGGACGCTGAAGATTGGGGAGACATCTGGAAGGCCATGAAGAGCATCACCATCTGCACCGCCCATCAAGGGCAACTAATTAAAAAAAATTCCGGTGGTATAACACTCCTGTCCAGGTCTCACACATGGCTCAGATGACTCCGGATCTCTGCTGGAGGGATTGTGGCCGACGTGGAATTTACGTTCATATGTGGTGGTTTTGTCTTCGGGTCCAACGCTTCTGGGATTAAACGCAAACTCTACTCCAGGCAGTCTTACCATCAGAGACCCCAAAAGACTCCTGGACCTACCTACCATCTAGACCCTTTCCGGATCTCGCGAGGCTTGAAAATAAATTGATGGCCAAGATCACCCTCGCCGGAAGCGGGGAGTCCTAACCGAGCACTGGAACTGCCCGACAGTCCCTCCCTTTTTGAAAAATTTACCCTAAAATCAGGGATGTGCAACTAATGGATGAGCTGACGGCTATTTCTAATCACACCCTGCCAGTTTATTACAAAACCAGGAACCCTTGGCTAGAACAAATGGGTTCGGACTGAGCCGAATCGGAATTGGGAGTTTTGATTCTTCACTAGACATGTGCATTAGTTTTAGTACTAAAACGATTTAGTCCGAATTTTGGGATAATTTAGTTTTCGTATGACTCAAGAGATACGAAACAACTCAGTACAAAAAACGAAAGAAACTAAAATAAAATGCACTACATTTTAGTTTCAGTCCTTTTTGTGATATTACATTGATGAGTGAAGGAGACCAGCAATGAAGAGCGCAACATCCGAAGTTCTGCACCCTCCACATGCCAATGCAGTAGGATGTTCTATACAGAGAGGGGCATTAATTAATGCAGGAGGATGTTCTATACATTATACAGAGAGGGGTATTAATGTAGGAGGATGTTATATACATTATACAGAGAAAGGTATAAATTGAGGAGGATGTTCTATACAGAGGGGGACATTAATTAATTCAGGAGGATGTTCTATACATTATACAGAGAGGAGTATTAATTAATGCAGGAGGATGTTCTAAACATTATACAGAGAGGAGCCTTTTTTAGCCCTTTAAATCCAGTGACTATGAGCGCTGAGATCGGCTGCTTGTTATTTTATCTCTCAGTACAATGTATCAGTCTCAGCTGTTACAGTAACTGACTGCTGCTCATCACAGCGCTCAGAGTTTCAGTAAAACAAGGAAATAATATTGTTATAACCTATTATATATAAAAATATTATTTACTAGTTTTACTGAAACTCTGAGCGCTGTGATGAGCAGCAGTCAGTTACTGTAACAGCTTTGCCTGACACGGGGCAGTATTACAATGTTGGTGCTAACTTAACCAGAGCTGTTGTAAACTGAAAACCTCTATAGGCTATAATGGCTCTGGAAGTTTACAACAGCTCTGGTTAAGTTAGCACCAGCTATGTAATATGGCCCACATTGTGCTGAGAGTGAGAGATACTGTAACAAGCAGCGATCTCAGCCCTCTGAGGAGCCACTACAATAGTAATTGTATCCGCTGGTTTTCGGATGAATGAAATTAGTTTTCATACTAAAGAACTGAAAACGAATTTCTTTAGCAACTAAATAAATTGCATTATAAGACTAATCCATTAGTTCAAAACGAAATTTTGTGCTGTGCACATGTCTATTCTTCACTAGAGCGGGAGGTACTGGGGGCGGTATTACTTTTGTAGTGATATCGATTGGTTGTATTTATAATCTCATTGCCATGCTTCCTTCTTGAGCCTTTACTGCTTTCCTTTATTCTTTTCCATCTCTTTGTCACCTTTCTCACTTTCCCGGGTTTGGGCGACCCCTTTCTCTTTCCCCTTCCACTTGTCTGTCTGTCTGTCTCATTTCAAAAATATTTTCAAATGTATATTGTTTGACCTCTGTTTGAGGATGCTTTATATTTCCTGATAATAAAATTACATTTACAAAAATAAAAAAAAGTGCCCTTAACACTGGATTGTGCCTGGCTCACATCTCTTTTCTCTGGATATACTGAGGTGTTGGTTACTCAGGTACCAAGTGAGCCCCCAGTAACTGGCATTGCATTCGTTTATTTGTAAGATGGTTGGTCTATCTGCAGGCAGTCCATTTCCTGTAGTGTTAGAGGGATCTGGGCAGGAACCCTTGGAACAGAAGAAGCATGATTTTGTAATTTGGGGAGGAGGGAGTATCAAGTCAGGAAAGCTGAAGGTGGTAGAAAGGTGATAATACTCCTATTAAGAGAAAAGGAGACTTCGGGCCCTATTACATTCTCTCACGCAAACGTTAACACGTGCGCAAAAACACATTAACGCGAGGTGCAAAACCCTTTGCGCTGAACGTCGCATTACAATGTCAGCGCAACAAACGCACGTATACGTCTACCACGGGTGAACCGGTGCGAACACTGCGCGAGCCTACTTTACCGCGCGTGTCCTATACTCTACATTGTCAGCGCAAATGCGTTTGTGAGCTGGTACGTGGATGGTATTTCAATCTATGCGCAGTTTGTAACGCACAGCCTTTACACGCATAATTTTAGCAACTCCTGAAAGCTGGTGTTAATGGCAAATTCTATCAACCTGCCGAACCCAAATACACCAGCCAAAAAAAAAAGTATACGCAGCAAAGTATACAGTAGTTACACATTCTACACATATCAAACCAAAAAATTTGAGAAGTTGTGCGTGCTTTTTTTTAGAATACAGCATATATGCGCAGATTGACTTTGACAGGCGCAAAAACCTAATGTGAAACAAGTGTGGTCCTTACTTCTGATTGGCTGAATTGCGTAGAAAAAACAGTCCGCACACTGATTTCTGCGCGCAACGTTACTGAGTTTTTGCACGTCCGTTTTACGCGCATTATTTTTTGGCGGATGAAAAAATGCGCGTGGATTGTAATATCAGCGTTGATTTACGCGCGTTAACGTTTGACGCTTCGCGCAAAAATTCACTCGTTTACCTGCGTTTTTGCGCGAAGAATGTGATAGGGCCCCTTGTTTTTTTGCAGCTCGGTCGAATTCGCTGACGCCAATTCGGTGCAGTCAGATGGTTATCGGTACAATTCGGCGGTTTTCACCGACGTCCAGCAACTGATGCGTGAACTCCAATTTCTGGAAAAATACAATGACTAAATAGCGAAATCAACGTATTTTCCGCGAAAGGGAATCGCCAAAATACGGCAGATTGCAGCAAAAAACACAAAGCGCTGAAATTGCACGCGATTTTGCTGCTTTTTGAACAGACCCTATAATGTGCACACCACTTTTTAAGCAAATTAGTATTCGTTTTGTTTTTATAAAATGTGAATTATCTATTGGTTCAACGTAAATAGGTACCAATCAAAAGCTGAGAGGTCCCATATTCTGTTCCCCCAGGATTCCCACAAATTAAGCCCTGATTATTTGTATAACTATTGCATTTCTATAGAAATTATGTTCAATTCTGGTCTGAAAGTTTCTACATCCATAAACTGAAGTTTTTTATAGAGCTAAGAGAACGATTAAGGCTGGGGTCAGACCAGCGCACTTTTAACGTGCGTTCTGGCGCACATAATTACGGCCGCACTAGCAGCAGATGACGGGCAATGACGGCCAATATACGATGTACGGCCGCACAAAAGTCCGGCCGTGCAACGCAAGTGGAATTTGAACGCATTTTTCTGAGAACGCTGAACCGCTAGTACTGACGTACTGAGTGCGCAGCTGCGGCACAGCGGCGTGTTTGCGTGATTAGGAGATGTCAGACGCTGCTAATGTCCAGCCTACATAACGTCCAGACGCAAAAAGAGTTTTATTGACGATCCGTACAAAATCACGCCCAAAAATGCGCGTCGTCTGACCGTTTTTGCGCATTCCGTGAAAAAATACGTCAATGCGTTCGGACGCACTTTTTCACGTTCGCGGGGAAAAATGCTTTCGTCTGACCCAAGCCTAAAACAATTTCCTATGTGGGTTGATACAGCTTTTTTTTAAAGGAGGCTTTTACATGAAGAGGAAAGTGTGAGTTCCCAGAGGTATAATTAGTTTATTAGCGCAGTATTTCATCCTTTGCTCGTTTCATACTGCTTTCTGCTGTTTATTCACATTACTTCATGTTTAATGCTTGTTTGGTGTGAACATTTCACAAAGACATTCAGGACAAATACAAACAAAATTAATCTTCAAAGAGAATAAAAAAATATAAAACAGAAGATCTACCAGCAAGTCGGGACAGAAGAATAACTAGTGTTTTAGGGAGATTTTCATAATATCATAATTTTTTTGGTCCGTGTGTTTATCTGCCAATATGTCTGAAGAGTCAGAACGTAACTCTTAGGCTGGTGTCAGACGAGCGCTGTGTACGTCCGTTTTCGCGCACATAATAACATCCGTCGCAGCATAGAATAATGGAGCCCCCCACACGAAGTGCGTCCGCACCGAATTGTGGGCGCACAACGCACGCGGCAAATGGACGCAAGTTCGGCAAGAATCTAAAACTGCTAGAATGGACGTGCGGAGTGCGCTGCGTCCGCAACGTCCGCATAGCTTTGTGTGTGAGTGATGAACGAGGTCAGACAGACTGCATTTGTGCAGCCATCATTTTTGACGGACAAAATGTTTTTCATATTTAATTTATTTTCCCTCCTGTAGAATATGTGTGTTGCATATATACATAGCTGTGTGGAGACATGGAGGTGGAGACAGGAAGTGTAAGGGTCTTAGAAGAAACAGGAAGTAGAGGCTCACACACACAGAATGCCAGGAGAATAAAGCAGTTCTTCATAAAGCTTACTCGGTGACTCCATCGTCGTTTGTGCAGATCTACACCTCCTACATCCGTCAAAAATAACGTCAGTTTAAAAAACGGACTGTGTGGCCACTACTGCGTCTTCCGTCAGAAAGTGCGTCCGTACTGCACGGGCGCACAGTCCGTACAAAATGCGCTCGTCTGACACCAGCCTTATTTAACATTTGGTGTTATGTAGACATGTGCATTCGTTTTAGTACTAAAACGATTTAGTCCGAATTTTGGAATAATTTAGTTTTCGTATGACTCAAGAGAAACGAAACTGCTCAGTACAAAAAACGAAAGAAACTAAAATAAAATGCACTACATTTTAGTTTCAGTCCTTTTTGTGATATTACATTGATGAGTGAAGGAGACCAGCAATGAAGAGCGCAACATCGCAACATCCGAAGTTCTGCACTCTCCACATGCCAATTGCAGTAGGATGTTCTATACAGAGAGGGGCATTAATTAATGCAGGAGGATGTTCTATACATTATGTAGAGAGGGGTATTAATGCAGGAGGATGTTATATACATTATACAGAGAAAGGTATAAATTGAGGAGGATGTTCTATACAGAGAGGGACATTAATTAATTCAGGAGGATGTTCTATATATTATACAGAGAGGGGTATTAATTAATGCAGGAGGATGCTCTAATCATTATACAGAGAGGAGCCTTTTTTTTTAGCCCTTTAAATCCAGTGGCTGTGAGCGCTGAGATCGGCTGCTTGTTACATTATCTCTCAGTACAATCTATCAGGCTCAGCTGTTACAGTAACTGACTGTAACAGCGCTCAGAGTTTCAGTAAAACAAGGAAATAATATTGTTCTAACCTCTTATATATAAAAATATTATTTGCTAGTTTTACTGAAACTCTGAGCGCTGTGATGAGCAGCAGTCAGTTACTGTAACAGCTTTGCCTGACACGGGGCAATATTACAATGTTGGTGCTAACTTAACCAGAGCTGTTGTAAGCTGAAAACCTCCATAGGCTATAATGGCTCTGGGAAGTTTATAACAGCTCTGGTTAAGTTAGCACCAACTATGTAATATGGCCCACATTGTGCTGAGTGTGAGAGATACTGTAACAAGCACCGATCTCAGCCCTCTGAGGAGCCACCACTACAATAGTAATTGTATCCGCTGGTTTTCGGATGAATGAAATAAATTAGTTTTCATACTAAAGAACTGAAAACGAATTTCTTTAGCAACTAAATAAATTGCATTTTAGGACTAATCCATTAGTTCAAAACGAAATTTTGTGCTGTGCACATGTCTAGTGTTATGCAACTTTGTCGTTCTTAGTGGTGCAGCACAATGTTCATTTCTGACAGGTGATGATGGCTCTGTTTGGCTGGCAGGTTACCATTATGCTTCCCATACTTTGGGCACTATCAGATGCCCTTAGCTAAAACCTGGACACTAAGGGGAAAAATGTTCGCTAACTTTCCCTTATTCTCCCGTTTTCCCCAGCAGATCGCGGGGCAGGCGCCGAATCTCGCAGTCTGCCCATTAGCCGATCACAGCGCAGAGCAGCCGCCGGAAAAATCCGACACCGCAGGCGAATAGAGCGAACAAAAAAAAGCAGTACGCTTGAATGTTTGAAAAGTGAAACGCTGTTTGCAAAGAAACTACAGAATGAAAATGTCAGAAATTTACATATAAGGACCAATGAATGATAATAAAAAGGACTGTTACAGAAAAAAGAAAAAACGATTTAAAAAAATTAAAACAATTTGCTAAAAAATCCCAAAAAATGCCTAAAAGATCCTAAAAAGTCTATACATAAAGAGACTTTTTACTGCAGAATATTATAATCAACGGTTTTTAAATATTGGATTAAAATGGGAATATTTTTAACATTGAAGCCTATGGGATTCGCCTGAATAAACCTTTGGAATGAAACCACCGAACAACAGAGCAATTCGGCAACTTTTCACTGCTGGTTTTTGTGAATAGATGAAGCATTGCTTCTCTATGGGGATTCACTGCCCTCGAACAGGCAACGAACAGGCACCGTATGTGCAGGCAATTCGCCAACATTTGGCGAACTGCCTGCTCTGGATAGCCGAATGGCCAAGAAAGGTAACCGTATGCTGAATTTCACTGTTCGGTTACCTTTCGCCAGCAATTCGGATTTCTTTGAATAACCCTGCTAGTGGATTTTACAATTGTGCATAGAGGTAACATTTCCATAGCTTCTGTGCCTCCTAGATTGCATCAATAAAGGGGAACATAGCTCTCAACCAGCAAGTCACACCATTGCAGGTTTGGTCATACATAGGCCCTATGGTACATGACCATTGCATACCACCAGACATTTACCCAGTTTGCCAATGGCATGTCTGTGCCCAGCCATGATACGCGCCCATATGCTTTACTAATTTCCCTCTCATCGTCTATTATGCAGCCCTGTACAGATGAAACAATTTAATTTCTATCCTTATAGAGTGCTGGTAGTGAGAAGGTTAATATACTTGGCAAGATAAAGTATATCTAACATTGTTCCAAAGTGGTCAGGTGAATTTCCGTACAGAATGTTTTGCTTTATGTAGATAACAGAATTGTGTAATTTGAAGACAAGGCATTAGGTAATTGATGGATAGGTTTTAGGAGGAGGAAAACCAGAGATTATCTTCTTATACTCAATGATATGAAGGCCTGTCAATTAAATAAGTTAGTACCTCCAGACACAAAGTATCACTAAATTAAAATGGAATGCTGATCTTTCTCCAAATTACGCTGCACTTCATATCCCTTTGTTTATGATTAAATTAAAGGGAAAGTCTATGATGTACACAGATTTTCTGACTTGCCTGATTTACTCTGTTTTACTTTGGACATACACTCATAGGCAATGACAAATGGAGACATTATTGAGACACTCATCTTCCTTGGTTTTTTCCATTCCATCATGGAACAAGATGGTTTAGATTCAATACAACTAAATTTGGCATCAGTGGGCCTCAATAGTAAAGTGGTGGAGCCAGGGTTATTCATTAAAAATAAGTAGGGGTGCTCATCCTTGGCCAATCAGATGTTTTGGTATTACATTTCCTAGACGGCTCTGTTGACCTGATGAGTGGCAGAGTAGCATGGGAGTTAAAGGTCCAAAACATCTGTAGGACCAGGGTTGAGAAGCCCTGGTCTACATAATAGATGCACTAAGTTGAAACCTCATGGAAATTGCATGTTTTAACCCTTTCCTGCCGCAGGACATTCTATGCCGTCTATGCAGATTCAGATTCAACACATTGAAAAATATAAAGAATTTGTATGTACTCATATTTTGGTGATGATAAATAATATGAAAATATACTAGGAAATCACGAAAGCACATTTTCAAACTGTATGCACTATTTGAAATGCAAATGTTGCCATCTACTGGCCAAACGACAATACTGCATCTCAATACTACAGTTTGGGCTCTGTTGTACTTTGAAGGAAAAAAATGGAACTCCAAGCTGTCCAAACTGTTTTAGCACCTCGGCCGTCATGTTTGAAGTGCTAAAAGTTTGGGGCACATTTTGGAGCCCATTTGCAAATTACTTTTGTTTGCAATAATCAAAATTCCTTACCATTCCTCCAGATTCAGACCACATTGAGTATTCTCGATAAAGGGGCACCACCAACATTTGAGGATCGAGTGTACTCAGTCTTGGTCGTTATGGGGTTAATAATACTAAACATTTTCTCACCTCTAAAAGGGTTATTCACTAACCTCAGCATGGGCCCCCAAATTGCACCGAACGGTCAATTTCACTGTAGATGCATTTTTAGGGCAAGTCATCTATTCACAAAGCTGTCAATTTGCCAAATACAGGTGAATTTAAAGAGAAATATGGTGCAATTTGCCATAGTTAGACAGCATAGAAATTGTCCCATAGAAGACTTCTATTTACAGAATGCCGAATGGCACCAAAATGTCATTTTTCGTGTTTTAATTTGACAGGTTTAAATAGGCGAAACCCATTAGGTTTCAATGTTATAAATGGAATATCTTAATTCTTTTTTAAAATACAGTTTATTATTTTTATTTTTTGTAAAAAACCCTTTTTATTTTTTTAAAATACATTTTTGTATTTTTTTTAGAAGACATTTTTGTATTTTTTCTTGTTATGTTTTATACGTGTTGCTGGGCTGGATACATCTGGTGGTTGCAGATGCCCCGGTGGGGATCAGGCTGCGACACCTTTTTTTCTGTATTATGCATATTTTGTTGTATTTCCAGCCAGGTCATCTTGCAGCTGTTCCGTTGTATGGTTTTGTTTTTGATCCCATGGTGGAATTGTTTCTGGGGGTTGTGGATGAAGGCCCACCAGTCTTCCTCGTGACTGAGAAGCAGCATGAGTATATGTGGCTTGCTAGAGAGCAGCCTTTGATTTTATTAGGTGGGACTCACCTTTGCTGGAGGTGCCTTGGCGTGGCAAGTGAGTTTAAGGCCTCAGTGGCCATTCAAGTGAACTAAAACCTGTGATTGTGTTTTGTTTCACACGGTGTTATAGGGATAAGAGCAGATGACACTTTTTTTCTCATTATGTTTTATACATGCTGCTGGGCTGGATACTAGGCTTGTGCACCGATTTTTTTTTCGGTTCGATTCGGTTCGATTTGTTCGGATGTTTAAACTTTTCGATTCGGCTCGTTTCGACCGATTTCTGTTTCGATTCGGTTCGGTTCGGATCGTTTTTCGTGTACATTTTTTTTTCGGAATATCGACCATTTTTCGTGTTTTCGGGTCACTTTGCTCGTTTTTTGTATCGACTTTTCGGAAATTTCGGAAATTTTCGTTTTTTCGGAACGTCTGTTCTCCTCGTTTCAAAGTGTCTACGATAATTCTGGCGATTCTATCGTGTTTTTTTTTATTAAATAAAGATCCTTTTTTTCTTATGAATAATTGAATATACATTTCACAACTTTATTTAATCATATTAAAATGGTATGAACGCCAAGGAACAAAAAAAATGAACAAAACGATTTAAAAAAATGCTAAACTGACCCGAATGCCACAAGAAACAAGTGATAAGCATTTACAAATACAAAATTTACAGAATCAGCGATATAACCGATAATAGTTAAATATACGATGTCCAGAATTACCGAAATGGAACCGAAATCACGAATGGAACCGAAATCACGAATGGAACCGAAATCATGAATAGAGCAAAAATAAATTTAGATTTGACACATTTCAAGTCCATTCGAAAATTCCGAAAATTTTTCGTTTCCGCTCGGAAAACTTTTCGGATCTGCCATTTTCGGATCTAAAAATTTTCGGAAAATCGGCCGCATACGAAAACATGAATGGGAAATTTCGTGAAAATTCCGAAATTCCGAAACCCGAAACGCACATCCCTACTGGATACATCTGATAGTTGCAGCCCCCCACCCCCCGGGTGGGGATCAGGCGCGACAATGTTTTTTCTGTGTACATTTTCTGCATTTTTTAGCGGGCCTTTTTTTAAAAAAAGTTGACCATTTTTAATGTGCATACAGGGAATTTGAGAATAAAGCAAAACAGTTGAGAGCCCTTGATAGCCGACACATACAAACTGTGTTATTCACAGCATATACCTTTTTTTCCATTTTATAAGAAGAACATAAATAAAAATTAAACAACAAATCTGAAGCAAATGAACTAAAACAAAGAGAATAAAATGTACAAACTAAAATGAAAGAAATTGCTTGCACAGACCAAACTCTGGCAGGTGCGAAGGACACGAAACAGGAGCAACATGAATGAATAGACTATAGCAAAAAAGAATCAATTAAAATAAATTAAAAAATCAAAAAGCAAGGCTCTTTATTTATTCATTTTTTAGGATCTTTCAGGCATTTTTCAGGATTTTTTTCAGCAATTTTTTTTTTCTGTTTTTGTTTTAAAAGAGTTTTTTTTTCTCTGTAACAGACCTTTTTATTATCATTCATAGGACCTTATATGTAAATTCCAGACATTTTCGTTAAGTCGTTTTTTTGCAAACAGCGTTTCAATTTTGACACTTTCAATCAATTTTTTTTTTACCTTGTTCGTCAGCCTGTTGGCTTTTTCCCGGCGGCTGGTCTGTGCTGTGTTTGGCGGCTCATTGACATTTTCCGATGTGTTCGGCGCGTTTTTTGCAGCGGTTCCGGAGGGTTTGCCGTGTTGGACGTACGGCTGGTTTGCCGTGAGTTTTCCCTGCACTCCAGGGACCCTGTGGTGAATGCTGAATTCACCGCAGGGTGGGGAAATTTGATTCCCCGAAGTGACATTTCGGTGCTCTCTGAATATCCCCCTTAGTTTATTCTGAAAAAGAGAAACCTGGACAGACGTGAACTGATTCCACATGTGGAGTATCGTTTTACAAGCGACAGCCGCTACTATGGTAAGGAACTTTTAATGTTTGGTTTTCAAGGAGGGGACCAGGCCAAGGATCAAAAATTCTGGGGAAAAGGGAAGATGTCCGATAACTGCTACGGCGACTCAATATTCCGGAAAATGTGGTAAGCGTTGGCTAAATAGTGAATTCACTGTATTTTTGCAAAATGGACTTGCCGAAGTTCGCTGATATGCAGCGAAACACCAAGCACCGAAATTGCATGAATTTTGTAGCTCTGTGAATAGACCCTTAACCCCTTCACTGCTGAGCCATTTCACGTCTTAAAAAAAAAAACACATTTTTCTTTTTTTCTCTTACCAAACATGACCATGTTTAATGTAATCACTGGAAAGGCCATGCTCTGACCTTTCTAATGATACCAAACATGACCCTGCTAGCTGCCAAAAGTCGGGAGATATTGGGGTTCAAAGGAACCCCCTATCTCCACTCCTTCTTTCCTTAGGAGTCAATGAGGACGTTCCCCACATGTCCTCAGCAGTGAAAGGGTTAATTCTTCTCAACGATACTCCACATGACATTCGATTCCGATTGATAGAGTCACTTTACTCTTTTAACTTGGTTTCTTAATAAACTAACAGGGTTATTCAAAGAGAATCTAAAAGTCACGACACGTTTGGTGACTTTTAGTTCTCTTTAATTCGGTGCGATTTGGCGATCCAATTTCGGCGACCCTGCGGTGTATTCAGCAAGCACCACAGGGCCGTCGTAGTGCAGGGAAAAGTCGCCGCAAACCCGACGAACACTCACCACAAAACCCGGCGAAGGCACACCGAAACCCGCAAAAACATCTGGATTAACCCTGCCGAACACGCCGGAGAAACCCAAGCAGCTGCTGATCACAGCGCAGAGCAGCCACCGGAAAAACCCAACACCGCAGACGAATAGAGTGAAAAAAAACAAAAAAAAACAGTACGTTTGAATGTTTGAAAAGTGAAACGCTGTTTGCAAAGAAACTACAGAATGAAAATGTCTGAAATTTACATGTAAGATCCGATGAATGATAATAAAAAGGGCTGTTACAGAAAAAAGAAAAAAAAAAGATTAAAAAAGGGAAAAAAAATTTGCAAAAAAATCTCAAAAAATGCATAAAAGGTCCTAAAAATCTAAAAATAAAGAGACATTTTACTGCAGAATAAAATAATCAACGGTTTATTAGATATTGAATTAAAACAGGAATATTTTTAACATTGAAGCCTATGGGATTCTCCTGAATAAACCTGTCGAATGAAACCACCGAACAGCAGGTCATTTCGGCAACTTTTCACTGCTGGTTTGTGTTCTCTGAATAGCTGAAGCATTGCTTCTCTATGGGGATTTCACTGCCCTCGAACAGGCACCGTATGTGCAGGCAATTCGCCAACATTTGGCGAACTGCCTGCTCTCTGAATAGCCGAGTGGTCAGGAAAGGTAACCGAATGCTTATTTTCACTGTTCGGTTACCCTTCGGCCACAATTCGGATCTCTTTGAATAACCCTGTAAGTATTAAAAAAAAGATGTATCATGGTATTCAGAGAGTTAACAATGCGGTGGGATTAGAAACTTGATTTGATTTTAAGACTTCGGAAATAATCAGTGATAAATGTTTATTTGTGGTGAAATTAGCAGTTTGCTCGTTGTGTTAGAATTGTAAAACATAGACACTCGACATTTTCAGACCAGTATTTTGTATAGCGTCGCCCATCCATTAGACATTTAAGCAGACGTGAAATAGTAATAAAATCTGAGTACATTTTAAATGTTACATTAAAGAAATCAACAAAATTGTAGTTCAAAAGAATGAAATTTTTATAAATATATAGTTTTTTTCCTATTAAGTATAAACCAATTTACCAAAGTGCAGCCCAGAGCTATTTTCAAGACCTTTGGTCTCTGCTGTTTGTTCCAGGGCCTCGCTAATCAAGAATAGGGAATTTAGGGAAATTAAATGTATTTGTTGTGTTTGGCAGCCCCTCAGCGTTATCGGCACAATAAGTGTTCCTGGCTCAGTTACAAACAATTTAAATTGAATTAAACGCTTTTAACAAATGATTCCATTTCTGAAATGGATGTTTCTACGACAGTCAACAAAGGTAGACGAATGTTAAAGATATGTAATTGAAGCATATTCAACGGTTCCAATACCAATTCAATATGCCTTTTCAATCTGGAACGTAATAATGTGCCTTTCATGTGTAAACGACGAGCGTAATTAGAGATCGTCCTGCCGTAAAATTAATTATCTGTTTAGTTAAAGGATTAAACGTTAGGCATTGGCACCGCTGCCACTAAAATATTGTTTTGACCCACTTTCATTACAAACTGCACAAGGGACATTGGCCAAATGGTCCTATGGTTCTAGGCTGTAGGGATGTGCGTTGCGGGTTTTGGAATTTCGGAATTTTCACGAAATTTCCTGATTCGTGCATTCGGATTCGACCGATTTTACGAAAATTTTCAGATCCGAAAACGGCAGATCCGAAAAAATTTACGAAACAAAACGAAAATTTGTTCGGAATTTTCGAATGGACTAGAAATGTGTAAAATCGAAAATCATTTTCGTTCCATTCGTAATTTCGGCTCCATTTCAGTAATTTCGGACAACGTATTTTTTGGTTATATCGCTGATTCTGTAATTTTGTATCATTCCCATCTCAATGTATCCTTCCTGGAAAACCAGAGAAATCTCAATGTATCCTTCCTGGAAAACCAGAGAAATCTCAATGTATCCTTCTTGTGAAACATGAGAAATCTCAATGTATCCTTCTTGTAAAACATGAGAAATCTCAATGTATCCTTCCTGGAAAGCCAGAGAAATCTCAATGTATCCTTCTTGTGAAACCAGAGAAATCTCAATGTATCCTTCTTGTAAAACCAGAGAAATCTCAATGTATCCTTCTTGTGAAACTAGAGAAATCTCAATGTATCCTTCTTGTAAAACATGAGAAATCTCAATGGCAGAATTATTGTATCGACAGAATTATCGTATCGACAGAAATATCGGATCCGAAAAACGATTAGTTTACGTCAAAACGAATAGACACTTTGAAACGAGGAGAACAGACGTTCCGAAAAACACGAAAATTTCCAAAATTACGAAAAAGTCGATACGAAAAACAAAACGAAACGAACCGAAAAAAAAAATCGGTGCACAAGTCTACTAGGCTGTATCACAATCTATGGTTCACATACACACCCTGATTATTTTCCAAATAAAATGCACTTTTATTTTTCGTGCAAGTCACATCTCTTCTTCACATCTTGAAATTAAACTATTATATAACGTTCATAGTGCTCGTCTACTAACAATTCCTTTTCGATGATACGTAAAATGGTAAATAAAGACAGGGAGCCCTTTTGCAATCTTGCCATGAAGCTATACACAAGGCTGCAGCTATTAGTTACCCACAAGCCACTATTCTTTGTATTGGAACTGGTCATTTTTTTTTTGAGAAAGTATTTTACCAGGAAGGATACATTGACATTTCTCTCGTTTTCAAGTATGTCCCAGTTGGCGAGTATGTACCGTTAGGTGTCTTGCCAAAGGACACTTACTGGAGAGGTGCTCTTGCTGGGATCGAACCTGTGTCTCCCCACAGTCATAGAGTTTACCTCTACTCCACCCGGTTGGTTTTGCAGCTAGGCGATGAAGAGTGGGCTATTCCAACCTTGCACATTCTTCATTGGATCAAGCTGGTCTTCAGCAAAGACTAACGGATTTTAGATCTTGACGTTAAGTGATTTTAGTTTAACGTATACCCAGTAAGAATCAAGATTGTCCTCAGATCCCACCGACAAGAGAAAAGCAGGATTCACCACTTTCTCTCTGTGTATGTAGCAGACTGGCAACAAATAGTTCATAGTGTTCTTCCTCGGGTCCTGTCCACGTCCCTGCAAGGCAATGCGTGAGAGCTCCTGAACAGCTGCATCAGGATCGCACTTGATTTTGTAGAGTCCTATGAAGTCCAGGAGCCGATAACAGTGGCGGCAATGTGTTCCGATGTCGCTGTTGACCTGTGGCTCACAAATATTCTGAAACATTTACTAGGTCGGAAAAGAGCCGCTAATTGGTGAGCCACCAACAGAAATAGGTTCGTGCAGGATTTTCCCATTTGGGGCTCTCCATTAACAGCTAAGGCTAGGGTCAGACTGAGGCAGTGCGAACGCGCGTTCTGGCGCACTTAATCACGGCCGCACTAGCAGCAGATGCCGGGCAATGACGACCAATATACGACGTACGGTCGCACAAAAGTCCGGCCGCGCAACGCAAGTGGAAAATGAACGCATTTTTTCGAGAACGTTAAACCGCTGCTACTGACGTACAGAGTGCGCTGCGTCCGCATAGCAGCGTGTGTGCGTGATTAGGAGATGTCAGACGCTGCTAGTGTGCGGCCTACATAACGTTCAAACAGCCGGATTTCCCTAGACTTCTTTTTACCCCACCGTCATGAAATACGTCCAGAATTGCGCATCGTCTGACCACTTAAGCGTATTCCGTGAAAAAATGCGTGCGCACGCATCGACGTACATTTTGACGGTGGCCGCAGAAAATGCGCTCATCTGTCCCTAGCCTAAGTTGGAATACGGCCCAGATGGACCTACGCTGTTGCTATGATTTGAAGAAAATCTCCTCAATGGGAAAAGTTTCTTGAATGAACCTGTATGAGTCTTTCACTTCCACTTCTTTTGCCAACACTCTGCCGTTTAAGACATGCCTGGCGTAATTGTTGTACATTCTGCATTTTATTTTTTAGTGGCCAGGTCTACATTTAAAATGAGTTGGTCAAAGGATAAGTCATAATATTGAATGATGGATTCAAATATTTCAAATACATATTCCAATAACTAGTGTTCAAAGGTAAATAAGTTAGGTCTGGCAGTCTAAATGTCTAGTGATATGCATTCCTACCACATATCCTGATTATTATTTTTTTCGATGGTGATCTCTCCTGCATTTTGTGAGTTAGGGGTTTAGGGGGTTACTGGCACAACAAATGGACAACTAGACGTAAAATATATATATTCTAGTAAGAACCAGTTGTGACATTTGGATTGAGCAAATGGACCATCAAGCACATCAATCCATTTGGTCATAATATGCTTTATACTGCATCTCGCCAAGTTCAAACCATCCACCCAGTAGATACCACATCTAAGCTTGTTTCTTGACACAGAAACAGTTGCCAACATTTCTGTCTTGGTAACTATTGTGCTCCCTCACAACATTAAATGTGCTGCTGGGGAAACTGGTTTTCTGACTCAGCTATTGATGTTGGCTTCACACCTAACAGTGATTTGGGGTGGGCTGATTAGGTCAACCTAATAAACACATAATGTATAATTATAGGGAGTCTACAATGCCCTTAAGAGTGCAAAGTGATTCATTTATGTTACGAGATCCATCATCTCCATCAAACAAAGTTACGAGCATCCCAGATAATGCTATTAATTACAGGTCTCTATGCTTCCTCCGATTCGTTTTAACATGGTGATATCAGTAACCACTTTCCTGTGCTCTCGATATCACTTTTGTAAGGTAGCAGGGTTTCTCCCTGTGATCTCGCGGATCTAATTACCGAAAATATGTATATTAGTGACCAGCATAAAACTAAAGATAGACTTTGGAAGAATTTGTTAAAGCCCCTTTATCAGAGGGACACGTGTAGACATGGACTATCTGTTTTAATGAGACCAACAAGGTTCTTTTGTCATAAGCATGTAGTAAGACCTTATTTACTGTCATGCCTGCTGGTGCTCCTGCAGTGCGGCCTTCCCAACAGAGAGGGCGCCAGTCTCTGAATCAGGCCACTTTGAATGCGGCACCTGATGAGGGATCTAGACCTTTAAATATCAGTCACTGACTGTGCTCTGAGCCCTGACGTGGTTTATTCTAGCCCTCAGCGTGTGTCTATAGCTTCTGCATATTGTTTTTCTGGTTTGACTTCTGGCTTGTATATTTGACTGTGTTTTCTGTGATTATCCTTTGGCTTATGTTTATCTCGTGTACCGACCTCTGGCTTGTTATTATTACGATATCTCTCCTGTCCCTGATCTGTACTTCTATGTATTTTAGATTAGTACCTGGCCATTCTAAGGACCAGCTTCTCAGTTTAGGATTTTTTCTTGCCTTTCTGGGTTTTGTCTGCGTGCTGGGTGTCTCTATATCCTTACATTTACAAGGTCAGACAACTCTCAACTCTTTCTCTGCTAAGATGGACTGGCTTGGGTATGATGGCCAAACCCCCCAAAACTCTTTGCCCTGTCACTGTCAAGCCCTGTTTGAATCTGGTACACATTGTAGGTCTTATGCCATAAAATATCAAATGCAACTAAAGTAGAAAAAGCCAGACTTTGACCATCAACAGCGTTTAAATAAAATAAAAAAAAATTGGTATACATTGTTCAATTCACAGCTGTGATCTACCAGTCTGTCTGTAATATAACACTGTGATGGGCTGAGATATTAATATTGCCTTAATTTACATGGAAAGCACATTGTTTTTCTCGAGCAGATACAGAATTCTGAGGAAAGATTAGCATCTGAAACGTGAAGACGCACAAATTATGCCTAGACAATGTGAAAATGGAATGCACGTGGCATGAACAATATGAAATGAATATGCAGTGGAAAATTCATATTTTAATTACTACGTTTTAAGAAGAATAGGAGCCGTAATGGACTGGCGGAAACACGCCAACTAACGTTTTTTTCCTTTGCGAGCTCTTAACTGCGCTAAGTGAGACAAAGTTTAAAAATCTTTAAAGATTATAATAGATTATAATGTTTTGCTTTTTTTGGGGGGATTTTCCCCTATGTTCATATAGGTTCTGTAACAAAGGCCACATCTGTTCTTTCTCTATGTTTCTTTTACACAGCTTTTAAGAGCTAATCTTCCAGATGAACGTGGCTCTGGATATTATTCAGGGTAAAGGCATAAAGCAGATGTGAATGTCTGTTTACAAATGCAGCAAATGGACCTTCTGGTGTCATGTACTTAAAGTGTGTGGCCTGGGAAGTTAACAGTGCATGAAATGTATTTTACGGTGTGATAACCCATATATGTTTAACCCTCTGAGAGGAGCTAGAAATGGACCAGAATAAATGCTGGTTAAAACGATGTAGATTCCTTCAGAACTAGCGATTAGGGATGAGCCGAACAATCCCGTGTTAGGTTCGCATTCGAAATCGAACAATTTCAAAAGTTCGAGTTCGAACTCGAACTCGAACCGAACTCAATGCAAGTAAATGGGACTCAAAACTTCGATTTTTAGAGTGCCCTCCAAGAGGGCATATATGCAAGATATTTGCCATAAAAGGTGTATGGGGGTCAGGGTAGTGCCCTGGGGGACAGGAAACAAGGACAAAACGTTTAAAAAAAGACATTTTTAAAGGAACAGTGAGTTTTCCATAAAATAAGGGTTAAAAATAAAAATGAAAAATTCCTTCAAATATCGTGCCTAGGAGGTCCCCATAACCTGCCCGTGAAGTGGCGGATTTGTAGGATGTATAGAAACATCTCCATCAGAGACCCACACACGACACCTAGCCACCCTTAAGGGGTTAAAATGCACAGGGACTGGCTACTATCCTGTTAGATGAGGGAATGTATTATATGTATTAAAGCAAGGTATATATGACAATGGATAGTCAGAGACTCTAGGGACTCAGCTTGTACGCTTTATGATAGACATTTCTATTCAATAATAATTGTATGCTCACATAGGCCCTTCAGGAGAGGTACATGACATACAAATACTGGAATATTACATTTAAATCCAAGGAGTGTGATAAAGATTTTATTAAGCCCTTGATGACAAATGACGTAACATCTAAATCATTAATGATTGGCTTTACAGAGCCCTGGTCCTTAAGGGGTTAAACAGCATATCAGAGGATCATATAGTAGTAATGAACACTTCTTAGAATTCAGAACAAGCACAGTGTTTGTTCATACATGTGCAGGAGCCACACTCAGTCTGCAGGCAATGTATCAAATATGTATCAAATTCATGAGACCAGACTAATTAGAAGCACATGTTATTTCCAAACACTAATTAAACACCTGTTGTTTACGCCGTTTGAGAGCACAGGTCATTTAGAGGTGAGAATCTTTGCACCTAGACATTAGGTAGTTTTTTAATTCAATATCTATTAAACCGTTGCTTATAATATTCTGCAGTAAAGAGTCTCTTTATTTCTCGATTTTTTAGTATTTTTTAAGCATTTTTTATACTTTTTTAAAAAAAAAATCTTTCGAACTCGAACCGAACACGCCAAAAAGTTCGAAGTTCGTGAACTTTCGAACTGCCAATGTTCGAGTCGAACTCCGAACTAATCGAACCGAACAGCTCATCCCTACTAGCAATGTCAACATCATGGATCAACATTTCCACCACTCCATGGTCACTCAAATGAGATCTAGAAGTCCCTTTACTGTATAAATATAGCAATACAGCTGCCTTCACGTACCAATATCACTTATTGGCATTTGTCAATATCAAAATGCAATTTTTCAACCAAGTTGCATTTATGACGTTTGAGGCCACTGTGGCTGAATCGCAGCATTTTGTTGTTGGCAATAGTGATGGGCCGAACACTCCCGAACTCGAACATCTGAAAAAGTTTGAATTAGAATTCAAACACAATTCGAACACAATGCAAGTCTATGGGGCTCAAAAGTTTGAAAAATTAAAGTTCCCTCCAAGAGGGCATATATGCAAGATATTGGCCATAAAAGGTGTATGGGGGTACGGGTACTGCCCTGGGGGGACAGGAAACAATGAAAAAGAGTTTAAAAAAACAAAACCGTTTTTTAAAAAATAAATAAATAAATGTGCACCGATTTGGATATCGACTAACTATCGAATTCGAAATGAACTATCGAATGGATATCGACTAACTATCGAATTTGAAATGAACTATTGAATCGATATCGAGTAACTATCGAATTTGAAATGAACTATCAAATGGATATCCATTTTATAGTTCATTTCAAATTTGATAGTTACTCGATATCCCTTCGATAGTCCAATTTGAATTCGATAGTTAGTCGATATCCATTTGATAGTTCATTTCAAATGTTAAAAAAGGTGTGGGAAATGTTGAATCCCATAGGCTTCAATATTAAAAAAGGTGTGGGAAATGTTGAATCTCATAGGCTTCAATGTTATAAAAGGTGTGGGAAAGGTGTGATTTCTAAAATATAGAACTCTTCAAAGGGATATCGAAACAAACCACAGAGATGGGTGTCTACTCCATTGTCGACCGATGAACTAAACCACAGCAACATAGGATACTGACAGGCTACGTTAAGAGGTTTGCTTGGAAAGTAAAACAAGACATACGGCAGCTTGCCCCTTACTAAGTTGTCTGTCAACCTGTACTTGCCGTATGGAGAGGACGTGTGGACTCAATTCAAAAGAGCTTTGGCCAAGGTGCCCCCTAACTTCTTGACTATAATACAGAGAACAGACAGGCAGGATGATCGCGTGAGGGTAATGTTACTTGTTTTTCGAGACGGAGAGACAGGAGTAATTGTTGGTCTTACTGTGATAATGGCAGGTTTAAGCACAAGATCTCCGTGGAAGTACAAGGAAACGACGAATGGACAACAAAACCGTCAGAGAGCTAGATGGTAATTAAAGGTCAACCTTCTACTGCGACGTGGTTGAAATTGCATATTGAAATCATATTTAATCATTCTATTTGATATTTCACCTTCTAGGCTATTCAGTGATGTTAAAGGGGAACTAATTTTCAGAGCCAAAAATACACAAACTAATCCTCAGCCTATTCAGAGAGATCAGTGCAGAACATTTCCATATGATTATTACCGCCTGGAAAGACGCAAAATTACAGTATGAGAAGATGAAATTAGAGGCTGGTTTGCAATCAGGCCTCCTTTATTCATCTAGTTTGCACCCATGAACCAAAAAAAAAAAAAATGGAAGTAGTGATTGGATATATTATTTTCTCTACCATAGAAATGTTAAATTATTGTCCATTTGAATGTAAATCTTGAATATATGTGACAACGTTATGCCTAGTATTTGTTTATCGATGTGCATAGTAAACAAACTAAATAATAATGTAATACATTAAAATATTATAATTCAAAATTTTAGGGATAAATTACAATCTTCGCGCAAACGTTTGCGCCGGCGCAAAAAAACATTAACGCGAGGGGTAAAACCATTTGCGCCTCATCTCGTATTACATAGTCAGCGCAACAACCACGCGCAATCGCCTACCGCGGGTGAACCTGCGCGAACCCTGCGCGACCTTACTGTACTGTGCGAGTCCTATACTTAACATTGTGAGCGCAAACGCGAATGTGCGCTAGTACGTGCATGGTATTACAATCTATTCACGGTAATTACTGCATAGCCTTTGCGCGCATAATTTTAGCAGCTCCTAAAAGCTGGTGTTAATGGCAAATCTGAACAACCTGGCGAACCCAAATACACCAGCCCATAAAAAAAATGCAGCAAAGTATAGTTGCCCATTCTACTCATACCAAACCAATAAAATGGAGAAGTTGTGTGTGCATGTATTATTGCTACAGCATATATGCTCAGATTGACTTTGGCAGACGCAAAACCTTAATGTGAGATAATTGTGGTTCTTAATTCTGATTGGCTAAATCACGAGAAAAAAACTGTTCACACGCTGGTTTTTGGAGGAGACGGTACTGCACGAGCATTTGGCTGCATCCTGTTTGCGCGCTCTATTGATCGGTGGAGGAAAATACGCGCAAGCATTGTAATTCCAGCAGTGATTTGTGCGCGCAAAAGTTTAACTCTTGGCGCAAAAATTTTCACTTTGCGCATGGGTTTTTGCGCGAAGATTGTAATATAGCCCTTAGGGCACAAAGCGAAAATTTTTGCGCCAAGCGTTAAACTTTTGCGCGCACAAATCATTTCTTTCAAGACTTCTCAAGAGCAGTTCTGGTCCTGTAGAATGACCTATCTCACCTTATCAGACTCTCCCCTAATCTTCGGGCCTTCAAGAAATCCCTCAAAACCTATCTCTTCAGATTAGCGTACCACATTAATGATGCAGCCCATTCCTTTCCTCACCTACCCGCACATCATGATCGACGCCACTTCCATAGCCCCATCATTCCTGAACCACTGGTACTAGTGATCCTGACCACCTCTTGTCTCCCACCACCCCAACCCCTCTAGATTGTAAACTCCTATGAGCAGGGTTCTCTACTCCTCTTGTCTCCATTCCTATGTTTATTTGTGTCTTATTCCCTTTGGTTACTATAAAGTGCTGCGGAAACTGTTGGCGCTATATAAATGATATTAATAATACTGAGGTACAGAAATTAGCAGGGTCAGATAAAGTCAGGTAAGGAGTACAGAGAAGCAAAATCAGACCAAGGGTCAGAAACAAGCCAAGTGAAAATATAGGTAATCAAAAATACAATAATGCGCTACTTGGTTATGCAGAAAGAAGAATGGGGTAATGAGTATGGCACAGAGGTAGGTTTTTATAGCAGTTAGGCCCTGTCTGTTAGGTTGGCGTCATCTTCATCTTCAACCCCCAGTGCGCCAGAATGTGCGTTTACAGTTGTGTTCAAAATTATTCAACCCCCAATGCTGTAAAGGGTTTTAGGGAATTTAGTGTACATTTGTAATTGTATTCAGAATGAAATCCTACAAGGACTTTTTAAAGAACCATATGCAACTAAAATGACATCAATTGGTTTTGTAATACAGTGGTAAATGTTTCTTTTGTGAATTCATCATTGACACAATTATTCAACCCCTTAAAGACTACCACTCTGAAGAACAGAGGTTCATTCAAGTGTTTTCAATCAGGTATTGAAAACACCTGTGGATGTCACGGAGCAGCAATAAAGCATAATAAGCACCAATTAGGCAGCTTTAAAATGACTGTGATACTCAGCTCCTTCTAGACATTTACTGGTGTGGTTACAAACATGGTGAAGTCAAGAGAATGGTCCAGGAAGACAAGAGAAGAGGTGATTACTCTTCACAGGAAGGGCAATGGCTAGAAGAAGATTGCAAAGATGTTAAACATACCAAGAGAGACCATAGGAAGCATCATTCGCAAATTCAAGGCAAAGGGCACTGTTGAAATGCTACCTGGTCGTGGCAGAAAGAAGATGCTGACTTCGACTGCTGTGCGCTACCTGAAGCGTAGAGTGGAGAAAAGTCCCTGTGTGACTGCTGAGGAACTGAGAAAAGATTTGTCAGATGTGGGTACTGAAGTTTCAGCTCAGACAATACAGCGCACACTGCGTAATGAAGGCCTCCATGCCAGAACTCCCAGGCGCACCCCCTTGCTGTCTTCAAAGAATAAGAAGAGTCGACTGCAGTATGCCAAAAGTCATGTGGACAAACACAGAAGTTTTGTGATAGTGTTCTTTGGACTGATGAAACAAAATTAGAACTGTTTGGGCCCGTGGATCAACGCTATGTTTGGAGGAGGAAGAACAAGGCCTATGAAGAAAAGAACACCTTGCCTACTGTGAAGCATGGCGGGGGGTCAATCATGCTTTGGGGCTGTTTTGCTTCTGCAGGTACAGGGAAGCTTCAGCGACAGCGTATGCAAGGTACCATGTATTCTCTTCAGTACCAGGAGATATTGGATGACAATGTGATGCAGTCCGTCACAAACCTGAGGCTTGGGAGACGTTGGACCTTTCAAAAGGACAATGATCCCAAGCATACCTCCAAGTCCACTAGAGCATGGTTGCAGATTAAAGGCTGGAACATTTTGGAGTGGCCATCGCAGTCACCTGACTTAAATCCGATTGAGAACCTCTGGTGGGACTTAAAGAAAGCAGTTGCAGTGCGCAAGCCTAAGAATGTGACTGAACTGGAGGCTTTTGCCCATGACAAATGGGCGAAGATACCCGTAGATCGCTGCAAGACACTTGTGTCAAGCTATGCTTCACGTTTAAAAGCTGTTATAACTGTAAAAGGATGTTGTACTAAGTACTAAGATTGAATGTCACTTGGGGGTTGAATAAAACTGATAATGATGTGACCACAGAAAAGACATTTGTGGTTATTTCATTATAAATGTTATGTTATATTTGTCTGACCTACACGTGCCTCTTTCATTTAATTGTAAGCAAGATGACTGAATGATCAATATCAATGTCAAACTGGCCAAAACACTCAATTTCAGTGGGGGTTGAATAATTTTGAACACAACTGTATGTTGGCGTCATGATGGCATGTCACATTCTGCATCAATTCCATGATGCCGATAGGAATTGCCATAAATAGGAGCGCCCAACAATCTCTCTACATCAGAACAGCCATCAGGATTAAAGGAGATGACACAGGAATGAATCAAGGTCAGGGGCAGACTGGGCCGGGGGGCAGGGGGACATGGGCCACCCGAACCGCCTCTGTGAGCGTGGACCTCTCCTCTGCCAGGCTCCTGCTGCAAAATATTGCCGGCTGCCGCATGCTTCTAGTACGAGTGGCCGCCGGCTTGAAACTCTGCTGCTCACGTGGTTCCATCAGCGGCTGGCTGCTGGAACCCATGTGAGCGGCAGAGTTTTAAGCCAGCGGCCGCTCGTAAGACTAGATGCTCGCGGCGGCCCGCAATATTTTGCAGCAGGGGCCTATCAGAGGAGAGGTGAGCTGGGGCCTGGGGGAAATATTTCCATGTGTGAGAGCTGGGGGCAATATTTCCATGTGAACTGGGGGGCAATTATAGCCATGTGTATGAGCTGGGGCAATACATCCATGTGAGCTCAGGGAAATATTTCCATGTGTGAGAGCTGGGGGAAATATTTCCATGTGTGAGCTGGGGGCAATATTTCCATGTGAGCTGGGGCAATACATCCATGTGAGCTGGGGGCAATATTTCCATGTGTGAGCTGCTGGGGGCAACATATTTCCATTTGTGAGCTGCTGGGGGCAATATATCTCCATGTGTGAGCTGCTGGGGGCAATATATTTCCATGTGTGAGCTGTTGGGGCCAATATACCCATGTGTGAGGTGGGGGCAATATATCCATGTGCAGTGTGTAGGAGTGAGTTTTATTGCTGTGGAGCTCTGATACAGTAATGTGCGGTGTGTATGAGCGTATCACAGAGCTCTACAGCAATACAACTCACTGTAATGTGCGCTGTGTATGAGAGTAAGTTATATTGCTGTGGAGCTCTGTGATAACGCTTATACACAAGGGCCTGAGTTGCTGCACTATGGGCCTCTGGGTCATACTTGCCACCTGGGCCAAACGTTGCCAGTCAGCCCCTGATCAAGGTCGTACATGAGGACCACAAATGACACACGGTGACAAGACCGGCCAGAGGATAACATGAGATGCATCACACTGGCGAGGATAGAGTCCCAAAATACCAATAGTCTGAAGTTTTAAAATTCCCCAGCAAAAGACTTGGGGCTCTATTACATTATTTGCGCAAAAAAGCTCACGCAGCGCGTTAATTTGTGTGCGAAGCGTTAACGTGCGTAAATTAATGCTGGTATTACTATCTGCGCGGATTTTTTCATCCGTCAAAAAATAACGAGCGTAAAAAAGACGTGCAAAAACGCGCGCGCATTAACGTTGCGCGCAGAAATCGGTGTGCGGACTGTTTTTTTACGCGATTCAGCCAATCAGAATTAAGAACCACAATTGTCTCCCGTTAGATTTTTGTGCCTGCCAAAATCAATCTGAGTATATATGCTGCAGCAATAATAAAAAAACGCACAACTTCTATATTTTATTGTTTGGGTATGTGTAGAATGTGCAACTATACGTTGCTGCGTATTATTTTTTGGGCTGGTGTATTTGGGTTCGTCCAGGTCGTTCAGATTTGCCATTAACACCAGCTTTACCAAGACGTTAAAATTATGCGCGCAAACGTTGTCCGTTAAAATTTGACCATAGATTGTAATACCATCTGCGTACCAGCGCACAAACGCATTTGCGCTCACAATGTTAAGTATAGGATGCACACAGTACGGTACGCTCGCAAAGGGTTCGCGCAGGTCCACCCGCGTTAGACGTTAACGCGCATTTTTTGCACGGACATTGTAATACGACGTTCAGTGCAAAGGGTTTTGCCCCTCGCGTTAATGCGTTTTTGAGCACGCGTTAAGAATTGCGTTGGGAATGTAATAGAGACCTTGAACTCCAGTGTTAATTTTATCGACTTAGGCTAGGGTCAGACTAACGCATTTTTTGCAGCGACCGTCAAAAAGTGCGTCCGAACGCATTGCTGTATTTTTTCACGGAATGCGCGAAAACGGTCATACGATGCGCATTTTCGTGCGTGATTTTTTACGGATCCAAACCAGGAAACTTTGGGTGTCTGGACGTTATGTTGGCTGGACATGAGCAGCGTCTGACGTCTCCTAATCACGCACACACGCCGCTAGCGGACGCAGCGCACTCTGTACGTCAATACTAGCGGTTCTGCATTCTCAAAAAAATGCATTCATTTTTCACTTGCGTTGCGCGGCCGGACTTTCGTGCGACCGTACTTCGTATATTGGCCGCCATTGGCCGTCATTTGCTGCTAGTGCGGCCGTGATTAAGTGCGCCTAAACGCACGTAAAAATTGCGCTAGTCTGACCCCAGCCTAAAACATATCTTAAGATAAATAGTATTTTAGTCAAGGACAGTGACTAAAGTTAAAATTAGTTCCACTTGTCAACACATTATTGTCAACAGACTTTAGTCATAGTTTTAGCCGTCATAACTTAGCTATAGTCTACTTTTCTCCACTGAATAAATGTAGTCAACTAAGACTTTGACGAAAATTAATAGTCGACGAAAGTACCACGATTGACCTCACCGATTTGAGATTCTATGGCAAGGCTTGACAACTGCCACCAATAAAATGTATTCCAAATGGGGGTTAACTCAATCTCATTTTATAGTCATCATGGAAAACTAAATATGTGGGCTTTCGTCTGTGACATTACATTGTAGCAGGTCCATATCCCTTGACTTAAGAGATGAAATATATAAAAGAATATTACATGTCATTAAGAAGGATTGTAGATCCCTTGAGAGTAATATAAGTTTTATTGTCACACGCAAACTCTGGTCTGAGTCACTTATCTTGTATATAAGTGCTCAATAAAAATGGATCTTACAATAAGAATGAGGAGCCCAAATTAGCCATTCTGCTCAAGATTTATGAACTGTTTTATCTAAATCGGATATACGGCTCAGCTTCATTAGATTGCTCGGTGAAAGGAAAGAAAAATCACCTGATCCTTCCTATAGCCATAATACGAAGACAATGACCCGTTTCAGATTGTTACACTGCTCTGCACATGTTAGAATTCAACAAGCAATAGAAAGGAATAGATTGGTGGAAAATCAAAAATATCGTCTAGAAAGTAACTACAACCCGTGTGAAGTTCCAGAGATGGGGTGGCACAAGCAGGGATTTTTCCCATCTTCGTTGTAAGTTTTGAATGTGCACCGTACATCTCCACTTCTATTTGGTGAAATACCAACACGGGCTGCTAGCTATAATCTAATGGAAACTGGCATTCAAGGTGCGTGCAACATGGGAGCGTTTTGAATAATCAAGATCGTTTTATAGATGCCCAATTACAGAAGACAATAACTGATCCATTATTAAACATACACTGTATTAAAAACTAGAGTACCCTTTCTTGCCCTTAAATAATGGGGCAGAGGCTGCTGAATTATTATCTGCCCCATTAGTTTTTCTCTTTTTTCCCCTTTTAATTTTTTTTTTACTCACTCTCATGCCCCAGCCCTGGGATTTTGCTGATGTCTCTATTGCACAGCCTGGCTCCAACAGCCCTTGTCCTGGAACGCTTCTATATTGGTTCCCATTCGGGTTTTACCTCAGCTCAGTGCCTTGTCCAGGCTCCTGGAGAGCCAGCCTGGGTTTTCCCGCCCAGCCATGGAGTTCCAACTGAGGCCCATCTGATTAGTCAAGCCTCCTTAAGTAGCAGAGAACCCAGCATTCAATGGTTCTGCATTGGAGTCCCTGACTGTGAAGTCATTTGGCTGTGTGCTTACCTGCAAACCAGATTCCCTGTACATGTACTCAGCTACCAGTGTAACCAGTATCCAGCATCCGACATCTCTGTCCAGTCTTCGTTTTGCCACCCTCCGTGTCCTCATCATGATTCCTGCCATTGCTCTGCCCTGCTGTTCCTGGATATTTCACCGTACACCCTCCTGTGAATTCCTGTTTTTTTTCCTGTGGATTGATATACTGTGTACCGACCTCTGGCTCTCCATTTACAACAACTCTCTGCACTTTCCTTCATTGATACAAAGTGTACCGAACCCCTGCTATGGATTTACTTCACCACGCTGCCAGCCGCCGGCCACAACTCCTTGCTTATGGACAGTAACTACGTCATTGCCTGCTGCCAAGTCCGTTTTGTTTTCCATATTAGTGATTCTCACTGTCTTGCCTCTTGTTCTGTCTTCCCTGTATTCTGTACAGTAATATTACTTTGCCTTGTTATTTCCTGTGTCCTTGGTTTCCTTAAGTTCCCTTGTTTTCTTTCATTCTCCTTAGCCCAGTATTCCTTTATTTTGCTTAATTTCTCCTGTAGAGCTCCATTCCTGTCACGCCCCTATCCATAGGTTTTCCTTGTCAGTCTTCTTGCTGTCTCAGTTCCTTCCTGCCTTGTCTCAGCTAGTTCCTTCCTGCCTTGTCTCAGCTAGTTCCTTCCTGCCTTGTCTCAGCTAGTTCCTTCCTGCCTTGTCTCAGCTAGTTCCTTCCTGCCTTGTCTCAGCTAGTTCCTTCCTGCCTTGTCTCAGTTAGTTCCTTCCTGCCTTGTCTCAGTTAGTTCCTTCCTGTCTTGTCTCAGTTAGTTCCTTCCTACCTTGTCTCAGTTAGTTCCTTCCTACCTTGTCTCAGTTCCTTCCTGCCTTGTCTCAGTTAGTTCCTTCCTACCTTGTCTCAGTTAGTTCCTTCCTACCTTGTCTCAGTTCCTTCCTGCCTTTTCTCAATTAGTTCCTTCCTGCCTTTTCTCAGTTAGTTCCTTCCTGTCTTGCCCTTGTATGTTCTTATTAAACCTATATTTTGCCGTATATCTTGTGTGGCCTCCCCTCTGTGTCGCCGCCTGCTGGGCTCGCCTCTGTACCGCACACGCCGCCTGACACTCACCTTTTCTCCCTTGTTGCACACAGCTCCTCCTCTTTGGCCCACGGACTCCCAAACCCAGAAGACCCTGAAGCTAACCCAACTTGCATATCGTAGGACACGAAAATGGTGCAGCGTACCAGGAATTTACGTACGCCTGCTCTGTAGCACCCGCACAGAACGATGGATCAGAGCTACGCACATGCACAGATACGATCCATCGACTGCCCTTCTTAGACCAATTTACACAGCGATTGGTCTCAGAGAGAGTAACATCGGCATTCTCTTTGCGTGCTGGCATCACCAGTGACCGATTGGGTGACCGGCAGCTGGGAAATTAAAAAATCCCGGCTGCTGGTGACGCTGTGTGGGGTGGAGGAAACTCACATCACCCCGCACTTTCATCAGATCGGTGGAGTTGGGGAGACAGAAGGGGGTCACTCCTCACATCCTGACCCCTTTATAACTTTGAAGTGATCGGGATGACTAGAGTGTTACTTTAGATCCCCTGCTGAATTTCCAAGTCTGCAGACTTGATGGCATAAACATGCAGAATTTTATGACAGTGCTACATTCTAAATATCCTCAATATTCTGTAAAATCTATTTACATTATTTGCACTGCATTAAGGATACAATAATTACACTGTGCCGTATCGCCAGGTCTTAATGACTTGGAACATATAAAAAGGTGTTTGAGTCGCTGTACAGAGCATCATTAGGAAAACTCTTGCCAAGAACAGGAAACTAATGAAGTTGTTTAGTCAGTGATCTTTTATCGAAGTGGATGTACCTTGAATTTCTGTAAGTAGAAGCTTTTTTTATTTCCACAGTGGATGACCAATAATGATTTCCTTTCATTGCCTAATTAGCTGGAATCAATACTATCTCCGAGAGGAGAGAGAGGCCCTTTTGGTCTATCAATGCTTCAAAGCCTGATGAGCTCTGCAAAAATGACAATGATATGGGATCATTTGCTATATGTGTTCATAAAGGATATTGGAATATTAAACTACTGAAAAGTAGAGTGTCCCTTTATTTGACCTTAAATAATTGGGCAGAAGCTGCTGACAGTCTCTTTAGAGCAGCCGCCGGAAAGAGTCGACAAGCTTACAAACGGGGTAAAAAGAAAACACGAAAAAAACAGTACGCTTGAAACTGTTCAGTGGTTTCATTCGGCAGGTTTATTCAGGAAAATCCCATAGACTTCAATGTTAAAAATATTCCCGTTTTAATTCAATATCTAATAAACCGTTTATTATAAGATTCTGCTGTAAAAAGTCTCTTTATGTATAGATTTTTTAGGATCTTTTAGGCATTTTTTGGCATTTTTTTTGCAAAAATGTTTTTCAATCTATTTATTTTTTTAATTTTTTTATCGTTTTTTCTTTTTTCTGTAACAGCCCTTTTTAATATCATTCATTGGACCTTATATCTAACTTTTAGACATTTTCGTTCTGTAGTTTCTTTGCAAACAGCATTTCACTTTTCAAACATTCAAGCGTACTGGGTTTTTTTTCACTCCACTTGTCTGCAGTGTCGGGTTTTTCCGGCGTGTTCGGCGGGGTTAATCCAGATGCTTTTGTGGGTTTCAGTGTACATTCGCCGGGTTTTGCGGTGAGAGTTCGTCAGGTTTGCGGCGGCTTTTCCCTGCACTACGACGGCCCTGTTGTGCTTGCTGAATACACCGCAGGGTCTCCGAAATGAGATCGCCAAATCGCACCGAATTGAAGAGAACGAAAAGTCACCGAACGTGCGGTGACTTTTCGATTCTCTTTGAATAACCCTGTTAGTATTACAAGAAACGTTGTATCTCAACATATGGTGGGAGGGACTGGTCCATGAAGGTACAATAGCTGCACCTTTCTCTTTCTTTAGGTTTTTCATGTTTCGGATGTTCATCGTAACGCACTGCTCATCTACTTAGGCAAAGGCCCTCATTATCTTTTCATTAATCCCCGTAACAATGGTAAATTTAGTCGTTCTGATTTCCAGCAGTGATGTTCTACATAACAAGCATGAATATAAAGATTGTTGTAATCATAACACAGCATGCTTTTATAGAATATGTATTTTCACAAGTGGAAGGCACACAGCAAATTACATTTATTGACCTCGGGGAACAAAAGGTTTCGGCGGACAATCTATTGGCAACTGGCAGTTACTCTGCAAAATTATCCCACTTGCTGAGATTCTTTGAACAATATATAACGACCTAACAGGAGAGAATTCTTCGTTCAATCCCTGCGTTAATATCACACTGCCCTCTAGTGTTTCCCACCTTTCGACAATGGTCCACACTCATTGTATTGATACATGTGTATTCTCCGGGGAAGTTCTGAAGAAGGTGCCAACTGACGGAGACTTCCGTTAGCCAACATGACCACCAACGATGCACGGAAAATGTAGGAACCACCATTCAGCGCTCTCTTGACACCTAATCAAGACCATTTGTAACAGAGGAGCTCAAATTCCGATTAGAATGCATTCAAGGAAAGACAGAAAAACTGTTGTTATCCTGATCAGACAGGAACAGTTCGATATATATATATATATATTATTTTTTATGTTTCCAACAGATGGGAGACTGATTTAGTCATTTTTCATAGTTAATTAGATCATTTGTATCAAAGCTATAATTCCATTCCATAAATACTATTGAGAGAATTCACTAGATAATGAAAATGCCATAATCACGACATTATTTCATAATGCAACAACGTTCCTCTGTATTAAATCATATCTGCGATGCTTATCTGGGTGCTGCGTGCGTTATCATTAGCCAGTCATATAATGTCACTGCCTCTGCTGAATTACTTGTTTTAATAAAGTGCATCTGAAATATGCAAATGTGATGTGACAGCGCAGCACAAATTGCATTAGCAATAAATGATGAGCCATACAGCCGCATAAAATTCACTGTGACTGGATGCTACCGTACTCAGATGTGATTGGTTAAATGTCATCTACAGATTATGTGTCAATTCAACATGACGCAGGATAAAACTCATTTGTATATCTCTCCCAGCAGCAGTCAATGTCATGTTGCTACTGGTGTAAGAATACATATTTTTTTTAATTCACATTTTACAATTTTTTTACTTCGGAATTGCGCCATTTCACAGTTTTTTTGGGCAAATACCATAGATACTAGAGTATAGCGCAACCCGGATATAACGCGATGGATAGAGATTTATTATGGAAATGAGAGAGTACTCAAGACTCGAATATAACGCGAGGAACAAAATTTTACTGTACCGGTAAACAATTAAAATCCTTCCAGGTTCTCTTAACACAGTCAGGCTCCCCCTCAGGCCAGGGTGCTCTGCTCTAGAATGATTGCAGCTGTTACTAAGTATAAAGCCGCTGGTCACCCGTCTTCTTTAGTAGCGATTAGATGGCTGGCGGAGGTGAATGATTGGCTTAAACTGAGCATGCCCTCTGGCCGTGATGGATCCCACCTCTCCCGAATCCGGGAGTTCCTGAATTGTTTGCAAGCACCATGGACCCCGTATTCACTTCAGCGAGACTACTGGAACTTCCGAGAGACTTGAGATCCAGAGCAAGGCACGTTTTTTGGGGGGGTTTTTTTACACGTGATGCAGATGTCTCTAATATAACGCGACCCCTCCAATTTTAAGGTAAGATTTTGTCACCAAAATCTAGCGGTATACTCGAGTATCTACATATTTAACATATGGGGGCTGGTGTGGGTCATCCAAGTAAAAATGATCTGCCTGTGCGACTGGGGTTAAATTGACAAAAATGGTAATTTTTGGAAGAATGACCAATTCTATTGAAATTTCGGAAATAAATTAAATAAATAACTGTGTCAGAGAATTCTTTCATCATTGCATCATTTTCCTTCTTCTTACTATTTCCATTCCCCGGCGTGGACTCCATTGAACTGATTTTGTGCACATTTTGGTTAGTCCACTGGGTTAAATTCGGATTTGCAAACGCCCAAATTAAAGAAAATAATTCACTAAAAACGATGCTATAAAAATACCTGAATTACGAAAAACTGCCAGATCTGCTGCAGTGGAGTACATTGACGTTGTGGCAAAAGTACACACTGTGTTTTATATCTAAACCCTCATTGCTTATACCTAAGCCAATTGTTTGCTAAAGCTTCAGAGCTATATTTACGTATGCTGCGTAAAATGGTCTCAGAACGAAGCAGTGCAGCACAGTTATGAAAAATGCATGTTCGGGTTGATTGCAGCCATTCCTGGTTTTGTATGTTATATATGGAGGACTGACCGTTCTCTGGTTTTGCACCCATCCCTGTCACAGGCGCTTAACCCCTCATTGCAAGACCTACTTAAACCTTGCACTGCAGAGAGCTCCAGGAGGACGAACGGTATGTCCCAAGTAAGTGGGTTACTCTCATAAGAGCAGTCATTAAGTTAGGAAGGATAGAACCTGCCATGGTCGAGTACACTGACGTTGTGACAGTCTTATGCAATGTATGATCACATATTGTACTTAATCCTCATCATTTACCATATATCAGATGTTTGAAGCAATATTAACCCCTCACCAGCATGCAGTTGTGCCTGCGCGATGGAGTGTTAACGTACTAGTAGGCCCCGCTTGCCAGCTGCTACGGTGGACTCCTCCTTTGGCCTGCCTACCCAGCTGACGCGCCACGTATAATTGGCTGCAGGAGGACGGCCTGAGTTCAGCTGACAGGCCTCGTGCCAACTGGTGGGCTGGACTGCAGAGGCCCTTAGATGCTAGCGGGATGTGCTATGCAATTTTGGGTGGATTGCGGGGGAAACACTCAGAATGTGCCAATCCTGGTTTGGACCAATTTAGCTATAGCTATACTATAAATATGTTTTATATATATACACATACATATACATATATATATATATATATTAAAAAAATTCATTCATAACTGAACCTTAACCCTGTCCCGCCACGGGACGTACTATGCTGTCTTAATAAGATTCTCTATGGGCCAATTTGGCTGCTGCCAAAGATTGTCAAATTGCGGCGATCTGCAATCAGCACAGACCAGTTGCCGGAAAAAGCCGACAAGCTGACGAACTGGGTAAAAAAAAATATATATATATTGAAAGTGCAAAAAACTACTGAATGAAAATGCCTGTAATTTAGATATAAGGTCCTATGAATGATAATAAAAAGGTCTGTTACAGAAAAAAAGGTTTAGAAAAAATATTTTAAAAAAATTTGCCGAGAAAATCCCGAAAAATGCCTAAAAGATTCTTAAAAATCAATAAATAAAGAGACTTTTTACTGCAGACTAAAATAATAAACAGTTTATTAGATATTGAATTAAAACGGGAATATTTTTAACATTGAAGCCTATGGGGTTCGCCTGAATAAACCCATCGAATTAAACCAACGAACAGCAGGGCATTTCGGCAACTTTCCACTGCTGTTTGGTGTTCTCTGAATAGATTAACCATTGCTTCTCTATGCGAGATTTCATTGCCCTCGAACAGGCACCATACTGGCTGGCAGTTCGCCAAAATGTGGTGAACTGCCTGCTCTCTGAATAGCCGAATGGCCCCGACATGTCACCGTACGGGGAAAATCCCTGTTCAGTGACAATTCGGGGCCAGATCGGCTCTCTCTGAATAACCTCTAAAGATTTTTGTAAAACAGTATCAAAGTTTGAGAATCATTCATTCTGCACTGTGAAGCTGTAACAACGTGCCAGCGTCCGCAGCGAAGACAAATTGACAAATTAAAATTTCCTTTTTACAATTTATAGAAATTTTGTTTTGACATTTAATTAGGAAAATAAAATCAATGAATTGAAATGTAAATTGGAATTAAAATATGAGATGAATCAATAAAGCATCTGCCATTTGATCGGGTGATCCTGATCGTATATGCATCTAAGATTAGAGGGCAAAGAGCATGACAGAGATTGATTAATGCCATTTGACAGAGTGTCCTGTACTGTAGACATTAATCAGCCATGGTGCAGGCCTTAAAGTCAAAAAGGTCATCAAAACTATTTTTCCATGTTCAGTGCTAATTTACGCGATGCCTGCATAATTGTGTGAAATTGATCTTTACGTATCCGCAAAGTAAATAATGGAAAATGAATGCTGTTACACTGTACGGTAATCAATGCTGGGAATTTATGGTGGATATTCAGTTAATTCAATATGATAGCAAGCATTTACAAACAGTATAATTCGGTGCATGCTGTATATGACAAGGCTTCTTTTTTAGGGATATAACAGCAAGGAAGTTGCGACCAGTATCATGAAGAGTAGAGAATTGATCCAAGGGCGCAGCATCCAAGGCCTGACATCCGGCACTCTAGGGCTAGGGTCAGACGAACGCATTTTTCACGTTGTCTGTGAAAAAGTGCGTTCGAACGAATGGACGTATTTTTTCACGGAATATGCGATAGCGGTCATACGATGCGCATTTTCGTCCGTGATTTTGTACGGATCATCAATAAAACACTTTTTGCGTCTGGACGTTAGGTTGGCCGGACATTAGCAGCGTCTGACGTCTCCTAATCACGCACACACGCCTCTATGCGGCCGCAGCGCACTCTGTACGTCAGTAGTAGCGGTTTGACGTTCTAGAAAAAATGCGTTCGTTTGCCACTTGCGTTGCGTGTACGACCTTTCGTGCGGCCATTCGTCGTATGTTCCCCGGCATTGGACGTCATTTGCTGCTAGCACGGCCGTGATTTCGTGCGGCTAAACGCACGTTAAAAATGCTTTCGTCTGACCTTAGCCTAAAGGGGTTATTCAGAGAGAGATGCGAAGTTGCCCCGAAAATGCACAGAACAGTGAATTTCCCCATACGGTGCAATTTCAGGGCTCTCAAAAAGCAGGAAGCTCGAAAAATTTTGGCGAATTGCCATCGAAATACAGTGCTGTTCAGCAGCAGTGAACGCCCCATAGAGAAGCAATGGTTAATCTATTCAGAGAACACTGAAAACAGCAGTGAAAAATTGTCAAAATGCCCAGATGTTCGGTGGTTTCATTCGGCAGGTTTAATCAGGCGAATCCCATAGGTTTCAATGTTAAAAATATTTCCATTTTAATTCAATATCTAATAAACCGTTAGGGCCACATTACAATCTAGGTGCTAACGTTAACGCTCACCCACGTGAGCATTAACGTTAGCCGCAGTGGATACCTCATATTACAATCCAAACGCTAACGGGTTAAGTAACCCGTTTACGTTTGGTACCTTGTGCTTTTCAGCGCGAGGTTACTGTACTTTGCGCTCCCTATACTTAACATGGGGAGCGCAAAGTGTTAATCAGCGTTAGGATTACAAAGTCCTAACGCTGATTAACGTCCGGCCGCGGTTAACAAAAAGTTAATTACAGCCAGGACTTGGTGTTAATGTTAACGGATTCTGCTTCTGCAGAATCCATTGACACCATCCAAAAAAAATAAAAAAACAAATCAGATACTCACCTCCTGTCCCGCGGTGAGGACCGCGGCTCCAACCGCCTCCTCCGTCTGGCGGGAGCAGGGAGAGAGTGGGGGAAAAAGTTCCTCAGTCTCCCCTGCGTATCACTACGCCGACCGGCTGGATCTCGCAAGGCGAGATCCGGCAGGTCATGTGACCGCCGGCGTCTGGCTCAATGGAGTCCTATAGACTCCATCGAGTGGATGCTCGCAGCGGAGCTCAGCGCTGCCGCGAGCATCACGGGGCTTTGCGCACGGTAACAATGCAGGAAGCTTTTTAAGCACCTGCATTGTAATCCCACGTTAAAACGGGGGCGGTAGGGAGAGAACTGCGGGTGCAGTTTTTTCTCCCTAGTGCCCCGGTTTAACGTCAGGAATGTAATGTGGCCCTTTATCTTTTAATCTGCAGCAAAAAGTCTCTTTATTTATTTATTTTAGGATTTTTAAGGCATTTTTTGGGAATTTTTCTGCAAAATTATTTTTCCTGCTTTTATTTTACTAGCCGTTTTTCTGTTTTCGGTAACAGACCTGTAACAAATGTGAAACTTTGAATTGTTTTTTTTTACCCGCCTGGTGGCTTGTTGGCTTTTTTCTGTGGCTGGTGTTCGGTGGCTCGTTGGCTGCTTGCGGGGCCATTTAGCGATGTCCGGCGGGTTTTTTTTTTTTTTTTTGTGAAAGGATTTTACCAGGAAGGATACATTGAGATTTCTCTCGTTTTCAAGTATGTCCTGGGTGGCGAGTATGTACCGTTAGGTGTCTTGCCAAGGACACTTACTGGAGAGGTTGCTCGCTGGGATCGAACCCATGACTCCACAGGCTCTCTCCATGCAGAGCGGTGACACTACCTCTACTCCACCCAGCCGGTTTGCCGAGGCTGTCCATCGGATTGGTGGTGGTGGCGGCCAGACGGTTTGCACTGGGTTGGAGGCAGCGGCTGGAGGGTTTGTGATGGGTTGGTGGCCAGCGGGTTTGCGGCGGCGTCCAGTGGCTGATTCACTGCATTTCTGGGACCCTGCGGTGAATGCTGAATTCACCGTAGGGTCAGCTAATCTGTCTCCTCAAAGTGCGGCGAATCAGAGAGCACCCAAAATGTCGTGATATTTCAGTGCTCTCCAAATAACCCTGTTAGGCAGTGTTTCCCAAACCTGTCCCCGGATCCCCCTAACAGGTCAGGTTTTCCAGATATCTAAAGCTCAGCACAGGTGATATGATTTGTTGCTCAGTGATTGCAGGATTCAGTCTGCATTTCTCCAAGGTAATCCTAATGCCCCGTTCACACTGTGCGATTTGAAAGTTGCGCGACTTTCCGCGCGATTTTCATATTCGCGACATGGTGTGATAAATGTTGCGTAACGTCGCGCGACATCGCTGTTTTGTGCGATTTTTGCAAAGCACCACCAATAAAAATCGCAAAATCGCAGATAGCAAATTGCAAAAAAAGTGTCATGTACCAGCGACAAGCTTCTGCGACGCGCGACATGCGACTTCGCTCGGCAAGATGTTAACAGCTCCATTGAAATGCATTGGAGAAGCTACATAGTGCGACATTGCGTGGATTTTGCTGCAACGTCGCGGCAAAATCCGCACGAAAAATCGCACAGTGTGAACGGGGCCTTATAACCTGGCCTGTTAGCCAGTGATCTAACGGAACAGTGGGTTTGTCCACCTGATATCATCTCTACACGATCGATTGCACAACATGTGTCTCCAATAGCACTTGATTCATTTGTTCTTTTGGGTATCACACACAGAATAAAGACTTTTTTCTTAGTTCTTCCCCTGCAGGAGATGTCCTTGTTTGCAGGCTGCAGACAATCCGACTGGAAGTTTCTGAGGATTGGTGTTGGACATAGATGCAGGCATACAGAATGAGGGAACGCAAGCAAACTCAACAATATCTTCCTTGTATCATTTATACCCGTGTTAAGCACTTCCTTACCAAACTTTATTGCTTTTTTTAATTAAGTTACAACACGCTGTTATTCCTCCTTTTCCTCTGTATCCTCTATGGAGGCACGTTGTAATTATTTGTGATTTCTTCGGTACCTCTTCTACCATCCTTGAGAAAGTGAAGAGAGCTTTTCACCGTCTTGTTCTGAAAAGCCCTAAAAACAAGTAAACTCTTCTAATTAATACATTTTTTAATTGTAATTTCAAAAGATTTAATAACAAATAGGGATGTGCATGGCTGAAAAATTTGTTTCATTTAGTTTCGTTTCGTTACATTTTTAAATCATTTCGTTTTCGGAATTTCGTAACTAATTTCGTTTCGTTTCGAATTGATTTGAAATTTCAAATCGATTTGAATTTCATATATCAATTCGATAGTTGATATCAATTTGATAGTTCATTTTAAATTCGATAGGTGATATCAGTAGTTCAATTTTTTCTTTCATGATGATGACGACACAGTATAAAACAAAATAAATTAGTTATATCCCGTTTCATTTCGAATTCGTATCATATCGATTCATTATTCGGAAGTACTTCCGAATACGAATTATCAAATTCCGAATCTTTACGAAACGAATGCACATCTCTAACAACAAAGTTGGTTGACAGATTTCAAAAGAGTCTGTTATTATTATACGCTTACAGGTTGGGTACCCCTTACCCGGTATTCAGATATCTGGAAGACTCAGAAATCTGGAATTTTTGGAGATTTCTGAATTTCAGGCTTCCTTGCCTCACTGATGCTTCAGACAGGGCCGCTGACAGTCCACCACGAGCAGCTGCACCATGAGGAACACGCTGCAAGACTCTGTGCTTGTCATGGAGGCACCCGGCGTGAACCAGGATGAGCCCTTTATGTGGGATGCTCATCCTTTTAGGCAGGTTTGCCACTGGCTGCATATACTCAGAAGAGCTCGACAACGAATAGAACAAAAGGACAACAGGAAGGGCAGGCGTTAAAGGAGAAAATAACAGAACACTAAAGGGAACTCTGAACCTGGTCCCGGCCTTAGGATGGCCGTCTATCTAGGGAAGGGAACCTCACAAGATACACAGAACAGGATAACAGGGTTAAGGCAAAAAAACAACATACTGGCACCCAGCATCACACAAGGAAACCCTAACCTGGGATATGGTCCTTAGAATGGCCATCTGTTCTAATGCATACAATGCTGCTGTTGATACACAGAATAAGATACAGGACACAAGGGATAAATCCAGAGACGTAGTCAAATACAAAGCCAAAGTCATAAATCAGAGTGGGTAGTTATAAAAGCCAAGAATCAGCAACCAAAGAGGGAAGTCAGACAAGCTATAGGTCGGTACACAAAATAGCAATATACAGATATATAGAGCAAAGGGATAATACAATAGAAAAGTCAGAACCAGGCGAAAGTCATACACGAGGAATCACAGAGCAGAGCATACACCAACAGACCCTCAGGGAGAAATGACCCATGCAAGAGCCCTAAGCAGATGAAGTGCTTTCATATTTATAGGCAACAGGGCAGAGCAGACAGAACATGGGATCTCAGACCAGAGCAGCTGCCATGGAATCCAGGAGCAGAGAGGGTGGAATGGATTAACCATTAGGCTGCTAAGGACGCGCTCAGCACGTCCAGCCAAGTGGTTCTCCTGTGCTATGGATGTGCTGAGCGTGTCCTAGCACAGGAGGCAGCAATCAGTTGGGATTCAGCGTGATGACATCTATTTCAGGCCCCCCCCGCGAGTGCAGGGAAGGTGCCTGAAAGGGAGGGGGGAGGTCCTTTGGACCTCTTTCCTCCCGATCGGCTGGGGGCTGACGGTTAAAGGCAGGCACCATTTTGAAGGGCACAGCCTGCCCTTCCAAAAAGTTGCTGGCTTTAATCCCCGGGCCCGGATCATGACATCTTGGATGTCAGCCAAGCTTCCGGGATGTCCTCCTGATGACTGGTATCATCGTACATAGAGCGATTATATCAGTTCTGGAGTTAACCCCTAGCTGCCACCAATGGCAGACCGGCTGGGTGGAGTAGAGGTAACATCACTGGTCTGCATGGAGAGAGCCTGTGGAGTCATGGGTTCAATCCCAGCGAGCAACCTCTCCAGTAAGTGTCCTTGGGCAAGACACCCAACGGTGCATACCCACCACCCAGGACATACCTGAAAACGAGAGAAATCTCAATGTATCCTTCCTGGTAAAATCCTTTCTCAAAAAAAAGAAAAATGGTGGAGATAGGGGGTTCCAATGAACCCTATCTCTTGATCCATGGCAGCTAGAGGTCAATGTTTGGTATCGTTGGATCGGCCAGAGCATGGCCTTTCCATCGATACCAAACATGACGGTGTTAAAAGTTAGTAAAAAAATAAAAAATATATATATTTTAAAAAAAATGAACAGTTTTTTTATTTGGTTTGTTTTGTTAATGCAGCAATATTGTTCCCATTTAAATTATAATGTGAACAATGATGCTGCACTAACGATTTTTGTATGGGGTGTGTTTGTTTAAAATCGTGTAATTTTCCCCCCAAAAAAATGTAACAAGTCCCCCATTTCTAATTTTTTTAACAAACACAACTGATAGAAAATATAACCGCAAATGCTCGCATGTTAAAATGTGAAAAAAAAAAAACTTTACACGCTGTAAATTATTGAAAATTCATATTTTATTGCATTTGTTGTTATAATATACAGGCAGGACATGACATATACATATAATAATGATATATTATGAATCTGTCATGTCTGCCGGAAAGAACGATATATAATATGTCTGGGTCATATACTAAAACATGGCTTCAAAACGCGTTTAAACATGATGAGCGAAACCGGTAAAAATTAGCTCAGCACACAGGCATGAAATACCTCAGCAGCGAAAGGGTTAATCCAGACAATGTAAGAGCTGGCCCAGATTGCTCTCACCACCACGGGCAGGGCGAGAAACGTGACAGTGTTGCTCCATCATGTGACATGCTGCACAGAGCGTGCTGCCTCTATACAGCATGTTCATCAAAGAGGGCTGCGCAGCATCTCCCAGTGTGTATATACTCTGGTGCTACACCAGGAAGTATCGCGGCTCCCCTGTCGCAACCCGTCTCCAATTTCTGATTCTCCTTGATTATGAAATCTGAAATGTTGGGGGTCCCGAGCATTACGTATAGGGGGAGGTCAGCCTATATTTCTATTGTGTCAACATGTTCCGCAACATGGTACAAAGAAGACACAATTAAATACTGGAACCCGAAGTCTGAGCTGGCAAGTTTGTCCAATAACCATCACACCAGGTCTCACGACATAGGTCTACAATACTTTAACAACAGGAGGTCACAGTCCTGTGTAACGCTAATACTGTACGTTTAGACATGTTAACTGGTGACTAAAAAGTCACCAATTCCAGAATCACAGCAATAATCTGTGTATAAGCATATAAGAAACATCTCCTGTGAAAAGCCAAGGCCAGGTGATGAGTTGTCAGAGAGCAGACCTCCTCGTGTCAGTTGTGTTTACATTCAGAACTGACCGAGCTACAAGCATTAAATCCCGCGCGTTTGCTCAGCTCATACATTTTCTGCCAGTCAAAGTGAGGTTTCCAGTTGCCGTACGATGCTGCCAAGTAAATACTGTCACAACATTTCAAGAACAGGTGGAAAAAAAGGTGAATGTCTGCTCACTTGGCCGGGCAACAAGTAAACAAAACATCTAAGACGGATCAGAAGCAGCAGCCCGCAGAGCGCGGCAACGTAAACCATGCTCAGATTACTGTGATATTCACGCTGGACCGAAATCCTAATGCTTTAGTGCTATTATATGGATGTCCAGGAACGTGCTGGCTGTGCAGGAAATAACTGCAATGATTACGGCTAGTTTGCAAAAACATAAATTTGTATATTTTTGGATATAAAATCTGTAAATACCAATATATGTTTGAATGGAAACAGTACTTAAGCTCCTTATCCTTCTGTAATGTCTGATATGAAGCTTCATGTGCATAATAGTCTGGGAATATGTAATGCTCTTTAAACATCATTGTGTAAGTGAGTTATATCCTAGAGCAGTATGGAGCGCATGAACGCGTGTTAAAATATAAAGGCCCTATTACAAGGTTGTCGTTAAAAAGTCAGACGCTAATGGAAAAATTGTGCCGTTAACCATTAGCGTCTCACCATCAGTGTCTTTATTCCAACCAAGATGCAGGTCTAGACGCTAAAGTTGGCTGGAGACGTTAAAATGTCTTAGTAAGACATTAAAAAGTGTGTGGAGCAGTGAAATTCACGGCTGGCGCTACTGAAAATGAATGCTGGCGCAGCTGACACTAATTAAACCCCTGTGACTTTCTCAGCCCTGGCGTAAACTACACCAGAGCCTTAATAACTCCATAGACTTCAAATGCTCAGGGAATTTACACCAGGGTTTACGTGTCGTTATGAGCATAATACCACCTTTTAGGAGTTGTTAAATTTCTCTGGTTTGCACCTAAACGTTACATTTATTCATGACCTTAGAATAGGTCACTATTCTTGCATTTCTTAACGACTCACGAGTCCCATATCAAGCATATTAAGAGATGTTAAATGAGACGCAAAGGACAGAAAGTCTACTTTAATGGCAAGGTGTAACGGATACAGCTGATCCCCCACACACAGACACCAGAGAGGGTTGTCAGACAGACCAGGGTTCAGTACACGGGGTTAAACAAATATATCTCAGTCAAGAGAATGGCCTGTAAACGGACTCAAGGTCAATACACAGAGAGTAAGGAATAGCAAGGGTTAACAAGAGAGTGGTCAGAAAAAAGCCAGGGTCAATACACAGTAAATCAGAATAATGGTAAACAAGAAAACACTATAGGGGTTATTCAAAGAAAGACAATCTGGCCCCGAAGTGTAACCGGACACTGAAATTCGGGGCCATTTGGCTAGTCAGAGAGCAGGCAATTCACCAAATTCTGGCGAATTGCCTGCACGTACGATGCCTGTTCGAGGGCAGTGAAATCCCCCATAGAGAAGCAATGGTTTGTCTATTCAGAGAACAGCAAACAGCTGAGGAATGTCAGAGAATTGCCCTGCCATTCGGTGGTTTCATTTGTCAGGTTTATTCAGGCGAATCCCATAGGCTTCAATGTTAAAAATATTCCAGTTTTAATCTTATATCTAATAAACCGTTTATCATTTTATTCTGCAGTATAAAGTCTCTCTAGTTTTAGATTTTTTAGATTTTTTAGGATCTTTTAAGCATTTTTGGGAATTTTTTGTTAAAATGTTTTTTCCGTTTCTTTTTTACATCGATTTTTCACTTTTCTGTAACAGCCCTTTTTATTATCATTCATTGGATCTTATATGTAAATTCCAGATATTTTCGTTGTGTAGTTTTTATGCAAACAGCGTTTCAAATTTCAAACTTTCAAGCAAACATTTTTTTTTCACCCCATTCGTCTGCGTCTTGGATGTTTCCGGTGGCTGCTCTGCGCTGTGATCGGCGGCTGCTCCGATTTTTCCAGCGTGTTCGGCTTGGTTTTTGCGGCGGTCTCTGCGGGTTTTTGGTGAGTGTTCAGCGAGTGTTCTGTGGGTTTGTGGCGAGTATTCCCTGCACTACGGGGGCCCGGCAGTGCTTGCTGAATACACCGCAGGGTCGGCGAACTAGGAATCGCCAAATCGCCCCGAAGTGTGGGGAATGAAAAGTCACCGAATGTGCGGTGACTTTTCAGATCTCTCTGAATAACGATGTATCTGTGAGGAAGGAAGACAGGGCAATGAGGCAAACTGACTTCCTGACTTTTGAATCCGGCAGGGGTCAGGTAATCGCACAGTCCAGAGAAAAATAGCATTTGAGGTCAGACACTGAAGTTGGATGAAAGGGCCTGGGGTTCCAATCCATTCCAATGATTCACAGTGGGGTTGAGGCCAGGGTTCTTAGCATTGCACTCAGGTTCCACCACATCAGCTTCATTAAACCTTGTCTGCATGGACCAGACATTATGTACAGTGGATATGTAAGGCTAGTAAAGAGACTCACATTCTTCAAACTGTTGCCACAAAGTTGGAAGCATCCACTTGTCTAAAATGTTTTGTCTACTGTGGCCGAACCTTACACCACACCAAAAAAATCCCCAGACCATTAGCCCAATTCAATCGAGCCCATCATTAGGAGCTATGCGTTCCGGTGAGTACCATTCTCCTGGCATCCATCACATACACAGGGTTATTCAAAGAGCTCCGAATTGCTGGCCAAAGGTAACTGAACGCTGAAATTCAGTGTACAGTTACCTTTCCTGGCCATTCGGCTATCCAGAGAGCAGGCAGTTCGCCAAATGTTGGCGAATTGCCTGCACATACGGTGCCTGTTTGGTGCCTGCCTCTTCGAGGGCAGTGAAATCCCATAAAAAAGCACTGCTTTGTCTATTTAGAGAACAAAAACCAGCAGTGAAAAGTTGCCGAAATGCCCTGCCATTCGGTTGCTTCATTCAACAAGTTTATTCAGGCGAATCCCATAGGCTTCAATGTTAAAAATATTCCCGTTTTAATCCAATATCTAAAAAACCGTTGATTATAATATTCTGCAGTAAAAAGTCTCTTTATTTGTAGATTTTTTTAGGATCTTATAAGCATTTTTCGGGATATTTTGGCAATTTTTTTAAAAAGTTTTTAGAAAGTTTTTCTTTTTTCTGTAACAGACCTTTTTATTATCATTCATTGGATCTTATATGTAAATTTCAGACATTTTCACTCAGTAGTTTCTTTGCAAACAGCGTTTCACTTTTCAAACATTCACGCGTACTGTTTTTTTTCACTCCATTCGTCTGCGGTGTCGGGTTTTTCCGGCGGCTGCTCTGCGCTCTGATCGGCGGCTGCTCGGGTTTCTCCGGGATGTTCGGCAGGGTTAATCCAGATGTTTTTGCTGGTTTCGGTGTGCATTCGCCTGGGTTTTGCGGTGAGTGTTCGGCGGGTTTGCGGCGGCTTTTCCCTACACTACGACGGCCCCGTGGTGCTTGCTGAATACACCGCAGGGTCACCGAAATGGGATCGCCAAATCGCACTGAATTGAAGAGAATGAAAAGTCACCGAACGTGAATAACCCTGACAGATTCTTCTGTACATGGTTCGAATGGAAAATCGTTGGTATATGGCTGTATTGTAACTCAAAAGCATCCACGTGATATTATCCACTCCACTTCTAGGAGAAACTCGGTATGTCACTCTTGGATTTTTTCCATGACCTCCATGCCATGTAGTCCATTGTAGATTCACTTCATCTGGCCCTGGTTGCTCCTCTGATTCTCTGTAGCATTTTATGTTGCTAGGCTTCACTGTTGCTAGGGGACGGAGATTTTGTGGGTGGGGCAAAAGGACATAATGCATCACAGTTTCTTATTGTATTTTGATTAGTTTTTAAAGGGCGTAATAATCCATCCAATTTGTTTCCATATTAGACAAGACTCCCCCAAGAGTTTAGGTTTTCCATCATGGGGTTTGAGCTTTGTGGTTTTACACTCCACTTGCTTTATGAAATTTTTATGTAATCACTTTCAGTACTTTTCAACATTATTGCATCACCAGAGAGCTTTCCTTACCAGACAGAGCTATGGATTTTCATAATGAGTGTAACAAACGGGGAATTGTCAAACGTGCAAGAAATATTATGGAAAGCAGAGGTAGTACGCTTATTTATAGAATTATTTAAACACTATTAGTATCTCTATCTATCCTTATGTATAAATATTATTTTTTATTCTAGTTGTGGCCATCTCCGCATTATCTAACGTTACAAGAGGTTATCCAGAGAGGTCCGAATACCGCCGAAATGTAACCGGTCACTGAAATTCAGCATACGGTGACTTTTCGTGGCCATTCGGCTATTCAGAAAGCAGGCAGTTCACCATATTTTGGCGAATTGCCTGCACGTACAGTGCCTGTTCGAAGGCAGTGAAATCCTCCATAGAGAAGCAATGGTTAATCTATTCACTTCAGAGACACCAAACAGCAGAGAAAAGTTGCCGAAATGTCCTGCTGTTCAGTGGTTTCATTAGGCAGGTTTATTCAGGTGAACCCCATAGGCTTCAATGTTAAAATATTCCCGTTTTTATACAATATCTAATAAAACGTTTATTATTTTAATCTGCTGTAAAAAGTTTCTTTATTTATAGATTTTTTTAAATTTTTTAGGCATTTTTGGGGATTTTTTGGCAAACTTTTTCCCATTTTTTTAATGCTTTTTTTTTTTTTCCTGTAACAGACCTTTTTATTATCAATCATTGGATCTTATATGTAAATTTCAGACATTTTCGTTCAGTAGCTTTTTGCAAACAGTGTTTCAATTTCTAAACTTTCCAGCGCACTGTTTTTTTTTTTACCCTGTTCATCAGCTTGTCGGCTTTTTCCTGCGGCTGGTCTGCGCTGTGATCAGTGGCTTGGCGGCTTTTTCCGTTGTGTTTGGAGCGGTTTTTGCAGCTGTTTCTGCGGGTTTTCGGTGAGTGTTCGGTGGGTGTTCATCAGGTTTGCGGCTTGTTTTCCCTGCACTCTGGGGACCCTGCGGTTGTACTTGAATACCCCGCAGAGTCGGCGAATCAGAATCACCAAATCGCCCTGAAGTGCGGGGAACGAAAGGGCACCGAAATGTCGGCGACATTTCGGTGCTCTCTGAATAACCCTTTGAGTCTTTACTTCTTGCAGGGATGAAAAGAGAGAGTACAGAGATCTCTTTTTAAAAGACCTAAAGCACGTAACTCACAAGACGTTATTAATTAATTAAACGTTGGTGAACCGGTGGGGAATCGATTGTGAATTACATGAGTCAAAGTGAAAGAATACTGGTGTATCCAAAATCAAACCCAGGTATTTTGTCCCAGCTTTTGTAATCCCATATAATGTTGAACCAATCCAGTTCTTTGCGAAGGATCTTTAATCCGTTTCAGAAAATGAAAGCTAATCAAAACATTATATACCTCAATACCATAACATAGGAATTCCCGCGGTGAAGAAAACATTACATAATATTATCATATATTCACCAAAGAGGTTTATGTTCAAGTTAACATTAACCATGCTGAATATTCTGTCCTGTGACGGACCAATTCTGTCCTGTGAAGGAGCAATTACCTACACCAGGGCTCAAAATTTCAAGTCCCAAGCTACTAACCAGGCCATAAGAGTTACTCGCCACCAGATGCTCCACCTAACCCCTACCCAGCCCTTAACTCTGCCCCTAAACACACACCCTTAAATTATCTTATGCAATTACACTGTTAGAGGTTTTATTTAGAATAAAGTTATAAAAATAACATTAATACCTAGACATCAGACCCCAGATACCTCTATACCCAGTCATCAGACCCCAGTGTGAGCAGAGCGAGGAGACAGGGAAGCTGCTCTCCACCCCCCTGCCAGTGACAGAGACAAGCTGGGTCAGGTTAGGCAGTTGATCCCTGGTGAAGGGGGGGGGCTGCACGATGACACCGCTGGAATACGCAGCACAAAATAATTTATTTTTCTGCCTGTGTGTACATTTCCACTCACCCTCATTCAATTTTCACTAGCCAAATGCGAGTAGGCGAGTGGAAATTTTGAGCCCTGACCTACACTATTTGGTAATCCATAGTGAACGGTAATGGCAGCACGCGAATATAAGTGCTATCACCAGGAAAAGTGCTTTTAAGAATGCCCCCCTTATTACCTTTCTAACGTTAACCCCTTCACTGCTGAGCCATTCAACGTTGCTAATTTCTACCGCTTTTGCTCATCATGTTTAAATGCGATTAGAAGTCACGTTATATTATACGACCCAGAAATATTATTTATTTATTGTTCAGCAGACTCAGCAGATTCTTAATATATCATTATTATATGTATACGTCATGTCCAGCCTGTATATTATAACAAAAATGCAATAAAATTTAAATTTTTAATCATCTACAGCGTGTAAAGTGTTTTTTTTCCACATTTTATCACATGAGCGTTTGCGGTTATATTTTCTATGGGGTGCACTTGTACAAAAACTAGAAATGGGGACTCGTTACATTTTTTTGCCACGGTTCTGGAGATATTGGGGTTCAAAGGAACTCCCTATCTCCACCAGGGGATTTCCTTGGGAAATCCCCGGGCAGCTAGGGGTTCCCTGGCTATCTGACGTCATTGCGCTATGCATGATCACGTCAGGAGGCGAGGGAGAACCTGGAGGTGGAGGGAGAATCCAAGATGGCGGCCCTCACCAGAGCTAGGCTGCGATTCGGCTCGGCATGGTGCTGAATCGCAACTCGGTGTCTGAGGGGTTAAAGCCAGGCACCGCTTAAAAGGGGAGACTCTCCCCTTTTAAGTGGTGCCTGCCTTGCGGCACTGGTCCCTCCCGAACAGATCCCCCCTCCCTTTCAGGTGATCTCCCGGCATTGCCGGGGGGGGGGGGTCGCCTGGAAATTACGTCATTGACGTTGGGAGGGGTTTAAATTCAGCGTCTGACTTCACTGAAGTCAGAACACCACGGGACCCTGGACAGAGAGGTGAGTATCTCTGAGGGGGCTCCCGCTTGCAGATGACGTGTGGGGAACGTCCTCCGCATATAGCGGGAGTTAATGAGGACGTTCCCCACATGTCCTCCACAGTGAAAGGGTTAAACCCATAAAAAAATCACTAAACACAGTGATTGCGCTAGTTTCCACAAGCTTACTGTACTTTGCTTATCCTATACTTAACATAGGGAGTGCAATCAGTAATTAGCGTTAAGACAAGTAAGCTATTACAAGGTCCTAGCGCTAATTACCGCAGGGACACTCTAGGCAAAATTTTAGCTACACCTAAAAGCTAGTGATAAATGATTCCGCTTTTGCAAAACCATTTAGCCCCCCTTAAAACCCCTCAATAAATCCGATACTCACCTCTTATCCCGCAATGAGAACGGTGGCCCGACCCGCTGCTTCTGCTGGCCGTGTGCAGAGTGAGACTGGGAACAAATAGATCTCAGTCTCCCTTCGTGATCACTCCGCACCGCTGCTTTATCTTAATTTAAATTAAGCTTATTTTTTTCAACAGATCCCACAGAGCTCGCGGCCTGGAATGGAATGGAAAAAGCACTTAGTCCCATGTGTTGAAGTAAAGAAAATACCACTGCCCAGGTGCTGCCCACCAGGGAAGATATACAAAATGCAAAATATGGGAGCACACTGGGGCTTGTAAAAAGCTTGGTTTATTGGATATGTGTAAGGTATGTCAAAATAAGGTACCCCATTAAAATAAACCAAGTACCTCATTAAAATGTTACATTATAAAGTAAACTAATGGCATTTCTATTAAACCACCAGTAGATGGCAGCAGAGTGAAAAGCCTGAATGATGAGCACCTGTTCATGCAAGATGTTTCCCTTAGCAGGGAGGAATCAAAGACCTTCCGTTTCTGGTAGGAACCAAATATCAAAGTACAATCCTACCAAAACTGAAGTCATGCTTTATGTGTTGCAGGTAAGAGGGAGCATATCCAGGGTTATAAACAGGGCACAAGTGATTCAATTCACATCCCTGTAGTTAGAAAAGGCTGTTGCTACTGCTGGGAATTAGATAAAACACTATACAGATGTCAGTGGGTTGTGCTTGTAAGGGTTCAGACTGTGCTCGGTGTAGCAAGATGGGGTTGTGAGCCCAGGATGCAGTGATAGAGGCAGGTTTACGGTATAACAAAGGGTGTTTATTGGAAATAAACACTATAGCTCAGAATCCGGCAAGGAACATACAAAGGCGTAGTCAGGGTTAAGCAAAAGGGTCTGGTACACGGGGGGGTCCTAGATGGGGGGCAGAAGGATGGGAGGGTACCGGTTTATGAAGCAGAAGAATGTCCAGATAATACAGAGGGTCCTTGGGGTCTTTGGTTGCAGAATTCAGGTGAGTGTCCAGAGGGTCTCAGGGAGCTTTGGTACATAGATTCACAGCCAGGTAACAGCAATGTGGAAGTCCTGAGGAAAGATTAGGGAAAATGAAGGGCAGGTGAGTCTCCCTGGTCAGCACGTGAGAGTTCATGATGTGTAACGTCAATGCAAAAGTTCTGGAACCTGCAGGGGGCCTGCAGGATGTGGAACCAAATGGGGTGCCAGGGGGTCAGGGCCTCCAGGACCTTACAGTGCTGATGCGTCATAGCTCACCAGCATACAGGGAATGTGATGACTATAGGATCTCATGTTATATTGTATTGATTGTATTGCACCATTAGCCTACTATAATGTAGATTGAGTAATCACATATCTGTACATGTTTAATTGTTTATTATTTTCTATAAGAACGTTAGTCCTGCATAGGTGAATGTTACGGTTATATATCTAAATTTGTATTAATGTAGAAGGAACCAAATATAAAAGTACAATCCTACCAGAAATGAAGTCATGCTTTATGTGTTGCAGAAAACATTTAAATAAAAACACTTCTGGTTTCACCCAGCCTGCTCCCTTCACACACTGGAATTATTGACCATACTTTCAGCATTTGTGCAACATACAGTTGTGTTCAAAATTATTCAACCCCCACTGAAATTGAGTGTTTTGGCCAGTTTGACATTGATTTTGATCATTCAGTCATCTTGCTTACAATTAAATCAAAGAGGCACGTGTAGGTCAGACAAATATAACATAACATTTATAATGAAATAAGCACAAATGTCTTTTCTGTGCTCACATTATTATCAGTTTTATTCAACCCCCAAGTGACATTCAATCTTAGTACTTAGTACAACATCCTTTTACAGTTATAACAGCTTTTAAACGTGAAGCATAGCTTGACACAAGTGTCTTGCAGCCATCTACGGGTATCTTCGCCCATTCGGCATGGGCAAAAGCCTCCAGTTCAGTCACATTCTTAGGCTTGCCCACTGCAACTGCTTTCTTTAAGTCCCACCAGAGGTTCTCAATCGGATTTAAGTCAGGTGACTGCGATGGCCACTCCAAAATGTTCCAGCCTTTAATCTGCAACCATGCTCTAGTGGACTTGGAGGTATGCTTGGGATCATTGTCCTGTTGAAAGGTCCAACGTCTCCCAAGCCTCAGGTTTGTGACGGACTGCATCACATTGTCATCCAATATCTCCTGGTACTGAAGAGAATTCATGGTACCTTACACACGCTGAAGCTTCCCTGTACCTGCAGAAGCAAAACAGCCCCAAAGCATGATTGACCCCCCGCCATGCTTCACAGTAGGCAAGGTTTTCTTTTCTTCATAGGCCTTGTTCTTCCTCCTCCAAACATAGCGTTGATCCATGGGCCCAAACAGTTCTAATTTTGTTTCATCAGTCCACAGAACACTATCCCAAAATGTCTGTGGTTTGTCCACATGACTTTTAGCATACTGCAGTCGACTCTTCTTATTCTTTGGAGACAGCAAGGGGGTGCGCCTGGGAGTTCTGGCATGGAGGCCTTCATTACGCAGTGTGCGCCGTATTGTCTGAGCTGAAACTTCAGTACCCACATCTGACAAATCTTTTCTCAGTTCCTCAGCAGTCACACGGGACTTTTCTCCACTCTACGCTTCAGGTAGCGCACAGCAGTCGAAGTCAGCATCTTCTTTCTGCCACGACCAGGTAGCGTTTCAACAGTGCCCTTTGCCTTGAATTTGCGAATGATGCTTCCTATGGTCTCTCTTGGTATGTTTAACATCTTTGCAATCTTCTTCTAGCCATTGCCCTTCCTGTGAAGAGTAATCACCTCTTCTCTTGTCTTCCTGGACCATTCTCTTGACTTCACCATGTTTGTAACCACACCAGTAAATGTCTAGAAGGAGCTGAGTATCACAGTCATTTTAAAGCTGCCTAATTGGTGCTTATTATGCTTTATTGCTGCTCCGTGACATCCACAGGTGTTTTCAATACCTGATTGAAAACACTTGAATGAACCTCTGTTCTTCAGAGTGGTAGTCTTTAAGGGGTTGAATAATTGTGTCAATGAAGAATTCACAAAATAAACATTTACTACTGTATTACAAAACCAATTGATGTCATTTTAGTTGCATATGGTTCTTTAAAAAGTCCTTGTAGGATTTCATTCTGAATACAATTACAAATGTACACTAAATTCCCTAAAACCCTTTACAGCATTGGGGGTTGAATAATTTTGAACACAACTGTATGCATTAAAAGAGTACTGACGTTTCAGCTCTTCGGAGCCTTATCATATCTTGATACAGGCTCCGAGGAGCTGAAGCATCGGTTCTCTTTTAATGCATATCCAATAAACCAAGCTTTTTACAAGCCAGTGTGCTCCCATATTTTGCATTTTTGTATATATATATATATATATATATATATATACTCAGAATCCTCATAAACCTTGATTTTGCTCACTCTCTCAGGGTTATTCAAAGAGATCCGAATTGGGGCCGAAAAGTAACCGAACAGGGAAATTCAGCGTACGGTTAACTTTCCTGGCCATTCGGCTATTCAGAGTGCAGGCAGTTCGCCAAATCCTGGTGAATTGCCTGCACATACGGTGCCTGTTCAGTGCCTGTTTGAGGGCAGTGAAATCCCCATAGAGAAGCAATGCTTCGTCTATACAGAGAACAAAAACCAGCAGTGAAAAGTTGCCGAATTGTCCTGCTGCTCGGTGGTTTCATGCAGCAGATATATTCAGGCGAATCCCATAGGCTTCAATGTTAAAAATATTCCCGTTTTAATGCAATATCTAATAAACCGTTGATTATAATATTCTATAGTAAAAAGTCTCTTTATTTATAGATTTTTTTGGATCTTTTAAGAACTTTTCGAGATTTGTTTGCAAAAAAAATTTTCTGGGGTTTTTTAATAGTTTTTTCTTTTTTCTGTAACAGCCCTTTTTATTATCATTCATTGAATCTTATATGTAAATTTCAGACATTTTCGTTCTGTAGTTTCTTTGCAAACAGCGTTTCACTTTTCATACATTCAAGCAAACAGAGTTTTTGTTTTTTTCCACTCCATTCGTCTGCATTGTCAGCTTTTTCTGGCGGCTGCTCTGGTTTCTCCGGCGTATTCGGCGGGGTTAATCCAGCTGTTTTGCAGGTTTTAGTGAGTGTTCTGCGTGTTTTGCGGTGAGTGTTCAGTGGGTTGGCGGTGAGTGTTCGTCGGGTTTGCGACGGGTTTTCCTTGCACTTCGGGGACACTGTGGTGCTTGCTGAATACACCGCAGGGTCGCCTAAATAGGATTGCCAAATCGCGCTGAATTGAAGCGAACGAAAAGTCACCGAACATACGGTGACTTTTTGATTCTCTTTGAATAACCCTGTACTGTATGTATCCAGATGTGGTCCACTTGCTCAAAGTGCCGAGTGGGTTATCAGCTATGCCTTCCTGACGGGGCCAAGCAAGGACAAAAGGATTGTCGGGGGTTACTGTATCTCTCGTGCAAGGGTGGCTGCCTTGGCATCTCAGTACTGGCCACCCTTTTTGGGTGGTAGCAGACTGATTTGCATGTGGTTCAGTTATCTTTGTAATGGCACCATCGAGCTAAAACCTTGTGAGACCTGAGCAAGGACCCACCATGAGGCACGACTACCACTGCCCGTTCTCAGGACCCTCACAAACCTTGTATTTGCTCCCTCTTTCAGCTGTTGTGTGTGTGTGAAAGTATATACAGTATATATACACTATATTACCAAAAGTATTCGCTCACCGGCCTTGACTCACATATGAACTTAAGTGACATCCCATTCCTAATCCATAGAGTTCAATATGACTTCGGTCCACCCTTTGCAGCTATAATAGCTTCAGCTCTTCTGGGAAGGCTGTCCACAAGGTTTAGGAGTGTGTTTATGGGGATTTTTGACCATTCTTCCAGAAGCGCATTTCTGAGGTCACACACTGATGTTGGATGAGAAGGCCTGGCTCTCAGTGTCCGCACTAATTCATCCCAAAGGTGTTCTATCGGGTTGAGGTCAGGACTCTGTGCAGGCCAGTCAAGTTCATCCACACCAGACTCTGTCATCCATGTCTTTATGGACCTTGCTTTGTGCACTGGTGCACAGTCATGTTGGAAGAGGAAGAGGCCAGCTCCAAACTGTTCCCACAAAGTTGAGAGCATGGAATTGTCCAAAATGTCTTGGTATGCTGAAGCATTCAGAGTTCCTTTCACTGGAACTAAGGGGCCAAGCCCAGCTCCTGAAAAACAACCCCACACCATAATCCCCTCCACCAAACTTTACATTTGGCACAATGCAGTCAGACAAGTACCGTTCCCCCGGCAACCGCCAAACCCAGACTCGTCCATCAGATTGCCAGATGGAGAAGCGTGATTAGTCACTCCAGAGAACGCGTCTCCACTGCTCTAGAGTCCAGTGGCGGCGTGCTTTACACCACTGCATCCGACGCTTTGCATTGCACTTGGTGATGTATGGCTTGGATGCAGCTGCTCGGCTATGGAAACCCATTCCATGAAGCTCTCTGCACACTGTTCTTGAGCTAATCTGAAGGCCAGTAGGCCACAGGAAGTTTGGAGGTCTGTAGTGATTAACTCTGCAGAAAGTTGGCGACCTCTTCGCACTATGCACCTCAGCATCCATTGACCCCGCTCCGTCGGTTTACGTGGCCTACCACTTCGTGGCTGAGTTGCTGTCGTTCCCAAACACTTCCAAGTTATTATAATACAGCTGACAGTTGACTGTGGAATATTTAGAAGCGAGGAAATTTCACGACTGGATTTGTTGCACAGGTGGCATCTTATCACAGTTCCACGCTGGAATTCACTGAGTTCCTGAGAGCAAGGCACTCTTTCACAAATGTTTGTAAGAACAGTCTGCGTGCCTAGATGCTTGATTTTATACACCTGTGGCCATGGAAGTGATTGGAACACCTGATTCTGATTATTTGGATGGGTGAGCGAATACTTTTGGCAATATAGTGTATATTGACCGCCAGTTCCTGCACTCGGAAAACAACAACTTCTTTGCCCGGTGCAGCACCTAGCTATTATAACCATTATAATGCCGCCAGCATTATTTATGCATGGATGGTATATATATAAATATAATTTAGGTGCCGTGTATGTATGCAATAATAAACACACTATAAATATATATATATATATATTCAGTATATAAAAGTGTGTGTGTGCATGTGTTTTTACAGGAAAATTGATCTAATCTGAGATTCTCTATTTTTTTATTTGGCAATGACCATTAAATGACACGGATTTCTTTATTGCTCTTCAAAAGTGATATCACATTCTTGTTTCCATAACAACTACAGAATACACATCAAGGTCACCAAACCCGCTCTGCTTTTCGCCTGTAGCTATGTTTCTGATGCTGCGTGTGAAGTTCACTTTTACCGTTGCTTTCAAAGGATGGAGGGGGGGAAATGGCAAAATTTTGCTACCACGCTTGGTGCTTGTAAATCTGAACAAACCTAAGAGCATATTAACATGAGTAACTGTATCAGTGATCAATCACCGGGGATGTTTATGCAGAAAAGCATTTTCTTCCAGGCAAAAATATTCATTCTCTGCGTCTCTGTATACGAGAGATTGCATCTGCATCTGTTTTATATAGTGGGATAAATAAGGTGCCAGTCTGTCACCTTGATGCCGTCGTTATAACAGACAGCTTGGAAGTGAAGCCTTGATGAACTCACATTAATTAAGATCCTGCCCAAGGACATTCCAGCATTTTGGACCGATTCCAGCTGTTATATTCTGAATTACACTCACGACAGGGGCAGTAATTCATAGCGATTTAATGAAAATAATAACAAACGTTAGTCGTTGCCATGGATTGTGAAAAGACCAGCCCACAGTGATGCAAATTATTAAATCTCAAGGGGCATTGTTGGCTTTTTTTTGTGTGTTTTAGATAGTTGAGCATCTTTTGCATATCCAGACATGAAATGATCATTTCCTCTTGTATCTGTTGGTGGAATAGTGGTGTAGTCCATCCTTGGTGTATTGTAGAATTGTCTACCCATTGTACAGAGCTACGGAATGTTTTGACGCTTAATACATAATAATAATAATCATTAATGCCGGCTGGATGAAGTAGAGGTAAGATCACTGCTCTATAACCGTGGATACACAGGTTCGAATCCAGGCCAGAGCACCTCTCCAGTAAGTGTCCTTGGACAAGACACCTAACGGTACATACTTAGTTGGTGCTAACTTAACCAGAGGTGTTGTAAACTTACCAGAGCCATTATAGCCTATGGAGGTTTTAGGTTTACAACAGCTCTGGTTAAGTTAGCACCAACTACGTAATAAGGCCCAATATTGGCTGTGGAGTCCAGTGGGAACATCTCTGCTCTTCGGGGGGGCGTGAAAAAGACACTTACTACCCCAGGACTCTCGGGGACTGCGGGGACCCAACGCCGATCCTCCATTTTACCGTTCTTGGGAGATACATCTCAGCCGCGGACCTCCGGTAAGGGATCCAAAATGGCGCCCGGCGACTCAGATCAGGAGGCCTCCCCGCCACGATTAGATTCAGCAATAAAAGGGAGCGATATGGACCACGAACTGCGGGTTTATTACAGAGTTTGCCGACCAAAACGGATTTGGCTGCTCAGTTTACTCAAATGGAGCGCAATTTTAATACTAAATTTGATGAACTGGGGTCTGATTTGAAGCAGTTGGGAGGCCGCGTGGTGGACTTGGAAGAGGACAGAGATGCGTTATTTTCTCATGTGGAATGTTTAAATGGTCAAATGCTGACGCAAGCTAAACAGTTGGCCACGCTGCATAGACATCTGGATGATGTTGATAATAGAGGCAGACGAAACAATCTCCGCATAAAGGGTTACCCGGAAGCAGACTCTGGCAAGGAAGATGTTAAAGAGCTACTCCGTGGTCTGTTTAATGATATCCTGGGTCGATCTGGAGAGGAATTATTAGTTCTGGATAGAGCTCACCGTGCACTGCGGCCGAGGGGATCACAAAATGACGCACCTCGTGATATTATCTGTCGCTTGCAAGATTTTACACTGAAAGAGGAAATTCTCAGAGCAGCACGCAAAACTTCGGAAATTAAAGTGGACGGTCAAGTGATACTTTTCTTCCAAGATGTTTCCCGGACCACTTTACAGGCACGGAGGGCTCTGAAACCGTTAACTGAAGCGCTCCAGGAACGTGATATTCGTTACCGATGGGGATTCCCACTATCTTTACAGGTGACGCATAACAACCAAGTTCATTCTGTTGCGTGTCCTGAGGACATTCCGGATTTTGTGCGTGTTTTTGGACTCCCAGAAGTCGACATCCCAGACTGGTATGGTTCGCCGTCGCCATCTGACACTCTACCCTTCCCACAGCGACCCCGCTGGACTCAACAGGCGAAAAAAACGTAAACGTAAAGGCAAGCCCTCTGCAGCGGCCCCTTCTGAGCCTGATCCAGAACCATGAGGGAAGCCCTGGCTTTTGCTGCCATTGTCATTTGAAAGTTTATATGCTTTTTTGATATTTTCTGCCCCCTTGCAAAAAATTTTTGATTGAATGCGCTTGGGTCCGGCAACCGAGACAGTCGGATGAGACTCTTGCTCGGCACCCAGAATTTTTGGAAAATTCTGAGACTTTCTCGGCCACCTCCTGAGTGGTGTTTTTTTTTTATGTCCTCTGATGGGTTTTCCCACTATCAGAGGTCTACACTACCTCAATTTTTTTCTAGTTTCGTGTTGTTATTGTCGTTTATTTTTAGATTTTTTTTTTGGTGATCACTCGTACTATTTGCTATGCTACTAGGGGGTATGGGCAAGGTCCCGGGCTCTAACGCCCTCCTCTCTCACTATTTTAAATGGCTAATTTAAATTTGATTTCTATGAATGTCCGAGGTCTTAATATGCCTGCCAAATGCTCGAAGGCTCTTGCAGAATTCCAGAGGTTGAAAGGTGATGTTATTTTTGTTCAGGAAACACATTTTAGAGAGGGTTCCGCACCAGGGTTTCGCAATGCTCGCTATCCGACGGGCTATTTTAGCAATTTTGGGGAGACAAAATCTAGGGGGGTTGCCATTCTATTTGCGCGACATGTGCCTTTTACTCTGCAAGATGTGGTAACGGACCCGCAAGGTCGATTTTTGATGGTTAAAGGGATGTTGGGCAATACTAAGTTAACTTTTGTAAATGTTTACCTGCCGAACCGCTTGCAAACCAAATGTCTCCGAAAAGTGTTACGACGTTTGTCCGAGTTTCAGGAAGGTTTTGTGGTCTTAGGGGGTGATTGCAATGTTTCGTTAGATATGCCGGCAGATTGTGTCCAGGGTGGGGGATCGTCTGTTCCCTCTCTACGGGTCCAATTTCATAAACTCTTGTCAGCGGACCGTCTGATAGATTGTTGGCGTCTCAGTAATCCAGCAGTAAAGGACTACACATTTTATTCACATGCCTTTAAGAAGTATTCTAGAATAGACTATTTTTTTGTGGAACATAGGGCTTTGGAAATGGTACGCAGTTGCAAAATAGGACCCATAACATGGTCGGACCATGCACCCCTTCTGTTATCTTTAGCCCTACCTAATTTAGTGCGAACGGAGAATGCCTGGCGTTTGAATGAGTCATTGCTATCTGATCCCATGACGCGAGCGGAGGTGACTGCCTCCTTAGAGAATTACTTCCTTGAAAATGACACGGATGATGTAACACCCGCAACGGTTTGGGAGGCTCACAAGTGTGTGTTGAGAGGTGCTTTTATCCAGTTGGGCTCCAGGCGCAAGAAGGAAAGGACCGCCAGAATGGAGGAATTGTTGAGGGAGACCACGGCCTTAGAACTGACGCATAAATCTGACCTAGATCCTGAATCATTCCGACGATTAGTTCTCTTAAGAGCTGACTTAGCTAAATTAACGAATGCACAGGTGGTGCGGGCCCTTACACTGACGAAATATGCTTACTACACCCAAGGGAATAAATGTGGCAGGCTACTTGCACGTGCTCTGAAGAAACGATATCAAGCTACTTTTATCCCGAAACTGCGTACTAGCACGGGATCCGAGGTCAATACGACCCGAGACATTGCAGAAGCCTTCCATGCTTATTACCAAACTTTATATAATATTGATGAGAGTAGGGTCCCTGAGCATATAGTGGACTCGTTTTTGGCTAAGACGATTAAAACTACTTTACCGCGTAATGTTAGCCGACAATTAGATAACCTGCTTACATTAGAGGAATTTACGGAGGCTTTAAAATTAACGCCCTTGGGTAAAAGCCCGGGCCCTGACGGGTTTACGGTGCTATATTATAGGACTTTCGGGTCTATTCTGGGCCCTAGATTTGTTAAAGCTTTTAACTCAATTTCGGATACATTTCCTATTCCACCTGCGACGCTCCTCGCCTCTATCTCTGTGATACCGAAACGGATAGAGACCCGTTAGATTGCGCTAATTATAGACCCATATCTTTAATAAACGTTGACTTAAAATTGTTTACGAAAATACTGGCTTTACGACTTAAGCCTCTCCTGACTTCAGTGATTCACCGAGACCAGACGGACTTTGTACCGGGCAGGGAAGCCCGTGATAATACTATTTGTACCGTCTCCCTCATCCATCATGCTTCCAGGATGGATCAGCCTTTGTTAGTCCTCTCGGTTGACGCTGAAAAAGCGTTTGACCGAGTGGACTGGTCTTATCTTTTTCGGATGTTGGAGAGGATGGGTTTCGGTGATCAATGGTGTTCGTGGTTGCAGGCGCTGTATGACTGCTCTCAGGCACGAGTGTGGGTTAATGGCAGACAATCGACTCCGTTGACGATACATAATGGGACTCGACAGGGGTGCCCTCTGTCCCCTCTCCTGTTCCTGCTGTATCTGGAACCCCTATTGCAAGCGATTAGAGATAATCCGGCGATTCGAGGAGTAACCGTTCCGGGACAGGAGCTCAAGGTGGCCGCATTTGCGGATGACCTGTTGTTCACCTTGACGGATCCCCTTTCATCGGTGTCGGCTTTGATGACGGAATTAGATGCGTTCGCAGCTTTCTCGGGATATAAAATTAACATGCTGAAGAGTGAGTTTTTAGGGGTAAACCTTTCACGAGTCGTGACTGAGAGTATTCGTCATACCTATGGAATGTGGTGGGTTCCGGAGGGACTTAAATATTTAGGAATACGCTTATCGTCGGACCTAGACAAATTATTTCAGTTGAATTACGTTTCTCTGTTGCAACAGATCAAGGGGGACTTACGTAACTGGAACTTACCCCATATTTCATGGTTGGGAAGGATCAATGTCTTATGGATGAATATATTACCTCGACTGTTATATTTGTTCCAAACCCTCCCTATTACTGTACCTCAGACATTTTTCTCTGATTTGCGACAGACATTTACAGGCTATGTTTGGAGGGGGAAGAGGGCGAGGATATCTTACAGTGAATTGACAAGACCTGTGGGAAGGGGTGGTCTGGGCCTGCCCCATGCTTATTTTTACTATCTAGCAGCGTTTTTTTCTATACTATACGGCTTGGCCAAAGGAACGATGGGTAAGCTTTGGGAAAATGTGTTACAGGCAGGAATTGCTTGGCCATTGTCCTCCTTGCCCTGGCAGTCGGCACCGCTGGCAAACCTGGGGCTTCGGTCACACCCGCCACTGAGCACACTGCTAAGGCTGTGGAGGAAACATGGAGTGGCGTTAGGACTGACTACACTGACTTCCCGCTTGACACCTTTGACTCACAATCCCCTGTTCCCACCGGGACTGACCCCGACATTTTGGGATGGGTTACTACCAAAACCGTATATACCGCTAGAAGCAGTAGTGGAAGACGACAGATTGCTCCCCCTGGACCGATTGGTGGCCCCAGAAATAGCGAACAAGTCTATGGTGAAGTTTCAATATGCCCAACTAAGTCACTTTATTCGCTCTACTACGTGGTTGACAGAGGGGTTGCCTCCATTGGCCCCCTTTGAGACCTTCTGTACCGATAAGAATAGATATGGACATATTGTCTCGAATCTTTATTCATACATAATGAGAGGGGCCTATAAAATTGATTCTCCATTGCTACTTAAGTGGGAAACAGATTTAGGAGTAGATATTTCGGCTGAGGAATGGTCCAGGGCTTTCGAACTTACATACTTTGCGTCCAGGAGTCAGGCGCTTCGTGAATCGAATTGTAAATTGTTTATGAGATGGTATGTTACCCCGTCTGTTTTACATGCTATGGATCCATTGTTGCCTGATATCTGTTGGAGGTGTAAAGTGGCCAGAAGTAACTATGTCCACATATGGTGGACTTGCCCGAAAATTCAAAACTTCTGGTCAGACGTTGCACACGAGATATCGCGTTTAGGGGGCCTGGGAGTGGAATTTACTCCCTCTGCCTATTTGCTTAAGGTACTGCCCTTTTCGATGCTCTCCTTTAAAAACTCGCTTCTGGCAATTCTGTTAACCGCAGCGAGGGCACTGATTCCGTTATATTGGAGGAGGGAATGTGCACCCACCGTCAGGGATTGGGTTCTGAGGGTGGAGGGGGTCAGAGCTTTAGAAGAAGCGCACTAGAATAGTTTGGGTAAATATGAGGAATTTTATGCGATCTGGCGTCCATGGTCCTCAACCTTCGCTCAATAACAGTCTCAGACAGGCCACCGGTGGGGGAACAAGAGGTCTCGTAAAGATAAATCGACCGGTTATGGAGGGGCAGAGGTGAATTTAGATCCGAGCCTGGGCTGTGTTGTCTTGACATACCATTCTGGTACTAGCTTTACTGCTGTTTATTTAAGGATACGATGATCACCTTTTTAGTTAGAGTTAATTTAGAATTTGTTATATTATAAAATTTCGGCACTGTTTATGACCAAGAGGCACTTTGATTGTATTCTACATTATTGTGACAATATTGTCTCTTATGCGACTTGTATTTTATACTTTGCCAATAAAAATATTTTACGCAAAAAAAAAATCTCTGCTCTTCGAGGAGAAGCAAGTCAAAATCCCATTCAGCACATCCCTCCAATACAACTGTGGAGAAGCACGCTTCAACTTCAAGAGAAGCAGGTTCAACCTAACCACCAGGTCGCTGATCTACAATCATGGAAAGCTAACTCGATCCCACTCAGAAGATGCCACCAGCGAGTGTCCTTGGGCAAGACGCCTAACAATATGGATGCTCCTACCTCACAAAATACTTGTACATCTCATAGACTATAGGTTCCCTTGGGAACAGGGTCCCCCTGAATCAGGCCGTATCATCCATGTCTGGTATTCTAATGTATCAACCCCTTGTACACTGATCTTGTAAAGCACTGCGGAATATGTGGCGCTGTATAAATAAAGGGTAATAATAATAAAAATGCTATTAAAAGGAAAATATGGAACATAGATGGTCTTATTCTTCCGGAGACGTTAATAGCAGATTTCCAATGGATACACTGTGCACAAGCCCTTATCCATTGGCAGCTCCATGTCAATGGCTCTATTTTGATGGAGCTACTGTATAAGTGGAAGCAGAATCTGCAGAATTATTTAAGGAGAAAAAGGGTTAGTGATATTTTTCTTAGAATATCCCTTTAATTCTTTTTTAATCCAGGATAAATGCACCCACCAAGATGACCATTTAGTCGTGGAACACTGGGCATTTGCAGCACAGGGTATGTTCGCATCTCATGCAGACAGGGCTGCAACTAGTTATTACAACTAATTATTTTCAGAGTCGATAAATTGGCCGATTATTATTGCGATTATTCGCTTCATTGAATAATAAAGAAATCACAATTTTTGCAAGCGGAATGATGGCAGCTCTGGACTGTAGGGAGGGTGGGGTGTTGGCACTGGACTCCAGCTGCAAGTAAGGATAAAACACTGGCGGTACAGCTCCAAACACACAGTGGCAGCACGACATGGTTTTGTGATAGTTCTGCTACTGTCGTAAACTATATAAAAAAAAAACTGGTGATGTCCAAACTAACCCTAGACCAAAATAATACAGAGTAAAGCAGCAGCACAACTTCTCCAATCAGCTTCAGAGTACTATCTTAGGTTAAAAATGTTTAACTCCGTATGACTCTAAAAAGTGTGTTCTGTACACAGACCGATTAATCGACTAGCCGATAAATTGATAATGAAAATAGTTGACAACTATTGTCATTATCGATTAGTTGCCGATTAATTGATTAGTTGTTTCTCTAGTAACAAGATTCACCATCACTCGATTAGTTGTTCGAATAACCCCTCATGAGTTTCACAAAATTTATTAGTCAACTAAATTAAAGGAACGCTCTATTAAGAAGCAGAGTTTCCCTTTATTTGCCCTGAAATAGCTGAGCAGAGGCTGCTGAAAGAACGATGGATCGGAGCTGTGTGCATGCGCAGATCCATCCATCGGTTGCCGCTATGAGACCGATCACTACTGTGATTAGTCTCAGAGAAGGTGACGTCAGCATGCTCTCTACGTGCCAACGTCACTGATGACCAGCACCTGGGAAATTAAAAAATCCAGGCTGCTGTTGACGCTGGATTGGGTGGAGGAATCTCTCCTCCACTTCACCCAGAGTTTTCAGCACATCAGTGAAGCAGGCAGGGGATGAGGTGAAGGGGGAGGCATTCCTCATGTCCTGACCACTTAACCCTTTCCATGTGGCGGACGCGCTCAGTGCATCCTGCCGCATGGCCACTTCGCTGCAGAGGACGCGCTGAGCGCGTCCTCCATTTGCAGCAGCGATTGGCCGGGATTCCGGCCGATCACGGTGCCCCCCAGTGCAGGCTTTTTTTTTTCTTAGTGCAGCAATATTGTTCCCATTTCAATTATAATGTGAACAATGATGCTGCACTAACGATTTTTTCTATGGGGTTGTTTGCTAAAAAACACGTAATTTCCCCAAAAAGTAGTAACGATTCCCCATTTCGAATTTTTTTAACATGCGCAACCGATAGAAAATATAACCGCAAACGAACGTATGTTAAAATGTGAAAAAAAACACTTTACACGTTGTAAATTATTGAAAATTCTAATTTTATTGCATTTTTTGTTATAATATACAGACAGGACATAACGTATACATATAAAAATGATATATTATGAATCTGCCGAGTCTCCCAGAAAGAACGATATATAATATGTCTGGGTTGTATAATAAAATGTGACTTCAAATCACATTTAAACATGATGAGCGAAACCGGTAAAAATGACCTCAGCACAGAGGTGTGAAAAGGCTCAGCGAAAGGGTTAATGAATGTAAAGTAGTCAGGATGAGTAGCGTGTCCCTCTAAGACTAGTTGCATATCAGTGCCTCGGGGCAAGGATTTAGCAGGTACGTAGGACAGGAGGTGTAAGTCCGCGGACTTTATTAATAAACAGGGATAACTTGATAAAAGATAGGAAATAAATAATGAATATATATTAGAAAAATGCTTGTATCAAAAACTGTATATCACTCACTACTGGTGGCATGCGAATGGAGAGAGTGAGAGCAGAGAGGCCAAAAGGCGTCCTACAGGACTACGCTCTGTTCACTCCTGGTTAGGGATTGAGTCCCAGAATGCATCCCCTCACCATATTATACCCATGAAAGTGAAGCATGATGGCACCTGGCGCTGGAACCCAAGTGCATATTAATCTCATAAAGGAATAATACTTTGTATTGATTTATGATGAATGGGATATCCATTGCTTGATGAGACATATCCGGGAAAGTATATTTGTCCATGACAGGTTCTCTTGAACATCAGTTTCACAAAGAATCAAAATTTACATTTTACCTCTAAATAGCTTTTAAGGTTGTTTTTTATAATCCTTTTTAGTGTAGATTTGAATGCGTGTCGACTCGACAGAGCAATCTGCAAGCGGATGATGCACCTATTCTTCCTAGACGTTTTATAAACCTTTTCATGCATTTGTCTTCACATATAATGTGATAATGATGTTCCTTTTCACTCTTCTCTTAACGTCAGGGAGAATTTTAGTCTCAGTGATTAACGCGTGGTACAATGTCATTTACATATTGACAGTTGTTATTAAATACCCTTCACCACGCACGTTTTGTTGATGGGAAACTGCAATTCATTTAGAATTTTGAGGAACCAACAGCTCCTGGTATAAATACTTGGCATCAATCATACGAAAATGTTTTAGAAGAGGTTCCTCGCCTACATCCAATCTGGGTACATTGTGCTTGTTTACACTGAATGGCTGCTGATAGCTAGAATTCTCTAGATAGCACATTTTGTGCATGGTAGGATGATTAAAGGTTTGTATTTTAGGCATTCATCAAGGCTGTTGCCTTAGAACAGGTATTGGACACTGATGGGGAGGCACAGCAATGTAATCTCAGGAATTTCAGCAATGACTCAGTCCGGTGATAGTGGCACATAAAGCTATTGGCTGAAGGTATAGACATATCGGATCCAGGCGATAGAGTAACACCTCCTACAGCATCTGGCCTTGTCGTATGTCTCCGATTCTCTTATGATCCCATTTCCTCCAAATCAACCATTGACAGGGTTATTATTATTATCCTTTATATAGCATCACAAATTTGGCAACACTTTACAAGATCTGTGTACAAGGAGTTGATACATTAGAATACCAGATATGGATGATATGGCCTGATTCAGGGGGACCCTGTTTCCAAGGGAACTTACAGTCTATGAGATGTACGAGTATTTTGTGAGGTAGGCGCATCCATATTGTTAGGTGTCTTGCCCAAGGACACTCTCTGGTGGCATCTTCTGGGTGGGATTGAGTTGTCTTTCCATGATTGTAGATCAGTGACCTGGTGGTTAGGTTGAACCTGCTCTCGTAAAGTCGAGACTTGCTTCTCCACAGTTGTTTTGGAGGGATGTGCTGAACGGGATTTTGACTTGCTTCTCCATGGTCGAAGGGTAGAGATGTTACCACTGGACTCCACTGCTGATATTGGGCAGTATTACAATGTTGGTGCTAATTTAACTAGAGCTGTTGTTAACTTAACAGCTCCTTAGGCTAGGGTCAGACTAGCGCAGTTTTAACGTGCGTTTAGCCGCACGAAATCACGGCCGTACTAGCAGCAAATGACGTCCAATGCCGGGGAACATACGACGAACGGCCGCACGAACGTTCGTCCGCGCAACGCAAGTGGCCAACGAACGCATTTTTTCGAGAACGTCAAACCGCTACTACTGACGTACAGAGTGCGCTGCGGCCGCATAGCGGCGTGTGTGCGTGATTAGGAGACGTCAGACGCTGCTCATGTCCGGCTAACATAACGTCCAGACTCAAGAAGTGTTTTATTGATTATCCGTACAAAATCACGGACGAAAAGGCGCATCGTATGACCGCTATCGCGTATTCCGGGGGAAAATACGTACGTTCGTTCGACCGAACTTTTTCACGGACGACGTGAAAAATGCGTTCGTCTGACCCTAGCCTTAGGCTATAAGGGCTCTGGTAAGTTTATAACAGCTCTGGTTATGTTAGCACTAACTAGGTAATATGGCCCATTGTGTGGTAGGCAAGTATGTTAGGAGTCTTGCCCAATGACACTTAGGGGGTTATTCAGAGAGAGGTGAAAACCAGGAGAATTGGCACGGCAGGAGAATAGAACAATCTAGACCAAATTGCGATTTGGAAATTGAGATAAATGGGAGAATTTTTCTGGTTTGGCTATTTTGACCTCGAATTTTCACTTCTCCAGTCATTCTCCTGGTTTTCACCTCTCTCTGAATAACCCTGTTACTGGAGAGGTGCTCTGGCAGAGATTCGAACCTGGGTCTCCACGTTTATAGAGCAGTGATGCTACCTCTACTCTATCTAGCCGGTTATTCAGAGAGCAACGAAAAATCACCAAATTCAGCATTCACCGCGGAATCCACAGAGCCACTTAACACCAGTCTCAGGGCGGGTATTTTTTTTAAAAACATTGGCTTGAGACAAGACTAATAAGAAACCTTGAAACCGTTCGTTATTCTCTGGCTGCCAGTAAAAGAATGTCTTCTTTACAGATTATACAAAATATAGAGAGCATTAAGTAACAGTAACCTGCCGTGACAGCCGAGCCGCAAGAAAAGTTTGTAGCTCGCCTGGCATAAAAGGAGAGCTGTAATGGATATAGGATAATGAGTGAGCTGTTAACACAAGAAGCTCACTTGGAATAGGTCCCGATTGATTATTCAAAAGCAAAGGTGTGGAATCAGTGCTTCGCTCAAGAATTTTCTTCAGCTCAATGTAACTCCAAAAAATTTAAGATATATGGTGCAAATAACGGATGTTATGCAGAAATATTGTATAGAATATGTCCCACTTATGTGGTGGGGAGCCCCCTAAAATTGGCTCAATATATCATGCCTATGGATCCATAGAGGCGTTCCTCCCTTCTTTTCTGGATCCAGCCTCTGTTTAATGTGGCCGACCTCCAAAAGAAAAATTTAACATACTGCAGCAGCCCGATAGATTTGAGTCGCAGTATTGTACTAACATACAATTGACACTTTCTTTGGAGCAGCCGGTGATTTGCAGGAGCACCGGACCTCCTATGCGCCTCAATTTCTTCCTCAACAAAGACCAGGGACAGGTATAACGTTTAAAAAGAAATCTATTAAATAAAAAATATAAAAGAGTTAAATAATATTACAAAAATGCGTTTCGCTGGTTAACAGCTTCATCGTTCATTTCTGGATTCCCGTCTTGCGTTCCGGAATCCAAGATGGCGGTGCGTTCCATTATGGCGCATGCGCCCTAGTCCATTTCATTTTCGCTTTTGACCTCTCATAAGGTCAGGTTATGGTCTTATTGCGCATGTGTTGGTCTTATTGTTATGCATGCGTCAACCTCCTTGCTCTTAAGGGGTCATTAGTTTAGTTTTTAAAGGAGAGGCATTGTGAGTCACAAATGTGTAATCTTCTTTTGTAGCCTTTATCCTGACGTCCCTTTGGTTCAGTCATAATGGGAATCAGCGATGATATTAAAAGCTGGATATGAGTATAGTGATAATAGATGTTACGGTTTGTGAGTCCTTCTACTTATAAAAAATAAGGCTACAAAAATAAAAAAACAACATTAGTCTGTCACTAGGGGTTAGTTTGGGAAATAATTAATTATATATGTAAAACTAGATATATTATTAAATTAATTATCAAAAAACTTTATTTTTGTGTCGACTTCCTGATGAAATTAGATATTAATAAAATTAGTTACTTTCGATATCTATGTCTTGTACCTATATGCATCTTAACTCATATATATAGAGATGCATAGATATGTAATTTTTGTAATAATTTTTTTTTGGGGGTGTTTTTGCTGTTTTTGTGGTTTTTTTCTTATATAAAATGACATCTATACACTTACGATACTATACTATACGCTGCCTTTTTCCTATGTCCCACACTATCACCAGGGGAACATACGTTGCTATGATGGAATCCTTCCGCTGCCGTAGACTGGTGGAGGATGTCAGACTGCGAGTCACGAACAAGAAAAGAATGAATATTTGTCGCTCCTTCTCGACGAGCTGTAATTTGTAATCTAATATCATTCTCTCCCTCATCACTAACGATGCTAAACGCTCTATGGATGGCTACAAAAAAAAAATATCAACACAAATAGAAATATTTACATGTAAAATATATTTCCATCCAAATCTAAGAACATATTCCCTGCTAATAGGGGGGGGGGGACAGATTATCCACACCTATGCTATTACCAAACTTGTCTCTCATGCGTTAGGTTTATGAAAGATCCCAAATTCACTTACGTTTCTGTATATTTAGGGTCCTATTACACTGTTAACGCTAACGGTAGCGCTCACCAGCGTGAGCACTATCGTTAGCTGCGATATTTACTAGGGATGCACCGATACCACATTTTTAAGACCGAGTACCGATACTTTTTAAAAAGTACTCCCCGATACCGAGTACCGATACTTTTCTTTAATGTCATGTGACCACTTTCCAATAAGAACAGACCATATAAAAATGCCCCAGCTCACATGTATATATCCCCCCCCAAGATATATACATATTCATACTGCCCCAGCTCATGGATTTGCCCCAGCTCATGGGATATGCCCCAGCTCATGGGATATGCTCCAGCTCATGGGATATGCTCCAGCTCATGGGATATGCTCCAGCTCATGGGATATGCCCCAGCTCATGCATGGATATGCTACAGCTCATGGATACTGCCCCAGCACATGGATATGCCCCAGCTCATGGATATGCCCCAGCTCATGGATATGCCCCAGCACATGGATATGCCCCAGCTCATGGATTTGCCCCAGCTCATGGATTTGCCCCAGCTCATGGATTTTCCCCAGCTCATGGATATTGTCCCCAGCTCATGGATACTGCCACAGCTCATGGATACTGCCCCAGCTCACACATGAATTTGCCCCAGTTCACACATGGATTTGCCCCAGCTCACACATGGATTTGCCCCAGTTCACACATGGATTTGCCCCAGCTCACACATGGATTTGCCCCAGCTCGCACATGGATTTGCCCCAGCTCGCACATGGATTCCCCCCCCAGCTCACCTGGAGCTCTCCGCGATGATACTTACCTTCCTGGGCGACGCCGGGAAAGTCTTTGCGCGTGCGCTCGTTGGAAGGCCCCAGCCGCGACCACGTGGGACCATGTGATCGCGGCTGGGGCCTTCCAACGAGCGCACGCGCGGAAACTTTCCGGCGTCGCCCAGGAAGGTAAGTATCATCGCGGAGAGCTCCAGGTGCCTGTCCGAATGCTCTATCGGCATTTGGACAGGCCCTGCAGCTGCTCACTGTGTTCATACTTACCTTCCTGAGCGACGCCGGGAAAGTTTCTGCGCATGCGCTCGTTGGAAGGCCCCAACCACGATCACATGGTCCCACGTAGTCGCGGCTGGGGGCCTTCCAACGAGCACACGCGCGGAGACTTTCCTGGCGTCGCTCAGGAAGGTAAGTATGAACACAGTGAGCAGCTGCAGGGCCTGTCCGAATGCCGATAGAGCATTCGGACAGCCGCCCCAGCCCCTCGGATGCCGGCAAGCCGGCTCAATGCCGGCTTCCGGTATCGGGGAAAATATCGGGGGTACTGAGCGAGTATCAAGTACTCCTGCAGTACCCGGTATCGGCACCGATACCGATACTAGTATCGGTATCGGTGCAACCCTAGTATTTACCACATATTACAATCCAAATGCAAACGGGTTAAGAAAACCCGTTTGCGTTTGGTACCTTGCGCTTCTCAGCGCGAAGTTACTGCACTTTGTGCTCCCTATACTTAACATGGGCAGCGCAAAGTGTTAATCAGCGCTGGTATTACAATGTCCCAGCGCTGATTAATGTCTGGCTCTGGTCAGCGCAAAGTTAACCAGAGCCAGAACCTGGTGTTAACGGATTCCGCTTCTGCAGAATCCGTTAACACCAGGCATAAAAAATGAATCAGATACTCACCCTCTTTCCCGCAGCAAGGATCGTGGCTCTGTCCGCCTCCTCTGGCCGACGGGAGCAGGGATAGACTGGGGGAAAAATTCCCCCCAGTCTCTCCCTGCATATCCCTACGCCGACCAGCCGGATCTCGCAAGGCGATATCCAGCTGGTAATGTGACCACCGGCGTCTGCTTCAATGGAGTTCCATGGACTCCATTGAGAGGATACGGGGCACAAACAATGCAGGCAGGGGCATTGCGGACGCAGTTTTATCTCCCTACCGCCCCCATTTTAGCACGGGGATTGTAATAGAGCCCTTACTGTGTAGAGAATTCAGAGGGGAAAGACATCTCCATCCTCCAACTTCTTCCAGTCAATGCCCTGGAAGAAACTATGACAACAGATGGAGCCGACGAACCCCAGATGCCCATATGGATCTTCACATGAGAACTGTAAAAGGAAAAGAGAGTGCAGTGCTTGATATGTCAGTAGTGTTGTCTGTAAAAGATGTACATATCAACAATAAATGAATTATACTATGCGTGTAATAACGTTCCATTATATGCAACGATGTGCAGAATTTTCTACAGTTTTACAGAAATGAACATTTAACATGCACAGGGCCGGATTAACATAGGGGCGGATGGAGCGGCCGCTCCAGGCCCCCTTCTCAAAATAGGCCCACAGCAGCCCAGCCAAGAGGAGCTGCTGGCCGGCCTGCCAGACCCACACTGCAAGGCCGATGCAGCTGCCGGATCTGGATGTTGCGGCCCGGCCATATAGTGGAGAGGCAGCCAGGTATCACATGCCGTGCGTGGAAGCGATCAACACGTGATTTGATGTTTCCGGTCACGTGCCCCGGCAGCTTATTTGATTAAAGAGGGGGGGGGAGGAAAATCGAGGCACACAGTGCGCAGGCGTACAGATGAATCAGACCAGCCGGCACTGTGTTGCCTGCGGAGCCCACACAGCATGTCAGCCCAGGCTGAGGAGGATTGCTTGCAAAGAAGCTGGCACACCCTGATTTTTCCCGGTGCTGCACTTTTGTTTCCTAATATTTAACAGGAGGCAGGAGCAAGCGGCAGTGGCCACGCCTCTACATGAAGGGGAGGGAGAGTAGGCCCATTGGGAAGAGCAGCACGTGCGACCTGTAAGTATCATCACTGAGCTCCTCTGTCACTCTGCAGGGATGCATTGTTACTGGTTGGAGGCATCAGGCTCCACTTTTAAATATGGACAGCACAGCAAAGGGTTTCAATTTCTGGAGAGCAAAGGGTTAATAGCTCAGGGGAGCAATGGGTTAATAGCTCTGGAGACTGGAGTAAGGGGTTTCTAGATCTGGAGAACAGAGTTAATAGCTCTGGAAAGTAAGGGGTTTCTAGATGTGGAGGTAAGATCTATAGAGCTAATGGATGTGTGGAAAGCAAAGGGTTTCTAGGTGTGGACAGAAAAGGGTTAATAGCTCTGGAGAGTATAGCTTCTAGATCTGGAGAGCAAAGGGTTACTAGATGTGGAAAGGGTTTGTAGATCTGGACACCAAATGGATTCTAGATATGGAAAGCAAAGAGTATCTGTATATGGAAAGCAAAGAGTATCTGTATATGGAAAGCAAAAGAGTATCTGTATATGGAAATCAAAGAGTATCTGTATATGGAAAGCAAAGAGTATCTGTATATGGAAAGCAAAGAGTATCTGTATATAGAAAGCAAAAGAGTATCTGTATATGGAAAGCAAAGAGTATCTGTATATGGAAAGCAAAGAGTATCTGTATATGGAAATCAAAGAGTATCTGTATATGGAAAGCAAAGAGTATCTGTATATGGAAAGCAAAGAGTATCTGTATATAGAAAGCAAAAGAGTATCTGTATATGGAAAGCAAAGTGTATCTGTATATGGAAAGCAAAGAGTATCTGTATATGGAAAGCAAAGAGTATCTGTATATGGAAAGCAAAGAGTATCTGTATATGGAAAGCAAAAGAGTATCTGTATATGGAAAGCAAAGAGTATCTGTATATGGAAAGCAAAGAGTATCTGTATATGGAAAGCAAAGAGTATCTGTATATGGAAAGCAAATGGTTTCTAGATCTGGAGAGCAAATGGTTTCTTCTAGATCTGGAGAGCATGCTTTAAGTTTAAAGGTTTCTAAAGGGAGTAAATAAATTCAACATCATAGGAGCAAGTGGTTTGCAGACCAAGAGTCCAAAATGTTTCACATTCGTTTCCAACGCTTGAGAAGGGAGCAAAAGGTTTTCTAGAAAAGGGATGCAGAAAGGGATCAAATCTTTTCTAGATCTGGGGAGCAAAGGATTTCCAGGAAATGGGAATAAAGTATGGTTAGATCTGGGAAGAAAAAGTGTTCTAGGTTGGTGGAGCACAGTATTTCTATATCTGGATAGCAAAGTTTCCCTAAATATAGAGAGCACGTGGACAACAGTTCTTTATCTGTAGATCACAATATTCTCAGTATATTTACAGAGGACAAAAGTCGTCCCTACCTGTAACCCCTGAATAACATCAGTGCGCCAGGAGGGGTTTAAGAGCAGGGTCTGACTTTTTCATTTTATTTCTATAAAAAGGCCCACCAAACTCCTCAGCACCAGGCCCATGATACTCTTAATCCGGCCCTGAACATGCAATAATTTATATCCCATGTATACAAAGGAAACTTGGAAGTTAGTGTTCAAAAGCTCCTGGTAAGAAAGCAGTTTTTTTCTCTAGACGTTACCACATTCTCATCTCACATTTATAACTCTTAATTGATCTGGCCATCAGGGAAAAGTCAACAACTAAAATTTACTTAATCTCGGTTTCAGTTTTATTGTTGTTCTCATTATGGATACCTCATGGTCCAAGGTCTTCATGTATCTGGTTATGGTTGTGAGGATATCTTGACTGTACACAATGTGAGCCACCTTCTTAACAATATTTTTCATTACAGGTCTTACGTGCTCGGCAATAATCGGATCCTCATGTTGAAACAATCGCTCGGCCTTCTGATGGAGAATGACCAATGACCAAAGATCCAACAGTCTACAGCTGTGTTGTGTCTTCTCCCCTTGCAAACCTGTCAGAACAAATTTAGAGATCATTAGGAAACCGGCTTCACTTAAAGGTAAGAATAATCCTTCTATCAAATTTAATGCTATGTTCTTTCAGCTTTCCCCTCATTAATTACACATTAAGGCTGCGGTCAGACGAGTGCACTTATCGCGTACGTCTGACTGCACTGTTTGCCGTCTGTCATAGCTTTTCAAAGTAGTCAATAAAGAACAGCACACAAAGCACGTGTACACTTGTTCAAGCACAGGTAACGGATATTACTTACAAGCATAATAATATAAATGTCCTTATAAATTACCGTAATGTGATGGCCAGCTTCTCCTCTGGTGGTATGGTGGACCTCATATTGGTGTTGATCTTTGACAGCCTAGCTTTCACAGTGACCAAAAGCTCGTCAAAGAACGTTACGGTCATCTGGACCCGTATCTTCACCGGGTCTTTCTCTCTGAGTGGCTTGTAAAGCATCTCAAACTCGCCATGTCTGTATCTGCTGGAGTTTATGGGATGATGCTGCAACGGGGCCGGTCACACACTTGTGCACGCACACAAAATGCGCACGCAACAAGTGTCATTTATGCAATCCTCTCCGGCAAAGCGCTAGGACGGACGTTGATGGAGCTGCAAAGCGCGATTCTCTATAGGAGGATCGAGCCCTGCAGCACTGAGCGCACTGAGTGCCAGATAGGCGTCGAGTGGAAGGAACGTCCACTCTCACGGACGTTCATCCCGCCCTCCAAAGAGGCTCGTCTGACACTAGCCTTAGATGGAACCTTATAGTCCAGACGTCAGACTTCCGAATCTCCAGGCTTGTCACCAGTGGTAGGTAAAAAGCTCCCAAGGAAAGGTGTCACTGGGTTGGACACGCTCAATGTGTTTCGTCATAAAATTGGTGTGACTTCTTCAAGAGCTGTGTCTCCAAGTGACAGAGAACCTCTTATATAGTCCCTGCTCATCATTAACATTAGCAAGGTCCTGGAGTGCCGCCGGATCCATCGTGGAGCAGCGGAAATGATGAAACCTTCCATGTGATATTTCCTCCAGCCAGCATCCGAAACCGAAAGTGATGTATCGCCGTTTCAATTTCCATCTTGGCTATTGGCACTGATGATAACAGTACTGGCAAGGGCATTAGAGTCCATAAAAGTTCATATAAAAGTTCATAATATGTATCCTAGTAAAAAAAAACGAAGAACAATCATGTTAAAAAACATAAATCCCTAAAAAAAAATACCCCCCCCCCTAATTTTTATTAGGTAAGACATATCTAAAACAGAAAAAAAGAACAGCGCTAATGCCCAAGTGAATGTCAGCAAGATCTCAAGCAGCCAAAGGAGCTTATAATCATATAAATGATGCTAAATCAATATCGACATTAAGACTAGGGGCTTTTAGAGTTTCCAAGTAAAAAATACATCTAGTTTCAGCATAAGAGAGGGCTAATTCTAAATTAACCCTCCCCCCCAAGAACCCAGGGATACTTTTTCAATTCCCATCCAGCACAAAGTAAAAAAATTAAAAGAAGGGCACTTAATGCAATGTTGGGAAACATTCTGGGCACTATTACATTCCAAACGCTAACGTTAGCGCTCATCTGCATGAGCGTTAGTGTTAGCATTGTTGGCCCTAGTGTAGGCGCACCATATTACAATCCGATCACTAACAGGTTAAAAAACTCCTTAACGATTTGGAGCTTGCGCTCCCTTACACGAGGTTACTGTACTTTGCGCTCCCTATGCTTAACATGGGGAGCACAAAGAGTTTATTTATTTATTTATAAAGGATTTTACCAGGAAGGATACATTGAGATTTCTCTCGTTTTCTAGTATGTCCTGGGTTCAAGAACATTGAATTGTTACAGTGTACAGAAATGCAAAGTAGTAACAAAGAGCAGAAAGAGTTAATTAGAAACATAGAAACATAGAAAAATGTCGGCAGATAAGAACCTTTCGGCCCATCTAGTCTGCCCAATTACATGGATACTTTACCTGGATTTATCTTTTGTTTAGGATAGCCTTATGCCTATCCCATGCCTGCTTAAATTCAATTACTGTTTTGGCCTCTACCACTTCTACTGGAAGGCTGTTCCATGTATCCACCACCCTCTCAGTAAAATAATGCTTCCCGATGTTACTTTTAAACCTTTGCCCCTCTAATCTAAGACTATGTCCTCTTGTTTTGCTACTTTGTTTCCTTTTAAATATACTCCCTTCCTCTACTTTGTGGATTCCATTTACGTATTTAAATGTTTCTATCATATCTCCTCTGTCTCGTCTTTTTTCCAAGCTATACATATTAAGATCATTAAGCCTTTCCTGGTAACTTTTCTCCTTCAAACCGTACACCATTTTAGTAGCCCTTCTCTGAACTCTCTCTAAGATGTCTATATACTTCTGGAGATACGGTCTCCAGTACTGCACACAGTACTCCAAGTGAGGTCTCACCAGTGCTCGGTACCGTGGCATGAGCGCTTCCCTTTTCCTACTGCTAATACCTCTCCCTACACAACCAAGCATTCTGCTAGCATTTCCTGCTGCTCTAATTAGCGTTAGGATTTCTAAGTCCTAACACTAATTACCGTCCGGCTGCGGATAACTCAAAAGTTACCCACAGCTAGGACCTGGTGCTAACTGATTCTGCTTCTGCAGAATCCGTCAGCACCAGCAGAAACCCCTCCCCAAAAAAAAAATTGCATACTCATCTTCCATTCCGCTGAAGGAACGGCGGCTTCAACTGCCTCCTCTGGCCGCGGGGAGAGTCTCTCTCTGCGGATCACTACGCTGACCTGCTGATGTGACCAGCAGCGTCTGCCACAATGGAGTCGTATGGACTCCATGGAGGGGATGTGGCAGAGGCGTTTAGCGCTGCCCCACACAGCCCTGCGCATCCCGGGGTTTAGCACTGGATTACGATGCAGGCCGCTTTTTTAGCATCTGCATCATAATATCACGCTAAAACGGGTACGCTAAGGAGAAACCTGCAGGCGCAGGTTTTTCTCCTTTGCGTCCCCAAACGTAATATGGCCCTATTTTTCTCGCTTGTAGTTCTGATATTATAAAAATGCTCATAAATACGCTCCTTTAGTTTTCACTTGGTCTTGCCCACATATTGAGCTCCACAACCACATTGTAATTAATAGACAACATTAGTGGTACAACAATTAATAAATCCTTTGATCTTATATTCTTTCCCAGTTCTCTTGCTTGTAAAAGTTTCTGTTTTCCTCTTCAAGTTTTTACAATAAGTACAGGCCCTACATTTAAAGGAACCTTTTGGTTTCTTTGTCAGGAACGGAGATGGAATACCACTGTCCTTGTCTTTCACCACAGGTAGCTGCTCACTTGGGGCTAGAACATTCTTAATGGAATTTGTCTTCTTAAAAAAAAATCACCTGCAGGACCTCTGGTATAACTATTTAAACCGTGACCGTTTTTTTAGAAGTGGCCATCACTTATTTACCGCTTGTTTCATTTCCCTTGATCTACCATTGAACTGGGTTAAGAAGGCAAAATCCCATTTTTTATTATCATTTTCTTCTAGCTACTACCACATTCTCACCATTCTCATTTCACATTTATATCTCTTAATTGATCTGGTCATCAGGGAAAAGTCAACAAAAAAAACTGACATGATCTCGGTTTCAGTTTTATTGTTGTTCTCCATGTGGATACCTCATGGTCCAAGGTCCTCATGTATCTGGTTATGGTTGTGAGGATATCTTGACTGTACACGATGTGAGCCACCTTTGTAACAATATTTTTCATTACAGGTCTTACAAGCTCGGCAACTATCGAATCCTCATGTTGCAACACTCACTTGGCCTTCTGATGGAGAATGGCCAATAACCAAAGATCCAACAGTCTACAGCTGTGTTGTATCTTCCCCCCTTGCGAACCTGTCAGAACCCCAGATGGATCTTCCCATGAGAGCTGTAAAAGGAGAAGAGAGTGCAGTGCTTGATATGTCACTAGTGATGTCTGTAAAAGATGTGCGTAGCTACAATAAATAAAATATACTAAGCGTATGTACTGCTCGTATTACAAGACCTCGCTCATTTATCAAGTTAAAATTAAAAAAAAAATTGTTGCTCTTCTTGCAAAACACTTTCAGACCAATTTACTCGCAATCCAAGGTTTTACTATACTTAAAAGCACGAAGGATCTTGCCCACATACTGTATGTACATCCCCATTTGGCATTTGCGATGTGGGAGTGCCCCTTGAAGGGGCAAAGTGCTGAGCACACACAATGCTACCGTAAGACCGAACGGGCTATTTAAAGAGGACAGTCATCAAGTAGAAACATAGAAACATAGAAAGATGTCGGCAGATAAGAACCTTTCGGCCCATCTAGTCTGCCCAATTACATGGATACTTTACCTGGATTTATCTTTTGTTTAGGATAGCCTTATGCCTATCCCATGCTTGCTTAAATTCAATTACTGTTTTGGCCTCTACCACTTCAACTGGAAGACTGTTCCATGTATCCACCACCCTCTCAGTAAAATAATGCTTCTTGATGTTACTTTTAAACCTTTGCCCCTCTAATCTAAGACTATGTCCTCTTGTTTTGCTACTTTGTTTCCTTTTAAATATACTCCCTTCCTCTACCTTGTGGATTCCCTTTACGTATTTAAATGTTTCTATCATATCTCCTCTGTCTCATCTTTTTTCCAAGCTGTACATGTTAAGATCATTAAGCCTTTCCTGGTAACTTTTCTCCTTCAAGCCGTACACCATTTTAGTAGCCCTTCTCTGAACTCTCTCTAAGATGTCTATATCCTTCTGGAGATACGGTCTCCAGTACTGCACACAGTACTCCAAGTGAGGTCTCACCAGTGCTCTGTACAGTGGCATGAGCACTTCCCTTTTCCTACTGCTAATACCTCTCCCTACACAACCAAGCATTCTGCTAGCATTTCCTGCTGCTCTATTACATTGACTACTTACCTTTAGATCCTCTGAAATAATAACCCCTAAATCCCTTTCCTCAGATGTTGAGGTTAGGACTGTATCAAATATTCTATATTCAGCCCTTGGGTTTTTACGTCCCAGGTGCATTATCTTGCACTTATCCACATTAAAACTCAATTGCCACAGCTCCGACCATTTTTTTAGTTTACCTAAATCATTTGTCATTTGGCTGATCCCTCCAGGAACGTCAACCCTGTTGCAAATCTTTGTGTCATCAGCAAAAAGACATACTTTTCCATTAATACCTTCTGCAATATCACTAATAAAAATATTAAATAGAATGGGTCCAAGTACTGACCCCTGAGGTACCCCACTGGTAACAAGACCTTGCGCCGAATAAACTCCATTTACCACAACCCTCTGTTGCCTGTCACTCAGCCACTGCCTAATCCATTCAACAATATTGGAATCCAAGCTCAAAGATTGCAATTTATTGATAAGCCTTCTATGCGGAACAGTATCAAAAGCCTTACTGAAATCTAAATAAGCAATGTCTACTGCACCACCTGTGTCTATTATTTTTGTTACCCAATCAAAAAAATCAATAAGATTAGTTTGGCATGATCTCCCTGAGGTAAACCCATGTTGTTTCTGATCCTGTAATCTATGTGTTTTTAGATGTTCAACAATCCTTTCCTTTAACATGGTTTCCATTAATTTACCCACTACTGACGTAAGACTAACTGGCCTATAGTTCCCAGATTCCTCCCTACTACCCTTCTTGTGAATGGGCACAACATTTGCTAATTTCCAGTCTTCTGGGATGACTCCCGTTAGCAAGGATTGGTTAAATAAATGTTAACGGTTTTGCTATTACATCACTGAGCTCTTTTAATAATTTAGGGTGGATCCCATCAGGCCCCATTGATTTATTTGTCTTTACTTTAGACAGCTGCTGTAGAACCTCCTCCTCTGTAAACTGATATGTAATTTTCTCGTTAGTGTTTCCTCCTAACTGAGGTCCCTTTCCTTCCTTTTCTTCTGCAAAGACTGAACAAAAATATTCATTGAGGCAGTCAGCGAGACTTTTATCCTCTTCTACATACCTTCCTTCCTTTGTTTTTAATCTAACTAATCCTTGTTTTACTTTTCTTTTCTCGTTTATGTATCTAAAAAATGTTTTGTCCCCCTTTTATACTGACTGAGCTATTTTCTCTTCTGCGTGTGCTTTGGAAGCTCTTATAAATTGCTTTGCCTCTTTCTGCCTAATCTTATAGGTTTGCCTATCTTCTTCACTCTGAGTTGTTTTATAATTATTGAATGCACAAGGTAGAGGAAGGGAGTATATTTAAAAGGAAACAAAGTAGCAAAACAAGAGGACATAGTCTTAGATTAGAGGGGCAAAGGTTTAAAAGTAACATCAGGAAGCATTATTTTACTGAGAGGGTGGTGGATACATGGAACAGTCTTCCAGTAGAAGTGGTAGAGGCCAAAACAGTAATTGAATTTAAGCAAGCATGGGATAGGCATAAGGCTATCCTAAACAAAAGATAAATCCAAGTAAAGTATCCATGTAATTGGGCAGACTAGATGGGCCGAAAGGTTCTTATCTGCCGACATTTTTCTATGTTTCTATGCTCTTTTTGTTCTTCACTATTTTGGCCACTTCTGCAGAGTACCACAGTGGTTTCTTCCCTTTTTTGTTTTTGCTAACAAGTCGAATGCAATTGACTGTGGCCTTCAATAATGCTTCTTTTAAATAATCCCATTTCTCCTGGACTCCCTTTAAACTCCTCCAGTCTGATAATGACTCCTTCACACAAAGTCTCATTTTAGAAAAATCTGTTTTTTTAAAGTCTAAAACTTTTGTTTTTGTGTGGTGCGGCTCCATCTCTGTTCTTATATTAAACCATACTGACTGGTGATCACTAGATCCCAAATTTTCACCTACAACAACGTCTGATACTAAACCTCCATTTGTGAGTATTAAATCCAATATGGCCTCTTTACGGGTCGGCTCCTCAACTACTTGTGTTAGAGATAATCCCAGTAGGGAGTTTAGAATATTTGTACTCCTGGTGCATCCAGCTGTTTTGGTTTTCCAGTTCACATCAGGAAGATTAAAGTCCCCCATGATAATAACTTCCCCCTTCATTGCCATTTTGGCTATTTCCTCAAGCAGGAGATTATCTAGCTCTTCTACTTGTCCAGGGGATCTATAGATCACACCTACACGAGCTACTGTATGATTGCCAAATGTTAGCGTAACCCAAACTGACTCTATGTTCACCTCGCTCACTTTTATTTGGTTCGTTTTTATGTTGTTTTTCACATACAGGGCCACACCTCCTCCTTTCCTACCTTCTCTGTCTTTTCTATATAAAGAGTACCCCGGTATTGTTATGTCCCAGTTATTTTTCTCACTGAACCATGTCTCAGTAACCGCAACTAAATCTACTTTTTCAGCTGCCATCATTGCCTCCAGTTCATTGATTTTATTGACTAAACTGCGAGCATTTATAGACACGACTCTGAGCTTGTCATTTTTTTCCCCGCATGTTGCTTGCACCCGCCGATTTAGTTTTGGGGGACAATCAGGCAGATTGTTTTTTACCCTTTTGTCCCCCCTCCTAGTTTAAATATTTCTTTGCAAAACCTTTGAACTTCTCACTGAGAACATATGTTCCCCTATGAGTAAGATGCAAACCATCTTTTTTATACAGTTCCTTTCGGCTCCAATTAGAGCTATCATGGGACACAAAGCCAAATCCTTGCTCTCGACACCATTCCCGAAGCCACAGATTAAATTCCCTATTGCGCATCTGCCAATCCTGAATGTTATGCACAGGCAAAACTTCAGAGAATGACAAAGTGGACGCAATCTTCTGTATTTCACCTCCAAGAACACAAAAATCCTCCTTAATCTCAGAAACCTCATTGCTAGCCAAGTCATTTGTCCCTAGATGGACTAGAACATCCACTTCCCCTTGCTGCTTTGCTTGTTTGACAATATTGAGAATACGTCTCTTGTCTCTACGAGCAGTAGCCCCAGGAAGACATCTCACCAAACCACTACTCTCCAGCTCAACACCTCTTATGATAGAATCACCCAGCAACAATTGCCTTCTATCATGTCCCACCTTTTCCTTATTGTTCTTGGTTGCAGTCCTGCATACCTTAGGCATAGGGGATGGTGGTTCCTCAACTATGGTGTCTGAGCCTACTTCCGTCTCACCACTACACTCTGAAAGTGCCTCAAAAGAATTAAGAAGAGCCACAGACTGTGTGACATGCCTTATATCCACAACTCTAAGTCTACTAGATCCTACAGTAGTCCATCTGCCACTCCTAGGAGGCCTCTGTGGCAGTGGCTTTGTAACAGTCATAGCCATAGCCTGAGTTTGTGTAACAGAGAATTTACAAATCTCAGACTTCAAACAGGCAATTTCCTGCTGCAATAAAGAGAGCTGCCTACATATCAGGCACACTCCAAACCTCCAAAAATTGGATCTAAAAACAAATGCATGACAGCTCTTACACTGGACCAAGCCTGCCATTATAAAAGAATGGATTTAAACCAACAAATCTTACCTTTTTGTAGGTTTTCTACCTCCTGTCTAACCTTAGACAACCTCCAGAGTATCTCCAGAAGATCTCCTCTAAGTGCTCACTTTGAAGACTTCACTTAGAAGGCTTCACAAGCTCAATTAGGTAAGTAAAGGAGTAAAGGTTCAACAGCAAAACAAAAGGATAAGTGACAACTAATCCCAACACTCCCATCACTATATCAAGCTGCAGGAAAGAAATAAAAAAGGAATCCCAGGTGACCTGCCTTGATTTCCTTCCCTCAGCATATGAATTATACATGTTGCAGGGGAGCACTTTTCCCTGTGCTCCCCTCTGCATAATATAGCAATATGTGCCCCATTAAACATGGCTGATATAGACACCCAAGTCAATAAGTTTGGTACGATAGGACCTGCCGTGATGGAGTACACTAACGTTCTGGCAGGCTTGTGCAATATATGATCATATAAGTAATTAAAACCCCATCATTTATTTCTAAATAATATCCTTTTAGCATTTTTTAAACTATATTAAAGTAGATTGCTTTCAATTTGGTATGATATACAGGGCTTTTTTTCAGGCGGTACTCGCCGGTACTCAGTACCGGCACCTCACCACCAGCCCGAACTAAAAGGAGAGAGCATGATGCGCCTCATTCCTCCTGCAGTGGCAGGCAGAGAATCAGAAGCGCTCGGCAGCTCATGAACGCTTCCGATTGTCAGGAGTGTATGTAGGGACCGATAACCCCCCTCTTCTCCCAGTAAGTGACAAGGGAGGGCTGGTTAAATAAAATCTCCTCTGTTTCTTCAGTGTCCCAGTTCTGGTGGATGTGTGTAAACATGCTGCACCCCCTCTCTCTGCCACCGCTGAAACTTTGAACAGCATGGGGAGGGGGTGCAGCATATTTTCACACATCTGCCAGAGCTGCAGATTGTCAGGCAAGTGGTGTGATCAGAGGAGCTGGCACTGTAAGGCGGTAGAGGTGGCTGCCTACGAACTCAAGACCAGGAGGGGGTGCAAAAAGTTTTTGAATCCCCGTCACTTGCCTTGACAGGGACTATTTTCCTGGCTCTGTGTTCCTTGCTGCTCATCCTCTAAAATGCGGCCGGTGCCCAGTGAGCTGCATTGTATCTGCCAGGTTAGAGAGCAGACTCCCCCGCGGTGCTTGATATGGAAGCCTGCGCGCTCTCTCTCCTCCTGGTCCCTTCCTCCTTGCTGGTGCCTGTGTAACGACTGGGGGGACCTGACTAGACATGGACAGGAGAGTGTGAGCTATTTTGCAGTGACTAGACATAAACAGACATGAACTTAAAGAGTAAATAAAGGAATTTATTTACAACACTAAGTAACTAAGAGGAACCAATATAAACAGACAGGAGATCCAGAACTAAATACACATGAAACTAGAGACCAGGGAACTTAGCAAAACATAAGCAGAAAGGGAAACAGGCCTGAACTAAATATACAATGAATACTAGACTAAACCTGACAAATGATACAAGAGCAAAGAAAACAAAAAGCAGGATCAAGATCAGAATGAGGCTAAAGCTCAAAGAGGAAAACAAAACAGAGTAGACTAGACCAGAACATGAATAAACTAGAGGCTTGAATCAGAAACAGTACCTATCACAATGAGCTCCAGAAACAAATGAGGCAGCGTCCGTCTTTGGGCGCTGCCTGCTTTTAAGCACATGAGTTCATTGAACAAATGGAGTCCAGGTGTTGTTCCATGGCTTGAATCAAAAAGAAACAGAATGACCAGACTAGATGCAGAAATCAAAGAAGCCAGAGGTGGCGCCAGATGCACTGAAAGTCCAGATTCTTCACTGGCAAAGTCCACCTCTGCCAGAGGGGGCACAGGACGTCACATATCCCCTCCCCCACGAGCAGACGCCGGACACTCAAAACAAAAACAGGACAAAGTTCCACGAGTCAGAGACCCCTCGTGGGACGTGCTTCGACATGGACAGTGCCAGAGTCATCCTGAGCCAGTGATGATAAAACTGCCAAGATGTCCCTCAAGAAAAGGCTCTGCAGTGACTTGGACAAGATGGCACGACTCGACTGGGCAGCGCCCATAGCACGGCTCGGTGGGGCAGCTCCCATGGCACGACTCTGTGGGGCAGCGCCCTTGGCAAGACTCGGTGGGGCAGCGCCAATGGCAAGGCTTGGTGGGGCAGCACCCCTGGCAAGGCTCGGTGGGGCAGTGCCCATGGCATGGCTCGGTGGGGCAGCGCTCATGGCACGGCTCGGTGGGGCAACACCCTCGACAAGACTCGGTGGGGCAGCGCCCCTGGCAAGGCTCGGTGGGGCAGCACCCCTGGCAAGGCTCGGTGGGGCAGCACCCCTGGCAAGGTTCGGTGGGGCAGTGCCTATGGCAAGGCTCGGTGGGGCAGCGCCCGCGACAAGACTTGGTGGGGAGCGCTCCTGGCAAGGCTCGGTGGGGCAGCGTCCATGGCATGGTTCGGAGGGGCAGCACCATCGGCAAGACTCGGTGGGGCAGCGCCCACGGCACGGCTCAGTGGGGCAGCGTCCCTGGCAAGGCTCGGTGGGGCAGCGCCCATGGCAAGACTCGGTGGACCTTGGATCTCGGTACAGCACGGCTCTTGAGCGACCTGGGTAAAGCATGGCTCTTGAGCGACCTGGGTACAGCACAGATCTTGAGCGACCTGGGTACAGCACGGATCTTGAGCAACCTGGGTACAGCACGGATCTTGAGCGACCTGGGTACAGCACAGCTCTTGAGCGACCTCAGTGCCTACGTTCTGCTGGGCAATGACTGGCTTGGCTCTACGGCAGCGATGTCGACGGCCCCGTGGCGGTGTCAGCTCCGAGGATTCTGCGAGATGCAGGGCAGTACTCTTGATCTCACCCTGTAGGGCAGTACACTTGACTTCACCCTGTAGGGCAGCGGACTCGGCTTGAAGCTGCTGAGCAGCAATCCAGAATTGTTCTTGCTGCAGGGCAGCACTCTTGATCTCACCCTGTAGGGCAGCGGTCTCGATCTCACCCCTAGGGCAGCGGACTCGATCTCACCCCGTAGGGCAGCGGACTTGATCTCACCCCGTAGGGCAGCGGACTTGGCTTGAAGCTGGTACACAGCACACTCGAGCTCACCCTGTTGGGTATTACACGTGCAGTCCTTCTCCTGCTGGGCAGCAGACATGGATTTATCCTCCTGCTGGGCAGAACTCATGTTCTCACCCTGTAGGGCCGCAGACTTGGCATGAAGCTGGTACTCAGAAAACTCAATCTCACCCCGTAGGGCAGCGGACTTGATCTCACCCTGTAGGGTAGCAGACTTGGCATGAAGCTGGTACACAGCACGCTCGATCCCACCCTGTTGGGTAGTACACGTGGAGTCTTTCTCCTGCTGGGTAGCACTCGTGGATTTATTCTCCTGCTGGGCAGCATTCGTGATCTCACCCTGTAGGGCAGCGGACTTGGCTGAGCAAGACTTGACCACGGAGACCTGAAACGACTGGATCCTGGAGGCTTGAGAAGGCCGAAACGTGGGGGCCTGGGAAGGCTGGAACCTGAAGGCTTGGGAAAGCCGGAATATGGGGACCTTCCGTGGATGCACTGTGCATTCCTCGATTTTGTGCAGGGGAGAACTGCAATAAAAGCACAGATTATTGCTTCTCCTCCAGGCTCTTTCCTCTGTTGTCAGTGGTCCTCTGGGTCTTTTCTCGGTAGCTGGAACTTGAACAGGCCCCTCAGGGAAGACGTCCCTAGGAGTGTGCAGCAGGACTCTAGACAGATCATCCAGGTGCAGCTTAATCAGCTCGTTTGCCCTGCTCAGGTTCTCCAGCAGACCTTGAATCACTGCAAACTCACTTTTAAATGGCTGCCTCATTATGTAACGACTGGGGGGACCTGACTAGACATGGATAGGAGAGTGTGAGCTATTTTGCAGTGACTAGACATGAACAGACATGAACTTAAAGAGTAAATAAAAGGAATTTATTTACAACACTAAGTAACTAAGAGGAACAAATATAAACAGACAGGAGATCCAGAACTAAATACACATGAAACTAGAGACCAGGGAACTTAGCAAAACATAAGCAGAAAGGGAAACAGACCTGAATTAAATATACAATGAATACTAGACTAAACCTGACAAATAATACAAGAGCAAAGAAAACAAAAAAGCAGGATCAAGATCAGAATGAGGCTAAAGCTCAAAGAGGAAAACAAAACAGAGTAGACTAGACCAGAACATGAATAAACTAGAGGCTTGAATCAGAAACAGTACCTATCACAATGAGCTCCAGAAACAAATGAGGCAGCGTCCTTCTTTGGGTGCTGCCTGCTTTTGAGCACATGAGTTCATTGAACAAATAGAGTCCAGGTGTTGTTCCATGGCTTGAATCAAAAAGAAACAGAATGACCAGACTAGATGCCGAAATCAAAGAAGCCAGAGGTGGCGCCAGATGCACTGAATGTCCAGATTCTTCACTGGCAAAGTCCACCTCTGCCAGAGGGGGCACAGAACGTCACAGCCTGGCTCCCTCTGATGATGTCAAGAGGAGGGCATGCCAAAAGATGTCTACACTGCCGCCCTGCCACCAGCCTCCCCAGCAGTTCCAGACAGTGTGTGGTGCACCCTGGAAGGTGAGAAGGTGGAAATTTAAGTCCTGGCTGCATTGCTCTGCAGGGACTCAGTGACAGGCCAGCCTCAGAACAAAGAAAAAAACTGCTGCTGCTTCCAAATACACTTCAAAACAGCATTTTAAAATATCAGCTCTGGCAGCACAGGTATGTTCGCTTGGTCCTGCTGTTACCACCACGTGGGGGTGTTCTCAAGGTCAAACACCCTCTCATTGGAGTCCCCCAATATTATTAATACAGTACTTGGTGGATAGTGGAGTTTTATTGCTGTGGAGCTCATACACACTGCGCATTACTGTGAGTTTCATTGCTGAGGAGCTCATACATACTCAGCAAAACTGTGAATTTCATTGCTGTGGTGTTCACAAATGCTAGGGGATTATCAACGCAAAAAAACCCAGCTAACTGCACTGCAATACAGATTTTTCTTGCAACAGAGGCACTTAGTGGATAACCCCCATAGGGTTACAACAATAGTTGTAGTTCATTTAAAGGAACACAGTATTAAAAAATATGGTTCCCTTTTATAGTGTCTTCCTTTAAGTGAGCTACAATTATTGTTTATTAGGATACAAAAATAGTCATAATAATCCGTTTTTCCCTGGGAGTAAGGCCGGCTGCACACTAGACGTTTTTTTTAACGCACTAACGCGCGTTAAAAAAAAAATCATCGTACTCGACACTCGTCTACCCCCCCTTGCGTTATCTTCCATAGGAGGATAGCGGAGCACCCGTCGACGCGAATCCTAGCGCATCGCCATTCTAGAACGCTAGGATTCACGTCGACGGGTGCTCCGCTATCCTCCTATGGAAGATAACGCAAGGGGGCGTGGACGAGCGTCGGGTACGATGTTTTTTTTTTTAACGCGCGTCAGTGCGTTAAAAAAAACGTCTACTCTAGTCTAGTGTGCACCCGGCCTAAGAGTACCCCACCTATTTTTACACAAAAAAAGCACTGATGATATATATATATACTGTATATATAAATTTGTATCTGCTAGTTGCAACAATAGAATCGGTCTTCCGTGTTCTACTACATAAATTCAACCCTTTTAGAAGAAGTGAGGTTTTGACATTCCTAGAAAGTGTATGTTGAGTATTCTATTATTCCCAGCATTTCCCCATCCATCTTTAGATAATTAAAACTGTATCGGATTTAATCATGCTAAACGCTTCTGTGTGTTTGACTCCCAAGTACAAAGGAGTCTGTTACCAAACCAACCAGAGTGTTATTTATGGAGCTTCAATAAACTATGACTAAGATGATTTCACAAACCCGTTGTTCTGGAATATTGTATACGAGATTGAAGTATAGTTTCATAAAAATAATTGTATATATAGAAAATGTATATCTGCACCTAGTTCACTGTTCTATTCCTCCTCTCCCCTCTCACCCACCCTATTTCTTTCTCCTATCCCACTCCCCAAATAAAAGAATGATGTTAGTAGGTTAGAGAGGAAAAAATGGAAGAGCAAGGAGAGAATAAAGGGGAAATTGCAAAGAAATGAACAAAGAAGTATGGGAGACACAAAAATGAAAATAATTCCTCTATCATAACAGGTTGTGGGACATTGGTTTGCAGTTATCAGCCTAGGTACCAGCCAGTACCATTTGTTCTCTAAGTGCCTGACAAACCCCTTGTATCTTGTACCTTTCCCCCTAGTTCGTGTTAACATGGGGATGCAAACAAGGAAAATCTGTGCCTGCAGGTTTCCCCGTAGCGTGCTCGTGTTACCGAAATATTTCGGGGGAAGGCGCTACTTCAGCACCTTGCCACAGAACACAGCACTAACTGCTGGGATTTTTGTGGTAGCGCTTCCGCACCGACCGCGATCATCACCTCCTGGAGTCCATAGGACTCCATGGAGGGTTGCACTTCTGGGCCACAACCCTTGCACAGTGCCGCGGAGTGATCGCAGAGGGAGACTGAGAACTATTTGTTCCCAGTCTCACTCTGCTCGCGGCCAGAAGAAGCGGCGGATCAGGCCTTGTTCTCGCCGCGAGAGGAGAGGTGAGTATCTGATTTATTGGTAGGGTTTTAGGGGGTGCTAAATGATTTTGCAAATGCGGAATCATGTAGCACCAGCTTTTAGAAGATGCTTTTGGCTCTCCGCATCCCAACGGTAATTTGCGCCTGCACTTTGTAATACCTTTCTTATCAAAACCAGCTGGGTGGGGTAGAGGTAACGTCACCGCTCTAAACCTGGAGACTGTGGAGACACAGGTTTGAAACCCAGCAAGAGCACCTCTCCAGTAAGTGTCCTTGGGCAAGACACCTAACGGTACATACTCACCACCCAGGACATACTTGAAAACGAGAGAAATCTCAATGTATCCTTCCTGGTAAAATCCTTTCCCAGAAAAAAAAACGCTAATGTACGTTTGTGCTCCCCAAGTTAAGTATAGGATGTGCAAAGTACAGTAAGCTCACGCAAGCTAGTGCTAACGGGGGTAACATCAGGAATGTAATATGGATGGCATGCGTTAAACACACTTATCCTGGCACTAACGCTTATATATATCGAGGCACTAACGTTAGTGCCAACTCTGGAATAGAGCCCTCAGATTTATATTTTTCTGCTACTGCAATTTCTGGTCAGTCCACGGATTTACGCTCCTTCTCTCTTGCCGAATTGCTGATTCACATTTTCTCTTCTTTTCCTACAGCCCGGTGTATGAATATATTTAATTAATTTTCTTATTGCTGCCCTGTTGCGACATATCTTACTTTTGGTTTTGCACCGTTACAATAAGAAAAAAAAGCAATACAAATTGAATTTGAAAGAAAACATGTGCAAAGTGTTCACCCCTATGTTTAACCAAAGAGCCTTCAACATTTTTAAGGCGCAATTCATCTCTGACTATTCTTTGTCAATTTTGTAGATGTAGGAACTCAATCAATGTCTACTCGAGTGAAACCGTGCAGTCCATAAGACCTTCAATCTTTTCCTGGAAGAATCATGAATGTGCTTGTCTACTTGTTGAGCGATAAAGCCCGCTACTATCTTACACAATTCAACAAGGAATAAATGGTTTCTTCTTGCACTGGTCATTAGGACATTATCTCTGTATTGTGGTGCTCCACGACAGTCCCTGGCTGAATATGGCTGAATTTTAAATTATTCCACACGCCTGTTGCCTCCTCTTTGTTGTACTGAAGAGCTGTCATCACATTATATATCGTCTCAGCTAAGGGACGAAGCATATATATTTTTTATTAGTTATGCTTTATTTGTTTTTATATGATGCAGAAAAATTAATAAACACACAGGGGACACGGGGAAAAAAAAATCAAAAACAAGTCACAATAAAAGGGATAAAAACAGGAGATGGGAAATAAATGAACCAAAAAAAAAAATGAGACGAAAAAAAAAGGATGTAACATATTTTCACATTTAATTCTGGATCTATAAAATCCAGAATCAAAGAATCCTAGAGCTTAAAAGAAAGGAAATAGTTAAAAATCTAAAGGGGAAAAAATGGTAAAATAGAAGGGGTAGAATACACTATTAAATTATCAAAAAAATAACTAACTCTAACAATGGGCAAGACTCAGGACCAACATTCCAATAGCGAACAAAAACCATAATAAAAGAAAGAAAAATTGTGGTTCTCCAGGGTTCTGTTGTAAAAACATCCATCTTCAAACACCCCAGCCTAGAGGCCCTATTCCATGATGGACAATAACATGGAGATGGTAATAAGCAGGATAATGTGCGCTTGCAGATTTTCCCTTACTGTCTCCATGTTAATGTCCTATTCCATGGAAGGTGCTATCTCAGCCCCTCACCCCGGAGCGCTGCGCCAACCTCCCTGAAAGCGGCAGTAGCGCTTGCGCACCACCGTGAGTATCAGCTCCTGGAGTCCATAGGACTCCATGTAGGCTTGTGCTTCCAGGTCGCAAGATCCGCAGCACTGTGGAGTAATTGAGGGAGACTAGGAACTATTTGTTCCAGCGAGAAGAAGCAGCAGATTGGGCCACACTTTTGCAGCAGGATGAGAGGCGAGTATGAGATTTTTAGGGGCGGGTTTATAGCGTGTTAAATGTTTTTTCATTTGCAGGATCATTTAGAATCTTTTAGGAGTTGTTACAATTTTTGCTTGCACGTCCTGACGGTAAATTGTGCCAGAACTTTGTAATACCTCACTAGTCGAGACGCTAAAATAGATCACGCTCCCCATGTTAGGTATAGGAGACACTTATGTACTGTCAAGTCCCACAAGCTACGATGCGCACCTTTTCACTGGACTGTAGCGTCAAGACCGGAATATGGATGCCAGACGTTAAACTTACTTCTAGCACTAACGATTACTTATCGAGAGGTTACATTAGCACCAACTATGGAATAGAACCCTAGGGCGAATGAAAGTGGGTCCAATGAGGCCAAACCCCATGTCTTGCCTCTGTGAGCTGGGACCCAGTAACCACATGATCTTTACGAAAATACAGTCTTTTTTAAGGTCTGGCCAAACAAAAATAAAGCAAAACAAAAGCCTAGCTCTATCTGAACACTAACTGACAAATACTGCTGCCTACCAAGCTTTGGTTTACATGCAGCCAAGCATTACACAAACAAAAATATACCAACCTTTTATCTCTGTGGAGAGACCTTGCAGCTTCCCTTCTTGCTCAGAGCATTCTCTCTCTGAATTCCCCACTGGGAATCCTTTAACCCACCAGGTGAAGACCTCCCTAGGCCAGGGATCACACATTTTGGCCTGCCGAATGTTTATTGCCTACAATTCCCAGAATTCTTTGAATGCAATGTGGCTAGAGAATCATGGAATTTGCCGTTCAGAAACATCTGGGGAGGGGCAGAGTTTCAGATCGCTGTCCTAGGCAGTCCAGAACTCCTTGAATGGACCTCTCACCTGCTGAGCTGTGTGGAAAGTGTGGTGTGGAGCACTGGTCCACCATACTCTCCAAGTGCTCCACCTCAGGGACCCAAACTTTAGGATTAATATTTGCATGGATTAAGCCGAAACATTCTCCCTGGGGCAATCCAACCAGAGCCCACACTACAGCAGTTGGGGGAACATATACACCACCCAGGACCATGCCCTGTCTTCTGTCACACCTCATACGAACAAATGAACCATCAGAATTACCTTGCTCTACATCTTCAAGGGTGTGAAGTACAATAACTATATGAAAGTCACCTGTTAATTAAAAAATAATAAATACAAAATCAATATATGATGCTGCGCCATTCTAAGGACGCAAGGATACTAGCAAAGTGGAAGGAATGGCAACCTCATTCCTGGAGTTACCAGTTGAGGGCAAATGCAGCACCGCAGTCGAGGAGGTAGGATGCACAAACATGGACATCATGATAAGACTCATTTTCTTAGTGTTCCTCAAATCTCCCCAAAAACAGTCAATATCTTGTTATGCTGGATGATTTCCTTAGCAGCAATCCTGGTCACTCTTTGCTTCCATTCCCATTTCATGTATTCTTCTTTTTCAACTAATTTATGGCTCCATAATAATCTCATTCAATTTAGGCTCCCATTCCCCACTTAATTTGATTATGCCACAATTCCAATTTCATATGATTTTGTTCCCATTCCATTTGATTTAGGCCCCCGTTCCTTCTTCATTTGATTATCCCACAATTCCTGTTTACATTTGATTATGCCTCCATTCCTATCTCATTTTATGTATGCCCCATCCCATTTCATTTGCTTTGTACCAAATTTCCATTTAATTTGATTTAAGCCCCTTAAAATTAGATTTATGCCTGCATCAACATTTCATTTCATTTGTGCCCCATTGCAATTTCATTCATATATATGCCCACATTCCCACACAATTTGACTGACATCTCCATTCCCATTTAATTTATTTTAGCCCTTATTAACATTTCATTTAATTTATGCCTCCATTTCTACTTCTTTTGTTTTGTGCCATCATTTTTTTCCACTAACACGGACCTGTTCTTTTCTGAGCATCAGTTTCAGGTCTCGTGTTAATAAAACCACAAAGATGTGCTGGAACTGCATGAACCTGACATATCGCGGTAGCTGCTGGTGAGTATCATTGGGATTATTTGATCTCAAAACTAACGTGGGACCATGCCCTTATGACCCACCATGACTGCACGTAAACCATGGAGCTTGCTGGAGTTGAGAGACATTGTGGCAATTTTAACCTAAAATTAAAAGTCTCTTGCTTTGAATCCCAGGAACATCATAAAAAATAAATATGACTTACAATGTTGCATTTTAGGTATTAAACTCACTTAATAAATTATGGTTTGTACGATATAGTGCCTACTTAACACACACATATCAGTTAAGCGCACGTTACGGATAATGACTTATTATAAACTACTCTATTGTTATGATTAATTTTAAGAGTTGTCTAGAAATGTCGTGCATCAGCATTTCTCCAAAGAAGAAAATAACTGGAGCATTACACAAGATCTGCGAGGATGATGGAGAGTAATATTGTGTACAACGTTGAAAGATACAGCATTTTACAGCAGACAATATGTAAAATTCAAATGATATCCATTTAATTGTTGCGGATGAGTACACTTCAGCGTTCGGATCTAAATGCCGGAATTTTGCCAGTTTGCTAAAAACGACTTACTCAGAGACAATCTGTCTGTTTCATCAACTGTCATGTTGTTCTGTGTCATCAAACATTTGTTCGGGGGGCATTTATACCACTCTATCTATCTTCTGTAACAAAAGCAAACCTTTCTAATGTACTATAAGAATAAATCAGGGATAAAACACGTAAGAATGAATTGACCTACATATTGCCGTGTTTAGTTTCCATAAATCACCATAACTATATAAGGGGTTATTCCATCACTAAATAGAACAAAGATTTGCATCATTGGCAGGGGAGAAGAATCACTCCCTTGCCCCTTACCCTATTTCCTGTTCCCTCTCTCCCCTTATTGTTTTATTTCTTTTCCCCTTTGACCTTTGTAGCGATTACAAATAATTTGTGTCATAAATTATCATATATAGATATTAAAATAATTGTTAATACCAAAGAGGGAGCACTAGGGACAGTGTGTAGGCTATAAGTCGGCCTACTCTAGAGAGGTTACCTCCTATGGTGGCTCCCACTGGCAATAAAAAGGTGTGTTTTGTGTGATATAGTCACTAGACACAAATTTCGGTGGTTTGGTTTCTCGGTTTATTGTGCAGCCATTGCAGGGTAAAATATCACAAAAACAAAACAAACACCTACTCCTGGAAGCAAAGACTAACTTCACACCGTAACATATCTGTCTAGCAAGGTGGGCAGCTAAGCCGCTTACCAACCTATGAAAGTAAAATATTGTTTACCTCCCCCCTGGGCTCAGGATTTGACTTTCTTTCACTCTGCACCCTGCACACACGACTGCACACTGAGGGAACCACACGTCTCCTTTAAAGCGCAGGGCAGTCCTAATTAGTCCTCGGCTGTTAGTTAGCCCTATAGGGGAAAAGGGAGTCCTCCATCTGCTGGCTGATAAACCTATGATCCACCACACTTCCCCTAATCACACTGTCACAGTTGGTAAAAGACTGTCTCTTCCTCTTTGTACCTTGAGCTCAGAAGGCAGACCATGAGAACTCTGCTCAGCCCCCAGCCAAAAGCTAGAGGCCTTGTACGTTTGTTTCATCCTGTTTGCATTCATTTTTGTATGGTTTAGTATTGTTTTGTTTATTGTGCTTTTGTTAATGTTTTATTTCCTGCAATGTGTACTATTTTGTTACTGTAAAATATGTTATAAGCTGTTAATATAAATAACCAAGTAAATTGTCAATTCTTATTCCACAGTTTTTTTGTGTGTTTTTCTTCCACATGTTTAACCAGAATACGCAAAAGAAACCAAAAAATATTAATGTTGCAACTTAGGGCCTTAATTATTGCATATTAATTCATTCATTGTTGTTAGAATTAATGCCCACCAGAAAAACATTCGAACCGGATATTTTTCTGACCGCCACGATTCCTATCAGTAGTCTAAAATTAGACACTAAGCTTTTCTCGTGAACCTGCATCATTTCCACCCGCAACTAATACCGGTGACAACTTGCAGTTGTGATACTGCTACTGTGAATGCATGGCCATTTATTATCACTATTGTTACTGTATAAGTTACGTGTGACTTTTATCTTAATTAAACCAGTGAACCTTCTTATTTTACAATATCCAATTGAGTTTTGTGACTTTTTGTAGCTTCCAATCTGACAGCTACTCCCATGGAATCTGACATGTTTTTGGTTCCTCTCTTTTGTGTGAGGGTTTAAACATTTAAATTGTATGATTGACAGCTCAATCCAGAAGGGATTGGGTATTCAAATAGTGAGGCTGCTTGTAATATTAACTAAAAAAATTATATTTCTTTAGCTGGCACTTGCAGGCAGACTTGCAGCACTGTAGGGAAAGGTTAACAGAAGGAACTTACTAAGCATCCAGCATCCCTATTTTTTCAGAAGCTCTGTGAGTTATTGGCAATTGCTCTCAATGGATGTTTAAGTCTAACAGCTGGCAGGGTGTTGTCCTGCTGTGTGTGCAGAGTCATAACTCACTCCCCATGTGGCAGTGAACCTTTTTATTTTACAATATCCAATTGAGTTTTGTGAGTTTTTGTAGCTTCCAATCTGACAGCTACTCCCATGGAATCTGACATGTTTTTGGTTCCTCTCTTTTGTGGGACGGTTTAAACATTTAAATTGTATGATTGACAGCTCAATCCCGAAGGGATTGGGTATTCAGATAGTGAGGCTGCTTGTAATATTAACTAAAAAAATAATATTTCCTTAGCTGGCACTTGCAGGCAGAGTTGCAGCACTGTAGGGAAAGGTTAACAGAAGGAACTTACTAAGCATCCAGCATCCCTATTTGTTCAGAAGCTCTGAGTTATTGGCAATTGCTCTCAATGGATGTTTAAGTCTAACAACTGGCAGGGTGTTGTCCTGCTGTGTGTGCAGAGTCATAACTCGCTCCCCATGTGGCATGCCGCAGCACTGAGAGCAAACAGGAAGCTCAGGTAGATTTCTTTACAATGGTTTTTTTTTAATGAAAAACTTCAAATGAGCTAAAGTTGTTTTGAGCATGATAGGTGCGCTCTAAATAATGAGTAGAAAAAAAAGAATGAAGATTTAACTTCCTTGAACTACGGTTTACAAAGGTAAATGGAGAATAGTCGCAGTTTGCCATTCAGTAAATTACCCCTTTGGTCTCCTTTAACAGATTATAATGCAGAGACTGCCCATCATAAGATATCATAAGAGAATTTCAGGGGAAATTGAGTCCGCATGCAGTCCCTTGTGTAGCTGGTGCATTGCTGCAGGGTTTGGGAGACTTATTGGGGAGATCTGGGAACTTGTCATTCCACCTTCAACTTGGGGAATGGGAAATAATCACATTCTGCTGCATGCGAGGATGTTACTGCACTGTATCACTGAGTAATTTTTTTTAAGAAGTCATGGGAAAAAAGATCCTATTCTGACTAAGCAAGAAATGCTGAGCAGCTAATGGAAAAGACGGCATGAGCAGATCATCCATAGCAGCTGTCTATTAACAGCTTTGTTACAAGTGTGCCGCCATGGTACTAGTTTGACTTTTAACATGAGTTAGTGCTGCGCTCCACCGCCGGTATCTTTGTACAGGAGCCACTAAAGTAAACTTTAGGACCCATCAATGTAAATTAAGAATGAATCCTGGAATAAGGCCAAACCTAGACTGGACACAATGGGGTGTCACCCATCTATCCACCTGAAAGTTTAACGTTATCCTTCTTTGGGTCTAACATAATCTTGATTTATAAGACCACTTGTTTTAAAACTTCAACTGCAGAAAGGAATTCGTAGAAGAGCTGTGATATGCACACTTGTAATTCAGTGCATGCTGGAGTCACCACAGGGACACCGATGCATAGAAAGATATTCGGAGCACTAGATGCACATTGACGTCTTCATACACTGAGTCATCTGAGGCCCAAAGAACATCAGATCTATGCAGCCCACAATATCATCCTCACAGTGATTGGAAGTGAAGTCAAACACTTGCTGTTTGCAAATAGAGAATTGAAAAGAAGATTGTAGCATTGTGCTAAGGATGTGGTTGTAGATATTTGAGAATCAGGGCTCTATTGAGGGTGTGAGTGCTGTATTAGGAATGCTGGGAAAAAATCCACAAACGTACTTGTTATAGGTCCAGTCTCATTGCTGCTCTTCATCCTGGCTTATATTTTAGTTGATCTCTTGGACGTCTGGAGCTCTTATGACCTTGTCTCCGACCCACACCCTCCTCCCCAGTTAATGTCATGCTGTATGTACAGATATTAGCCTATCAATCTGTGTTAGCCCTGTCTATCTCTCGTCTCGCTTTGTAGTGTCTCCTGCTGATGTAGACTGCTCTCCCTGGCCGGACGCTTCGTCAAGCATCAGGTGCTGTGACTGCATGCAGACAGAGAAGTGGGGACAAGATATTTTATTACACCCCTGCCCCTATGTCACTGAGTCCACACACAAAGGCACTGACAGGGCTCCATATCCAGCCTCCTGTAGCCAGTGCTTTCAGCATTACCTGACTTTTCTTGTTATTGAGGAGGCAGAACTATAACAGTTCCTCCTGTCCCACTGTCCTGTGTGCTGGGAGTGTCAGACCGTGACTGGGGGGTTGTTGTATAGATCACTTGGTGGTCTGCCTCCTTTCTTTGCTGGCTTTGGGTGGGCCTATTTCAGGCTGTGGGCCAGGAACAGGAGTTCCAGTATTATCTATGTTAATCTGACCCTGGTCTCATTTAGACAACCTCCCTATACTATAAGAAAACATAACCTCCAATTGTACACATCCAGTAGTATAACTGCCAGACAGATATTCACATTATTTTACCCTGCGTTGTGCTTTAATTAAGTTCTATTTTCTTGGGGTTTAATTGCAGGAAAAGAATGACAAAGAAATTAAGGAAATTGTATCTATTTTTTTATTATATAAAAATCACATTTTCAAATTGCCTAAAAGATGATTTCCTTAACATCTGCTATTTCAAAGGAATGCAAAAAAGAACTTGGGCAACCTTCTAGTAAGGTGTCACGCGTAAAAAAAAAAATCCTTCCTGAGCCCATGTTACGACGGCCGGCTATGCAGTAAATCTGAAAAAAGAGGCTGATGATTGGTGCTATTACATGTATCAAGAGTACGTGGATTTCAATCTTCATCGATTCGGGTGATAGAGAATGACATTGGTGTAGTGCAGGTGTGTAACATGTTTGTACTTAATATTGGATTAGTTGAAGCTTGGGCTGTAAGGATACCGCATATGATTTTACGTGGGAGAGAAAAAAATATATATGCAACTTTGTATAACAAGTTCTGTGCAAATTAACTAAGCGTGTCAACTCACTTTTTTCAGAGCCTATATATTGTATCAGCTCTGTATAGTGGGCAGTGTGCCGACTTTTGCAATGGCACCGTCCTTCTTGTTCGATCCTCTATAAATATGAAAAAGAAGAAGGAATGTGCAATCATAGGGCAGGATGTAAAGTATTATAATGTATCATAACACATGTCCCTCTTTGCACATTCCTTCTACTGTACTCACTTTTGTTGCCTGCGGTTTAGACATTAATGGCTGTGTGTTGAGTTATTTTGAGGGGACAGCAAATTTACACTGTTATACAAGCTGTACACGCACTACTTTACATTGTAGCAAGGTGTCATTTTCTTCAGTGTTGTCACATGAAAATACATAATAAAATATTTACAAAAATGTGAGGGGTGTACTCACTTCTGTGAGATACTGTATGTAAGCACCATGGTCAACTGACCAGACATGTTTCCTCTCTTATAGAGTAATAGTGTAGCATCTCCAATGTTCCGTACAGATGGCAATGGAGGTATAGCCAATTTTCATTCACTCCAAAGTTCCTTGTTAGGATCCCTCAAAGACAGGAGAAAAAGTCCATCATAGCATAGCCCGTATATTATACATATAGGTAGGTATTCCATATACAATCTCACTCACATGGGTATTCAGTGTATACGTTGGTCCTGAGTTCAGGCTGGATCATGAGGGATAACACAGACATATAAGTTCTCTGAATCTAGAAGAGCTTTGTGATTGGAGGTAGGAACTGTTTTCTCAAGAAATCTTCACAAACACACCACTGACACAACTGTGACCAGTTTGTTGTACCTTGTGTCCTTATATATTGAGACGGCCTTTGTCTGGACAGAGAGGTTTTAAGGAAAATTACTTTCATACAATCACTTGGTAGTAAGGGGGTTAAACCCTTGAAATTATTCGGCTACAAAATGTTAGCATCATATTGGCAGCACTCTCACTCGGTATAATGTTGCACAGAGCACAAATAAACCTGAGGTGCAGTTGGCCAGGCTGCGTGGCCAGTTTAAAAAGCTGCCTGTGTTTTACAAGCAGGAATAAAACTTACTGTAATTAATTCCTATTAGAATTCTTCCGAGTGCGCCGTAAATGATATAAAAAAAGATGAAGCACAATTAGATTTATCACGCTGCTTTATTCTGCACTAACTACTTAAAAAGCAATTTTATGTTCCCTATTACAAAATGTAAACTGGCCCAGGTTTACGTCCTCCGAAAGAAGCGGGCAATTTGCCTCATCTATCGTCAGGAAAAAAAAATATATGACTTCCATTCAAGACACTTCCTTTTATGTTTGTTCTGTTATCTGGCCGCGCCGCAACAATGCTAAAATCAATAAGACTACAAAAAAAATCACAATCTAAAAAGTAATTTTCCTCAGAGCATACATATTGCCAGCAAACAAACTCTAATTCTTCTCAAACCGAGCACTCAATCATTCTTTCGCTGAGAACAAAAGACGCGTTTGGGTCTTGTTGGGAAGGGAGAAAAAAAGAAGGAAAAAAAAATCCAAAGTGTATGAAGGATTCTGTGGCGTCTTCTGTGAGGATGTTAAGGATCGAAATGGCTCTAAGTAATACAGGTGACAAATGAGTAATGTACGGGTCGATAAATCACAGTGGTAACAGGCCCAGCAGGGAGCTTCAATGTGTATGCTAACTTAGCTAAGCGAAAGTCAAATCAGACAATCATATAATAGCCGAGCGGCAAAGCCCAAGCATAAAGCAGGATAAGTAGTAACTAAACCTCCCAATAAGATAGATCTGGCAATGGTTCATCTTGACATGTCGTATGTGAATAGCAGAAGTACACAGTACAAGTCGTGTCTATGTGCAGAAGGTAAAACAGAGAGGATTATGCAGTTTCCTCCGTTGACGTAAGACTCTGTGGCTACTATTGCAAGTTACAAAAACAGATAGAGTGATACTATCTTTCAAGAACGCTGACCTCACCCCGGCGTCTCTTAGTGACGTCACAAATGGTAAATATATATACATAAAGGGAGGGGTGGATCTGCAATAAAAATGAAAACGTAATGGTGCAGGATATAGACATGTTAGAGAGAGTTCAGAGAAGGGCTACTAAAATGGTGTACGGCTTGAAGGAGAAAAGTTACCAGGAAAGGCTTAATGATCTTAACATGTACAGCTTGGAAAAAAGACGAGACAGAGGAGATATGATAGAAACATTTAAATACGTAAAGGGAATCCACAAGGTAGAGGAAGGGAGTATATTTAAAAGGAAACAAAGTAACAAAACAAGAGGACATAGTCTTAGATTAGAGGGGCAAAGGATTAAAAGTAACATCAGGAAGCATTATTTTACTGAGAGGGTGGTGGATACATGGAACAGCCTTCCAGTTGAAGTGGTAGAGGCCAAAACAGTAATTGAATTTAAGCAGACATGGGATAGGCATAAGGCTATCCTAAACAAAAGATAAATCCAGGTAAAGTATCCATGTAATTGGGCAGACTAGATGGGCCGAAAGGTTCTTATCTGCCGACATTTTTCTATGTTTCTATGAATCTAATTAACTCTTTCTGCTCTTTGTTACTACTTTGTATTTCTGTACACTGTAACAATTCAATGTTCTCGAACCCAGGACATACTAGAAAACGAGAGAAATCTCAATGTATGCTTCCTGGTAAAATCCTTTATAAATAAATAAACTCTTTGTGCTCCCCATGTTAAGCATATGGAGCGCAAAGTACAGTAACCTTGCGTAAGGGAGCGCAAGCTCCGAATCGTTAAGCAGTTTTTTAACCTGTTAGTGATCGGATTGTAATATGGTGCGCCTACACTAGGGCCAACAATGCTAACACTAACGCTCATGCAGATGAGCGCTAACGTTAGCGTTTGGAATGTAATAGTGCCCATAATGTTTCCCAGTCTTAGATTAGAGGGGCAAAGGTTTAAAAGTAACATCAAGAAGCATTATTTTACTGAGAGGGTGGTGGATACATGGAACAGCCTTCCAGTAGAAGTGGTAGAGGCCAAAACAGTAATTGAATTTAAGCAGGCATGGGATAGGCATAAAGCTATCCGAAACAAAAGATAAATCGAGGTTAAGTATCCATGTAATTGGGCAGACTAGATGGGCCGAAAGGTTCTTATCTGCCGACATTTTTCTATGTTTCCATGTATGTTAACAACCATGTACAAAATAGGCCCCCTAGGACCTCACTCACTCGACTATTCAGTGAGTGAGGTCCTAGGGGGCCTATTTTGTACATGGTTGTTAACATACTGCACCATTACGTTTTTATTTTTATTGCAGATCCACCCCTCCCTTTATGTATATATATTTACTATTGCAAGTTGACCAGCGTCAGGACTAGTGCCTTGCCCGCTGGTCGTATCGTTTCAAGCATCACTCGTCTGTGGCAGCTTCGAATCCTTGTTTCTGATGCTGATGTACCGGAGCATCCGTCTATCGATGCTGGGACACATGTAGTGTTAATTTAGTCGACTAAAATATGACTAACGCTAAATGGCGTTTTAGTAAAAAAACTATGACTAAAACGTAATTAAAGTTAGCCGCTATTCTCATCTAGCTTTATAAGATTATGAAAATGTAAACAGATTTTTGTCATGTTGTTGTTGTTAGTTGCGAAGTCATGTCCGACCCGTCGCGACCCCATGCACAACGTTCCTCCAGGCCTTCCTGTCCTCTACCATCTTCAGGAGTCCATTTAAGGGCACGCCTACTGCCTCAGTGACTCCATCCAGCCACATCATTCTCTGTCGTCTCCTTCTCCTTTTGCCCTCAATCCTTCCCAACATTAGGTTCTTCTCCAATGAGTCCTTCCTTCTCATTAGGTGAACAAAATATAGGAGTTTCATCTTCAGGATCTGGCCTTCTAAAGAGCAGTCAGGGTTAAACTCCTCTACGACTGCCCGGTTTGATCACCTTGCAGTCCATGAGACTCGCAGGAGTCTTCTCCAACACCACAGTTCAAAGGCCTCAATTATTTGGTACTCGGCAATAGATTTTCATCAAAGTTTTAGCTTTCGTCTAAAATTACCAAAATGCCATCTAGTTTTAGTCATAAAGTACTAGAACTAAGACCAAATTAAAACTAGTCCCTCTCTAACATGTTCCACTAGTTTTTATTAGTGGCCGAAAAATTCAATAGATTTTTGTCAAGGTTTTAGTCGAATGTCAATAAATTTTCATCAAAGTTTTAGTAGTCGTCTGAAATTGCCACGATACCATCTAGTTCTAGTCTGGACGGGATCCTTTAAAGGTGTCCCTTTCATTGATGCCTGGGGGCTTAGCATGCCCATTTTGTGGCTAGGTCTGCCATATTAGACATAGTCAGTGACGCAGGTTTGGTTACCGGCATGGACTCAGCTATGAGCCACCCACCCTGTCCTGACTTCACATCTCCTAATGTTGGGATATATGGGACTCTTGAAAGAAAATTAGAGCATGCCCCATGCTTAGAGGATCACCTTGTCTATGAAATTGCAGCGGTTTCTGTATCTGGAAATGTATACATTTACAGGGTTATTCAGAGAGAGGTGAAACCTATGAGAATGACTGGAGAAGTGAAAATTCTAGGTCAAAATAGCCAATTTGGAAAGTGAGATAAATGGGAGAATTTTCTGGTTTGGCTATTTTGACCTAGAATTTTCACTTCTCCAGTCATTCTCCTGGTTTTCACCTCTCTCTGAATAACCCTGTTAGTATTCCTTCACCAAGACGCACTCTGAGGGAAGTTCACTTTGTGCTATTCTGGGTTATTCATAATGTCCCTTTCAGGCAATTTAATCACATGCATCTCATGAACCGTTAGTCGTCATACCACCTTCTGTCTAATTTCACATGTCATTTTTATGGACGGGTAAATGTACCCGCTTTGCGGTCTGTAAATAACAGTGACAGTGCACAGACACCTTGCATTGTGCTATCTGACACATCTCATTCTGACAGCTCAGTCTAAGTTACGTACATTATGCACGCCGCCATATATAACACTCTATTTTCTGTCCATATGGCAGAACACACCAGGCAATTTGCAGTTTCAGTCACTCACTAACAGTCTATGTATGTATACCTCTCTATGACTTAGTAGGCAAATATGTGTTAGGTCTCTCCCTTAATACCACAACAAGACAAGCTTTACTTTTAACACATGATCTGGTGGAAGGACGTCCATACATTACTGCACATAAAAGTGCATTGCTTCATGTACACAACTGCACAAACACAGCAAAACGTATCAAACTAGAAGGATTTCTGTGTTCTTTTGGGAAGGTTTAAAATAGTATATATATTTGAAAAAAAATGTATGCTCCCTGACCCCCTATCCCATGCCGTACCGGTGATGTACACTAAGCTGCAATGTCCTTTACATGATGAACCCACACCGTTCATGGGTAGATGGGAGATGCTCTTGGATAGATCTTTGTCAGAAAACCAATGGCGAAATGTTTGTGACCTTACACACCACAGCTCTGTGGCGTCCAGAACCCAATAGGGCTTACAAGGTCCATACCTTGAGATACCATACCCCGAAGCCGCTACACGCATTTTATCCTCAAATTACTACAGATTGCTGGCACTGTAACCAAGGGTTGGGCACAATGTTACACATCTGGTTGGAGTGCTTCTTGATCGGACCATTCTGGTTGGGCATACATGACATAGCTAACGAATTCGTGGAACCACCCCTAGTTTTTACCCCTAAGGCTAGGGTCAGACTAACGCATTTTTCGCGTTGTCCGTGAAAAAGTGCGTTCGAACGAATGGACGTATTTTTTCACGGAATACACGATAGCGGTCATACGATGCGCATTTTCATCCGTGATTTTGTACGGATCATCAATAAAACCCTTTTTGTGTCTGGACGTTATGTTGGCCGGACATTAGCAGCGTCTGACGTCTCCCAATCACGCACACACGCCGCTATGCGGACGCAGCGCACTCTGTACGTCAGTAGTAGCGGTTTGACGTTCTAGAAAAAATGCGTTCGTTTGCCACTTGCGTTGCGCGGACGAACTTTCGTGCGGCCGTTCTTCGTATGTTACCCGGCATTGGACGTCATTTGCTGCTAGCACGGCCGTGATTTCGTGCGGTTAAACGCACGTTAAAAATGCTTTCGTCTGACCTTAGCCTAAGTTGTGAATTTACATCTCGCAGAACTCTCTAGTTCAGTTTACAAGATGTTGATATTATTGATCAGGATACTGAACACAGCCAAGGGTCTTATACCGTTTTTCTGGAAGTGCCGGATCCCCCTTCTTTCCCACTTTGGTTTGCTAAAATGGAAGAGCTTCACTCCATTGAGCAATAATGTTTTACATCCTCTGGCAGGACAGCTCAATACTCCACCATTCGGTCTAGATGGTTGCTTGTGGCCCCCACCGCTGCATTTCGAGCACTCCTTCACCCTGATGCACCACTAATGCTTATGCAACCTGCAGGTTGCACTTACTGTTGATCTGGATAAACGCCTTCTAGACTAATGATGCTTGTATGGGTTGATCTTGCTTCTTTTATTCTACAATATTTTGTATCTACGATTTTTTTTTAAAGTTTATTCTTCTCATTTTCAGCTAAAAGCCTTTTGATCTTTTAGAACAAATTTTTGTATTTTTTAGAAGGACCTTATTTTATTAGACGCATTTGAATGCATTTTAATAGGTTTAAACGGATATTAGAAGAGGAGAGCTCCTCTCAGACGCATCCAGGTATCCTGGATGTCTGCCGGATCTCACACACATCCTGGTCTCCGGATGTCTGCTGGAGATGATGTGGTGCTAGAGGGACTATGTTCCATATCTGGTGGCTCTGCCCTAAGGAGGTGTCGTTTTGGGAGGAGATACAGGAATTACTAGAGGACGTGTTCCAGCAGTCCCTCTCATGAGACCCCTGGTCCTTTCTGTTACACAGGTCCCACCTGTCCCTCCAAGGTTCAGACTGAAGACTTTTCCATAGGGTGATCCTGGGGGCCAGATGAGTTCTGGCCAAGCATTGGCACGATTTGGATGCTCCACCACTCTCTGTAGCTCGGGCCTATATTTCGGATGGCTCACCATATGGATAGGCTGTCAGCCGTGGTTCACGATACACTCCCAGCTTTCTACAAAAACGTGGGGCAAATGGGAGGAATTGTACTCGTAAACTGAACGGGAACTGTGGCCCCCCTCCTTTCCCTGTCTGCTCTCTTTCCTTTCCTGATGCATCCGTTTGTTGTCGGGTTTGTCCTGGCCTATGTTGGGCGGCGTGTCATATAACAGGCTGCATGTATATTTCGACTTGGCGTGAGATCTGATGCAAACAGGGGCGATTTAAGCAGGTTATTTGGCTTCTCTACTTATACACTGCCTCTGTTTGTTCTCTGGGCCCTGCGTGGCGCTGCCTCTGTCTTGTGTCTTTTATATGTGTTTTAAATCTTTCAAAATAAAGCATTATATAAAATAAAAATAAAAAAGAGAGCTCCATTTTTTGTTTATTTTTGGAGTTCGGTGTATTTCCCCAAGGCCAGTTCACCGCTCTTTGGTGCTTTTCAGCGACGTTCGCCAACTTTTCCATGAGGCTTCGGTGACTCCATCTTCGCCGCACTACGGTGACCGTACAGTGAATGGTAAATTCACCTTAGTTTCGACTAAATGGAATCACCAAAGTGAAAAGGATCAAACTTTTGATGAAATTTCGGTGCTTTGTGACATACCCTTCAGTGACATACCCATATATTATAGGAGCGTCCTGAACGGGTGACAGTCAGCCAGCTACATCTCTATTGATAGTATTATTGAGAAAGGCAGCTTGCGACCCAAACGTTGCAGCAGGTTTCTGAATAAGATCCCCTTTTTCTTTGTGCGAATAATTAGAAATGGTAGGGTTTGGATGGATTTCCTGTTTTTCTTTCCTGATTTTGGCAATCCTGGATTTCAAGAGCACCCAGCAGACGGTTTTCTCTTTGCAAACTTGATCTTCCCAGGCTAGGGCTGCTGAGGGGAGCATAAGGATATGTGCTGCCCTGCAACATGTATAATTCATATGCTACAGGAAGGAAATCAAGGCTGGTCACCTGGGATTCCTTTTTGATTTTTTACCTGCAGCATATAGGTTTCACATGCTGCGGGGTGGCATTTTTCATGCAATGCCCATCAGCATGAATAAGTTATGTATCCGGGGAAACAGCCGGCATCTCTTATCCAGACATCTATATGATTTTACTCTTCAGTACCTTTGTAATGATTTATCCACATAACACATCCCCTATAAGCAACCAAGGCCAGATTTATTTTTCATGTGCCAAGTAGGCCTACAGCTGCAGATATGGGGGGGGGGGGCACATTTTCCCTTAACCCTTTCGCTGCTGAGGCATTTCACGCCTCTGTGCTGAGCTCATTTTTGCCTATTTCGCTCATCTTGTTTAAACGCGTTTTGAAGGCTTATTTTAGTATATGACCCAGACATATTATATATCATTCTTTCCGGCAGACTCGTCAGATTCATAATATGTCATTGTTTTATGTAGAAGTCATGTCCTGTCTGTATATTATAACAAAATATGCAATAAAATATTAATTTTCAATAATTCACAACGTGTAAAGTGTTTTTTTTCACATTTTAACATGCGATCAATTGCGGTTATATTTTGTATGGGGTGCGTGTGTTAAAAAAATTAGAAATGGGGTCTCGTTACATTTTTTTTGGGAAAATTACACGATTTTTAACAAACGCACTGCATACAAAAATCGTTAATGCAGCATCATTGTTCACATTATAATTGAAATGGGAACAATATTGCTGCATTAACAAAACAAAAAACTTTTTTTTATAATTTCTTTTTTAAAAAAACTTTTTACATGGTCATGTTTGGTATCGTTGGAAAGGCCATGCTCTGGCCGATTCAACAGTACCAAACATTAACCCCTAGCTGCCACGGATCGGGAGTTCATTGGAAACCCATATCTCCACCAGTGGTGGCAGTTAGGGGTTAACTCCCGGACTGGCGTCATCGTGCATAGCGTCAGGGGGCATTCCCGGAAGCTTGGCCGACATCCAAGATCCGACATCCAAGATGTCGGCCAGCTCAGAGAGAGGATCACGATTCGGCGCCGAATCGTAATCCGGCACCCAAGATGTCGGCCAGCTCAGAGAGAGGATCACGATTCGGCGCCGAATCATGATCCGGCACCCAAGGGGTTAAAGGCAGGCACAGTTTGGAAGGGCAGGCTGTGCCCTTCCAAACCGTGCCTGCCTTCAGCCGCAGGACCCCGGCGATCGGGAGGTCCACGCACACGCAGAGGGGGCGCCTGAAATAGATGTCATCGCACCGCCGCGATGACATCAATTGGTGCCGGCAGCGGACCGGGGGGGGGGGGTACAGCGATCATACGCAATCCGGCCGATCCCTGGCCGCAAAGGGAGGACACGCTCAGAGTGTCCTATGCACCCAACGGTACCTGCGGGTGGACGCGCTGTGCGTGTCCAACCGCAGCGAAAGGGTTAATGTCCTTTCTATTACAAGTCTTATACATTTTAAAGCAGTGTTTCCCAAACCTGTCCTCGGGACCCTCAACCAGGCCAGATTTTGGAGATCACTTTAAGGGAAAAGCAGACAGAATGCTGCAATCACTGAGCAGCAAATCATATCACCTGTGCTGTGCTTCAGATATCTGGAAAACCTGGCGAGGCGGAGGGTACCTTGGGAAACATTGCTTTAAATTCTTTACTAAAAAGAACAAGTGAAAATGACAATGCGGAGTGTCCATAGACTCTATGTTTGAGCAGTCTGGGTGTAGAACAGAGCTGCACAGCGACAAAACTTTCAGAAAAGTCTCTAAAGTATGAGGAATGTTGTAGAAAATCTTTGTGTAAATAAGGCACTTTCGTTTGTTGTGTATTACATAAATAGCCCAGCTCGGACCGGGACTATTTCTCTTAACGCTTATATTTATCTTGATATTGTGCGGCACATGGAAGGGGTAGAAATTTGAAGCACCACCTCTAAATAACCCCCTACCCAAAGCAATTAAGAACACCCCAGCGCTGTGATGGGTGCGTCTGCACCCGTGTGACAGAGATAATATGGACAGCAGGCTCTGAATCAGGCCTGTATATAGGGTCGCCAGGTCGGCCATGGTTTCCTGGACACATATAAAGTATTCGTGCTGACGGGCAGTGCATGAAAAATGCCACCCTGCAGCATGTATAATCCATACGCTGCAGGTAAGAAAATCAAAAAAAGGAATACCAAGTGACCTGCCTTGATTTCTCTATGCAGCATGAGTTATACATGGTCCAGGGCAGCACTTTTCCCTGTGCTCTCCCTCTGCATGAAGTTTTACTATGGGCCCAGGAAAACATGGCCGATCTGGCAACCTTACCTGTAGATCTAAGCTCAGGGGGGTATTGGGACAGCATGCATCCATATACAAGCCACCTCTGCCATGTCAGGGAGAAAAAAAAAAAGCACATGTGAGCCCTGCAGGTTATCTTGAAATACTACACCCCCCCCCCCCAATAACTAAATATTTTGGGCTTTTTTTCCACCACAAAAATTGGGGGGTGGGAAAGAAACCACCCCATGAATGAATATTAAAGAAACAGGGAAGGAATAACATGACTAAAATAAGGTTTAACTTGCTGAATGTGAAGATATTCATTAAGGGGATGGGGAAGGCGACTGCTAGACGCTTATTCATGGCCTCTTTACCCACAATGCACTAGTCAGCGCGCTTCCTTGCACGTCAGCAGGAAGCCCAAGCGTGCCCAAGGCTGCAGTACCGCATTTTACGCTGGCTCCGCCCAGGGGGCGATGTTTCGCACAGGCAGATAAGACGAACCCTTCTCGCTTTCCGTCCACTCCCCCGCGCTTCCGGCTGCTTAGAGCGACGCTGGCAGTTTCCGGCGCGATGGAGCAGTTGAGAAAGTCTGAGGGCACTCTGGTAATGGAAGGAGAGGATGAGGAGGAAGGTGGCGGTAGTAGAGGCAACGGAGGTCCCCAACTGACCGCACAATGCGGGCTGGAGATGCAAGCCTGCTCCTTGGGACCCAGCCCTCTGCAAGAGAAGCCCAGGTGCCCCAAGGACGATCTGTATTTGACCACACGCCAGCTCTGCTGGCCTTCTTCAGGGAGTATGCTGGCCCAGAGGCCCTGCGGCCGGTGAAGGCGCTACTGGACTTGGCCAGGCCCAATAAGGCCCTGCAGACGCTGCTGAGGGTGGGGAGAGACCTGACTGGGCGCTACCACATTCCTTTCCAGGCCATGCAGGCCAGGCTCGCTGTACAAGGGCCGCAAGACCTGCACAAGCTCACCCTGGTCTCCTGCCTGGTGTTCAGCGACGGCGTCACCAACTGGGGCAGGATCGCCACCCTACTCACCTTCGGCGCCTTCATGGCCAAGCACTTGGAGAGTGCCCACCTGGAAGGTTGCACGGCCGCACTGGCAGATGTCTTCACAGAATTCCTCATGTCCGCCAAGAGAGACTGGATTGCTGAGCACGGAGGCTGGGACGGCTTTGTGGAGTTCTTCCAAGTCAGGGACTGTGAAAGCGGCGTCAGGATGGCATTGATAGCGTTTGCTGGTGTGGCAGGGATTGGTGCGAGTCTTGCCTACCTCATCCGCTGAAGCGTGCTCTAGCGCGCACACCACTTTATTATTTTTTTCCTTGGGTGTTCCAGGGACTTGCTACACAAAAAAAGGAGCCAGGACACCTGCGAAAGATGTGGCAATTTGTGCCAAAAAAACATTTGCAGAACATTTTCTTTCCACTTTTTTTTTTTTTTCCCTGCTCCTTGGGGGTGGTTCCTTGTCACAATGCATCGATGCCTCAGGCTCCTCCTGGGTGGCTGTAACTTCTAGACACGTTTTGATCACAATAAAAATTCCCCCCCTGCACTATATCTCCAGTGTCAAAATGTAGACGTGTCCTGCCAGATGTTTCTGCGGGAAGTGGCATGCATATAGACCTGATTATTTTTTTTATTTTTTTTCTGTATATGTCTAGGTCAGGGGTCAGCAACCTTGGCTCCAGAGTCCCTGATGTTTTGGGAACTACATTTCCCTTGATGCTCAGTCACCCATTAGGCTGACTGAGCCACATGGGAAATGCAGTTCCCAAAACCTTGGAGCAAGGGTTGCTGACCCCTGGTCTAGGTTGTCCAACGATACATGTGTGCAGTTTATCACTGGTGGTAGGGCTGGAGTGCATTGATTACTGATAGACTTCCAGGTTTTGCTCTCCCCCCTCCACCAGTGCAACCATAGTCTCCAGTACAATTTGTTATGAAGGTTTTTTTTCTTTTTGAAAATGTTAGTTACAAGTTTGGTCTGGATTACTATGTTGCTACACTTTTTTTTTTTTTTTTTTTTGGGGTTAAAGAACCCCCCCCCCCCCCCCTCTAAAAAAAAATCTTCAGTTAATCTTTTACACAGCTGTAGCCTTTTGTGTTTAAAAACAAATACAGCTTGGTTCATCCATGGTCAAAGGCAGCAAAATAATGCTTGCTCAGCTCATCTATGTGACTTGTATAGTTTGTAATTCTACCACTAGTTTGTCTCTTTAAATCAAAATTTTTAATGAAAACTGCACTTCACAAGTGTACATATGTCTGGTATTACGGGTTCCAAAATGCATTTTTGAGCAATAGAGAAATGGTTCTTCTCCTGCAGTTCAGGTCTGTGCTTAGCTTTTGACCCTTTCCTTACATTCTCAGCCCTAGAGTTCATAGAGATTACAGCTCACCTTAGGTTTTCAAAGTACTTAAATTTGTGCCCTGCTTGGCTAGATGGGCGATGTCGATCTTGCCATGTTTAACGCCAAGTTGACATTTCAGGTCTCTCCATGATACATGCAAGATGGCTGAACTATATGTGCCTAAAATGACCAGATACAGATTGAGCAGTAATAATATCTGATCTCATTATGACCCTTTGTAAAGCTTCCAATATTGTCACTAAGCAGATTTAAATTTTGTAGTAGTGGTGAATCTACAAAGGGTTAATAATTGCCAGAAGTGATACCACATTGCAAGATATGAGCTGTTTTTAATTTACTTTTAACCCTCTACACTTATGTTTCCGAACTAGAGCGTGGACTTTAAGGCTAGGGTCAGACGAGCGTGATTTCTACGGACTGTACGTCTGTGCACACGGACGTACGGAAGACGCAGTAGTGGCCAGACAGTCTGTTTTTTTTCACTGACGTATATATTTTGACGGATGTAGGAGGGAAAATAAACCATTTTGTCCGTGAAAAATGCTGGACGTATAAATGCAGTCCGTCTGACCACGTTCCATCACTCACAAAGTTATGCAGACGTTGCGGACGCAGCGCACTTTGTGCGGCCGTTCTAGTGGTTGTACGTTCTTGCGTCCGTGGGCCGCTGCCGTTGTGCGTCCGCAGTTCAGTGCGGACGTACTTCATGTGTCAGGCTCCAATGGACTTTCTTTCATGCTATCACGGACGTACTTTTAGGCGCAATCACGGACGTGAACACCTACGCTCGTCTGACCCCAGCCTTAAAGTTCTTGCATGGACACAATTCACAACTGGCTGTTCATGTTTTCTCAGGAATCACACTCCTTCATGACTTGGGCAAACAGCGGTATCAAAATTCTAGTGGTCGTAGGGTGAGAATCATTTTCCGCTTCAACACATTCATTAAAACACCCCAAGCTTTTGCTGATGTGGACTTCACATGAAAATTTAAATTAATTATTCCTTCTAACAAAGGTGCTTGAATAGAGACTTTGTTTTTGTTTAGAAACTAACATTGCAGTTTTATTATAAACTGCAACACAGAAATGGCAAAGGATTTGAGAATTGCACCTTCTCACCGAACGACCCTTCTTTTCAATCTGTAAGAAGACAGGGATCCAAGCCCATATTTCTGTCTAGAAAAGTCACCCAGTGACGGTATCTTGATGCTGCTGTGAGGTAGCTGTATTGCATGTCCAATATCAGTGGAGGCGTGTGTCGGATTGAGTGTAGACAGGCAGTGTGCCAGTGCTGTGACTCGTCAGAGGAATGGAAGAAACCAAGGCTTCTTACAGATCTGTGGGTTTTTAATGAGAAAACCGACATCAATGCTTTGGCTGCAGACGCTGCTTTCTTGAAGCTAGACCTTTCATTGACCTGGAAGGACCTGGCTGCTTCCTTCTGTGATGTAGGAGGTGGCTACTCCTCTAACCGTTGCAATAACCTTTTGATTCATGCGCAACTGTTTATGCTGAAGTTATTTGACTTGGCACTGATAAAGCACCAAATGGTTGGCCTGCTTGTAAAATGGTCATGTTGGCTCTCCCGTCAACAATAAAAGGGACAGACACTCTTCAACAATGGGCATGTCTCGTTTTGCTGGGGGAGATTGTCCTAGTGTAATGTTCCACCTGTAGTGGTTTTACAGTTAGTGTACACTTCCAGCATTCATGGTGATTGCCTGGATTAGACATTCATAATATCTGAATGGGTGGGGAAAGTGGTTTCAAAAATGAGGCATGTCCTATCCTGGCTGCATCACCTGTGAGGGTGTGTAAAGATTGTGAACTGGAGTATGTTTGCACATATCAATTGTCTTCACTCAGCACTGCACAATTACATTCTTTGCGCATTAACGCGAGGGGCGAAACCCATTGCGCTGAACGTCGTATTAATGCCCGCGCAAAAAATGTATGTTAACGTCTACTGCAGGTGAACCTGCGCGAGCATACTGTACTGCGCGCGTCCTATACTTAACATTGTGTGCAAATGCGTTTGTGCGCTGGTACGCGGATGGTATTACAATCTATGCGCAAAATTTAATGCACAGTGTTTGTGTGCATAATTTTAACGTTTTTTTTTTTTTTTTTAAAAGCTGGTGTTAAAGGCAAATCTGAACGTCCTGGCTGAACCCAAATACACCAGCTAAAAAAAAAAAAAATACAGCACTGTATAGTTACACATACCCAAACAAAATTGAAGTTGTGCGTGTTTTTTTTTTTTTTTTAATTGATGCAGCCTATATGCACAGATTGACTTTGACGGGTGTAAAAACTTAACGTGAGACCATTGTTCTTAATTCTGGTTGGGTGAATCGTGTGAAAAAACAGTCCGCACACCGATTTCTGCAAGCAACGTTAATGCGTGCGCATTTTTGCGTGTCTTTTTTACGCGCATTATTTTTATGACGGATGAAAAAATGCGCTCGGATTGTAATACCAGCGTTAATTTACGCGCACAAATTAACACGCTGCGCAAGCTTTTTATTTTTTGTGCAAAGAATGTAAGCGAGCCCTCAGTTTCTTGATGGTTTTTATCACTATGCCAGCAGAAAATGCTGCAGGTCCTCTACATTCAGCTGCTCTTAAGCTAGGACTAGTGTTCCAGATCCTCCATGTTTGGACAGATTTATTTGTGGTACAGTATATCGAGTTGATAAGCTGCCGGTAAGGAATCAGACAACCATATGAACTCTAAATCTTAGGGCAGCACCATTCCTGTACTTCCCTCTGGATGAAATCGTAATTTATGTCCAGTAGAAAGTGGCTGATCTGGTGTCCCAAAGTACGATATCAAAGAACCTAGGACCTCAAAAACCGTCCCAAAAGAATGGTTTGAAGTCTGCATGTTGGTTAGGGGTGTTTCTTATGGTGCAGTAAGGTATTAGACCTACAGTAACTTTTTTCTGTCACTGAAGGGTTTACACATAACGCGTGTACAGTAAGAATACGCTCTCTTATAATATACTACCTACACTGCAATTATATCAACCTAAATGTGCCACATGTGCATATATAAAAATATCCAATAGTTGAATAAAGTGCTTATTGTATTGAAAGACAGTTGAAAAATTCTGTATAAAAATGTCAATTACTATTTCCCAATGTGGGAAAAAAGTGTGTGTATAATGGAGAAGGGGAGGAGCATAGATCTGTTGCTTCCTACCGTCCACTTTATACCTCCAAAGGACAAGAGACACGCTCGCGCAGAAGATCGTAAATGGTCCCAAATGGATGGTTTCTTCAAAAAATTAACACCGCATAGAGCCAAGTACGTCCCGGCTGTACGGAATGATCGCCTCTGGCCAATTCAAGAGGGGCACGCCCCTGCTTATGGCATCGAGGGTCAACAAAAGCGAAAAAATAAAGGCGACATGGCTCTCCCATAGCGTTATATGCATTACATAAGACACCCGCTGGTTCCCTTTTAGGAATTTCACTCACTGCAGTGGAGCCTCTTGAATGTCCCTGCGCAGAGTGTTCGCCTTGGTACTACTTGTAGGTTTGTGCCCAAACTTAATTCTGGGGGGTGGTCAGCTGGTGTTCCTCCGGACGTATCCATATAAACTGGCAGTATCAGCAAATAAAAGCCACCACTTATCTCGCTATTTGTGAACCACTTTATTGCAAAAAATACAATATAACAGACCACAAAATTTAAAGGGGGGGTGGTTGTGAGTTTGCAATTTCTTTTAAGAGACCATCCACTTAGGGCTATTTATGATCTTCTGCACTAATATGTCTCTTGTGTTTTGTCCTTGTACAGTGGAACATAGGAAGCCGTACCATTGTACGGCACCAAGGAATTTGTTGGCGGGTTAGAAATACTTGTAACTACATCAGATCTCTGCCCCCCCCCTGTATTATTACAATATAGGTATACACATAAATATTTTTTTACAAATTGGGAAGTAACACTTTAAGAATGTTTGTTTTCTACACTATACTTATATGTACTGTTGAATGCAGATTAAACAGACAATTTTATAAACAGAATTTTTCAACTGTGTTTTAATGTGCCGGCTGGGTGGAGTAGAGGTAACATCAATGCTCTGCGTGGAGAGAGCCTGTGGAGACATGGGTTTGATCCCAGCAAGCAACCTCTCCAGTATGTGTCCTTGGGCAAGACACCTAACGGTACATACTCGCCACCCAGGACATACTTGAAAACGAGAGAAATCTCAATGTATCCTTCCTGGTAAAATCTTTTCTCAAAAAAAAAATACAATAAGCACATTTTTCACCTATTGGATATTTTATATTTCTCTTTATATTTGCACACGTGGCACATTTAGGTTGATAATACACTCCTGAATTGCAGTATAAGTAGTGTATTATGTGTTTATAACGCATGTAAAATAAGAATGTTATTTGTACACCCCACAGTGACAGAAGTTACTGTAAGCCTAATACATGCTGCGCCATAAGGAGCACCCATAGCCTTTATTTCTTCGTGCACAATTTTGGTTAGTTTTATTGTGCGTTCTTTAGGCAGCAGACCAAAGTAATTTCTTTTAGATTTTGCAAAGTCCGGTTTGGTGTCACTTCATTTTGAAGGCCGAGCACATCAGATCAAACAGCCGATGTCTCTATACATTTGACAGCATTTTGGTCTATGCCAGGGCTGTCAAACTCCTGCCCCCCCCCAAGATGTTGATGATTCAAGTCCCCCGAATTCTTTCAGTACAATAGATGGCCATGGAATTGTGGGAATTGTAGTTCATAAACATGGGGGGGGGGCACAGAAGTTTGACAACCCTGGTCTATGCTGTGCTAGAGCCCTGTCTTGCTAGCAGTATGTAAGGCATAGGGAGCTGCTGCATTGCAGTGTAGCACATGGGCAGTAATGTTCTTTCAAAATTCTATATGACAGTACTATTCCGGAGTTGTCCTTCAATCCCATTTGTCAGATAACCCATCATGTGCTGTTTTAGTTCCCCTGTATTGTCCCTCTGCATCTCTTTTGGATTATGCAGCAGGATGAACAGGAATGGGCTAGTGGGCCCCTCTCCTTGCCTAAACGCCTGGCATCTCTGGTCCTGGATTTAGCAAGTTCCAGATTTGCACCTTCAAGGAGCCAAAGGGCTGGCAGTGTACCAGAAGATGAACCAGATTGTCACCCGACATGTCAGGCCGATGGGCAAGAAGGGGAATACTTTAGAAACCTGTTCCTCAAACATGACCAAGGGGAAAAAGCTCTTGCATCACACACATGTAACAGGCATCTTAGATGGGTCAATTTTGCAAACGCCAGTGAAACTAACAGTTGTTGCAATGGCAGCACACACCTGTGTCACAAAAAGGAAATCGGTACAGCTGCAGTAGAAACTTCATTGTGAAGCTTCTGCTGTGGTTTAGATTTTTCTTTTGTGAGGTGCTAATGCATACCCCCCCCATATACATATTACAAGCTTACAAAACCTCATACAATCGCGTCACACAGTCGTTCAAACTTTTCAGTGCATAATCCTATAAAGCTGTTCATATACTTCATTGCATATTCATGTCTGTAATACATGCACCCACTTAAAGGGTGTCATGTCCCATGCTCTCTGTGTTGCTCGGCAGCCGGCAGTGCCTTTCACGCTGCTTGCTGGCTGGTTGCCGATTTGAAGTCACGATCACGTGTTGCGGGTGGGGCGCGGTGTGATGACGTGACACCTCCCAGGTTAAAAACCAATTCCCTAAATCCTGCTCGTTGCATTGACGTGGTTCTCACTCCTCTCAGTGCTGTGTATATCTTCTATTGTGATTTCTATGTACCGACTTGACTTCTGTGACTCTCGTCCCGGCTCTTAATGCCTGGCATTCCTTTGACTACCCGATTTGGCAGTACGGCCTCTGGCACCTGGCTGACACCCTACTCTGGCAACACGACCCCTGGCATTCCTGATAACCTGCTCTGGTAAAAGGCGATTGGCATTCCTTCTGAATTTTCATGCTGTATTAACCCCTGGTCTGTTATTGGTTACCTTCTCCGATACCGTTACAGGTAGATGCACCGACCACTTCGAAGGATCGGAAGTGTAGGATAGTTGTACTGCGTACAGGGACCAGTACTATAGTTATCCAGGCAGAACGTGACACCGAGCCACTACCTCCAATATTTTCTTAACTAAACATGTCACTGGGTGCAGCCATTTTATGTTGTAAACTCCCCCTCCCCCCAGTATCTTTACATCACGTGTTCCTCACTTTCTGGCAATGACCATAGAATGGAGTGAATGGGTCGATTACGGACTCATTGTGTGTGATTGATTCAAAGGACATCACCAGGGGGTAGATTAGAAGTCTTTTAAGCTCCTTGTCAGGTCTCATTCAGCTGCCATCTCTTAACTGTAGAAGATAAAGGAAAGCCACATAGGAAAACTGACCATAAGATTTTGGTAAATGTTGTGTGACAGAAGCCTCCTCCACCATTTAATGGGCGCAGCTAGCAGCCTCTAACGTTCAAGATGTGTGATTGTGTATATTAGAGTGTGACCATTGTTCTTGTGTCTACTCGGTGTCTGGAAGGAGTGTATATTGTAGGGTTACTTAATTGGATTACTCTCTTGTGTCTTTAACAGGTATAAGGGAAGCCCTGGATTTAATAAAGACTCTTTGATTCTCACTCCAAGGAGCGTGTGTCTGGCTGTTTTTATGGGTGCTCTGCTCCTTCAGGTTGCCTGTCTGTAATGCCAGGGCTACCAGTCGGGTAGTCTGGAAGGTGAAAGCTGGTCCCTGTGTGGTTCTGAGATGGAGAAGCAATGGACTAGATAACAGGCTGGTGTTTATCCTGGTGATTTGGACAGGACCCAGTGTGTTCCTGTTACGTGGTGCATCATGGGAAAAAGTACAACAAACAGAATCAGGAGATAAGTTGAAGTAGCTGAAGGAGATGAGCTGTAAAAAGGGGAATGTTTTTTTAAAAAAACGGCATGTGTTTTATAAAGTGGCTTTATTTGTAGTGCTCATGTAACTAGTTACAGCTTATATAAGTTGTAGTGTCCCTTTGAAACAAGAATCTCCGACATACAGACGTTTATCCACTCGTCACACACAATGACGATAGCAGCGTTTTTCAATCGCTGACCTGTTTGAAACTATTGGCTGACAGGGACCCATAGATCTGAAGCAGAGTGGGTGAACATGCATAATGTAGTGAAAAAGAGCAGGTTCAAAGGCAAGTGTGTGTGTGTCAGTATGAGTGTGTCAGTATGAGTGTCCGTGTGAGTGTATGGCTGAGAGAGAGTTCAGCTAATCACAGTGTGGTTAAGCTTCTAATGCAGTGTTTTCCAAACCCGTCCTCCGAACCCTCACAACAGGCCTGATTTTACAGATCACCTTGGGGAAATGCAGACTGAATCTTGCAATCACTGAGCAGCAAATCCTATCCCCTGTGCTGTGCTTCAGATACCTGTCAAACCTGGCGAGTCAACTTGTCCGGGAAACACTGTTCTACGAAGCTACGCTCAACAGTCTGACCAGTAGTAGCACTTGATGTTGTAAGAGTCCTTGCACCATAACCATTCCAATGTTCTGTGGCAGTTTTGGTGCTTTGTGGCTCTCCAGCGTGTGGACACATTAGCTGCTCAGTGCATTGAATGCAGAGAAGATTGCACTACTCCACTCACACCACCCTTGCTATTACAGTCACCGGTTAGAAGTCCCTTCCAGCACTCAGTCTAGCTTGGTGCGTGCTCAGTGGAAGCTGCAAGCCTGTGCGGCCAAGGTATGGTAGAGGGCACAAGGAATGAGAAATACTCCTACCCCCCCCCTACATACAGTGCTACATACAACAGTGTTTCCCAAACCGGTCCTCAGGTCCCCCTAACAGGTCAGGTTTTCAGATATCTGATGTACAGCACAGGTGATATGATTTGCTGCTCAGTGAGTGCTGATAAATTTCAATTTTAAGCAAACAAAAACAAATTCCCTAATTACCATTTATGAAATTTCAATAAACCATTTCCAAGTTTCTTCTCATATATCAAAATTAAAAACAGATGCTGTGCTACGCCATGGTGAGAGACACCAAAATCAGCCACAAAGCAATACAGCGTCAGTCAGGTCTAAATATATTTTCTTAGACTATTTTATTCGATTTCAAAGAACTTCTAGCCAATCAGCATACAGATACACTTCCACGTCAAAGTTTAACCACACGGTTTAACAAACACTTTTTACCTTATATGGTTTACAAAAAATCTTTTTCCCATCTCCCTGCTTCTGTGCACATTTTCCTGCACTAAACATAATAGGAAGTCGTCACATCCTCTTATCCTACAGAAGGAACAACTGTCTATGCAGAATTAAAAGAAACATAATGAATGGGGGGGGGATTTCACAGCCCATTTTATAAAACAGTTTTTTTTCAAGATAAACTATTTATATTTTATACAGGAAATTAAAATCTAACAATTGCAGGATACAGTCTGCATTTCCCAAAGGTGATCCTTAAAACCTGGCCTATTAGAGGGTCCTGAGGACAGGTTTTGGAAACCTTGACATACACACGTATCACAGAGAGACACTAACAGGGTTATTCAGAGAGCGGTGAATACCAGGAGAATGGAGAAGTGAAAATTCTAGGTCAAAATAGCCGATTTGGAAAGTGAGATAAATTGGAGAAGTGAAAATTCTAGGTCAAAATAGCTAAACCAGAAAATTTCTCCCGTCATTCTCCTGGTTTTCACCTCTCTCTGAATAACCCTGTAAGGGTTATACAGCGAAAGGTGAAAACCAGGAAAACTGGCAGAAGAGAACAATCTAGACCAAATAGCCAATAGCTATTTTAACCTAGAATTTTCACTTCACCAGTCATTCTCCTGAGGTTCACCTTTCTTTGAATATACCTGACTGACGGATTGGTTCAATTGACCGCTGTGTGCTGTGACGAAATCCTCCCAAGCTTTCACACACTTTTCTGAGCATGCTCTGAAGATTCAGCTGTTTTATGGCCTCTCTAGTATTCTGTGTAACATTACCTCCATCTCTAATTATTAAGCCATAATTTAGGGTTGCGACTCTCATTATATATTTAATACACAGTACTCTCCTATGAGCGGCGTTACCTTCCATGGAGGTGGTTTTATGCCCTCTGTGACCGAGCCGCTACTGCAGGCTGGAGTGTCTATCAGGTCTATTCACTAAAGGGTGAAGTCAGGAGAATTGGCAGAAGTGGAAATTCTAGGTCAAAATTCTCCCATTATCTCATTTTCCAAATCACCTATATTATCTAGATTGTTCTGTTCTCCTGCTAATTATCCAGACTTCACCCTTTAGCGAACAAACACATGTGTTTATGCATTACCTTCGCCATAATGTCTCGTAAGGTTTTAGCTCAATGGTGCTATTACAGATAAGACTATTCCATATGCAAATCACACATCACACACATACAGCCCCTTGAACCGACACTATATATTATGACACTTGCTAGTACCTGCCATATCTACCTCATAAAGTTCTCACATTAACTTTAAATTGAGTTTAATGCCTTTTTTTTCCACATATAAAAGACTCCTGGCTGGATGGAGTAGAGGTAACATCACTGCTCTATTACTGGAGACCCAGGTTCAAATCCTGGCCAGAGCACCTCTCCAGTAAGTGTCCTTGGGCAAGACACCTAATGGTACCTACTTGCCTACCACACAATATCGGCTGTGGAGTCCATTAGTAACATCTCTACTCTTCAACCATGGAGAAGCAAGTCAAAATTACATTCAGCACATCTCTCCAATACAACTGTGGAGAAGCAAGTCTCGACTTTATGAGAAGCGGGTTCAACCTAACCATCAGGTCGCTGATCTACGATCATGGAAAGACAACCTGATCCCTCTCAGAAGACGCCACCAGTGAGTGTCCTTGGGCAAGACACCTAATGATATAGATGCGCCAACCTCACAAAATACTTGTACTTCTCGTAGATTGTAAGTTCCCTTGGGAACAGGGTCCCTCTGAATCAGGTCATATCATCCATGTGTGGTATTCTAATGTATCAACTCCTTGTACAATGATCTTGTAAAGCTCTGCGGAACTTGTGGCGCTAAATAAAAGGATAATCCTGATGCTTATGTTTTCATGAGGTTTCTAAGGAAAGACCACCAGGGTTATATCAACCAGATCAGACACCATATGCCATGGTTATAGTGCTCCGATCCCTCTTGTAGTGAGAGTTCTAGGTGTAATAAAGCAATAACACGTTTGTATTGAAAACTTTATTTGATAATAAAAATAGCATTCACAGACTTTCCTTACTAGCTACATACATTGTGTTTTGTTTCATGTAAAGGAAGCCTGAACCGGCAACACCCACAATCAACCTGGATCAAACACCACGTATCGAGATTTTTTTTTTTTCCTTTTTTTCCCCATAAGTTAAATAAATCTAATGTATGAACAATGCTGAATTGGTAAATGCATAGAGTATTAGGAAGAGGGAGGAAAAAAAAAATAATAAAAGGACTGATCAGCCCATATATCAACCCTCGTCCAGAGAGAAAAAGAGAGCGTCCGACTGGCGTCAGTTTGCGAGATACAAAGACTGGACACCGGGCTGCATACAAGTGCAACGTGATCGGCAAGCAGGCCCGTCACGTTGAAATAAATTTAATCCACTTATCAATCATACAAGATCGTTAATAAAAATAAAAAAAATACTTCAAATCGTTTACCATTCGGAAACACCTTTACATACCTGATTTGGCTTACATTAAAATATATTCCCAATGAATCAGTTTGCTCCATTTTTTTTCAGAAATATAAACACTTATCACATTTCTCACATGATTTTGTCATAAAGTTATCTTTTATACAAGAAAAAAAGGCAACATTTGAATTTTTTTTAAACAGGCTGTAATAATTACAATTTATACTCTGTACACACAATGATTGGCCTTTTTCATTTTTTGTTTCATTACAGTACCATAGCAACAGTGATAGACTCGCTTAAGCTCATTCGTGTTTGTAGTAAAAGATGAAACATTTTACACGTTGCACACACCGATGCACTGTAAAAGCTGATTTTTTTTTATCTTTATTTTGTTGTGTTTTCTGATTTTTTTTGTTTGTTTTTTTTAAATTTTGTCTTATTGGGTCAAAAAAAAAAAAAAAAGTGAACAGTTTGGCTCAGCTAGGCAGTAATGCAATTTTATCTTGGACCTAGAATACAGCAGGGTTTTAAAACTCAGTACTTATCAGTTGGCTGCTGTAAAAAAAAAAAAAACTTTGAAATATTGAGGTCATGGCATGGGACCTTTATACCACTTCATATAAAGCATCTTAGACCAATTTTCTCTTCAGACACACACCATGCTTCTGAAGAAAGAAGGAAAAAAAAAAAATCTCCAATTCAAGAAATTCAAGATAAAAAAAAATTCATTGAGGCGTGAGACAGAACTATATTAAACCTTGTTGGCAGACGGTTAACTGGGATTATTTTTATATTTTTTTCATTTAATACTTTGGGAAAGCATTTTAGTGTCACCAAAGATATGACAGGTAGATGTAGCCTCCCGTGTCACTCAGGATAACATTTTATCAACTATATATATATATATCTCCGTTCAATCAAATCCAATAAAGTTTTTTTTCAAAAAGAGCTAAATAATAAGTTTGTGCGACGTGTGCTTGTACAGTTCCTTCATTGTAGTCGTAAATTCTCACAATAATTATTAACTAATTTCCCTTCCATTTATCCAGCCAAGTTGGCTCTGCGTTCTTCATTATTAGAACCCACCACCAGCATACACAGGCTTAATTACAACAATGAGTGTTGCAGATCACTAATTAACAGCGAGAAAAAAACAATGTGTTAATCAAGCCTTGCAGGAAAAAAATATATGTATAAATAAGACTAATAAAACAAAAAGAAGAAAAGCGCCCTCGCCGGTTTACATTCCAGTGCTCGAAACAAGGTATGCACAGGAAAACATCTTAAAAAAAATCATTTTCGGAAAAGAACGTAGGTCGAGAAAATAGTTGAACGTGTTTAAATCCTTTTTCGGGGGTCGACATTTGGCAAATAACTTAAAAAAAGAAAAATACATCGAAAAATACTCTTTTTAATATACATCAGGCACAACACTCTGCAATAAGGTTTTCTTCTGCATAAAATGTTTCATGGTACTATAGGATCATTTTATGTGAAGTGTTTACCATGGTAATACACTATAAACACCTTCTGTTCTCAGACCCTCTCTAGGACCTTTCAACACTATAAAAAGGCTAGAACGTGACAGTGCATTCAGATAGCTTTAATTCAGATACTTAGGTCAGTGCTACATTCCCTGTAAGGTTTTCTCCGTTGCTCTGGTGGGAGCCGAGCACTTCTCAAAGTATCATGCTTTTGACTGTGCTCAACCCTATCTTTGTTCGATCTCTGATCTCTGTTCTTTCTCTCGGGAGATCTCTCTCTTCTCCTTTCAGGAGAACGATCCCTTTTCCTTTCGGGTGACCTTTCCTTTCTTCGATCCGAAGATTTGGCTCGTCTTCTGTCGGGGGAACCTTCCCTCCTCCTGTCCGGCGATCTTCTTTGGTCCGTAAATCGGTCTAACGATTTCCTTCGTCTGTTGGGCGAACCATCCCTTCTACGAGTAGGAGACCTCTCCCGGTTCCTTTGAGGAGAACTTTCTCTCTTTCTTTCATATTTATCGTATCGGTCTCGCTTCTCCAAAGTGTTTTCTGTGCTCCGTCCTCCTTCGTTCCTCTTGTCAGAAGACAGTTTTTTCTGTCCGTTGACTGTGATTCTCTCTTCGTACTGTACCTTCCTCTCATCGGGGGAACGATCCCTTCTGCCACCGTGTGCAGTATGATTTTTAGCAGACCCGTTCCATGTGTGGTTGTCTTTATGGTGTCGGTTGTAGTCCCTATTGTTTTTAAGGTCTTTGCCGTAGGCCCGTCTTTCCTCATGCTGTAATGATTTGTGAAGGTCTGGTGGGTAGCTGAATTCCGATGAGGCGAGATATTGATCATATGGCGGAGAGTTCATTTTCGATACGTTTTGTGAACTACTTGAGAGGCTGTTCCTGTCACTGCCGTGTTCTGGAGAGAGAAAAATAGAAGACCGTCAGTCTACAGAGTACACGTTGGATCTAAATCTAGTACGTATAAACGGGGGCTTCACAGGAAGTGACTGCAACGCACAATCGTTAAAGCACTGTATGTAGACGTTAATCAAAGCTTGCTACTCAGACCTGCTGAAAAGGAGTCTACACGATTCCAAACGACATTGATTCAAATTGGAAAGTCAGTGAAGAAAGAAGGCAGAAAAGGGAAATTTAAGGAAATTGAGAAATTTCTAGTATTTTTGTGACTTACCGGCACATCCTATGGTTTTTAATATATGGATTTTTATTTATTTAATTGTTTTTATTTTGCTGGACGGACTTTACCACATTTAATTCGATATACAGTTGTGTTCAAAATTATTCAACCCCCACGGAAATTGAGTGTTTTGGCCAGTTTGACATTGATTTTGATCATTCAGTCATCTTGCTTACAATTAAATCAAAGAGGCACGTGTAGGTCAGACAAATAAAACATTACATTTATAATGAAATAACCACAAATGTCTTTTCTGTGCTCACATCATTATCAGTTTTATTCAACCCCCAAGTGACATTCAATCTTAGTACTTAGTACAACATCCTTTTACAGTTATAACAGCTTTTAAACGTGAAGCATAGCTTGACACAAGTGTCTTGCAGCGATCTACGGGTATCTTCGCCCATTCGTCATGGGCAAAAGCCTCCAGTTTAGTCACATTCTTAGGCTTGCGCACTCCAACTGCTTTCTTTAAGTCCCACCAGAGGTTCTCAATCGGATTTAAGTCAGGTGACTGCGATGGCCACTCCAAAATGTTCCAGCCTTTAATCTGCAACCATGCTCTAGTGGACTTGGAGGTATGCTTGGGATCATTGTCCTGTTGAAAGGTCCAACGTCTCCCAAGCCTCAGGTTTGTGACGGACTGCATCACATTGTCATCCAATATCTCCTGGTACTGAAGAGAATTCATGGCACCTTGCACACGCTGAAGCTTCCCTGTACCTGCAGAAGCAAAACAGCCCCAAAGCATGATTGACCCCCCGCCATGCTTCACAGTAGGCAAGGTGTTCTTTTCTTCATAGGCCTTGTTCTTCCTCCTCCAAACATAGCGTTGATCCATGGGCCCAAACAGTTCTAATTTTGTTTCATCAGTCCACAGAACACTATCCCAAAACTTCTGTGGTTTGTCCACATGACTTTTGGCATACTGCAGTCGACTCTTCTTATTCTTTGGAGACAGCAAGGGGGTGCGCCTGGGAGTTCTGGCATGGAGGCCTTCATTACGCAGTGTGCGCCGTATTGTCTGAGCTGACACTTCAGTACCCACATCTGACAAATCTTTTCTCGGTTCCTCAGCAGTCACACGGGGACTTTTCTCCACTCTACGCTTCAGGTAGCGCACAGCAGTCGAAGTCAGCATCTTCTTTCTGCCACGACCAGGTAGCGTTTCAACAGTGCCCTTTGCCTTGAATTTGCGAATGATGCTTCCTATGGTCTCTCTTGGTATGTTTAACATCTTTGCAATCTTCTTATAGCCATTGCCCTTCCTGTGAAGAGTAATCACCTCTTCTCTTGTCTTCCTGGACCATTCTCTTGACTTCACCATGTTTGTAACCACACCAGTAAATGTCTAGAAGGAGCTGAGTATCAGTCATTTTAAAGCTGCCTAATTGGTGCTTATTATGCTTTATTGCTGCTCCGTGACATCCACAGGTGTTTTCAATACCTGATTGAAAACACTTGAATGAACCTCTGTTCTTCAGAGTGGTAGTCTTTAAGGGGTTGAATAATTGTGTCAATGAAGAATTCACAAAAGAAACATTTACTACTGTATTACAAAACCAATTGATGTCATTTTAGTTGCATATGGTTCTTTAAAAAGTCCTTGTAGGATTTCATTCTGAATACAATTACAAATGTACACTAAATTCCCTAAAACCCTTTACAGCATTGGGGGTTGAATAATTTTGAACACAACTGTATATATAAAAAAATAAACGTATTTGCGTTTCTGATGGTCATACACAAACATGCTCAAAAGCCATAGGTCGGATGTAGCTGTATACATGTATGTGTTTCTATTTATATGAGCTATTGTTCTATGTTTTTTTCGCTTTTAAATGAAGCTTGCAAGCATTTTGTCACTGAAATGTGGTTGCAAATGAAGAAACGAGGTATAAAACGTGAAATATTTAATAACGTACTTACATGTACAGTTCAAAGAAAGCAGGGGTGTTCATGAATTTTGCTGTACATAGAGAAATCTAGCGAAGCAAAAAAGCAAGGTGCAAACTAGGCCACAGCACAGAAACACCTAATATTGACTACAAACCGTAGTTTGATTATGGCCCGTTACGTAGAAGCAAGGCTCCACGAGCTTTTCATTTTTCATACATGTAGCAATGTTAGGAGGTATCATCGCTGAAGAAGGTATAGCCCGTGCCAAGTACAGGGTAGAAAAGAAAAAGGAAAGAGAAAAGAGTAGAACATTTAGGTTTTTTTTTTTCCCTACAAACACAAGAGGAAAGAGAAAGGAAAAAAAAAAAGTAATAATCTTCATATTTCAAGAATTTTTTTATTTTGTTTTTTGTTGTTTTTTTTTTTTTTTCCCCCCGTTCAATGTTGCCTAGGTGACATCCAAGTAAGGCCGTGAAATCTGCAATTTCTATAGTGACAATAGGCATCTAAAAATGTGACGTTGCAACAGACAAGACTATCGCATCTATTCTTAAAACAGGAACAGAGAAACAGGATGGCAGAAATGAAATTACATTCAAAAACCAAAGAAAATTAGTCCACAGCAGACCACAACATTAAAAATTAAAGTAAAAAAAAGAAAAATTAGTCTTAATTACAAAATTATACAGCCTCACATTGAAGCGCGTTCCATCAGTGAGATAATATGGTGGAACTTCACATTTTTTGTTTTTTAAATAAATAGGATCGAAATAACAAACTGACCCCATGTATTTTGCTTGCTTTGTTATTTTTTTGTTGGGTTTTTTTTCGTTTCGTTTTTTTACATCTGTAATATATAGCAGCTCAACTTTCAAGTGTCAGACAGACTTTTCATTTAGAATAATAAAAAAAAAAATAGAATAAAAAGAAACGAAGAATGCAGAAGGAAATCAGGCTCAAATTTCTTCCCCCTTCGCAACATAACATAGTTACAAATGAGTCAAAGTACCTCGCCAAAGCATAATACATACAATGGATTAAACCATATATAGTGCGTCTTCAGAGAAATCATGAAAGGAAAGGACAGTAAAATATATACACACAAAAATTAAAAAAAAAATAGTTGACAACGCGTTTCACATGACATTTCTTCTAGGTACGGATTTATTTACTTTAGATTTTAATATCGAAAAGGAAGATCGTGTGGCATACACTTGGGGACCGGGCCTTGGAAATAGTCCTTTGACACAGTTAAAGTTCTTCGGCCTAACTTGTTGGAGTGAAACAATGGCCCCTGTTTCCCCAAATCTGAGAAGCATAAGACTATTTCAGCCTCCTGAAGACTTGTAACAGCACTACCACCCACTTTATTTTAAAAACACATTGTCAATCCAAGCACTTTTCAAGCAAAATTCCCAAACCATCACTTGGGTACTGGATGCCAAACATCTTTTAACATTCAGTATTACCAGTATCGGCATGCAATCCCTGTACACCATTATTAAACCCCCTTGTAGGAAGCCACTGCATAGAAAGACCATGAGCTACCAAAGATATGTACACCAGGGGTGGGAAAAGGGGGTTCACGGCCACCATTTCTGCATTTATAAGAACAAAAATATTGTATATTCCCTCCTCTAGCGTGTTGGATGGCCATTGGATAAAAGAATTAAACAAAAGTAGTAAATATGCATTTCTGCATAAATTCTGGATAAAATCAATCAAAATTTTACAGAATGTATTTTGTTCTTTTTTTTTTTCTTTCATTTTTTTTTAATGAAATGGGTCAGGACAGAGGCATAGTGGCAATAACCCCAAAAAAATGGGAAGAATACAATGAAATCTTTCAAAAAACAGTTTCTATAGAAACTTCAAAAGACCTTTGGTTGGGAAAAAAAAAGCCCTATATATAGGGCATTTTTTATGAGCAATTCTCTTAAATAGGACTATTTTACAATATATTTTTCTTTAATACAGTATTTGATAGAACATTGATCGGTTCACATAAAATAGAATTGTGATCAGAATGTCCGGTTCCCTGATAGCATATCTTTATCCATAATTTCTTTAAATAAATCTTCCCGTTTACGGACGTCGAATAAAAGTAATATTTATCATATCTGGTATACACTGCTCAAAAAAAAAAAAAAAAAAAAAAAAGCAGAAACTGACATTTTTAACAAACATTATGTAACGGTGCACACAAAATATGAAGGCGTTAATGTGTGTCGCTTCAGTAAGAATTTATGCTTTTCTTTTTTTTAAATAATCGTGATTCCTTCCTCCGATGGCATTACAAAATAATTAATACAGTTTGGCACAGTTCGATACAGGTTTAACAAAAAGGACGAGTTTGTTTTTTTTCCCTTCACCAATGATGCTACGTTGTTCGTTCCTCTTGCACAACCCCTTAGTCCACAGAAGCAAGAAGAGGGTGAGAAGAAGTGGAGAAAAAATTCAGTACAAGCGAGGCAATTAATCATATTTCGCAAAAAAGTTGGTAAGACACTGGTGATTGAAAAAAAAGAGAAAAAAAAAAGAATAAAAAAAGAAAAGAATTTCCTGCTCCAGATCTTGAGAGAGATAGATCATTCATGGAGTGATGGCAGGAAGCAAAGCAATGGTTTCAGAGTTTGACCCACCATATTCCGGCACTGAACCATCCCCACGTTTCAGACTCAGACGCACTCTTCGGCCGCCATTTTTAATCAGTTCAATAGCCCGAGCATGCTTCATATTCTTTGTTGTCTCTCCGTTTATTTCAAGAATTTCGTCACCAACCTAGAAGAAAAATAAAGTACATTGATAAATACGCATTATAAAAATGTAAAAAAAATATCAATACACAACACATTATAAAAATACCCATTAAAATACATAGTTAATAGTTTTAAATATATTAATTATATTAACAAAAATAGGTTAAAGGGGCACTCTGTGCACCATGACATTTACTGCCGCCCCTGTGCTCCACCCCTTTAGCGGTCTGTAGTGGCTGCAACAGCCTTCCAAAGCGAATGGCTTCCCTTTGACCAGAAGTCTGTAAATCAGCTCCTACTGGACAGCCTTCCAGGGTTACAATCAGCTTCGTACAGATTCCAAAGAACTGATCTGCCAACACACATCTGACTGGCTGCAACTTGCCGGCGTGCTGAATGACCGCTTCTGTTGCCTCTTTCCCTAGCAACTTGGAAAGACCCCAAGAGACCACAGTGCTGGAGGGTTTAACCCCTTCACTGCTGAGCCATTTCACATTTTAGAAAAACATGTTTTTCTTTTGTTTTTTATTATTTTTATTTACTTTAAACATGGTCATGTTTGGTATCATAGGAAAGGCCATGCTCTGACCTTTCTAATGATACCACACCTGACCCTGCTAGCTGCCAATAGTTGGGAGATATCAGGGTTCAAAGGAAACCCCTTTCTCCACACTATCTTTCCTTAGGAGTCAATGAGGACGTTCCCCACACGTCCTCAGCAGTGAAAGGGTTAAGTATAATCCAAGCTAAAAATGGGGGGATTTATTAGTTAAAAAGTTAACAATTTTAGAATATTCTATTCTGTCTTTTCTTCTGTAGCGGGTTGTAGGGCGTCCATTGATGCTTTCAACATTGCTTGATTACAACTTATTACGAATGAGCAATTTGTGTTCTCATTCTACCTGTAAGAAGATCTCCGTATTAATGAACGGTTTTAATTAGGAAAAAAAAAAAAAGCAGAGAAAAAAATAATCATATCATACCCTCATTTTCCCACATCGTTCAGCTGGTCCTTCTTCCGCGAGACGAAGCACATACAAATTCATATTGTATTCCCGACCTCCTCGAAGGCTGAATCCGAACCCTTTAGTTCCTCTGTCCAGCTCCACCGCATAAAACTCTTGATCCTGCTACACAAATAGAATCCGGTGTCAGGAATATACCATTTTATTATAAATAAAAAAAGAAGGTAAAAGCAACCTAAATAATTACAGTTTAAACAAATGCAAAATATTTTTTTATCAGACTTTCTCCGAGATTTCCACACGCGACAAATAGCAGAAGTGACATTGATGATTTTATTAACCAATCAATTGGGATGTCTGTCCTATGCTCGCCATAACAGGGTATTATTTCAGTTTTAATTATTTAGCCTGCGACTTTTATTTATTTAAAGTTAACTTTATATCTTATGCAATTTTTTTCCATTTTATTATTCATTCTTCGTTTACAAAAATAAAGGTTTTTTTTTTTTAAAAAAAAATAATAATAATAATAATTCACCCCGTCAGTGAAAGCAAAAGGGAAATTTCTCGATTTTATAAGCTCACATAGTATTCTCACAATAACTCCCAATTACATAGAAAATAGAGAAATTCCCTTTATATGGTGGCCTATAATGGGAATGTATCTGGAGGCATTTAGGGTTATTCAGAGAGAGGTGAAAACCAGGAGAATGACTGGTGAAGTGAAAATTCTAGGTCAAAATAGCCGATTTGGATAGAGAAATGGGAAAAAATTTCCGGTTTGTCCATTTTGACCTCGAATTTTCACTTCTCCAGTCATTCTCCAAGTTTTCACCTCTCTCTGAATAACCCCGATTGTGTCACATTCCATTACGGCAGCAGATGGTGGTCATCAACGAGTTTCTGGTAATACATTTTAATATGTAGACGGCAAATAAATCAATATATCGACTAATGCTTAGAAAGGGACGTGAGAGGCCTCCAGCATTATCCCACACTCTAATTGTCTGAAATATATAAATAAATGGGGGGAAAAAAGCAAAGTGAGTGAATGCAGATAAATGGCGCAGCAGGTTTCTCTCGTATTAGAAAACGTCATGTCACATGGTTCTTGTATTCTAGAATATTCTGTAATAAAAGAGACTAAGGCGCCTTCATCAGTCTGGACAAATGACATGGCATTTCTTGGATCCATGGATATTATTCCCAGGGGCTCAATTTAATTAAATTGGCTTTTTTTTTTTTTATAACCAAAATATGATAATGTTTTGATAAAAATTAAGCAGCTAAATAGCTGAAAAAGCACATTTGTGAAAAATAACGTGACATAATAATGGAATGAAATATACCGTGTGTATATTTTTTAATAATTTGGTATAGTGGTTTTTCTCCCCTTCGTTTATGTTAATGATGCATTAATAATTGCTATGATATGATGTCATTACTAACATACATTGCACCTGCCATAGGAAGTATCATATTGATTATGGTTACAGAGCACGCCGACTTGAAAATCCAATGTATAAATGAGGGTTCCAGTGTGAGTTTCTCTGTAGTCAAAAGCCGTTAATCAACCCCTTTGAGCCCTTGATATTGTTTCTATGAGCAACATACCAATTTGGGGGGGACTGAATTCAATCACTAAAGCCGCTATTCAAATTATTGAGTATAGACGCAAATGCCGATATTCGTATTACTGATATTTTAATGGGAATTGATATCCCAATAAACCCTTAGTTAAATATGCCGAACTTAAAAACGTCCAAATTGCAGCTGGAATGGAAAAAAATATCAGGGATCAAGGTCAACTAATCCGAGCTCTATGTTATAGCAATGTGATACAAATATCTGTCAATGGAGGCCGACAAACACACATTATAGTAACGGTATAACAGCACAAAGCGCAGGCTCGGAGTGGCCACTGGAAGATTAGCGCCAGCAAAGGATCTCCACCATCTGTGCGATGTGAGTGCTTCATTATGGCCGTATACTGCCATACTACGGAGTTTTGGCCAACTGCATCTGCACGCCCTGGTCAGACTTCAATGTGACCTCAACCTTACCTCCTTTCACTCAACACCTCACCTCCTGTCTGGACCAAATGAAGGACCCAGTATGGTCCTGCCAAAAAAATATAAAAGTCTACTACCTTAAATGGTAATCTTGGTTTATCCCACCAATTACAGTGCGTGATCAATACTTATCAATCAATCGCACTAAGAGACAACCCAATCCAAGAGCTCCTCTCCAGTAAGTGTCCTTGGGCAAGACACGTAACGGTACATACTCACCACCCAGGACATACTTGAAAACGAGAGAAATCTCAATGTATCCTTCCTGGTAAAATCCTTTCTCAAAAAAAATCAAAACAATCCAGCCAACATTTCAAATCACCAAAAGAGGGACACTATTATCATGGGGTACGTTGCTGGATGAGTGGCCAGAAACACTGCAACTGCTGTATCTCACCTCCAGTGTACATGCGGCTCATGCACTGATTGCCGTGTCAACCAGACAGTTTAAGTGTGTATTTTTTGTGTTTCTGGGGAAGTTAGAGAAAAGCTGCCATGAAGGACAGTGTTGTTAAGTACTCTCATGGCACTTGACCCCTAAGGAAGAACTTCATCAGTGCTCAGTGATTGAGCATGTTCCTGTGAGTGGCACATGCCCAACAACATCAATTAAGGGCTCTAATGAAACCCCACATACGTTGTCCACACAGGTTTCCCTCCTGTCATCTCAAAATATGCCTATGAGGTGTTTCGTTCTCCCAGACGCGCATTATCATGCAGACCTTACAGCACTGTGATAGACCTGCTCTAACGGTCATTGTGTCACATATTCCACTCTTTGCCAGGATCTCAAAGTTTAAGGGTTTTTACCACCAAACAGTTGGCTTTCACTTGAAAACTTGGTTTATTTCTCCAACTGAGGAAGCTCATTTTACATAGAGAAACACGTTTTGGTGTTGCTTTATATTGATTTTATGTATTTTTTTTATATACCTGCTACCTGCTTCTAACCCTATCTGGAATCGGAGGGTAACGATGGGAGATTCGGTGCTCCTCCAAGTCACCGGCTGCTGGCATACTGGTCTCGAGTAGATACCCTATACTGTGAGTAGTTTTTTGGCATACCTATGCATGTAGAACCTCACAAGTGCTGCGCATCATTTTGTTATTATTTTGGAGGGCCACATAGAGGAATTATTGGACCACTCAAAGGGATTGCAACACCTCCTCAAGGAAGGAACCTCTCAAAAGAAGGGGGGGGGGAAATCGCCTCTTCGGGTCCAAATGCATAATAGAAAGAGCCAGACCTGGAAGACTCCCCACTATGTGAATGGTTTATATAGATAACTATGCACACCCACCATTTAAAACCACAAAAGAGCAATTTTCCGCTTTTTGATGTACACAAATAAAAGAAGCGCTGACCGGCAAGTTTTCATCCTTACAAATCAGCTGTATATCAACTTTCTGGTATGACGGGAGAGATAGGAAAAAGAACCGTAACACCTCCCCCTCTTCTTCAATATGACCACCACCCAGGGGTACGCAGATGTGACCCACACATGCTTCGGAAAAAAAACATTCAATTAAATATTTTTGTTCGCTCTAGCGGGTCCTACACGGTGCTACCTGCCAAGTAAACAAAGAATTACCTCTCTCACAAATCAATAAACAGATTTTGAAGCCAATTAAAAAAAAAAAAAATCCTGGGTCTGGATCGTCTTCCATTTGTTTCATCATTTTGTTAACATAGACTTTATGTATATGTATTTTTACTGGTTAATATTAATTCTAACAGGCGCCAGTAACCAATATTTTAGTCGAACGAATGACTATTAAGAATAGATCACAAATGAAGAGATAAATCAGGAAGCATTTTCTGCAGAGCAGGCTGGAATCCCAAATGAATGTCCTATCGAATAGGTCAATATTGTCCAAGACTGGATGTCTAGATGCGGACAATATATCCCTTAATTATCCTCCATTGGTACAGACGCCCCGGAATACAAGAAATCTATGCAGGCATAACAGGGTTTTAAGATCCGTAGAGCTGTACGCATTGTTAGAAAATTATATAGTTTGAAGAAAACAGTCTCTGGTTCAACCGTCCTTGTATATATAATGCGGATACAAAATGGGGAGGGGGAAAACAGGAACATTCTAATTTTTCCATGTAACTAAATGTGTTAAAACATGTTAAAACAAGCATTATTTTATTTACAACTATTATTTATTTTCTAGATTTAGTGAGTTATTCCTACTTAAAAGAAGAGCCCGTGGACGTCTCCCTCCTGACCTTAACACGGGCTGTTCTCTTAACAGTCCCTGCTTCAACCAGGATATTGTCCAGGGAACTAGCCGATGAGCACGACCTGTGTTAAGGTCAGGAGGGAGACGTCTGCAGACTTTTCTTTCTACAGAATCACTCTACAATGTTAGGGAATAAATAAAGGGTGTAAATTAGGAAAATGCTCGACGTGATGAATTGGTTTAGTTCAGGGTTTCCCAAAACTTGTCCTCAGGGACCCCTAACAGGTCAGGTTTGCCAGATATCTGAAGTGCAGCACAGGTGATATGATTTGCTGCTCAGTGATTGCAGGATTCAGTCTGTATTTCCCCAAGGTGATCTGTAAAACCTGGCCGGTTAGGGGATCTAAAGAACAGGTTTAGTAAACACTGGTTTAGTCAAAGCTCAAAAAACACCTTTAAGCAATCTACAAAGCATGATCGAAAATAAGTAGAACATTGTGACATGTAGAACAACAGAGCAGAGAAACACATATAGTATCAATGAAAACGACACATGCCGAGATATATATCTATACATGTATCCATCAGTGTAAAATCATAAATTGGTACCAAGTACCACTGTAAAAGCAAGGGATGAATTAGGCTGAAAACCATACAGCTCCTACAACTCCATATCTGGCAGTGTAGGATATACACACACACACACACATATATATATATATATATAAAGTAAATTTGATATATATATTCACACACACACACATATATACATACTGAATGCTTACCTGTGTAGCTGGTGGGGTTTTAAATTCAAATTGGTTTTCTTGCTTTGGTTTTGCGTTGTTCCTGTATTAAACACAAAAATGTATAAATACTCATTTTACAAATACTCAAAGATGCTGCCCCCCCCAAAAGCAAAACTTTACGGGCTACATTACGATCTCAGCGTTAAAAGGCGGGTGCAAGGGAGGAAAAACTGCACCTGCAGTTTTCCCCCTTGCGCCCGCATTTTAACACTAGATTACAATGCAGGCGCGAAAAATGCTGCCTGCATCGTTACCGCGCGCTATGGGACGGGATGCTTGCGGCAACGCTGAGCGCAGCCGCGAGCATCCACTCGGTGGAGTCCATAGGACTCCATTGAGTTTCCTCCTGCCGGTCACATGACCAGCCGGAGATCCGGCCGGTCGGCGTAGTGATACACAGGGAGAGACTGGGGGGACTTTTTCCCCCAGTCTTTCCCTGCTCCCGCCAGATGGAGGAGGCGGTTGGCACCGCGGTCCAGGAGGTGAGTATCTGACTTGTTTTTTAGGCTGGTGTTAACGGATTCTGCTGAAGCGGAATCCGTTAACACCAAGTCCAGGCTGTGGTTAACTTTCCACTAACCACAGCCGGACGGTAATCAGCGTTAGGACTTTGTAATACAGCGCTGATTAACACTTTGCGCTCCCCATGTTAAGTATAGGGAGCGCAAAGTACAGTAACCTCGCGCTGAAAAGCACAAGATACCAAACGCAAACGAGTTACTTAACCCATTAGCATTTGGATCGTAATATGCGGTAGACACACAAGTGAGCGTTAACGTCAAGAATGTAATGTGGCCCTACATGTTTTAGGTGGTATAGTCAATGATGGGATTTGAATCCATTGAGCACTCTGTACATTTAGGCCCATGTCAGACGAACGCAGTGATCACGTCTGTGTCGCCGCACAGTTTAACGTCCGTAGTAGCATTGATTTGTGACCAACAGAGACCAACACATGAAGTACGTGCGCACCAAAGTGCGCATGCACCACACAGGTGGCAACTGACTCCATTTAGGCCTCGACGTAAAAGCGCTACGACGGACTCCCAGAGTGCGTCGCGTCCGCGTAGCGGCCTGTGTGAGTGATGACGCCACGTCAGACGCAGCGCATTTGCGACGTCCATCACGTTGACACTCAGACGTTTTTATGGTCTGGCTGACTGTACTGGTCAATTACTTTTAATTGATTTTGTTTCCCATATTTCCCTTTTTTTTTTTTTTTGACGGACGTAGAAACAAACGGACCGTGTGGTGTCTACAGTATCTTCTGTCAGTACGTCTGTCCGTTATGCACGCACGCAGAGTGCGCTCAGACTGCGTTCGTCTGACATTAGCCTAAAATGGATTTTAAAAATATAGAGGATTCCCCTGACCCTTCTATATCTTACTTTGTTTCCTGTGGTATTGTCTGAGGAGTATGTGTGGTTGTAATTGTGGCAATTTTCTCTGCGTTGGTCAATAAGGAGGCATTAGAGGATTCTGGAAGAAAGAAAAAAAATTAAATACAATATATACACACACATATATATATATATACATACACACACATATATATATATATACATACACACACGCACATATATACATATATATGTGCGTGTGTGTATATATGTATACATATATAGACACACGCACATATATATATATACACACACGCACATATATACATATATATGTGCGTGTGTGTATATATGTATACATATATAGACACACACACGCATATACATACACACACGCACATATATATGTGCGTGTGTGTATATATGTATACATATACAGACACACATGCACACACATATACATACACACACACATATACATACACACACGCACATATATATGTGCGTGTGTGTATATATGTATACATATACAGACACACATGCACACACATATACATACACACACACATATACATACACACACACACACGCATATACATACACATATATATAGTACTTACTTGGGTTCTGGTGGAGGGCAAAAAATAAAAGATAAAAAGCCCCCACGCAATAACCAATAAGGTTTATTATTGCAGAAAGTGCAAATGGCTTCTGAAATAATAAACCATATATATATTATACACATATCAGGAAACAAGCGGCGCTCTCGGGTTTCACCATATATATCAATTTTATTTGATCAATGTTTCAGTTTGTTATCCACAAACTTTCATCAAGATCTGAAACACACACACACACACACACACACACACACACGCTAACCACCCTCAAGAGTTTTGTATCCCTCCTTGTCACGGGTACCTCAATGCATGACCTATTTAACCCATACACTGTAGAGAGCTCCAGGAGGATGTATGCCCCAAGTAAGTGGGTTCATTTCATAGGTACAATCATTAGGGTAGGAAGGATAAGACCCGCCGTGGTATGGTACATTGATGCTATGGCAGGTTTATGCAATGTGTGTATGTATAGGTTTTTTTTAACGCAAATCCAGAGTTTTGTTTCCTAAATCCTAAAAATCATATTAAACGGGAGTTTTCTGATATATATTTATTTACACCTATCTTTTATGATAATAAAGAGACTAAGGCTGGGGTCAGACGAGCGTAGTGTTCACGTCCGTGATTGCGCCTAAAAGTACGTCCGTGATAGCATGAAAGAAAGTCCATTGGAGCCTGACACATGAAGTACGTCCGCACTGAACTGCGGACGCACAACGGCCGCGGCAAACGGACGCAGGTTAGGCAAGAACGTAATACTGCTAGAACGGACGTGCGGAGTGCGCTGCGTCCACAACGTCTGCATAGCTTTGTGTGTGAGTGATGGAGCGAGGTCAGACGGACTGCATTTATACGTCCAGCATTTTTGACGGACAGAATGTTTTTTCATTGTAATCTATTTTTCCCTCCTACATCCGTCAAAAATAACTTCAGTGAAAAAACGGACTGTGTGACCACTACTGCGTCATCCGTACTGACCATGTCCGTACTGCACGGACGTACAGTCCGTAGAAATCACGCTCGTCTGACCCCAGCCTAAGAGGTCCGGTGTCTCCTTTACCAGATTCCATTATATCGTGGCGCGTTGGACCGTTAGAAGCTGGGCTATAGCCAGGTGGCATAAGAGTGTTTACATTTGTTGTAGAAATGTAACCCACCTTCCCTACCCATGAAAAAATATATTACACTCATTTTCATTTCAGCGTTCGGTTCCTTCTTCCCAACGTTTTGCTATAAAAAAAAATAATTAAATACCCGCACTGACTGTCAAATTGTATTAAGAATAATAGACAGGGGGCGAAAAGTGAGTTTTATTTTATTTTTTTATTCTGGATTTGCTTCTCTGCTTTCAATGCCAAATTACATTATAAAAGCATGAAGCCTGGTAATATAATGCGCTTTTTATGTAGATTAAACCCCGTCTCGAATAAACGTACACATCAGCAATTACATTAATCTGTAATTTGGTTATGAGAACAGTACAAAAGCACAGTGCATTAGAGATATTTCGTAATTTCGGTGATGATTTGAGAGAAAGCCTTGAAATAACAGACTCATTAGGTAATATGAGGCCGTTACGCTGGCAGACAGTCCAGCCCGGGCTTAAAACTGCTCTGCATGAGCTTCACAACCAGTTACAGAAAGTCTTCTGCATTTTCTCTTTTTCTGATCAACAAGGAAAATGTAATAGGATCATAAATAAATATATATATACCAATAAGGGAAGCCAGGCAATATTACAATCTTAACACCAACGGTAGCATTAAGCCAAGTGAGCGCTAACGTTAGGTTAAGTGGCTGCCCATATTGAAGGCCTAGAACAAATCAAGTGGAGGTCCCTTGAGTTGTCCCTGAGGCCAGCTTGCAAAGGGTTAACCTCCCTGACGGTGTTCCCGAGTGTGTCTTGGGGTTAAATTTCACCGCTGAGAGCAGTAACCCCGAGACACACTTGGGCTGTATACATCACTTCTCCCTGCGCTCCCTCGCTGATCTCTGCAGTCTCCGGCGATCGCGACCCCATACTTCCTGGATTCCTTCTCATGGGGAGGAAACCAGGAACTAATGAGGTCGCGGCGGTCGCCGGAGGAGACTGCAGGGACATCGAGGGAGCGCAGGGAGAGGTGAAGTATCCAGCGGCATCCCGAGTGTTGCTCAGGGTTACCGCTTCCAACATAGGAATTTAACCCCGAGCCACACTCGGGATGCCGCTAGGGGAGGGCAAAAAATAAAATAAATTGACTGCTTTCAGACAGAGATTTTCAAAATAAATAGACCACCAGGGAGGTTAAGGTAAGGTAGGATGTCATGAGTGGGAAGGGGAGTGGGCGGGGCAAGGCGGAGGCTTATAAAGGTGCACATGCAGTAGCTCTGAGTGCCTTTTTTTCTGAGGTAACCTGGAGAACAGCATGCCCACCCTCCCTCCCTTCAACTCCCTTGAGTTGCCCCTGAGACCAGCTTGCAAAGGGTTAAGGTAAGGTAGGACGTTGCGAGTGGGCGGGGCCAGGCAGAGGCTTATAAGGTGCACTTGCAGTAGCTCTGAGCGCCGTTTTTTCTGAGGTAACCTGGAGAACAGCATCCTCACCCTCCCTCCCTTTAATCATTCATTTTAGTTACAGTTATGTTTGTTGGATGTCTTTGCTTTGCTTGGGGGGGGGGGTTTGGTTAGGTTTTTTTATATATAGATCCGCCTCTTCCGGCCACCGGGAGCAGAGTGAGACTGGAGGAAAAAAGCTCCCGTCCGCGATCACTCCGCTGATCTGCAGGATCTCACGAGAGGCGAGATCCCGTAGGTCATGTGACCCGGCAGTCATGGACTCCGAGAAGGGATGCTCGGGGCGGCGCGTTAGTGCTGCATTACAGGGCACGCTGTGTGGCGCCTGCCCCGTAATATGGCGCTAAAACCTGGAACACTAAGGAGAAACCTGCAGGCAAAGTTTTCCTCCTTATCATCCCCATTTTAGCGTTTTGCCCAAAGGTTTTCATAGAGACAGTTTTAGGGGAGCCAGGTGTATTTATCAAGCCATCGGCTACCTGGCCCCTAGATTTGTAAAGCCCTTGGTTTAATATATATATATATATATATGATTGATTCATAAAGAATGTGTTTCGCAGTGCGGAATGAAATGTATATAACGTAAAGTATGCTTTATCCCCCCACCCCATCTTTTTTTAACAATAAAGAACCAAACATGACATATGTACTTGTCAACATTCTGTACCCACTGGATGATGTTGTACAAGGAAAAAAAAATAGTTTCTCTTATATGTACACTGCTTTAATAATATAAAATCTCCACTTAAACGCCTTTCATATGGGCTTAGGAACAGCGACAATGCCGCGTATCGGCCTCTGGTGAAGGTCACTTCACAATTGTATAGCATTTCTGCACGTATGAATAAAATCGTTTGACGCACAGATGCAATGCTGGATTTTTATATAATAAAACACCACCACTATGCGAGTAGGTTTCTTCAGGTAAAAATAATAATAAACTGATATTAGTACTACAAAAGGCAAGCTGGTGACTAAGGGAACTTCCCGTTTTTGATGGCAAACCACCTCTCTAAAGTCACATATGGCTTTTATTTTGTGGTTAGAAAGGGTGCGGGTGTGGGGGGGGGGTGTCACATTATTTCTTTGGTTTATTCACATTATCTTATATGTAATACACTGGCTTTTGATCTATTTTCTCAAATCAGTAGATTCATATGTCGCGCACTTATTTCTACAGTCTTTTTTTAAAAAATATATATTGTTATTTATTTATTTGACACACAAAAGGCCCGATTCCAAACAAGCAGTTATGTAAATGGCTCGAGCTGCCATTATAGCTGAGCTTTGGCGTGCGGCTTGGCATTAGCGGCTCCTTAACCCTTTGCGGTCGGCGGGTTGTGCCTGAAGGCAGGGCTATAAAGCCGGCTGCTCGGACGGGCCCCTACTCTGGCCTGCCTACGCAGCTGACGCGCAACATTGGCTGCAGGGGTCGACTTGAGTTCAGGCCTTCCGGTGGAAGTCAATAGAGCGCGGCGCGCACAGACTGGTGGGCAGGCGAAGTACTATGCCGCCCCGTGGCTTCAAGGCCCACCCACTGCAGAGATGGCATAGTACAGCCCCACGGCAGGAAAGGGTTAATGTACATTAATTGGCTCTTGTACTTGGTATTTAACAACTCATCGTGAGAACAGTGAGCTATTCCAACGTAGCTTGTTGTTCTCTGCTCAACCTGATATTCTTGAACGGAATGATTTTGCTTTTGCATACATATGGAGAATACACACACACACAGACACACACACACACACAGACATGCATGCATGAACACACACACAGAAACATATACAACATATAACTACACATAATAAAAACATTTTAAATAGTGCAAATATATATATATATATAAGAAAGACAGAATACCATCGCCAGGGATTATACGTAGAGTAACTGTGTTTCCAGCTTCCTTAATTAAGTTGACAATGTCCGAATGGGATTTGTTGGTGATTGAGCATCCGTTGACTGCCAGGATCCGGTCCCCGACTTTCAGCTTGCCACATCGATCTGCAGGACTCCCCTCTATTATCCGACCTATTTTGTGAGGCATGGCCACACATGCATTTCCGGCTTTTTTTTTAAAATTTGCAGATTGCGTTAAAATCATGAGACGCGGAAGAGGACAGGAGGTGGATTGAAAAGAGAGAGAGAGAGAGAGAGTCAAGAGTTAATACCGCACACCGAGCGTAGAAGATTTGTGCTTATGGCAAAACATTGGCAAAGGAAAGCAGGGGTTCATGCGTTACACGCCCAGCTGTTTCAGTACATATCGCCATTTCTGGCTGGCAGACTCGGTCACGGGAAGTGTAGGTGGCATTAGCCAGAAAGCCAAGATTCCTCAGGTTTACATTTTTATTCTCATTAAATTTGTATCCGTTCCATCCTAGACGTGCTGTATGCATGCTGGACTCTGTTCTGAATATGGAGAACACTAATAACTAAAACACAACAATAAATAGATTTCTTCTGCCTTTCCGGTCATACATATTTACACATCTCCCAAATACTGACCCAGTTTCTGCTGTTGAGAACACAACAAAGGCATCAGATACTGGCAGTCGATACGGAGGACCGCTATGAATTCGGAATATTATTTAATTTCAAAGCTGCAGTTAGGGTTGGGGTTAGATATGGATAACACCTGGGGTTACGGTTAGTATTAGATAGATAGGTAGGGGTTAGGGTTAGATGTGGCTGAAGATGACATTGAAGGTAGACATTGGTAGCAGTTGGGGCACCGTTTACGCTCGCCTTCAGACCTTTTCACGAGATGCCCCCCTATCTATGGAACTCCATCGCAACATTCAACTCTCCCTGTCCCTCCAGTCTTTCAAAATGTCTCTAGAAATGCTTTAGATCAGAGAGGCCTATTGGCTTGGTCCATAATCCCATCATTGTGCCGTGCCTGATCTATCTCCTGCACATACCCCATGCATCCCATTACTTCTCATACTCTTTTATGTACCCTCACCTCCGTGTCAACCCACTCCTCTAGAATTCTAAGCTCTTCAGCAGGATCCTCTTTTCCCCCCGTGTTTTGTGTGCCAAACCTGTTGGTTAATTTTAGGTTTGTTTTATACTACGAGCTGTACAATGCCATGGACTATGTTGCCACTTTATAAAGAATTGTAATGTTAGAAGTAGATCTTAATGGGCAGGTTCATCGATCTTAGCACAATTTAATCAACGGCTACCAAACATCGAGCACTCTGGATTTTTAATTAACGGAAGATCCATCGGAGCATCAGCAGAGACTAGCCGGCAGGTTTGGCAGGAGTCTACTGAACTTGTCATCTCTGCCCTGCCGGTGCTTGGATAGACGCTCCATCAATTATAAAATCCTCAATTTTCAGAAGACTAAAACGGACGTCAACCTTGATTAAATTGAGCTAAAAATTGAGGAAATCGCCCAGCCCTCGCTACAAGTTAGGTCTAGACTTACATACAGGACAGAGTATGGGGATAACTCTGGGTAAGACTGAGAGCTAGGCTAGATGTGGCGTTGAGGTTACATTTGCGAGCACTGGGATGACTGCAATATTTCTAGCGTCTTTGGGTGAAAAGGAAATTAGGTTTAGGCAGTAATGGCTCTCCAAGGTCTGCCGTCTTCCCAGTTCCATTTTTCAGCCATAGAGGCAATCTCCAGGTAACATCAAGGCAGGCACTTTTATATATCATGTTAAATCATTCATGCCTAAATTAGAAAGTTTTTCCCAGTGCTAAATAATACCATTGTTCTTTGATTCGTGGTTTGCATCCAAGTCATTGCCTTTGCATTAGACGATGATAGATGGCCTGCATGCCTTTGCCAATATTTTGTTCTCTGCAAAGTGTGAAAGATAATCGCTGCATCTAAAAGGCTGTCCCTACCACCTCAGACACTTAGTAATGCATGGCCAAGCAGACGGAAATGGCTTTCTTTCATTACCGGAGAAGGAACATTAAGCAGCGGCACTCACACGAGACGGGCATGAAGTGCAGGTAAGAAGACAAGGAATGAAAGCGCAGCATGAAGGATTGAAGGCGAGGGAGAGACTTAGTCATTATCAAGTCAAGGAAAATAACTCTATAAAGCCATCTCATCTTTTTCAGGTTCACTTACACCAGAAATGGTTACACATGGTACTGCGGATGCTTAGGAAGAACATTTCTCTTACTGCTCGGCCAACCTATGGCATCATGGGAAATGTAGTTCGCAAGAACCTGCAGTCCCAAGCTGACCCATCTCTGAATGAAAACTTCAAAAGCGAGTGGAGAAAGTGTTAAACAGTGCCTTCCACCATATGTAAAAACAATAAATTACACATTTAGCATCTGAATGATAAAATTCTGATTTTTGAGGGGATTATTAGAGTCTACGAACCCATGTAAAATAATTAAATCCAATTATTCTATGATTTAAAGTTCCAACTAGGCCTCTCAGAATTAACACCATGAATTAAAGGAAAATAGTTCTGCGTCTTCGGTAAACAAGGGCAGATTGAAGCGCCGGTAATGAATCACTACACGGTGTCGGTTTATCGACGACAAGTGCTTTCCAGCTATACGTTGTACACGGGAAAGACGCAGCTTGTAAATATTTCACTGGGGCATCCTACGTCTACATGAAGAAGCTCTGACAGCTCCATTCTGGCACGTTGTTTAGTACGGCTGAAATATTTATTTTCAAAGAGTACACTTCAGTTTTAAAGTGCTTTATTAAAAAGTCACTTTGATTTAGACTCTTGGATCAAAGCACACAAAATATTACAAGGTCTAATATATATATATTATTTACAACAGGCGCCAAATGGATATTGTAAACATCGGCTTTTCTATTTTTAACCACATTTCTTCTTTTTTGTTAAGCAGCTTTTATCCCAGGTTGCTTATATATTTTTTTAATATATTCTTTTATAATAATGTTGTGACACATCTTGCTACAAGGTACAGAAAATAAGCGTTATCTACAAAGACGTGACTTATCACGTTATATTGTGCCTATACAAGTTGAATATCCCTTAGCCAAAATTCGGAAATCAATTATGTTCCAAAATGGTGCCAACAGGACGCCAAAAGTGGAAAATCCCACATCTGGCCTGACAAAATTATTAAAAACACTGGGCTCTATTAACTTCTTCGTGCAAAAGCGCACGCGCAGCACTATTTTTTTTGTGCGCCGCGTTAACGCGTGTAAATTAAAGCTGTTAGTACAATTCGAGCGCATTTTTTCATCCGTCAAAAAATAACGCGCGGAAAAACGCACGCGCATTAACGTTGCGCGCAGAGATCAGTGTGCGGACTGTTTTTTTCACCTGATTCAGCCAATCTGAATTAAGAACCACAATTGTCTCCCGTTCAGTTTTTGCGCCTGTCAAAATCAATCTGAGTATATATGCTGCAGCAATAATCAAAACACGCACAACTTCTCCATTTTATTGTTTGGGTATGTGTACAATGTGTAACTATACTGTGCTGTTTTTTTTTTGTTCGGGCTGGTGTAGTTGGGTTCAGCCAGGACGTTCAGATTTGCCATTACCACCAGCTTTTCAAAGACATTAAAATTAGGCGCGCAAATGCTGTGTGTTAAAATTTGCACATAGATTGTAATACCATCCGCGTACCAGCGCACACACGCATTTGCGCTCACAATGTTAAGTATAAATTGCGCAATGTACATTATGTTCGCGCAGGTTCACCCGCGGTAGACGTTAATGCGCATTTTTTGCGTTGACATTGTAATACGACGTTCTACGCAAAAGGTTTTTCCCCCTCGCGTTAATGCGTTTTTGCGCATGCATTAACGTTTGCATTAAGTATTTAATAGAGCCCACTGTATATAGAATGACCTTCAGGCCATGTACATAAGAAACCTAAAATAAGTTTGTAATTAGACTTATGACCTACTGCCCAAAATATCGAATTATTATTTGCATATATTCCAAAATTCTAAAATAATCTAAAATGCAAACCACTTCTGGTGACCTCAAGCATTCTGGATGAAACCTGTACCTATGTCTATCGATCATGCCATACATTATATATAATATGGTTTGGTGGAAAACAACATTAACAATTAAATAGAAGTAACACTGTGTGGATCCATAAGGAGAATAAAACTATTTTCCTGCAATTTACTAATAAAATTTCTCATGTATACTTTGTTATGGCTGTAAGTTTTCCTATTGTTCTTCACTTACCGAACGTGGTTCCAGCTTCTGGTCGACTAACAGACGAAACAATAACAAATCCAAAGCCTTCGTTTTCACCCCTCCTGATTTCCACGTCGTACGGCTGTACCACAGTGCTCACCATGCCGCTTCCACCTCCACCACCACTACCAATCCCACTAGTACTGCCACTACCAGAACTGACAGTGTTCAGAGAGTTCTGGCTGCCCTGGGGAGTGCGCTTCTCCTCCGTTAGCGAGGCCGGCTGGTTACTGCTGTGGTGGGAAGATGTTGGTGATGCAGGTACTTCGTTTTCTCCTTTCGGAACTGCAAAGTCACAAATAAATTGACTGTGTGATACATTCAACCATATTTTGTTACCCTAAGAACCTCAGATTAAATTTACACGTGACGCACCATGATTACACACAAACCTGTAGAACAGACTATTTTGAAACCACTGGTTGTATACCACACAACAGGACACCCTAGATCTTAAGGATAAGGGCAACAGGCATTAACGTAACAGCTCTACTCATTAACTTAACTGCTCTAGCCACTTTCCTGACCGAGCTGCAAGCTTAGCTTTACCGTCTCCTAACTGTAATTTAACACTTCCTATACTTTGTATAGAAGGAGATAACAAGGGACCAGTTGGGGAAAAAAAGCTATTCCTTGGTACCTCCGTCATTAGGTCTCAAGCCGGTATTCAGTAATTAATACCGGCTTTGAGAGCCAGGTGTTAACGGATTTTGCAAAATCACTCAAGGGTTTAACTCAAGAAGTAGCTTTAAAAATCCTGTACTTCCCATGATCCCATGATGCAGAAAGCATAGCGATCTGCTTTCCCACTTTCCAGGTGTCCTTTTGCAGCCGTAGTACAACCGTGCATAAATAAGCTTACGCAGGGTCAAGCTTTTCTCCATGGAGTCCTATGGACTATAGGACGATACAAGAGGCGCTGCTTGAATTGCGGTAGCAGTTGCGACAGCTTGGTTGTAATAGAACAATTGACAGGAACTCGCTAAGGTTATCAGCTCGCACCAATACTTAATTTTAGGGGCTCTTTGCTACCATCACAGTGTGGTTTTCTTGGCTTTAGTAAGGTAACTTGGCATGAGCTTGAGAACCATCAAGAAGGTACTTCTACCATGTACTTCTAATTTCTGTAGCCGAAACGTCTAATATTTTCTTGTTTATATTCATTTCTATCTTCTTAAAAATATTTGATGTCCTTTGCATGTGTGGATTGGAAGCTCCATGTTCTTTAGCCAACCCCCTTCTAAATTCTACAACAAATGGAATCTATCTACAAAACATCAGGAAAATCAATAACCGCTAAGAAACATTGATGTACATACCTGGATATACCACCTTGCGCCGAATGGTTAAGTTGACATGGCCTTGCTTTGCCGCCTGCTGCATTAGTTGTACAACAAGCTGGTGAGATTTCCCAACCACTGCGGTTCCATCTACGCAGATGAGTTCATCTCCAGATCTCAGGCGGCCATCGGCATCAGCCGAGCCCAGAGGCACAATGTGGCCTATGTATATCTGGTGAGAAAGTGAAGCGAGCAGCGTATGTAGGCATCTTATAATCCATTTTGTTCATGGTCTGAAAATGTACGTGGGCACCTCTAGTATAAATTCAGGTGGGTTCCATTTCAAAGCATTTAGAAGGTGTAGAACAAAAAGTTATGTTCCATTTAATACACAAAAGATGGTGAAGCGCCACACAACATGCACCCACCACCAAGGCACCCCAGGTGGCCTGTACCAGAAACTAGAGGTTTCCCCTAAACCAAGAACACACAATATAAAAATATATATAACCTGGTACGGCGCAGATGATGCTGTTAGGGGTCCATGGATCCCATGAGTACATGGAAAATACAACAGTACAGAATAATGGTGCAGTACAGTGCCAATAATTAGAGTATTGATGGATATTGGATATCTATTCACTCACAAAGATGGAGCCCAAACACTGGCTCAGAGTGCATCCGTGCCTGTGGGTTGATTGCCTTCAGACTTCTCAGGTGACCCCCACCTTAGCAGGATACTTTTCTTCTTTATGCGCCGGTATATAATGGAAAGCAGAGGACAGAAGAACACTCCTTGCGCAGATCAGATATAACTTGTATGTAAGTTTATGGGAGATTTTATACTTACATTTGGAGGAGCCACACAGCTCTAGAGAAAACGCCCATGGGTTATTGGTACTCTACTGCACCATTATTCAGTACTGTTGTATTTTTCATGTACTCATGGGATCCATGGACCCCTAACAGCATCATCTGTGCCGTACCAGGTTATATATAATTTTATATTGTATGTTCCATTTAATGTATATAGATAGATTATGTCAGTGGGTTGGTTTTTTGGAAAAGGAGAGTTGTTTTTGTGGGTCGACTCGGTCTTTGCTGACCTACAGGGCATAAATCATTACTTATATGGGTTTTGGACAATACTCATAATCAGGTACATGATGTGTGTGAACTCCAACAAAAACGAAGAAGAAGGCAGCAGGTTTGTTCTGTATAGTAGGCCCTTTTCTGACTTTGACACGGTAACAATCAATAGTGCCATTGAACACTAAGAGCATGTGTCAGGGGGTGGTAACGGCCCCTGTACCTAACTGTAGAAGGATCTCTCCAACTTTAGGAATAGCTCTCAGATGAAAAGGGTAAAGAAGCCATAGGAACCATGCTCCATTCTAAGAATTCAGATCTGACAAAGGCTCATGATCCACTTTAATGTCACTGGGACCGAGAGGGGCTACCAAGAAGAAACAGCTTGGAGATGTATTCCCACATACGAACGATAGAGGACATCAAGATTATAAAACAGCTGTGAGGGAAACTAAAACAAACCCCTCCTGAGGATACCAAACATATGACTACATATTAAATATGTATGTATACAACACTTATACAATTCCCATAGGACAGGCATACCAGTGATAGCTGAGTGACAGTAGACTGACATGTACCACCAGCCCCAGACAGCCTTTCCCTGCAGCTGTAATGTTAGAGTGTGTTCATAATATGTGTCAGCCCCGGCAACATCCATATGTCCCTTAAATAAATTACAGCAACCGCGTGAGGAACAACATATACGGTCACATGATCAAAACAGAGATACTTACCGGTTCCCCTGGCTCATTTCCACCAAGAATTCTAAAGCCAAATCCAGTTTCTTTCCTCCATAAAAATATATCATGTTCTTGGAGATCTGGAACTTAACACCAAACACATGCATTAGTTATTTTTTTTTTCATGAAACAGTTAAGCATATATTTATTTGTTCAGAACCAGGAGGAAAATGGTAAAATATACATGAGGGAGTTATGAACACCATTTGATTATCATGAAAATAATCATACTCCGGCTATACCCGAAACTCCGGACTCAGCTCATATTTAATACAGTTTCACAATTCCAGAAAAAAAGTCAGGATGGAAGTGAAGAATATATTGGATTCAACGGTGATTGTCCCAGCAGCAGCTCCTGCCGTAATCTAATTGGAGCATCTTAAATAAACTGTAAAGGTTACGCATTAGGTAAACACATTGTGCAAAAAAATTTGCAGGCGGTTAAATAATTTAGTAGCTGCAGTCATTTTATTTTTTTGTGTTGTAAGAAGCTGACAGAGTGACCTGCCAATTTGCTTCACTGTGTTCCTGGTTTGTTCGAATGCAAATCTAAGAGGAGTTGCTTAATTAAAGTCCCACGTTATCTCAGAGCTGAAGCTGCTGAACCTCAGAATCTGCCATTTCTATCAGAAAAGCACTATGTGGAGGTGGTGGTAAGAGACGACCTACGTAAGATGGGGTAGATGATGGCAGAGATCGTCTCTCTAGGAGATAAATCATTAGGATACTCTCATGCTCAAGGTGGCTAGAGAGGTATGAGCTTTACTCTCCTGACAAGACCATAGTAGGCAGAAATGGTCCTCAGGGGAGCTGGTATCTGTTGTGCAGAGGAGAATTCCATGGCATCTTCGTTCTGGTCTCAGTTGTGGGCAATAGTTAGATAAGGTAATATCTTCTCTAGAATAGCACATCACACTAAAACCTTAGAAGAACTGAGTGTGGTCTCACTGAGGTTCCTGCCACTTATGCCGTGGTCTGTCCTCCGATCTCATAAACTTGTGTTTGTTCTCTAGATCAGGGCTCAAAATTTCCACTCGCCCTCTCGCCTATGGAGAGAACAAATTTAAACAGGGCTAGTGGAAATTTGGCACTTGCAAACTGTGGAGTTATCCTCTTTGAATCAGAGGTGGCGAGTAACTTTTCAGCCTGGCTAGTATTTTAGGATTTACATTTTTTAACCCTGCTCTAGATCATCTTATGCCACCAGGAATGAGGGAAAAAAATGGCATGGGGATGATCGTGCCGCTGGGTTGTATATATAATACCTTTCCATGGACCATCAAAATGGTTAAGGTGTCCCAAATGAGCTGCAAGTGAATGCTTACCAAAATGGTTGTATAAGTGAAACTTTGTGCCAAAAAAGATATAAATTGTAAAAAAAATGTAAATCCTACAGAGTAAGGCTAGACTATATTGCTTTTTATGTAGAACTCAGAGTTATTTTATATTATTTATAAAGTATTTTACCAGAAAGGATACATTGAGATTTCTCTGGTTTTCAAGTATGTCCTGGGTTATCCACTTTGGCCAAAAGCACCACAATTACAGTTAACTTACAGAATGGGTATCCCCAGATCCTAACGTCATGCACATGCCCTGCGTATCTCAAAAAGACTCAATTTGCTTGAGTTGTCAACGTTGAACCCAGTTGGATAAGGGATGCGTTTAACCAAAGAGGAACAAAGATGGCTACCCGCACAGAGGAAAAATAAGCTTAAGGGTGTCCTAAAATGAGGTATTACTCATATGAATGCTTACACAGTAATACACAATTAACATTTGCATTAATTTCCACCTCTTTATCAATATAAATATGAGACAATGGGAGATTTCCGATAAATGGTTCCATCAAGCATAAGTAGACTACCTCATCATATTTCCCCAGCTTAATGAAGTTTGTAAATTTATGTAGATTTTAAAAAAGGCAATATATTCTACCTTGACTAGATCAATACTTATGGTAAAATTGCTTTAAATATGTATGGCTGTATCACAATTGGAATATCAGCTCTGTGTGTTTCCCATATTCTGCACAATGGTCTCCGTTTCATTACGGCCATACATTTAGACTCGAAGCTCTTCCGGTTTGAGATGTATAGATTGCAAGGTCATAAAAATAAATAATTCAAAGGTTGTGCTTGCTCGTGACGTTCGAATCCCCGGGTTTCCAAGCCGTGCTATACTAAGAGGCCAGCGAAAAGCTCATTAGCATGTAGATCAAAACCACTATGTTTCAAAATGTCTTCCGGAACGAATAAATTCTCATTAAGGAGCACTCTGACGAAAGGAGAATTCCTAGCTACAGATGTAGAACATTCAACAATCTCTCAATTAAAAAAAGTGTACAGCAATCGAGCCAAGTCAACAAGTTTGCAGATTGCTTAGAAGTCTCGGGAGACTGTGACGGCAGGGTTGGCACTATATTTTCAGTGACACTAATTTCTATTCATGCCAAAAATACCTTTGCTTGTCTACGGGTACCCGAGGCAACTCGAGGCCTTGGGGAGATTGGAGGACTGCATGCATTTATAAACACCCTTCAACGCATTAATAAATCTCTACTGTGTCTCCTTTAAGTCTCTATTAATTTATTTAGAGTTCACTTAACTTTACAGAAGGAACCGTGACGGTTAAATTTCCTGGGGTCGATGAGAGAATTACTGGAATATTCTCGGCAATCTTTTGGCGATCCGCACAAATATTGATTGGGATGGTGGTCTCTAAACATCAATACCATTTAAGCGAGTTATGTGGAGAGGGTGATGTGATGTACTTTCTTAAAAAAATCAATGAAAGGAAGAGGGCACTAGCTTGTGGTCTGGTGATGGGCTTTTTCTTTGGGTGAATGGAAAATTGGGGCGGACGCCAGCTTGCAGTAGATGGGACGTTCGATGAGTCTCGATAAAATCTCATGCTGGTCTTTCCACCTGGAAAAATGGCATACACCAGGGGTGGGCAATTACGGCCCTCCAGATGTTTTACAACTACATTTCCCGTGTTGCTCGGCTGCTCATTAGGTTTGTAGATCCTCAAGGGAAATGTAGTTTCAAAACATCTGGAGGGCCGTAATTGCCCACCCCTGGCATACACGATAATGGGTTAGATTGAATAGAGCTCCTTGCTAGATCTAGAAATGAGCTGTGAGATCTCATGGGGATGGAGATCTATCAGCCTTAAAGGCTGGGTTCCCTAAGGACTGCATTTTTAAAGATGTAACACTTGGGAAAACCAGCCTTTGGTGACATTAATTTTAAGGCCGACAGATCCCCATGAAATTTCACAGCTCATTTCTAGATCTAGCTGGGAGCGCTCATGAATCTAGCCCAATGACATATGCCGCATCACATGGCCTCCCGGCGAAGACTTTAATTGCCATATCACCATACATTCCCGAATAAGGTATTTGAGCTTTATTAATGGGGATTCTCTCTGACTTGTGCATAGGAAATGATCTTTCATTCTATATCAGGTCAGTCCGTAGTCAGAGACAAAGATATTCTACTATCATACGCTTGAGTGTTTGCATGGCAACCCACAAACACAATGTGCGTGGGAGCAAACCAAATTAATTTGGCACACCTTTCAGGCTTTCTCATACATAAGCTCCAGCTTCTTGTTGCCTCCTAACAGATTTCATGTAAAAAATATGGAATGGTGATTAGAAATAGGGTCCATATGCATTCCACAAGGGTTTGGCATGTCTCGCTTTAATTAAAGAAGATTGATTTTAATTTAAAACTGCAATATATTATTAACTTTAATTTTATTAATCTTCGCTCCCTTTTGTGTAAAAATGTTACTTATATATATACACAAACATATATATGTATGTGAGTGTGCCCATGTATGTAATTCTTTCGACTATATATTATGCAAACTATTTTTGGTTGCCTAGGGTAGAGGAGTCCCCTGGGCACTTCTGTGACAGCAAAAACGTTGATGGATCTCCTTTAGTGTGTTCATCCCACCTCATCCCCTGTGACATCATTTGTACGGCAGTCACGTAAAAATCCCAGATCTTATTATTTATTTCAGAGCAGTTTCAGGTGGGTGATGGGCTAGCAATATATTTGCCATTCTATTGTACCGCAATATTTTCTACTATGAATTTTGTGTGCATAGATTATATATATACACAAAAGTTCATCGTAGAAAATATATAATATACACACACATCTATACATACACATCTCTGCCGCAATGTAACCCTCGAATGAGAATGCTTAGCATTGGCAATTGTAGATGAATATACATTTATTTAATCCCTTCTGCGAGTAAGGAATATATAAACACATTCCATTGTGTTATCGCAAACACATCAATAAACTCAACACATGAGACATCCCACACGCCGCAATTATCATCTAATAAGGGATCGTAAACACGTTGTTTGCAGGTCAGGGTAAATAAAATTGCTCTTTCGAGACATCTCATAAGGAGAAGTTGAAGGTTAGATCAGCTAATTGCGTGACGCGGTTACTCGATGCAAGAAAACATGGAGTCGTATCCAGACACATCCTGTAATCAGCACATGGGAGACGTTTTGCCCCAGGCACTGACTAGCAGCAACGTAAGCACATTTCCTATCTCTGAGCTTCCACCATCTACCAGGAATTTCGAATTCTCACATGGCCTCACTTTGCTCCACCGAAGGCTACATTTACAACTACTGGACCATCCAATACTCACGGCCAAGTCTCAACTCTAGACTCTACTCAGCTCATAAACCTCGCTCATATCTTCAATGCTTCAGCCTATAATGATCGCCAAAAAAATCAATACTTTTGATGTCACTTCTAACCTAGTGACTCGTGTCTTCTGTTTATAGCAACTACATACATTTCCCCTGACCCGGGAGCTCTACGGATCTCAAGTCGATTCTCAACCACCTCAAATCATGATCCTCATAAATGGTTCACAAATAACTGTGTGCCACGATAAGCTCTTCAGATACAAAGTAAGACTAGCACAACACCTTTAAAAGAAACATTGAGAGCAGATGAACCAAGTCCTGGAGTGGCCAACTCCCAACAGCACAGTCAACAACAACACACATAGAAGGACCGGGTACTCAGTCTCTCAAAACGACAGGTTTATTGGAACTAATTGGCAAACTTTCAGCTTTACAGGAGCCCTTTCAAGCTTTAACCCTTTCACTGCTGAGGACGTGTGGGGAACGTCCTCATTGACTCCTAAGGAAAGATAGGGGTTCCTTTGAACCTCAATATCTCCCAACTGTTTTCAGCAAGCAGGGTCATATTTGGTATCATTAGAAAGGTCAGAGCATGGCCTTTCCAATGATATCAAACATGACCAGGTTTAAAGTAATAAAAAAAAAGAAAAATTTGTTTTTTTTAAGATGTGAAATGGCTCAGCAGTGAAGGGGTTAAGAAAGGCTCACGCAGAGCCAAAACGTTGCCAACGATGTCCAGTAAACCTGCCATTTTAGGATACAGAGTACCCAGTCTATGTTATTGGGCTTTAAACTCTTAACACACGATTCTGAAATACAGGGGGAGAAAAATAACTGCAGTTTTTGGAACAAATTTGGATGACATCAATGTGTCTTTCCCCTTCAACAAAACAACACAATCATACACAAAATAACAAGTGTATTTATTTTTAAATGCCAATTACAAATGCATTTGTAAGGCTAAATTAAATTGTTAAAGTTGGATATTAATGTAGGTGTGCTACTGTAAAAGATGTCATCGTGCTAGCGCAATGACATCTATTGTCCCTGCCGGGGTCCCGGAGTGCCAGGCTGACATCCAAGCTGAGCGCGTCCTTAGCAGCCCAGTGGTTAAACCAGAGTCTTACAGTATTAGTAGATTGAATGTATTTCCCCCCTAACAAATAAGAAAAATAAAGCAATCGTAACCCAGTTTATCCACCCCAGTGGCTGCATAGTCAATAGCGCATTGCACGTGCCATGGCTACCCAAATGAATGGACTGTGCAAACCTATATGCTACAAGCCTACTCATGGCGCAAGTATGTTGGTAGTGAGGTAAATCATAGTCTTGGTTCATTGATCCCATAAATGTTTTTGTTTTTCATTTTATGTTTTGGTATGCACTTTTCACAGAGTACAAGAAGAAGTCGGAGTCAAAAGAAGGAGCAAATACCAATGAAACCAGTGTAACCTGTACAATCCTATGCTGTTAACTTTTTAATACATATAGTTATAAATAGCATACCATATACAGCTTAAATACAACATTAAAGATTTTATAACCACCTAGGTAGGGGAACAAAGATGGAGATTTGGTCACTAATCATGAGATGTTCAAGCCTGCCATAACATCAATGTACTCATCCAAGCAGGTCCTAAATCTAGACCGAATGCCTGACTTTATGACATGAACCCCAGTTATCCAGATAGAAATCTAACATCCAACAATCTAAAAACATCAAAATTATTTATTCTTAAACCAAATGCAACGAGACTAAAACTTGAAGGGTCTTATTACATTCTTCGCGCACTTGCGCAAAAACGCATTAACGCGAGGGGCAAAACCCTTTGCTCTGAACGCGTATTATGACGTTTGCGCACAAAATGCGCGTTAACGTCTAAAGCGAGTGACTGTGCGTGAACCCTTTGCGAGCGCAATTTAGTGCGCGCATCCTATACTTAACAGTGTGAGCGCTAATGCGTTTGTGCGCGCATGGTTTTACAATCTTAGCGCAAAATTTAACGGACGTTTGCGCTTAATTTTAACGTCTTTGAAAAGCTGGTGGTAACGACAAATTGGAACAACCTGACCATACCAAACTGCGGATTCACAACGGAGAACGTCGATGCGCACTTTTTTTTTACTAGATCCGTCAAAAATGACAGCCACTACCTTGCTTCCGTCAGAACGTACGTCTGTTGTGCGCAGTCCGCACAAAATGACGGACTCGTGTTAAAAATTACATTCCGCTCACTGATTTCTGCGCACAACGGTACTTTGCGCGCATTTTTGCACGTTGGTTTTACGAGCGCAATTTCCCGATGGATGAAAAAATGCGTTAGGACCAATTCCAGCAGTGAGTTTCGTGCGTTAACTTTAACGCTTTGCGCAAAAAACACGTGTTTAGCGTGCGTTTTTGCGTTAGAAATGTAATAGGGCCCGAATATTCTTCACAACAATACAGTATATTGTTGTTGCGATTGGGGAGGGAGGGGGTGAATCACCTATGCGTTCTGGTCTTTCAAGCCAACTGGTAGGACATACTTGAAAACGAGAGAAATCTCAATGTATCCTTCCTGGTAAAACACTTTGCAAAAAAATAATTTACCGTTAAGATTATATACTATAAAAATCTCTAAAATAAATAATAAAAGAAATGTTAAAAAATATATCAAGCTAAGATTATTGCTAATAGTCATCTCAAGGATCCTTTTTTTTTTTTTTTTTTTTTTTTATAATGTTATATTTCTTCAGGTTGCGGACATAAAATATAAAAAGGACTTGTGAATCCACCGAGATTATGATGCCAAGAAGAAAAGGTAAAAAAATAAAATACAAAAGGCGTAAGAATTTAAAATGTATTTTCTGCAATAAAACATTGATGGAAAACATAGTAACCTATTAACCCTTTAACGGGTGGGTCTGAACACCATGAGGCAGCATAGCAGTCCACGCTGGCATCTATGGGCTGTTATTCGCCGCCGCAGTACAGCTTGAACGCAAGTCCCCCTGCAGCCAAAGATGCATGTGGCGCGTCAGATGCATAGGCAGGCCAAGGATGGGCCCGCCGTAGCAGTCAACTAGTGGGGCCTACAAATACGCCCCGCCGGCATTAAGACCCTCCCGTCAGGCACAACCTGCCTGGCTGCAAGGGGTTAAATCTAATATATAAAGCATCTGAGATTTACAGTAATACATAGAAAACCTGTATGTTTTTTAGGGAGCACAAACAGCAACAACGACAATTATTAGTGCATCTTCACCCTCCAATTTTTATGTTGAGTTACCAGAAAACCAGTCCATGGCCAAAGTGCAGCGCTGTCATACACACTTAATTGTTGATTTGGTAGAAGGGAAAAAAAGCAGCAGATATCCACAGCTACAGCAATAGTTACAAATACGCTGATCTTTGCAGACACTTCTCGGAAACCACTTTGCATTAAATTAGATTGACGTACTGGGAAATCCTCTGACTTGAGAATGGAGGAAGGAAAAAGAAAATGTAGGGAGAGGAGCAATTACTTTCCGAGGGGGGGAGGGGGTGACCACCTAGACAGAATATTTAAACACTTACTTCTGTTTTCATACATGCTCCTGGACTGGGCCCAGATTTTGAATGGATCCGGCTTTTTCTGCCCCGAACTATCCGCTTGGTCCACAGGTGGAGCTTCACTGATTGAGTAATCGGGGAGGACAGGAGCAGTGTGAAGAGGGGACGCTGTGTGTCCACTGTGGTGACTTGAGACACTGTGGTGGGAGCTGTTTTGACTGTCTTTTCTCTCAAGTGGTTGCTGTTAAGAAATACAAAAGATTATCCGTTTCCGAAGAACAGTTTGCCCGTCGCTACAGTTTGAGGGAAAAACAAATTAATCAACTGCCATTTATGCAGTCAAGAAAAGAACAACGCACATTTCTCAGCTGATCAGACATTTAAATGGCCTGAGCAAATGTTCACCAAAGCGTTGTACCACACAAACCAATCTCATACAACCTCCAAGCATGCATCAAAGACCTCCATAACTCTATGTCATTACGGGCAACATTGGTTCACAATCTTCCTTGGCGAAGCAACATAACTCTAATTCTATCCAAGGTCTATCTTTTTATGCTAAATCCTACCAACCACATCACCAAATGTACCAGATACACCTTACTTTCTACACCAGATATTGTCATGAGTGATCGAACTGAGGCGTGTAGGCATAACACCCCACTGCCAGTGTCTGAATAGACCATGGTATGCAAAAACAGCAAAAAAACATTTTAGGAGAAATTTTGAAAGGAATGATTTCAATTCAGGTGCTTTATCATTGAAGAAGAAGCCATGCTTCAAGGTTTTGGTAAATTAATGGAAACATAGTTTTAGATTCACATGAGCTCATGATTAAGGTGGGACTGTACAAGGAAAGACAAAGGGACTATTGCATTACGCCACCTGAATCCAGTTGGATCGCGACATCCACATCTCGGGATCTGGGATCTGGAAGAGTTGAGTGACATTGGTATCATGTAAAAAATTATATATATATATATATAAAAAATGCTTCTACATCTATATCGTACTAAATGGTTGGTTGAATATGCTTGGAGGCCACTTTTAATACAATGCAAACAAGCAAAAAGTATGGAGAACTCTAGAAGACAAAGCATGGATCTGATGGTCCTTCTCTCCACATGGTCAACATGTGGTTGCCTAGATGGCTCGCCCAAAGTCAGTGTTGTAAGAAAATCAGTTGAAAGGTGTAATGATGATCAGGTTTTGTCACTGATTCATGAACACCCTCATACCAGCCCAACAACAGAGTTAAACAAGACAAGTAAAAAAAAAAGAAGAAGAACAGCTAGACTCGGCACAAAGATTGTGAAGAGGTACCAATTTCCTGCTCGAGTGCACTCTGTCTCCCTTAAGGAGAATTGAAGACGTGTGTTTCGGTAATAATCTGTAAAGAACCATCTTGTTAACATATCAGACTGAGAAACAGATGAGAGAAAAAATAAAAAAGATTCTTTATTAGATGCTGTTTCAGAAATTCTCTGTTTACTACAGCACATGGCGAGTCAATGAACACCACCTGTGGAAGAATAAAATGCCAACGATCTTGAACTTTCCAACAAGTATTTTTATCCCTTTTTCAAGATATATTTAATTGGTGAGTAGGAGATGCTGTAATGAGACTTATCTTTAAGAATCATAAGATTTGGAATAGAGATGATAGCGAATATGCAAACGTGTAGAAAAAGAGGTGGGAATGAGAATATAGGTGGGACGTGAGCCGTTTGCTGCCTAAATATTCACGATCTTCTCATTCTTTGAGTATTCCGTGCTGTAGTTAAACTTCACTTTCTTTGAGGGCTAAGCACAATAGAACAATAGCAAATTAAAGCACACCATCCAGAATCCATACACTTGATTCAACATTAGGAAAAACATGGTATGGACCAAGAATGGAACGATGTACTACTACCACCTTGAAAGACGACAAATTTCAACCATAGCTTCTACTGGTTGAAGCCAAGCAGGGGCATGGAGTGAATTGTTTTTGGATTAGCAAAAAATTAAGACTTGACAGGGCTAGACTTGGGCATAAATAAATAAGTTGTATTTCAAAGGGATGGCCATACCTCTTCTTGGTCCACCATGGCATTAGGAAGTCACTTAAGCTTACCCTAATGGTTTACCTTTGCTTTTTTCTATCATTCACTCAGCCATACAATGGGTGTAGAAGAGTTGCAGAATAGTCATCATTCTAAAAATAATTGTTTTGAATTTATAGAATGGCAAGAAAAATAAATAATCAGCGCTTAGGCCAGGGTCAGACAAGCGCACTATGTGCGCCTGTACTGACATACCTCCCGGCGTCCGTCGCAGCGTTGTGATGCGTCGACAGAGCCGGCCACACGCTGTAGTGCAAGCACGAATTGCACGCACTACAGCAGGTGTGATGGGACGTTCCGAAAGCCTCCCTGTTGGAACGCTATGGTGCGATCCATAGGCCTGTGGCTTCATTTTTTGGATAGGACTCACCCTCACTAGAGGTGCCTTGACATTCGGCGGGTGAGCTTAATCTTTTAATGGCCATTAACAGAAACCAAAGCCTCGAATTGCGTTTTGTTTCACACTGTATAATGGGAATAATCGCAGATGACATTTTTTCTCCTTGTTATGTTTCATAGGAGGATCGAGCGTTGCAGCGCTGTGCGCACTAACTGCGCTCAGTGAGGTGGCGAGATTGGCGTCAGAGTGGCAGGAACGTCCACTCTCACGGACGTTCCTTCCGTTCTGCAAAACGCTTGTCTGACCCTGGACTTAAAAGGCTGTGATGCTCGCGGTGGGTTAGAAGGTAGGCTACATGGTCAGGTATTGCTTTATCGGTCATGTCATTACTTGTTCTCGCAGTCATTAAATTCTAAAATTAAAAAAAAAATAACAAAAAGCGACAGCAGGGGATGTGTATGGAATTAGTTTTTTATATATTAGAATGGCTACAGGATGCCTCGTGAATTAAGAAACAACAAATCTCAAAGCAGGACCTAAAAAGAAGCAACACAGCAGAAGGGCAGAGAATGAGGAATACATTTCCATTAATTATTGAGCGTTGTCATGACAAGACATACTTACATAGAATAACAACTTTCTTAACTTCTTGCTCTGCGGGGACTGGTAATCCATTGCAGAGTGCTGGGCATGCACTCATCAAGGGAGCGCCAGTAACCTTTCCATCTTGCCGAAACACAATGTCCATAACGCAGATTTAAAGAACCTAATTTCGACATCTACACCATGAGTTTAGAAATACAAACGTACACGGCCACCTCTATTTATCAGAGGAGAGACTCGACATTCGATGAATTTATTGTTTTTGCCGTGTTAAAGTAAGCAAGAAATGCATTATTGTTCCTTTTAACCGGGGCCACGTTAACCCTTTCACTACCAAAACGTGCGTACACGCTTTTGTATTGAAATAAAGGGAAAAAAGGAAAATCAGCATACAAAACCTTATATGGTAAGTATTTAATGCAAGATCTTCCTTGCAAGAAATTCATTTTTTTCTGCAAGATCTCACTCCTGTCACCCTGAATTACTGGAGAAATAAAAAAAAATACAAGAAGCAGCCCCCACTCTCATTGTACCAAAAATGTTCAACAAACTTTAATGGACCGGAGACGAAGGCGCAAAGTAGCAACCATATAGCACAGAAAAAATAGTTTTACAAATTCTGACTGACCGGCTGGAAAACTAACAAAAAAAAACATGGGGGTCTAAAAAACATAATAGCCATCTGAGAAGATATGTATTATGGACACAATGTATTAACGTGAATACCGCAAACCCAACCCATACCTCTATAAAGCAGCGAGGTAAAGTACTGCTTAAACAATCATGGAGCAGAGGAACAGTATGTACCACCACGGCTGTAACAAAAGTTGCTCACCTACTAATTAAAAATAAATAAATACAAAATATTCAGAGAAAACAGACAATTTGATACTACCTAGATTTAAGAAACGGGGTATATGAAATATACTCATTTAAACCTCTAGGGGATAACGTGTCGAGGGTCTTAATAATCCAAAACATCTCACGTTGCAAAAGCATACGTGAGCGATCTCCCCCTCTCGAGAGGGGGGGCACATGGTCAATAGCGACCACCCACAAGGTGGTAAGCTGGTGTTTGGCTTCTAGGAAGTGCCTAGCAACTGGTTGTTCAGAGTAATTATCCCGAAAGGCGACAGTAATGTTGGATCGATGACACCGAATCCTATCGCGTAAGGGTCTATCGGTTTTGCATATCCATGAGAGCTCCTGGGGCATATCCATGAGAGCTGCTGGGGCATATCCATGAGAGCTGCTGGGGCATATCCATGAGAGCTGCTGGGGCATATCCATGAGAGCTGCTGGGGCATATCCATGAGAGCTGCTGGGGCATATCCATGAGCTGGGGGCAATATCCATGAGAGCTGCTGGGGCATTATCCATGAGCTGGGGGCAATATCCATGAGAGCTGCTGGGGCATTATCCATGAGAGCTGCTGGGGCATTATCCATGAGAGCTGCTGGGGCATTATCCATGAGAGCTGCTGGGGCATTATCCATGAGAGCTGCTGGGGCATTATCCATGACAGCTGCTGGGGCATTATCCATGACAGCTGCTGGGGCATTATCCATGACAGCTGCTGGGGCATTATCCATGACAGCTGCTGGGGCATTATCCATGACAGCTGCTGGGGCATTATCCATGAGAGCTGCTGGGGCATTATCCATGAGAGCTGCTGGGGCATTATCCATGAGAGCTGCTGGGGCGGTATCCATGAGAGCTGCTGGGGCATTATCCATGAGAGCTGCTGGGGCATTATCCATGAGAGCTGCTGGGGCATTATCCATGAGAGCTGCTGGGGCATATCCATGAGAGCTGCTGGGGCATATCCATGAGAGCTGCTGGGGCATATCCACGTGAGCTGGGGCAGTATCCATGAGAGCTGGGGCAATATATCCATGAGTGAGCAGGTCTGGGGGCAATATATCCATGTGTGAGCTGGTCTGGGGCAATATATCCATGAGTGAGCTGGTCTGGGGCAATATATCCATGAGTGAGCTGGTCTGGGGCAATATATCCATGTGTGAGCTGGTCTGGGGCAATATATCCATGTGTGAGCTGGTCTGGGGCAATATATCCATGTGTGAGCTGGTCTGGGGCAATATATCCATGTGTGAGCTGGTCTGGGGCAATATATCCATGTGTGAGCTGGTCTGGGGCAATATATCCATGTGTGAGCTGGTCTGGGGCAATATATCCATGTGTGAGCTGGTCTGGGGCAATATATCCATGTGTGAGCTAGTCTGGGGCAATATATCCATATGTGAGCTGAGTTGCAATATATCCATATGTGAGCTGGGGCAATATATATCCATGAGTGAGCTTCTGGGGGCATATATATCCATGGGTGAGCTGCTGGGGGCAATATATATCCATGTGTGCTTTCACTGCCTTCGAACAGGCATCGTACTTGCTGGCAGTTGTCAAAAATTTGTGTGAGCATATGAGAGAGCTCCACAGCAATAAACCTCACAGTAATGTGCGCTGTGTGCATGAGCATTCAGTGTTATATGGGAGTACTGATTTAGGAGTAAGAGTAGTTAAAAAAAATCCGTAAAACCCGGGGGGGGGGGGGGTGACACCAACCCTAGTGACGCCACTGAGTACATCCATGCACAAATAAAACAACCAAAATTTGTGCCAAATAATGTGAAAAAGAAAAAATAATCCATATATAGCGTATCAATAATAATTAATAAAAGATGGATTTCACTGACATGAATGTCAGTGATTAATGAAGTGCAATAGTGCTTCTTTCCATTAATCGGTGCAATAGTGCAAGTGAAACTAGAAGTCCAATAACACGTTAAACTCCAATGATACTTAAGCAATCAGCTGTTTAGGGGAACCAAGCCAATTCCTTAAGTATCATTGGACTTTAACGTGTTATTGGACTTCTAGTTTCACTTGCACTATTGCACCGATTAATGGAAATAAGCACTATTGCACTTTATTAATCACCGACATTCAGGTCAGTGAAATCCATTTTTTATTAATTATTATTGATGCGCTATATGAATCCCATAGGTTTCAATGTAAAAAAATATTCCCACTTTTATTAAATATTTATTCTATTCATTTGTAGAAAAAAATCTGTTTGGATTTTTTTAGGCATTTTTCGGCTAAAAAAATAAATTAAAAAAAAATACGTATTTTTTTCCTGTAACAGAACTTTTATTATTCATAGGACCTGATATATTATCTCCAGGCATTTTCGTACAGTATTTTTTTTTTTCCAAACACGTTTTACAAGTTGCGGTGGGTTTTGTTTGTTCGTGTTTTTTTTTCCCCCTTTGGACGGCTTGACGGCTTTTTTTCAGAAGCGTTCGATGGATCGTCAGGTGCATTCGGCGCTTATAAGATCGACGCAATGTTTTTTCAGCGGTTTTTCTGATCGATTTGGGGGTTTTGCGGCTGATCGTTGGGTGTGTTCGGTGTTTTTTTCCCTGAACTTTGGGGTTCCTGTGGTGAACGCTGAATTCACCGCAGGGTCAGCGAAGTGCGAGGAACGAAAGAGCATCGAAAATTCCAGTGGAAGTTTAGTGGTCTTTGAATAACCCTGCCAGTGTTTAATTGTTAAGCATGTTTCATAGAATATCTTCTTCAACAAAAAGTGCTTAGTATTGAAAAGGCTACGAACCCTTACAAATACCAATGTTTTCAGCACTTCGGACAGCGACATTTTTTTAAAAATTGTATTCTACAAGTATATAATTTTCCTGGAATAATTATATTATTATAATTATTATACAAGGTTATTCAGAGAGAGGTGAAAAGCAGGAGAATGACTGGAGAATGGAAAATTCTAGGTCAAAATTCTCCCATTTATTTCACTTTCTAAATCGGCTATTTTGACCTAGAATTTTCCATTCTCCAGCCATTCTCCTGCTTTTCACCTCTCTCTGAATAACCCTGATATTATTAGAATTAAGTTTTCTTTCGCACATAATCTTGACAACAGCAATTATTTCCACAATAGGCACAACAGATTGCCACCTACGAAATACCGTAGCACAATATAAATGTCTCTGTCGCTCTTGCTCTGTATCTGTCCTCTGCACTTTGCGGTTAGAGGTAAACAAGGGATTTCTGGTGTCATTTTCTTTAAGTGATTTTGCAAAAGCAACACCAGCTGCTAATTCTGGTAAGTTTGCGGGAAGGTCAGAGCAGCAGCTCCAGACATTAAGGCTGGGGTCAGACGAGCGTAGTGTTCACGTCCGTGATTGCGCCTAAAAGTACGTCCGTGATAGCATGAAAGAAAGTCCATTGGAGCCTGACACATGAAGTACGTCCGCACTGAACTACGGACGCACCACGGCCGCGGCAAACGGACGCAAGGCAGGCAAGACTGTACATCCCCTAGAACGGCCGCACAAAGTGCGCTGCGTCCGCAACGTCTGCATAGCCTTGTGTGTGAGTGATGGAACGTGGTCAGACGGACTGCATTTATACGTCCAGCATTTTTCACGGACAAAATGGTTTTGCTTTTTAATTTATTTTCCCTCCTACATCCGTCAAAATATACGTCAGTGAATAAACGGACTGTGTGGCCACTACTGCGTCTTCCGTACTGACGTACGTCCGTGTGCACGGACGTACAGTCCGTAGAAATCACGCTCGTCTGACCCTAGCCTTACTTAGCGCCCAGATCGGAAGAGGGCCCCCAGTGCTTACTTGTACGGAGCAGGCCGATTCTCTTTGAATAACCCTGAAAGTATCGAAAAGTCACCGACTTTTCATTTTCTTCAATTCGGTGCAATTTGGCAATCCCATTTTGGCGACCCTGCGGTGTATTCAGCAAGCACCACAGGGCCGTCGTAGTGCAGGGAAAAGCCGCCGCAAACCCGACGAACACTCACCGCAAAACCCACCCGGCGAATGCACACCGAAACCCGCAAAAACAAATGGATTAACCCCGCCGAACATGCCAGAGAAACCCGAGCAGCCGCCGATCACAGCACAGAGCAGCTGCCGGAAAAAGCCGACACCCGCAGACGAATGGAGTGAAGAAAAAAAAAAAGTACACTTGAATGTTTGAAAAGTGAAACGCTGTTTGCAAAGACAGACTACTGAACGGAAATGTCTGGAATTTACATAGAAAATAAAATGAATAATAATAAAAAGGGCTGTTACAGAAAAAATGAAAAGCGATTAATAAAAAAAGGAAACAAATTTTCGCAAAAAAAATCCCGAAATATGCCTAAAAGATCCTATAAAAGCTATAAATAAAGAGACTTTTTATTGCAGAATATTATAATCAACAGTTTATTAGATATTGAATTAAAACGGGAATATTTTTAACATTGAAGCCTATGGGATTCGCCTGAATAAACCTGTTGAATGAAACCACCAAACAGGGCAATTCGGCAACTTTTCACGGCTGGTTTGTGTTCTCTGAATAGATGAAGCAGTGCTTCTCTATGGGGATTTCACTGCCCTCGAACAGGCACCGTACAGACACCGTATGGGCAGGCAATTTGCCAGGATTTGGCGAATTGCCTGCTCTCTGGATAGCCGAATGGCCAGGAAAGGTAACCGAACACTGAATATCACTGTTCGGTTACCTTTCGGCCACAATTCGGATCTCTTGAATAACCCTGTGTCAATTCAGAAGGCTACACAGAGCACCCAGGAGTTTATCGGTTGCAGTTCTATTGGAGAATCTGCTTTGGAAAAGAACCTGCAAGGGCTGAAATGTTGGTGCTTTTATACAATAAACCTGCATCCAGAAAACTCCGGAGAGCCATGTATATTTTTTTGGATCTCTCTCATTTTGGTCCAGGTCTGTCTCGCTCTCTGCCTGTGTTCATCTAGTTGCGCTCTCTGTACATGTCTCTTTCTCCCCATCTAGTTGCGCTCTCTGTACATGTCTCTTTCTCCCCATCTAGTTGCGCTCTCTGTACAGGTCTCTTTCTCCCCATCTAGTTGCGCTCTCTGTACATGTCTCTTTCTCCCCATCTAGTTGCGCTCTCTGTAGAGGTCTCTTTCTTCCCCTCTGCATTTGTGCCGTTTTCTTGTGCTAGCTCATTCTCACTCGGTTTGCTTCTCTCTCTCTTGGCCTTTCTATCCCTCTATAAAAGGGTTAGTCAATAAGAGCCGAACTTAATAAGAGCCCATAGAGAAGTAATAGTTAATCTATTCCGAGAACGCTGAACTGCACCAAAGAGTTGGCGAAATTTCCATATGTTCAGTCCTTCAGTTCGACGAATCGCATAGGTTTCAATGGGGAAAAAATAATATTATTATTATTTTTATTCAACCTTTTATATTTTTTCATTTGCTGCAAAAAAGTCTATTTTTTTTAACTTTTTAGGCATTTTCAGGATTTTTAATTTTTTTAGGAGATTTCAATTTTTTTTAAATGTCGTCCTTTTTATTCTGCAACAGACCTTTCTAATTATTATTTACAAGGTGGAAAGCCTGCCCAGAGGGCAGTCTATTGTGGATATACTGCCACAGCTCATGGATATATGCCCCAGCTCATGGATATACTGCCCCAGCACGTGGATATACTGCCCCAGCTCGTGGATATACTGCCCCAGCTCGTGGATATACTGCCCCAGCTCATGGATATACTGCCCCAGCTCATGGATATACTGCCCCAGCTCATGGATATACTGCCCCAGCTCATGGATATACTGCCCCAGCTCATGGATATACTGCCCCAGCTCATGGATATATGCCCCAGCTCATGGATATACTGCCCCAGCACGTGGATATTGCCCCAGCTCGTGGATATATTGCCCCCCAAGCTCTCATGGATATGGCCCAGCTCAGACCCTAGACCAGACATGGGGCGGCTGTTCGAATGCTCTATCGGCATTCGGACAGCCGACCCTGGAGCTCGGTCTCCGCATACTTACCTGCTGAGCGGCGAAGGGAAAGTTTCCCCGCTTCCGCTCGTTGAAGGACCCAAGCCGCGGTCACGTGGGACTCCCACGTGACCGCGGCTTGGGTCCTTCAAAGAGCGGAAGCGAGGGAACTTTCCCTTCGCCGCTCAGGGGTTGGATGCGCGCGGCAGCCGGGTAGAGGCTGCGAGCGCATCCGGCTCTACAGGATGCGCGCGCAGCCTCTACCCGGCTGCTGCGTGTGCATCTTGTAACCGCCGCGGCAAGCGCACAGCCGGCTCGTGCCGCGGCGGTTGCATGCGCGCGCAGCCAACTGCCGCTGGTTGCGCGCGCATGCGCACGCAGCCAACCGCCGCTGGTTGCGCGCGCATGCGCAGAGTAGGCTTGGCGACGGACACGCCAAGCCTTACTCTTTTATAGTATAGGATAGGATCATTTTATTATTTTCATGCATTTTTATTGTTTTAAATGCCTTTTTAAAATTGCCAGGTTTTTCGGTTTGTTTTTTCAGCGGCTGATCGGCACCGTTTGGCATTTGCGTTCGGCGGTGTGTTTGGCTGTTGGCAGCTGTGTTCAGCAGGCTGATCAGCACCATTTGACAGATCCCTTTGGAACCCTGCGGTGATTGCTGAATTCACCGCAGGGTCGGTGAACTGAACTCGCCAAAGTGCGCCGAACAAGAGAGCAGCAAAATTGCGGTACTCTGAATAACGCCTTAAGTCTATCAAACGCTGACTTTTTTGCTTGCTCTTTCTTCCTGTCCGTCTTTCTCACCGCATGTATCTGTAGCATTCTGCTTCCTGGTTCGTCCCTCTCCCTCCCTTTGTGCAGGTGTCTTGTGTCTCCTGCAAAAAAAGAAGGGGACTCCGCACTCCCTTCTGCTGGCGCATAAACCTTTTTGAAGCTCATTACCAAGTATTGAGCTTGAGAAAGGCTGCTGCACCAGTGACAACATTGATGATTACCCATTAAACTGGTTACTAGTAAGACTGGAGTGCTGGGTCACCTTCTTTCTTTGCAAGCTAATGTCAAGTCTATGGCTGCTCCGCACTCCCTGAGCAACCATTTTTTCTGAATTACTACATCACTATATTGTCATCCGTGCATAACCTTTTACTGCTACTGTTGTCTTAGGTCTCTGTCCGCCCATGCCGATGTCTCCGCCTGTGCATCTCGGTCTAAGAAAGATTGCACATGCTCTTCTGTTACAAAATTTAACATCTCCTACTGATTATGCTCTTCCCAAGAAAATATTTCCTCGTTTAGAAACAAATGACCATCCCTTGCGGGTATTCTGTCAATCACCGTCAAAACACTAGGGTCTATTCACAAAGCACCCAAATTGCACTCAATTTCGACGTTTTGCGTTTCAGCCTATTTCAGTGATCCCTTTTGCCAAAAATGCTGTCAGGTCTATTCAAAGAAAGGTGAAAATCAGGAGAGTGACTGGAGAGGTGAAAATTCTAGGTCAAAATGGCCAAACCAGAAAAATTCTCCCATTTATCTCACTTTCCAAATAGGCTATTTGTTCTAAATTGTTCTCTTCTCCTGACAATTCCCTTGATTTTCACCTTTGTTTGACTAGACCTGTGTGAGTTCACTATATAGCAAATGGACATCATATGTAGCTGAAATTGGAGTCACCAGCAGTTATCAGACATCGGAGAAAACCGACGAATTGCTCTGAATTGGCATGAGCGAATTCCGAAGTACAAATGTAGTAAAAATTTTCAAATAATAAAAAAAAGAGTTATTTAAAAAAATATTGAACAGGTCTGTTGCAAAATAAAAAATAAGTCTTTTAAAAAAAATAAACAAAAATGTCTAAAAAATACAAAAAGGTGTTCTAAAAAATAAGTAAAAGGGGTTTTTCCTGAAAATGAAAATAATAAAGTGTCTTTAAAAAATAAATTAAAAAAGCTATTGCATTTTTACATTGAATCCTAGGCGATTTGCCTGTTTAAACCTGTCCAACTGAAACACCGAATATCAGGGACAATTTGGCTGCTGCCGAATTGTGACAAACTGCACCGTATTTCCCTGTCAATATACAAAGCGTCAGCTTAGTGAATAGACAAATTGACTCGAAATTGCACCAAAATTCACCATCCGATGCAATTCAAAGGTGAGCGAACAATCTCTACTAATTTCCTTGGTTGGCTGGCCGGAGCAAAATCTGAAAACTAAATCAGAAGGTGTATGCTTATCTTGCATTACGTAATATGGGCTTGAGGAAAAATAAGTGTGACTAAAAGCTGTACAATAGATCAGGGCTCAAAATTTCAAGTCCCAAGCTAGGCTAGCCAGGCCTTAAGAGTTACTCGCCAATAGTTGCCCCACCTAACCCCTTATCCTGCCCTGCCTCTGCATTCCCACTCGCCCTCATGTAATTTCCACTCTCCAAATGCGAGCAGGCGAGTGGAAATTTAGATATTTTAGATATTGTAAAATTAGATTGATAAATCCTGAAATAACTGTAGATCATAATGAAAGTGGAATGAAGAACTATTTGGTTAAGATAAACACGTCTTCTGCCAGTAAAAGCATCAGATTTCCAGCTAGAAAATGTTTTGATGTCGCTGAATGCTTTCTTTGAGCTGAGAACATAAGGGCAATTGGAAATATTTTATAGATTTATAATAAAAAAAAAGTTGGCAGACATATTGGCAGTTTAAACTGCATTAGGGTGGTACAAAATAAACTCAAAGCAAACTTTAACCCCTTAGTGACTGGGCGGTTTTATGAAAATCAGTCCTTTAGTGCTCGCTGCTGTTTTTAAGTTTCTGCGCTGTTAGTGTTTAGGTCGAATTTTCCTCTTACTCGTTTATGCAACCCACACATATTATACACTGTTTTTCCCGCAATTAAACGGACTTTCTAAAAATACCATTATTTCCATCACATCGTATAATTTACTATAAAAAAAAATATGAAATATGATGAAAAAAAATGGTAAAGACACACTTTTTCGTAATTTAATCCCCAAAATCTACAACCACCAAAAAAAAAAAACACTGCGAAATAGTTTCAAAATGTTGTCCCGAGAATAGAAATACCCAATTTTTTACATGTTTTTGCTTTTAAACCCCTTCACTGCTGAGCCAGTTCACCTATGTGCACTGAGCTCATTATGACCATTTTATGCTCATTATTTTTAGAAGACAGCCCAGGTCCTATTTAACTAAACCCCCCCCCCCGACAAAAAGTTGTTTGTTTTTTATAAAAAAAAAAAAAAAAAAATTATTTATTTATTTTTACACCAAACCTGGTCATGTTTGGTATCATTGGAAAGGCCATGATCGGGATCGGGAGATAAGGGGATCCAAAGGATCCCCCTATCTCCACTTAGCAGGGGGTTAACTGGTGGCCCACTGACATCCACACACCTATGGTGAGGATGTCAGTGGGTGGGGGAGACCCGGAGGCAGTGACATAGCGTGGGGGGTGCCTCGAGGGCGGTTGCCCCGGGCGCAATTTTCTTAGGGGGCGCAAGATTTCAAAGGAAGTTTGAACCACTAATATTTTCCAGCAGGGATCAGCAAGGTATCCACCAATTTTGCCACACTGGCGGTGACTTAGCACTCAGAATCCAGAAGGGAGGACCAGGACATAAAATTTTGGCATGAGTCACATGAAGCAGCGCAGCATTATTCAACAGAACACCCTGTACAATGCTTGTCAGCCCCCCTTGAAGCCCTGTTCCAGCCCCCGCCGCTGGCAGCCCTGCAGCCACTGAACAGGAAGGAGGGAGGGAGGCGCCTGCCCTGCAGCATATTTAAAATCCGGTCTCCACTAAGCCCTCTGGACAGCTCCCCCCCTGGGCCACCAGCAACACCACGCAGATAGGCAACACTGTATGACACCAAAGCAGCGTAACCACCACACAGTGAGGGGGTACAGGGAGAGGGTGACTGGCGGTTCAGGGAGAGAATGACTGGGGATACTGGGAGAGAGTGACTGGGGATATTGGAGAGAGTGACTCGGGGTACTGGGAGAAAGTGGGGGTACTTGGAGAGAGTACCCACGACCTTGTACATGGACTCCCGTGGACAAGGTGATCTGTTGGTGGGCCGTCAGGCGCTACCTTTTAGTGACATGTGCTAGATTTTTCCGTTAGCGATGGCGTTTTAGCTCACACCAGGTGATAGGGCCCATTGTGTGTCTCTGGGGGTACTGGGGGAGAGAGTGAGTGACTGGGGGCACTGGGAAAATGTGAGGGTACTTGAGAGAGTGACTGGGGGTACTTGGAGGAAGTGACTGGGGGTACTGGGAGGAAGTGACTGGGGGTACTGGGAGGATGTGACTGGGGGTACTTGGAGGAAGTGACTGGGGGTACTTGGAGAGAGAGTTACTGGTGGTATTTGGAGAAAGTGGGGGTACTGAGAGTGACGGGGGTACTTGGAGGGAGAGGGTGACTGGGGGTACTGGGAGAGAGTGACTGGGTATAGTGTGAGAGTGGAACTATGATCGGGTATACTGGGACAGGGTGACTGGTAGCAGTGGTGTAGCATGGGGGCATGTGTGCTTTTTTATTATATCGGTATTTTGTTAATATACAATACATGTGCTTGTGGGGTAAGGGGGTCAATACTGTACTGGTGTCAGGGAATCATGGTGTGTTACCGTGTCCACAGGTTGGGGGGCGCACAATTCTTGCCCTGCCCCGGGCGCTGACAACCCACGCTATGCCGCTGCCCGGAGGCTTGGCTGCCATCCAAGAGGTCACCCCCCTCCAGGTTTGAATCGCGATTCAGCGCCGAATTGTGATCCGGCAGCGAAACAGTTAATGCTGTAAGCGTCTGAAAAGGGGAGACTCTCCCCTTTCCAGCGGTGCAACTTGCATCAATGTATCTTTAACGGTTGGGGAGATATATGGCTCCAAAGAGCCCCTCCACTTCCTGAATTTTACTGCAGGCGCCGATGGGCGCGTGCCGATGATGTCATCATGCAGCGTGATGACATCATTGAGCCTGCTGGCCCCCCGGAAATGGAAGGGCAGGCTGTCAGAGACACCGTGGGAGCTGGCGAGGGAGGTAAGTATCGTTGGGAGGGAGGTTAGGAGCCCGCTAACATACCATGTACGTCCTCGGGTCTAAGGGAGACCCGTGCGCGTAACGTACATGGTACGTCCGCGGTCGGGAAGGGGTTAATTTCAATTTAGAAAGTGCATAAATATAAATTGTGTTATCGGCATGTAGATATGATACGAAAAATTTCAATAAACTAGTTTTGTTACTTACATGTTTTTATACTTTGCTATACACCTTTTTATCCCATGAGAAACATTTGATTTTTCCCCAAAAAAATAAAAGTGGCACCATGGCTTCTAGAGCGACAAGATACTAAAGGTCGTAGATTCAGTACTGCATTTGTGTCCCTGTCATTGGGCCCTATTACCTGGTGTGAGCCAACCCTAGCGTCAGCATGTTTTTGCGTAAGCGCCAGGTAAAAGGAGTCTAGCGCTGGACCAACAGATAATTTGCCTCCCGCTAGAAATATCCCTTAAAAATCACTTAGTGCGCGGTAATTAGCGATTCGTAGCGCAAGCTTACTGTACTTACCGCGACCTACACTTAACATGGGAAGCGCTACAGATCGTTTACACCATTGTAACCAATGGATCACTTGGTGCCAGCGCTAAATTCTGAATGGCCACTAATCGCAAAAGTTTACCTACTGCACAACCCTGGTGCTAACTGCAAAAAAACACAAAAAACAGGTCCATCCCCAAATTTAACAGGCAATTAAAAGGAATGCAGCACAGGTGTTCTCTTGGCCCCATATACCATAGTAGTGGATCTGTTCAGCAATGTCGCTGCTGTTGCAGTAGGCTCTGTTATGATATATATGTATACTTTATACACATACATCCTAATTCTAATATATTGCCTAATTTTAAACATATGCTGGGGGTTATTCATAGTATGTAACCGGTTGATAATTAGAGTGACCATGTGGGCCATGTTTAAAAGGGAAACATGGATATGTCTCGCCCTGAAACATGTATTATTTATATGCTGCAGCAGGGAAATTATTGTCGCCCACCTGGCCTTCCTTTTGGATCTATTAAATGCAGTGTAATGATTCTACATGCTGTCCGGTGGCATATATCATGCAATGCCCATCAACCTTAAATAAAATATGTGTGCATCAAAACATGGAGGGTTTTAATAATGCAGGGGTGTGAGGGCTCTTCACTGGATGTGTTCATACTTATACAAGCTTGTGAGGGCAGGGGAATGGGTATGGCCCAGCACTCTGCACTGGAAAAAAAACACTTCTATCATGTACACAACCGCATTAGTGCTGGGTCTCAGCCCGGGTCTTAGCGTTTCCCTAGCGTGCACTAAACGACCTTGTACATGGACTCCCGTGGACAAGGTGAGCTGTTGGTGGGCCGTCAGGCACTACCTTTTAGTGACACGTGCTAGATTTTTCCGTTAGCGATGGCGTTTTAGCTCACACCAGGTGATAAGGCCCATTGTGTGTAGCCTACATGTCAACGTATAGAAATGTAGTAACAGTCTACACCAGGGATGTCAAACTCCAGCCCCCTAGATGTACCTGACCTACAGTAGCCAGAAATCCTTGAATGCCATACATAGCTAGAGAATCATGAGAGTTGTAGTTCAGCAACATCTGGAGGGGTGCAGCGTTTGACATCCCTAGTCTACACCAATCATATCATATTTTAAATCCAAAGGGTTTGCAGGAAGAAGTCAAACGATTTCAAGCAAGCCTTGAGTAGAGCAACACCAAAAAAATCCATAGACCAGCTGTTTCCTGCAATCATAAAATTTGATTGACCACTGCTTTTTGGTTATTTAACCAGGAACTGTAAAGTCAGGGCTTGAAAATTGGAATCAAATTCAAGATGGCCGCTTCCAGGTTGACTGATCTAAAAGTTAGTGCTGAACTGTCTTTCTAGAGCTGTGTTTGTGGTAAATAATATCACCCTGTTTGATTTTATGCTTTTAAATTAATTTTGGAAAGAAGATCTCACAGGGCAGGAACACTTTCAGGATGTCTTTAATCTGGAAATTTAAGTCGACCACAAAAAGATCTTTGCAGAAATGGCTCAGCTCGAGAGAATAGTCAGAACAGTAATGGCTGAAAGAAATGCATCTGCATTTTAGATACACAAGAAATATATGTGTAAAAGCCATGGCCAGTTACCCCAAATGGCTCATAAGTAATTTTACAAGACAACTAGATTGTGGCCATAAAAGACCATGGGCCTTGGTCCAACCTTGGCATAAACGTAACCAGAGCGGTTTTAAACTTCACAATCCCATAGACTTTAATGGCTCTGCTAAGATTACAACAGGTCTGGTTAAGTTTACAACAAGTTGGGACTATAGCGCCATGGTTTTTGATTTTCTGATTAAGTGATGATTTAAGATGACCTATTTGGTGAACGAACTTGTTTGACCAAAGCTAGTCTTTCCTCATTGCTCCATATGGGAAGGGATACCAATTCTATATTATTATCTTCTGTACATTTGACATAACATTCATCGAGTTGGTTTTACTCCTAACCAAAATGAACAATTCTCAATTATATACCGGGCCCTCCTCTTCATGAGAGAATTCAAAGAGAATGAACTTTAAGTACGTCCACAAAAGGTAACAAGACAACAATAACCAAAATAAAAGGGTAATGGAAAATACAGTCCTTTAAATCCATCAAATGGACTTATAAAGAGCATCCTCGTAAAGGTGCTTTATAGGACATTTACTCTTAAGGTTCATCAATTCGTCCACATGGATCTTGACATGACTTTCACCATGTTGACTTCTTTTTGACAAGTCAAAAGACATTCTTCTATACCAGGTCCTCCTCTTCAGGAGAGACTTCCAAGAAAGACATTCCTTAACTCTATGTAGGCCTATGAATGTTCCAAGATGACAGTGAACTTAGAAGAAGCCATCAGTCCTCATCTTGTGTTGTGTAGGGACACCCGAGAAATGGAAGGAACCTTTAACAACTATTGGTCAATGGATTCTTCCTGGTCAAAGTCTCATACCAAAGTAATACTTGTCTGGTAAAAGTATTGAACTCGCAACCGAAAGAAAGTAAATCAATGTCTTTTTATACAAGGGAAGTGCTTCGCTGGGGAGTTTAACCATCGATGGCCAAAAAATTAAACCCTTTACGCTTGAATCTACAAGATTTTGAGGTGACGGGATTTAGATTTAATATTTATAAGGAGTAATTCGTAGGGAGGAGGAAGAAAAAAAATCGAAAGTCAACGACGGAAAGATTAGGACTGGAAAACATCCGTCAGCCGAGCTGCTCTGGAATACTAGATGTTTCCACTGCAAAACACAGAAGGGGATTCGCTTTTATTTATGCATTTTTAAAAACTCTTTTAGGAGGATAGACGAGTCTTGGTAAGCAGTTCAGCCACATACTTGACCATCTGGCGAATCACCGGCTGACTGTCGGCTTTATCTGTAAATGGCATTCCAGATGTTATACTACACTGCCCAAGAAGCTCATCCAGTCAGGTGGGAAGCCTAGCAATAACCGTGCCGTGTACATAGTTTGATTTGTGTCGAAACAGGAGTCTACTTTTATGAAGGGGCACCCGCTCATTTGCAACACTGTGGCTTTACCTCGTTTTACGTCCGAAGGAGGCTTAGGGCCATAAATAAAATCCCAAAGGGGGCTTAAGTCACAATTCGTAGCTTTATTTCGGAAACCCGTAAATGAAGGATGTGGACTACACAGGGATTTGGATGTTGTAAAATTTTACATAAAAGCCGTGAAACGGTTGCTTATAAATGTTTAATTCTGCATGTCGGCTCGTCCATCTGGCAAACAATCCACCAGCTGCCTTAGATCATGGGCCACGGGGCACAGAAAGACAGCTAGCCGGTATGTATTACAGGGGTTGCAGTACACAGCAGCTAGGATGCTACAAACTGTCCATCCCCAGCCTACCTAAAGCATTGGAATGGTTTGATGCAGCTGTTGAAAATTCAGAATACCATTTTTTTTTTTATTTTTTTTTCTTTGCTGTCAGATGTTGGATTGCCAGGTAAATATTCCCAAAACGTGAGCTTTGCTCCACCGCTGGTAGGGTTGGCTGCATAAGCTTCACGTGACCCAGCAGTTTCCATGGTAAACATTGCGTGGTCCGTTTTTAGGCAAAATCGCATCCGTCGGTCTGATTCTGCCCCTTCTGGCCATGTGCAGCACTATACATACAAACATTGGTATCCTACTCACATCCTGTACAACAGCAAGGGATACAGCAGTCAGCAGCACCCTGGATATTGGGAACTACAACCCCTATTGCACCTGTCCTGGAAAAATACTTATAAAATAGGCAAACAGAACTTTTTTTTATTCCCCCAGACTAAATAATTAAATCACATTAATTTAGGTCAGTTTCAACATCCGATATATTTTTACAATTTCTCATAATTATTATTAATAAAATAATTATCGTCATTATAAACTAAAATTATTACGAAATAATAAAAAATATATATAAAAAAAATATTTAAAAAATAGCACAAAAAAATTAAATAAAAATCTGACCATTAATGACACCATGCAGAAACACTGGTAAAGCTTCTGAACATGCCTTAAAAAAGGAGCTTAAAGCTAAAAGCCTGAGGATTTATCATGCTTTGCGCATCAAAAAAATAAATCTGGCATTTTTTTGGACAACAGGCATTAAATATCGTCTACAGATCTAGTGCAGTGTTTAGTAAGAGGATGTCTCGCTGTCTGACAAAGGATTAGGAGAACGGAATTTTGTTTAATTACTACAGAAAACAAGACCTATGTATATATTATATATATATTATTTTTTTTTAAGATTTATTTTAAAGCATCACTTGAGTCACTGTCACCAAAGGCCAAATGATTTCTGACTCGGACGCAGAAGGAGGAACATACAGTTTGACATTTTTGATGATTTGGGCCGTGAGCACAAACGGCTATTCTCTTTTCTTTGGATTAATAGAAAGTGACACTGGTACGGGTCCTGGAATCACGTGGCCACTCGAGTACTGCCCCGGGCCGTCCGAATTATATCAATTATTAGGACTTTCTCCAAGTGCTGGACCATATTCAATTCGTACGCCCGCTCCCAATTATTATTATTATTATACAATAATAATTAATAAATCTAGGTGATCTATCTTTTCACATCTGAAGCTATAACAATTTTTTTTATGTAAAAAAATAAATAAATCTTAGAAAAAGGGGGAAAATTAAAACAGTAAAAATTTAAAAAAATAAATAAAAAAAATTACAAAAAAAGGGTAATATTCAAAGCCACATTTAAATATTCCACAACATAACAATTTTCAAATCAAGAGCACCGAATGAGAAGAATAAGCCAAAAAGTTTACACCTAACACCATATGTCTGGTTGTTTATTCATTTCGGTGCTACACAATGATTAATTATCTCCAAAATCACACAGTGACGGTCCTTTCTGATCAGGTCAGAGACTTTAAAGTGATATAGATATATAGAGAGCAGCATGAACAGCACAATAGACTGTTGCACAATAAAACGACTCTCCGATAACCATTTTAACCCTGTCATAGGCAGCAATGCACGTATTCGATGACAATATGATAATATTCCTTACAGCCGTCATGCAATCTCACTCGCTACGATATATCATCGATATACACTTACCAACGAGCGTGCGCACGCAAAAAAAAAAAAAAGGAAGGAAAGAAAAAAATACTCTGATATAATCCGTCAATTAGCTGCAGTTAGTGAATTATTGATATGCACTTTAAACAAGCAGGAAAAGGGGTTTTATTTATTTATTCGGCGTGTGTTTGCTGCCTCTCTCTGTTCAACACAGGCAAACCAACACAAGAAAAAAAATATATATATATATATATATATACACACACAAATATAAAAAAAAAAAGGAAAAAAATCTAAAAATGTTTAAAAATAATAAAATATTGAAAAATAAAAGAGCAGAGTATTATTTTTAAACAAAGCCCAAACCTGCAGCCTCCCGCAGAGAAGCTTCATAGGGAACGAGACTGAGATAGGAACAAAAGCGTTCCTCTGCCGGATTGAATTTACTAACGGCATCTGACAGCGACACTATCCAGCTGGATTTTTTTATTATTTTTTTTTAAAGAAGAAATGAATAAAATACGTCGGAGCGGTGACGAGCAGCCGACAAAAAAAATAGGGAAAAAAAAAGGAAAACCTTGGGAATTAATTAGCATGTTTTAAAGTCCCAAGGCACCAAGGTAGAGTAGCAGGTGCCCACAGCCATGTAATATTAAAAAGAAGGTGGAGTCATTTCATTTTTTTTTCTCCTACCTAAGAAAAAGGATGGAGGTGCACCCCCTCCTTCCTTCAGTCACCCAAAAATTAAAGTGCCCTAGAAGTCACCCCCCCAGCCTCGCTCCGTGATTAACAGACATGATAAAAGACCTTGCGATCGGTTGATGGGTGGGTTCACCGGTGCTTACTGCATTCTGCTCTTTAATCACGCAGTCCTGGATACGCTCACTCGCAACATACACCCCAAACGCAATGCATAAAAACAGTGCTAAATAGTACATCACACAGGCAGCTGTGACATCCACAGCTATGCATTGTTTTTTTTTTTTTTTTTTTTCATAAACACAAAAGAAAAAAAAAAAATTATATATATAATAAAAAAAAAAATGTAATTCAGCTTACCGACTTTGGGCTCTTTCTTGGGACCGGCAGTCCTGAAAAACGACAACAAGGGGACAATAATCATTACCGTGCAAATGCTGCGTTCATCTAAGGAAAATCCCAAGGTATATCATCCTAATGTAGCCATCTGTACAAGGATAGCAGAATTCTCTTTAGCATCAGGAGTTATCAGTCTGTTTATAACGAATCAAAGCAGAGTGCGAGAGAGGGAGCGAACGAGGGAGAGCGAGAGAGGGAGCGAAAGAGGGAGAGGGGGAAGGAAAGAAGAAAAAAAAAAAAAGGAGTGAGGGGGGGAACGAGAGAGAGAGAGAGAGAGAGAGAGACAGAAATCTATCTGCATTAGCTATGCCGCCTGGTGCTGCGGCAGCCTACAGGCTGGGGAGAATAATTCAGACCTTCGCGGCCTGAGAAATTGAGCACTTGGACGGAATCTCAAAACGCTCCCCTGGATTAAGAGAGACTTGGCAAATAATTAAAGCCAGATATTTCCTTTTGACGCGAGCTGCTTGTCAATTTTATTGGACCAATGGAAGCACCGCGGGATCGTCGAGCTCGTGTTAAAAAGGGAATTTTTTTTTTAATTTATTTCCAGCAACTGAGAGAACAAGGATTTTAGATTTTTTTATTATTTCGTTACACGAGGGGAGATATTTCATCAAGGTTAATAAACATGTAGCAGTCACAACCCTGCAAACCAGCGCGCTTTTTATCCTTTCGGTTCGAGCTGACAATGTCAGTGAGGTTTTTCATTGCCCACGTGAGAACAATCAGTCATTTTTTTATTTATATAATTTTTCATATACTTATATTTTATACACACACATTATATACATATATCATGATATACATATATTAAACGGACTTTGTGTGTGTATATATTATATTAAAGTGTGTGTATATATATATTTTATACACACATATACATATATCAATATATACATACAGAGTTATTCAGAGAGAGGGGAAACTAAGGAAAATGACTGGAGAAGCGAAAATTCGAGGTCGAAATAGCCAAACCAGAAAATTCTCCCATTTATCTCACTTTCCAAACCGGCTATTTGGTCTAGTTTGTTCTCTTCTCCTGCCATTCTCCTGGTTTTCACCTCTCTCTGAATAACCCTGATAGATAAAACGGACTGCGTGTGTAATATATATATATATATATATATATATTACACACATATATACATATTCAAAGCAGCGGATGCTGCACACGTGTAGATTTAAAACCATAAACTTTTATTAAACCAGGATTAAAATAAATCCGACGTTTCGGCTCTATATATATATATATACATACACACACTCCTCTGGATTAAGAGTGTGTGTGTGTTTATATATGTGTATGTGATATATATATATATATTACACACAAAGTCTGTTTTATCCATCAGGGTTATTCAGAGATATATATATATATCACACACACAGACATTGATATAAGCACACACCACATATAGCTATACATACATTTGGAAAGATTTTAATGCACAGTCTATTACAGGGGTGGGAAAACTACGGTCCGCAGGCCACATGCGGCCCGCCACCGAGTTTTTCGCGGCCTGCCGACCAGTGGTGTCCTTCTACTCCCGAGGCGAGCGGCTGCTGACATGCAGCTTGGCCGCTCGCCTGGGATGGGAACCACCTGACCAGCGCGCAATCTCGCGAGAACACGGCTTCCCATCCCCGGCGAGCGGCAAAGCTGTCAGCGGCCGCTCGCCTCGGGAGTAGAAGAACGTAGGCGGACGTGGAGCCTGGGGCCACAGAGGTGAGAGCTGGGGGCAATATATATCCATATGAGCTGGGGGCAATACATACCCATGTGAGCTGGGGGCAATATATACCCATGTGAGCTGGGGGCAATATATACCCATGTGAGCTGGGGGCAATATATACCCATGAGCTGGGGGGCAATATATACCCATGAGCTGGGGGCAATATATACCCATGAGCTGGGGGGGCAATATATACCCATGAGCTGGGGGGGCAATATATACCCATATGAGCTGGGGGGCAATATATACCCATATGAGCTGGGAGGAAATATATACCCATATGAGCTGGGGCAATATATATCCATATGAGCTGGGGGCAATATATATCCATATGAGCTGGGGGGGCAATATATATCCATATGAGCTGGGGGCAATATATATCCATATGAGCTGGGGGCAATATATATCCATATGAGCTGGGGCAATATATATCCATATGAGCTGGGGTCAATATATATCCATATGAGCTGGGGGCAATATATATCCATATGAGCTGGGGGCAATATATATCCATATGAGCTGGGGCAATATATATCCATATGAGCTGGGGCAATATATATCCATATGAGCTAGGGCAATATATATCCATATGAGCTGGGGCAATATATACCCATATGAGCTGGGGGGCAATATATACCCATAATAAATGACCAGGAAAAAGTCCAAAAAGGACCAGGACAATTTGCTATATTGTCATTAATATTCTTAAGAAAAAATTCTAATTTTTGAGCAATGTTAAGAAAAGAATTAAATAAAATGGCATGAGGTGTTTTCCCTTGAAAATTGAGCCCTAGCAACTGATTCTCTGCACACTCTCATGGGGGGGGGGGTGTTATTGATCGTGGCTTTAACGGCCACGAATCATAAGAATGCAATATTGTTTATATGCGGCCCCCCGATAACAAAGTTTTCAAGGTGGCCCTCTGTAGAAAATGTTTGCCCACCCCTGGTCTATTACAATTAAAACCCATCAATTCAACGTATTAAACATCATTTTCTGAATTGAATCCATTGTTTCCTACTTGAAAGAAAAGTCCACGGACTTCTCCCCCCTAACCTAAACGCGTTCATTTTACGTTGCGGCTAAAGCCGGAGACACACTAAAAGCATTGTGATGCGCAGCGCGCGTACGCCGATACGCACTCAGTGTAACCAGGCCCATCTTCGCTCCGCACTCAGGCAGCGTCAGGCTGCATGGGGGAGCGCTCGGCGTTGAAAACCGCCAGCTGTGGCCGTGTTGTGACGAGGCGCGAAGAAAACGCTTTTCGACTTCACGCATCGCTCCCAGTGTGTCTTCAGCTTTATTTATAATTTTTTTTTACCAGGAAGTATACATTGAGATTTCTCTCGTTTCAAGTATGTCCTGGGGTACTTTAGTCTCACGGCCTCAGATAACAAAATTGACTGCACCCCCACCTCAAAAATAACTTCACTCACATATCAGAGAGCTGGCGAGTAAAGCGCTTGTGTTTAAGTCACAATAAGAAGTCCGTGGACTCTTCTTTTAAATGGTAAGAACTTAAAGAAGTAAGTAAAGGATATTAGGAAGATGGTTGCTGTAACATGATGTATCGATTTAAGCAAAGGTCAAAATCCAGTACTGTATAATATCCTTTTATGCTTTAATTCAGCCGAAATACTATATAAAGCCATTACTGACATATCATCGAAAAGAATAGCAAAAAAAAGACACAAAACACTAGAAAGATGTTGAACGATAATATTACCTTTTTATACTGTATGCTTCAATGATAGAAGAATAAGAAAGTATTGCAAATACATAAAAATACTTTTTCCTTTCTTTGGTTTTGTGAACAATAAGGCTGGGGTCAGACGAGCGTGATTTCTACGGACTGTACGTGCGTGCAGTACGGACATTGTCAGTACGGATGACGCAGTAGTGGTCACACAGTCCGTTTTTTCACTGAAGTTATTTTTTGACGGATGTAGGAGGGGAAAATAAATTACAATGAAAAAACATTCTGTCCGTCAAAAATGCTGGACGTATAAATGCAGTCCGTCTGACCATGCTCCATCACTCACACACAAAGCTATGCAGACGTTGTGGACGTGGCGCACTCCGCACGTCCGTTCTAGCAGTATTACGTTCTTGCCTAACCTGCGTCCGTTTGCCGCGGCCGTTGTGCGTCCGCAGTTCAGTGCGGACGTACTTCATGTGTCAGGCTCCAATGGACTTACTTTCATGCTATCACGGACGTACTTTTAGGTGCAATCACGGACGTGAACACTACGCTCGTCTGACCCCAGCCTAAGGATACAATGTAAAACTGGAACGAAATAAGAGAAGGAATACAAATATACCACCAAACCTCCCCAAAAAGGAGGTTTAGACCCAGTTTTAAACAATATCCCTCTGTCCCTGTTTTCTATCTAAAGGACTTTATTATCAGGGGCTCCTCTATTTAGTCAGGGTGTGTAAGTGTATAACAGAGCTGCAGAGCATTAAAACTCCCTGCAATGAGTGAACATTAGAAAGGATGGCGTTTGAAATTGGTTTGCGTTGACACAGAATTTCCAGGAAAATTATTATAATTTTATTTTACATTTTTACCCTTTCACTACGAAGGGTTTTCCATAAAACCACTGGCAGGACCCAACGGTGTTATGGAACACCGCTGTAAATGACCCAATAGCCGTATAAGCACCATACACACAGTCTGAATCTGGGATCTCAAGCTCTGGCACTTGCGGATTTTAATGGCATACAATTCCCAGAACTCATTGCAGTGGTTCCCCACAGCGGTCCTCAAGTGCCCCTAACAGGCCAGGTTTTTAGGGATTGCCTTCGAGAAAAGCAGACTGAATCCTGCAATCACTGAGCAGCAAATCACATCCCCTGTGCTGTGCTTCAGATATCTGGAAAGCCTGACCTGTTAGGGGTACTTGAGGACCGCGGTTGGGAACCACTGCAATAGATGGTCAGAGAATCATGGGAGTTGTAGTTTGGAAAGATCTAGGGGGCGGAGTTTGATATCCCTGGTCTAAATGCACTGTAATTATAATTACAGTGCACATAGGGACGTGTTGCACTATTTGACAGGCAGAGAGGTCCATCTGCTGGTCATTTTCATGATAGCATGTAAAACTACGCAACGAAAAGTTTCATTCACAGTTTTAGCGAGTTACGGGAAATTGTCGGTTCCGTCCGATGTACAGTAATTTTAGGGGCATATCCTGGATTATTGCAGACAAATTTTGACGGACTTCTAGAATAAGTCCAAAGTGAGTTACTCAATCTCGGCTACCTGAAATTGCTTTTGAAGACTGAGCTAACTGGATCATGGTGCAGTAGGTTTTATTTTCATTATCCAACAGAACTATGAGGAGAAACATTGTTGCATAATGCTTGAGTCCATTCAAATTTAATTAACGCTTCCAGTGCTGAGGACATGTAGGACACACCCTGTGCATTCCTGCCATCTTCTCCAACCTGCAACCCTTGTAGTGATACGGATATTTACACTGGTCTCAGTTTAGATACATTGTATCTTTCTACACATGCATGTAACATGATATGTAGTTTGAAATTATTGGCAGAGAACCAGCGGACATGAATCTGTAGCGGAAAACATTCTATGCAGATAATAAAAGGTTCAGGTGGATTGTATTCTGCTTAATAGTTCATCCTCCTCATGAGCTACAGGAAAAATAGACTCCCACTTTGGAAAGGAGAGAATATGTCCATTATATTAAGATGTCAATTGCCCATATAGGATGCAGGAGATGTTACGGAATGGAAAACATCCTGCAGGAGCAGGTAACCTATTGCTGCTACCGAGTCTTCAATAAGCTGCAATCACACATCTTCACTGCTTCACCTTCTGGAACAGCTTACTCTAAAATCAAAATGGGTAATGTGTTGAACTTGGGGTACATACATGGGCCTAGAGATATATTTGAGATGAGCAGGCCTCATGATCTACATTTCTTTCCTTGCCCTCTCCTATGTTGAAGTCACCCTGTGCCTATAGGGTGCAGGGTGTTTGTGCAATCTGTGTTATATGTGATTGCTGGATTTGTCTGTGTGTATCTGTTATTATCTGATGGGATTACTGGGTGGGCTATTTTAGCCTTTTCCAGCATCCCCTCTATGGAATGTGTCAGTGTTATTATCTGTTGTCTGTTTGAGTGGTCGGGCAAACACTGCACCATTATATGATGCTCAGGCTGTAAATACATGACATCTTATTGTTTCAGGTCTGGTTCACTTGATGATGGGGGGGGGGCAGGGTGTGATTTTTTTTATTGGTCTCTAGGTCCACCTGGGACTGTTTTAACTCAATAAAAAGGTGTTCAGTTGTTGGTTGTTGTTCAAAACTCCCAGATCTACGCGTCGTCTTATTTCTGGGGGATGCTAGCGAGGCACTTTACATGTCCTTAAGCCCCATCTAAGGACTGGAGGAAGGCATGAAAGCCTGCTGGTGAGAGAACCGGGGTCTGACAAGGAAGCAGCATTAAGAGATGTGAGCCAGTCGGGGCACTGAGATCTGTTTCAGGTAAACTTCCTTATAAATAAGTGGTCACTTCTTGCCTGTCCCCTCTGAATGGTAGGTTGGTAGGAGAGATTTTATTATTATTGTGTTTACATGTACGCAGTCTCTCCTATTTGCGTTGTTTAGAGGGCGAAGAGACAATAAAGGATAATTCCCTATTTTCATTTTAATTTGATGATCAGCACAATAAGGCCGGCTGCACACTAGACGTTTTTTTGTAACGCACTAACGCGCGTTAAAAAAAAAATCATCGTACTCGACACTCGTCTACCCCCCCCTTGCGTTATCTTCCATAGGAGGATAGCGGAGCACCCGTCGACGCGAATCCTAGCGCATCGCCATTCTAGAACGCTAGGATTCACGTCGACGGGTGCTCCGCTATCCTCCTATGGAAGATAACGCAAGGGGGCGTGGACGAGCGTCGGGTACGATGTTTTTTTTTTTTTAACGCGCGTTAGTGCGTTACAAAAAACGTCTCTCTAGTCTAGTGTGCACCCGGCCTAATAGCGTTCGCATTGGTGGTAAAGGATTTCTTTAAAGGGGGCCGAGGGCTTTTTAACATGCCTATCTGCCGCAGCGGGCACAGAATTATTTAATACCTTGTTTTGGAAAGAGGAGAGACCCCCACTTTTTTGATGAGATGTCACACACAGAGGCGACTACCAAGAGATCACAAAAGCAACTGTGATCTTCTACTAATGCCTTGTATGTAAGATTAAAACCGGGATGGTGGATATACCCTCTGCTGCTCCTCTCCATAATACACATAAGGGGCATAAGACCCTTTTTTTTAAAGCACTTTTCCTGCCCTTTCAAACAAACAGACGTGTGTCTGCCCAGCTGCCAGATGATGGTCACAACAATGTCAACAACCATCAAATGTCATGGTTCACGCCGCCGGCACATAAGGAGGGGCAGAACTGGCACTGCTCTTCCATAATCAGCAGCATTCCAATGGCTCAGGCCTCTGCTGTTGGCAGGGACCAGGTGCTCCTCATTCACTCCAGAACCCTTTTCCATTTAAGCAGGGCACACCCCTCCCTCCAGTGCTGGTTCATTGTGTGTTGTTTTCATTTGCCTCTGACCTGCCTGAAGAGATCATCTGTTCTTTGTCTCCTGTGTACCAGACCCTCAGCATACCATTGACCTGCTTGCTATCTCCTGTCCATTGACCACGGTTTACCACAGACTATGCTCCTGGATCCTCCTTTGGAAACCGTTGTTTACCATAGACTTTGCCAAACCTCCTGTGGTGCCAAGATCCCCTTCGGTGCCAAGTCCTCAGCCGTGCCTACAGACCTACCTCCAATGCCCACTGTCCCATCTGTCTCGTGTCTTGTGTGTTCCCTCTTGTATCTGTATTCTCCCTGTGTCCTAAGTATCCAGCCACAGTATTCAGCCAGTCCTGTTTCCCTACATTGCCTGCTCATTATCCCTGCAGTGTTTTGTATATATCAGCAATAAACAGGACTGTTTATGCACCATATTCTGGCTTCCTCCATCCTGGGCTCGCACCCTCGCCATCCTGTGACATCAAATGACCATCAAGTCATGACGATCACCTGTCAATTCTATAGTAGTTTTGTGTTGGGGCTCAAAGTTTCCTGGTTTCATGGCAATATAAAATGCTCGAATTAATTGTAGAACTGAGTGCGTGTACAAAATAGATAGAATTTTAAAATATTATCTAGGATAGTTATTCACTTCTGTCAGTTTGGACAGGCATTAGAGGTTGTGCATTCGTTTCGTAACGAATCTCAATTCATTTGAAAATTAGTAAATTCGTATTTCAGAAGTACTTTCAAAAATAACAAATTGGTTTCATTAGAAACGAAAGAAAACGGTATATAATGAAATTGATTCGTTTTACGGTTTCACAAGAGAACCATTGATTAAGGCTGGGGTCAGACCAGCGCACTTTTAACGTGCGTTCTGGCGCACATAATTACGGCCGCACTAGCAGCAGATGACGGGCAATATACGATGTACGGCTGCACAAACGTCCGGCCGTGCAACGCAAGTGGAATTTGAAAGCATTTTTCTGAGAACGCCGAACCGCTTGTACTGACGTACTGAGTGCGCAGCTGCGGCATAGCGGCGTGTGTGCGTGATTAAGAGATGTCAAACACTGCTAATGTCCGGCCTACATAACGTCCAGACGCAAAAAGAGTTTTATTGACGATCCGTACAAAATCACGCCCGAAAATGCGCGTCGTCTGACCGTTTTTGCGCATTCCTTGAAAAAATACGTCAATGCGTTCGGACGCACTTTTTCGTTCGCGGGGAAAAATGCTTTCGTCTGACCTTAGCCTAATTATTTTTCTTTTTAGGGATCCGAAGCGATTTTAAATTGATACCAAATTAATTACTTTTAATTGTAACAACCTGACCGTACCAAACTGCAGATTCACAACGGAGAACGTCGATGCGCACGTTTCTTTTTACTAGATCCGTCAAAAATGACGGCCACTACCTTGTCTTCCGTCAGAACGTACATCTGTTGCGCGCAGTCCGCACAAAATGCGTTCGTCTGACGGACTCGCATTAAAAATTACATTGCGCTCACTGATTTCTGCGCGCAACGGTACTTTGCACGCATTTTTGCGCGTCGGTTTTACGAGCGCAATTTCCCGACGGATGAAAAAATGCGCGAGGCATGTCATTGCTTCGGTGATCTTCGTGCGTTAACGTTTAACGCTTTGCGCAAAAAATCACATGTTTAGCGTGCGTTTTTGCGTTAAGACTGTAATAGGGCCCTTAAACATTTAAGGATTATACCGGATTTTAACCCTTCAAAGCTTCCAAAAATTCCTACCCCCTTCAGGATTAGAACAGTTCTTAACCCATTCAAGACTTAACAAGGTTTTTAACCCTAAACTCTATTGAAAATTATGGAAATTTGGTTCACAAAATAGATATATAAAGCACACACACACACACACACACACACTACTGCCATTTCCAATGTGTTTCATATATAGAAAATAAGCTTTTTTTGTCATAAAAGTTTAAATTTCAACAAAAAGTTTAATTCAATCGGTCTCTACATATATCCATCCATCGCTTTCTGTCTATATCTGTCTATCGTGATGAATCCTCTTCTGTTGCCAAGACACACAGCCTTCATATCATCACTTCATTAACACTACAAAGGAATCCGTAATGACATTATGCTCATTATCGAAGCGTCACCTTCAGCCTCTCAAGAGTGAATGAGACACCTAGAAATGAGGTTCGTCACTGTAAGTTACCATAGAAAATCGTAATAATGCTTCCCGTCCTGCAGCAACAAAGATTGACGCTCAAGAGAACAAGTGTAAATACTTTACATCTCCGCTTAGGAATGAAGTACAGCTTCCAAAGTTATATTTCTGAGGCCGGGGTCAGTCAGGCGTTTAGGCTGGGGTCAGACCAGCGCACTTTTAACGTGCGTTCTGGCGCACATAATTACGGCCGCACTAGCAGCAGATGACGGGCAATGACGGCCAATATACGATGTACGGCCGCACAAAAGTCCGGCCGTGCAACGCAAGTGGAATTTGAACGCATTTTTCTGAGAACGCTGAACCGCTAGTACTGACGTACTGAGTGCGCAGCTGCGGCATAGCGGCGTGTTTGCGTGATTAGGAGATGTCAGACGCTGCTAATGTCCGGCCTACATAACGTCCAGACGCAAAAAGAGTTTTATTGACGATCCGTACAAAATCACGCCCGAAAATGCGCGTCGTCTGACCGTTTTTGCGCATTCCGTGAAAAAATACGTCAATGCGTTCGGATGCACTTTTTCATGTTCGCGAGGAAAAATGCTTTCGTCTGACCCTAGCCTTAGCAGAACGGAAGGAATGTCCGTGAAAATGGACGTTCCTTCCACTCGACGCCAGTCTGGCCGCCTCGCTAAGCGCAGTTAGTGCGCTCAGCACTGCAAGGCTTGATCCTCCTATGGAGGATCGCGCTTAGCAACCACGTTGAACGCACGTCGTAGCGCTTCGAGGGGGAGGCTTTCAGAACGTCCGCTGTAGCGCGTGCAGTTCGCACGCGCTACAGCGTGTGGCCGGCCCGATGAAGCGTCACAACGCTGCGACGGACGCCGGGAGGCACGTCAGTACAGACGCACCTAGTGCGCTCATCTGATCCCGGCCTAAACGGAAGGTTTTTGCCCCCTCCCCGCCTTCCCTCCCCAATACAATCTGTGCAAATCATCCTATTGGCTCTACAGATGTTGTACGTTTGGTAGATGCTAGTGAATCTGTCGCATTGTTTGCTCTTCTTGCACAGTTATTTCTTTTAGACGACTACAATGAAAGGTATGGCAGATGCATATTTCAGAAAAGATGTCAGAAGCCTCTGCTCCCATCAGAAAATCAAATCCTTTAACTCACTGTTCTACCAGAATAATGGTTTATTGCGACGAAATGCGAACGAAAAAGGTCAACTGCACTTAAGACGGAATTGGACTGCCGTGACGCCATTAAATGTCAATTCAAACAAGCATTCATCTTCAATACACAAAAGGCTTTTTTTTATTATTTTTTTATTATTTCAATGAAAAAAAATATATATATACCGTGACACAGTACCTGGAACGCCGCAATATTGTGCTAAAGGATAAAGGAAATCCGCCTTATATAGGTTTAGTACCCCTTGTTTCAACAGTTCCAAACCCTGGTCCTCAAGTAGCCCAAGCACAGCAGACATGATAATAAAATTATTATTTTTTATTTTTTATTTTTTTTTAAAAAAAAGAAGCAATTTCATTCCTCTATTGGCTCATGGAAAGATCATGGTGGTATTCCCGAGTGTGGCTTGGGGTTAAATTTCAGTACTGACAACGGTAACCCCGTGCCACACTCGGGCTGGTACATACCTTGTCCCTGCGTTCCCTCGAGGTCTTCCCGCAGTCTCCTCCGGCCGATTGCGGCGTCCTGCTTCCAGGTTCCCTTTCCTGCACTCACCGCGACGCAGGAGGATGGGACTCGGCGGAAGATACAAAAAAAATCCTATCCAAAAAACCGTAACTCTTTGACATTAAAAAGAATGTCATAATCAGACCGCAAGGGAGGATAACTTACGTGACCCATCACTGCCAAGGGATTTTGCAAAAAATAAAAGCACTGTCATGCCCAGTGTTTTTTTCGGAATATAATTTTTAATTACAAGACTACAAGTACAGTAAAAAATATTTGGGAATATTCCCATTATATTTCTTACTGTAATAACCTCTTCGGCAGTCAGATTTCGCCACCTGCTGGCCAAACGGTGTTACTGCAGTTCTAAGCTACATGCAGGATCAGCTGGGGAGATGTCATTGAGACACACTTCCAGCTGATTTTAAAAGGTTTTAGTACCTCGGGCATCATGCCCACAGTGCCAAAACATTATGGGCATTTTCTGGGGCCCGAATGCCAACAAACTTTATTTGCAATGAAAGAAATTCCTTTGCATTGCTCCTGTGGAACACCATATCAATTAGCCGTGATATTGGGGCACCAGTCAATACCACTGTAGATTGAGTATAGTCCAGGGGTCAGCAACCTTGGCTCCCTGATATTTTGGGAACTACATTTCCCATGTGGCTTATTCAGTCTAATGGGTGACTGAGCATCATGGGAGATGTAGTTCCCAAAGCATCAGTGAGCCAAGGTTGCTGACCCCTGGTATAGTCCATTTTGGTAGTAACGGGATTAAAACAAGCTAAATATTTTCTCTATTCTCTGCATGAAGTTAAAAAAAAATGCAAGTTTTAAAAATATTATATTATTTTTTTTATAATTATAATTCTCCCATAAAAAGTAACTAAAACATAAAAATTTTCAGGCCTGCTCCGAGGAGGAACACAAGAATATCCTATAAAACAGAATCAGGATTGCTTTTTTTTTTTAGTCCAAAATGGCTAAGCTGGAAAGAAAATCGATGAGCCGGGAATCTTTTCTATTTTGACAATTTGGAACATGTGATTTTTCCCTAGTTAAAACCTAATAATCTTAGTTATAAAGGGTTATTCAGAGAGCAGCGAAATTTCAGCGCTCTCTCCTTCAGCGACGTCAATTCGCCAACCCTGCATTGAATTCACCATTCACTGTGGCTTCCCCAAAGTGCGCTGAATTGATCCTCCGAATGGCGCCGATAAACTCGCCAAACGCAGCCGCAAACCGTCAAAATCCCACCGACCGCATCCAACAAAACGCTGAAAAAGCACCGAATCTATACGATAAACCACCAAACGCAGTTGGAACTAGCCAATCCAGTCGCTGAACAGGGGTTAAATTTTTTTTAAAAAAAAAACCTTTAAAATTTGTTTTAACAAAATAATGCATGAAAACAATATATAAGGTCCTATGAATAACAATAAAAATATATGTTACAGAATAAAAAAAAACACCATTAAAAAAGAGTGGAATCAAATATCCTATAAAAAAATTCTAAAAAATAAATTAATAAAAAGACTTTTTGCTGCAAATGAAAACAATGGTTTTTTTATGAAAATGGAGAATTTATTTTTTTTACATTGAAACCTATGGGATTCGCATGTTCAAACTTATCGAAAATGAACCAGTGAAAATCTGGGCATTTCAACAACTTTGTGCTGCTCAGCTTTCTCTGAATAGAGATAAACCCGATAAGCGCAGCCACAAACCGCCGAAATCCCACCGAACGCATCCGACAAAATACTGAAAAAAAAAAAAAAAAATCACCCAATCGATACGATAAACCACCGAACGCAGATGTAAAAAAATGACCAGCCGCCGAACAGATCAACTATTACTTCTCTATGGGGAATTTCACTGCAGCCGAAGGTCACTGTATTTCACTGGAAATTCGCCAATATTTTGTGAATTGCCAGGTTTTTGAATAGCCGAATTTGCACCGTATGGGGAAATTCGCTGTTCGTGCAATTCGGTGGCAAGTTCGGCTCTCTTTAGTAACCACTGCTGGTTACACACCTGTACAGCTTCTAACCTGCCCGTATCGCTGGTCACTTCTGCTCAATATTGTGCTATAGAAACAGCAATTGGCTTCGCTTTTTGATCCACGTTACCGCCGCGGCGTATTTCGTAGGGGATTGGCGCAGTTTACAGAAATGTTTTTTAAGAAATGGCAGATATGAAAGAATACAAGCGCTGGGTTTCACGCGCTCGCAAAACTTGTTATCACAATTAAATGCGAGGACCTCCATTCCGGCTGACTGAACATGTTGGAAAATGATTGAAGAAAGAAAAAAAAATATACAGAAGGCCATTATTCGCCGCTGCCCCACAAGAGCCGTGAATCACAAAATGTCATTCCTTTCCTAACACTGTTTACTGCAAAAGCAGCGGTAATTGACTTAAGGAACAAGGTTGTATGTGTGCGTGTAAAAATGTCAACTACTCTTTGGGGAAAAATGCAGAGAATGTCCATTAAATCATTTTCCGTGTACAATTTCTGTGTGTAAAAAAAAAAATAGACAAAAAATGTAAATAAAATGTCAAGTAATAAAACAGTAATTAACAGGATTGATACGCAAACATAAATATATAATGGATAACGTATCTAGGTGTAAACAAAATATAGACCGCTTTCTTCGCTTAACTAGACCCCCCCCCCCAATCAGGAAAAAAATAAAGAATATAAAAATTTCTCTACTACATACAAATTATTTTTAACATTTTATTTCACTTCTTTCAATTCTTTTGTGGCAAAAAACTGGTGGGGCGCTGCCTCGGTTGTCCCAATGGACGAGCCTCCACTGATCGATATATATATATATGACAAAGATATTTGATAGGAAAAATAGAAATCATAAGGGGCCCTATTACATTCTTCACTGAAACGTTAACGCGTGCGCAAAAAATGCATTAACGCGAGGGGCAAAACCCTTTGCGCTGAACGTCGTATTACAATCTCAGTGCAACAAACAAGCGTATACGTCTACCGCGGGTGAACCTGCGCGAGCTTACTATACTTTGCGAGTCCTATACAAACAAATGCGCTGGTACGCGGATGGTATTACAATCTATGCGCAGCTTGTAACGCACAGCCTTTGCGCGCATAATTTTAGCAACTCCTAAAAGCTGGTGTTAACAGCAAATTCTATCAACCTGCCGAACCCAAATACACCAGCCCAAAAAAAAATACGCAGCGAAGTATAGTTACACATTCTACACATACCAAACCAATAAATTTGAGAAGTTGTGCGTGTTTTTTTTTATTGATACAGCACATATGCGCAGATTGACTTTGACAGGCGCAAAAACTTAACTTGAGACAATTAAGGTTCTTAGTTCTGATTGGCTGAATCGCGTGAAAAAAAACAGTCCGCACACTGATTTCTGCGCTCAACATTATTGCGCGCATGTTTTTGCGCATCCGTTTTATGCGTGTTATTTTTTTGACGGATGAAAAAATGCACGAGGATTGTAATACCAGTGTTGATTTATGCGTGTTAACGTTTGACGCTTCGCGCAAAAATTCCGTGCATTTTTGCGTGAAGAATGTGATAGGGCCCAAGATGTATAATATATACTGGACACATAACTTATGCAAAGTGCAAAGTCTGATCACATCTTGTAACCCAGTGATTCCAAACCCTGGTCCTCAAGTTCCCCCGACAGGCCAGGTGACAGGCCAGGTTTGCCAGATATCTGACGCACAGTACAGGCGATATGATTTGCTGCTCAGGGATTGCAGGATTCAGTCTGCATTTCCCCATGGTAATCCTTAAAACCTGGCCTTCTGGGGGTACTTGAGGAACAAGATTCAGAATCACTGTTTTAACTGAACCCCATGTATTTAAAATCTGCGGCAGTTTTTTTTTTTTTTTAACCCTTTAGATGTATGTTGGGGTTGAGTGCTCTGAATCGTGTAGTTGTAATATACACTGCATACACACATGACAAATGCAATTTTTTATCTTGTCATTTGAGATAGTCGGTGCTAGATGTGGATCTGTCAAAGGTAATAAGGAACCCGCGGGCAGCTGGATGAGCTCCCCGAAGGCTCCGGGTTAGAACTCCACCAATAAATCTGTAGATTACATTAGGGAACACAGTGACCTGCACCCCCTGCTCTAAATATATTAGAAATATAATAACCTTTTCATATATAGAGAGTTGAGATGGGGGGGTTAAAAAAGAGATAACCATAGAGAGGGAAAGTCAAACAATGGAGAAGGAGAGGTTTCGTTGATGAAGCTTCACTTGCCGTTCGTTAACCTCCCTGGCGGTCTAATTATTTTGAAAAACCGCGTCTAAAAGCAGTCTATTTCCCCCCCCCCCCTTGCGGCTATCCCGAGTGTGGCTCGGGGTTAAATTCCTATGTTGGAAGCGGTAACCCCGAGCAACACTCGGGATGCCGCTGGATACATCACCTCTCCGTGCGCTCCCTCGATGTCCCAGCAGTCTCCTCCAGCGATCGCGACCCTCATACTTCCTGGTTCCCTCCTCGCGAGAAAGAATCCAGGAAGTATGAGGTCGCAATCGCTGGAAGAGGCTGCGAGGATCAGCGAGGGAGCGCAGGGAAAGGTAATGTATACAGCCCGAGTGTTATCTCGGAGTTACCGCCCTCAGCGGTGAAATTTAACCGCGAGACACTCGGGAACACCGTCAGGGAGGTTAAATTTATTCATATGGAGCGCAGAGGTTTATGGTGGTTGCAACAACACTAAACAATGGTGGTTAGCACACCCTCCTTCCTCCCACTTATATCATAATCCGTTATAAACTGGGAAAAAAAAAACACATTTGGGCCAATCTGGCATTTTGCAAACCCATGAAAATGCCCCTGCTGTCCTCTGAATGGCTCTTCACACATAATCTGGTTTAGCACAACAGGTTAACGTTGTCTGCTTAGCTGTCCATGGTGCTGGACAGCACAGAAATACAAAGCTTTCCGGAATTATAGAGGTGTTCATCGAGAACTAAATCAAATACTTGTTAAATTCTGTATATTATAAAGACTATGCGAGAAGGCAACTCAGCCACTTAGCCCGAGTGATCCTGGGATGCCACCAAGGTCATACCTCTGGTCATCATGGGTCAATCTAAGCCAGATGATAGAGTTCTGTAGTAAAACTACAAATGATGATGACATCTTTCTAGTCTTGAGGTTGGGGAAAGCATCAAGCGAGGTGGAATTCTTTAATATTAGGAAGTTACGGTCCTCCACCTCCCATGATGCTTTCCCCAACCTCAAGACTAGCAATGCATCATCAGAGTTGTAGTTCTACAACATAACTTAGCTTCTAGCCAGCCCTTTCTTGGTGTGTCTGTTGTGTCTCAGCTACTCACATCTGCATTTTCCACCACTCGGAAGATGATCCATAACAAACATGCAAAGTCGTGCAGATTGACTTTGAGAGACACAGCTTACACCACGATCATCTCGATCACCCGACAGCCCTGGGCTGTCACCTGGTTTACAGGAGAACCAAGGGAAAATGCATTGTGAGCTCCTCTTAAACGATGCTTGCAGTGCTTAAATAGTTCACATCACGGTTTGTAAGCCCATACAAGAGTCCTAACGGAGCACTCAAGTATGAGCAGCCTGATTATGGCAGGTCTGCCATAATGAATATCGGTGGCAAAAGCATTGTGTGGTACAAATGTGTCTCTACATTTTAAAAAGAATTAGGCAAAGATTAACTATAAGTAGGATGTAGTGGATATCAGCGCTCCACTACATCCTACAAATCTCTCTATTGGTGAACGTTTGGGGATTTATATCACCCATTGTGAATACAAGCAGCTGCACACCAGGATCATCATCACAATCAACAAGATTTTTTTTTCTTTCCTTTTTCCTCCTATTATGTTACTGTTGCTCCTATTTAATTATTGATGCATTTATCCGCTAAAAGCATAATTGATGTACTGTTGATCTATCACAAAATCTCACAGATAATTAAAATAATTGCTGTATTTTATGTTTTTATAAAAACATATTATTAGGTCTAATATTAGAGATCACTTTGCTGCTACTATTTAAGCACGTTTTGTACATTGATTATTTTGCACATGACTGTTGAGATTTGTTTGAGAATTTACAAAATTCACAATATTGCATTTTAAGTGTATATACACCTTATTGAATAAACGCTAGACCACCAATGACAAAGTAAGCGGAAGATGGAAGGACCTGAAGAATGATTTCAGGGAATTAGGAAGTAAACTGAAGAAGAGGTCCTCCAAGGTAGTATTTTCTGAGATCCTACCTGTGCCACGTGCTACAGTGGAAAGGCAGCGGGAGATTAGGGAGGTCAATGCGTGGCTTAAAGCTTGGTGCAGGAAGGAGGGCTTTGGGTTTTTAGAGCACTGGGCTCATTTTGCACTGGGGTACAATCTGTATAGTTGTGATAGATTGCACCTGAATGGAAGAGGGTCTGCTGTGCTAGGGGAGAGGATGGTTAAAAGGTTGGAGGAGACTTTAAACTAGTGGAAGGGGGGGAGGGATACAGTATCTTACAAAATGGAGACAGAGCAGATAGCGGAAGGGTTTCAGTTCAGACTAAGGGGGGTGGAGTCGGGGGGATGGGTAATGTCAGAACAGTGGAGGCATGTATTGTAAAGTCGCATTCAGCATGTGTGGGTAGAGATAACATTAAATGTATGCTTGCTAATGCAAGGAGCCTCAATAACAAGATGGGGGAACTAGAGGTAATAGCACACACTAAGCAATACGACATTATAGGAATAACAGAAACATGGTGGGACGAAACGCATGACTGGGCTGTAAACTTAAATGGTTATACATTGTTTAGAAAGGATAGGAAACATAAGAAAGGGGGTGGAGTGTGTTTATATGTAAATTAGGATTTAAAGCCTAATATCACACAACTGGAAAGTGATGAGGGAAATGTGGAATCCTTATGGGTAAATATTTCGTTGGGGAATAAACAGGGGAGTCAACTATTGGTTGGCATATGTTATAAACCACCTAATATAGATAATGATGAGGAAGAACAACTGTTAGAGCAAATTAGGAAGGCTGCACATCATGGTAGCACTTTAATTATTGGAGATTTTAATTACCCGGACATTAATTGGGATAGTGGGACTAGTAATTCAGCAAAGGGAATCCGGTTCCTGAACATTTTAAATGATACCTTCATGTCACAACTGGTAGAAACACCAACTAGAGAGGATAACTGTCTGGACCTGGTTATAACAAATAATGTGGATCTTTTCTCAAATATTAATGTAAAAGAACAGTTGGGAAACAGCGACCATAACATGGTGACTTTTGAAATAAACTCAAAAAAACACATTCATAAGGGGCATGCTAAAATATATAATTTTAAAAAGGCCAACTTTATTAAAATAAAGGAAGCTCTCAATGTCATTGACTGGCAGAAACTCTTTCACGGGAAAAACACTGAGGATAAGTGGAATATCTTTAAACTAACACTAGAAAAGTACACGTCACAATATATTCCACTGGTTAATAAATATAAAAGAAACAGACTGAAACCAATGTGGCTTAGTAGGAAGGTAACTAAGGAAATGAAAAATAAAAAGAAGGCATTTAAAGCTTTTAAATTTGATAAATCTGAGGCATCCTATAAAGCATATAGGGCAGCCATTAAAGCATGTAAAAATGCGATTAGATGGGCTAAACTAGAAAATGAAAAAGAAATAGCCAAAGAGAGCAAGACCAACCCTAAAAGATTCTTTAGGTACATAAATTCTAAAAAACCCAAGAGTGAAAATGTAGGTTCACTAAAATCTGAGTCAGGGGTATTGTTAACTGAAGATCAGGATAAAGCAGAAATTTTAAATGATTATTTTTCTTCAGTATTTATCAAAGAGAAACCTATAACAGACATGAAATTCATTAATAAAAACTTACTAATACAAAGTGACTGGTTGACTCAGGACAAGGTTTTACACAAATTAAACAATGTGAATGTGAATAAAGCCCCAGGGCCAGATGGAATTCACCCCGAGTACTAAGAGAGCTATGTGTTGAAATATGTAAACCTCTGTTCTTAATCTTTCAAGATTCTTTTCTTTCAGGAATAGTACCAGAGGATTGGAGAAAAGCTGACGTGGTCCCTATATTTAAGAAAGGTTTAAAATTTGTGCCTGGGAATTATAGACCTGTGAGCTTAACATCTGTGGCTGGGAAAGTATTTGAGGGGTTACTAAGGGATAGTATTCAGGAATTTATTGGGACGTATAATGTAATTGGCAAAAATCAGCATGGTTTCATGAAACACAGATCATGTCAGACTAACCTAATTACGTTCTATGAGGAAGTAAGTAGAAGTATAGATCAGGGGGTCGCAGTGGATGTGATTTACTTAGATTTTGCCAAAGCTTTCGACACAGTTCCACACAAAAGGTTACTATTTAAATTAAGAAAAAATGGTCTAGATGAAAATACTTGTTCTTGGATAGAAAACTGGCTAAAAGATAGGGTACAGAGAGTGGTCATAAATGGTACATTTTCAAGATGGACACCAGTGGTAAGTGGTGTCCCTCAGGGGTCTGTTATAGGACCAATACTATTCAATTTATTTATAAATGACCTTGAGATAGGCATTGAAAGTCATGTATCAGTGTTTGCAGATGACACAAAGCTAGGAAAAGTAATACAATGTGAGCAGGATGTTACTTCGCTGCAGAGGGAATTATATAGATTGGGGGACTGGGCACTTAAATGGCAGATGAGATTTAATCTAGATAAATGCAAAGTTATGCACTTTGGAGTGAAGAACACACAAGTAATTTATACCCTAAATGGTACGGAGTTAGGGAAATCCAAGCAGGAGAAGGATTTGGGAATAATCATAGACTTCAAACTAAGTAACAATGTGCAATGTCAAACAGCAGCCGCCAAGGCCAGCAAAGTACTGGCATGCATTAAAAGGGGAGTTCACTCACGGGATGAAAACATAATTTTGCCTCTGTATAAATCAATGGTCAGGCCGCACCTTGAATATGCCGTGCAATTTTGGGCACCTGTCTTAAAAAAAGATATTATATCGCTAGAAAAAGTGCAGAGACGGGCAACTAAATTAATAAGGGGGATGGAAGGGTTAAGTTATGAGGAAAGACTAACAAGCTTAAACCTGTTTAGTTTAGAGAAAAGGCGCCTTAGAGGGGATCTGATAACCTTATATAAATATATACGGGGCCATTATCAACCATTGTCTGATAACCTATTCATTAACAGGACTATACATAGGACAAGGGGTCATCCATTTAGACTGGAAGAAAGAAAATTTAGCTTAAAGCATAGGAAGGGTTATTTTACGGTGAGAACAATAAAGCTGTGGAATTCTCTGCCTGTTGAGGTGGTTGGGTCAGAGTCTGTACAGACTTTTAAAAAACGACTGGATGACTTCCTGCAGACACAGAATATTAAGGGTTATAATATTTAATATGTGGGTAAAAGCTTCTTGATCCAAGGAGAAATCTGACTGCCATTCTGGGGTCAAGAAGGAATTTTTTCCCAGTATGTTGCATATTGGCAAGCATTCAGACTGGGTTTTTTGCCTTCTTTTGGATCAACAGCAGTAGGTTATGTGGGAGAGGCTGAACCCGATGGACGCATGTCTTTTTTCAGCCTATATAACTATGTAACTATGTAACTATGTAACCAGGTGGCGCCAGAGATATACTTCACATCCATTCTAAAGATTAAGGGCCCTATTACAATCTTCGCGCAAACATCAGCGCGTGCGCAAAAACGCATTAACGCGAGGGGCAAAACCCCTTTGCACAGAACGTCGTACTACAATCTCAGCGCAACAAACGCACGTATACGTCTACTGCGGGTGAACCTGCGCGAGCTTACTGTACTTTGCACGTCCTATACTTAACATTGTGAGCGCAAATGCGTTTGTGCGCTGGTACGCGGATGGTATTACAATCTATGCGCAGTTTGTAACGCACAGCCTTTGCGCGCATAATTTTAGCAACTCCTAAAAGCTGGTGTTATTGGCAAATTCTATCAACCTGGTGGAACCCAAATACACCAGCCCAAAAAAAAATACGCTGCAAAGTATAGTTACACATTCTACACATACCAAACCAATAAATTTGAGAAGTTGTATGTGTTTTTTTTTATTGATGCAGCATATATGCGCAGATTGACTTTGACAGGCGCAAAAACTTTAAGTGAGACAATTGTGGTTCTTAATTCTGATTGGCTGAATCGCGTGAAAAAAACAGTCTGCACACGGATTTCTGCAAGCAACGTTTCTGCGCGCGCATTTGTGCACGTCCTTTTTACGTGCGTTATTTTTTGACGGATGAAAAAATGTGCGAGGATTGTAATACCAGCGTTGTTTTACGCACGTTAACGTTTAACACTTTGTGCAAAAATTCACGTGTTGCACGTGCGTTTTTCCATGAAGAATGTAATAGGGCCCTAAATATAAGGTCCGTCCTCTGATGCAAAAAGTGCATAACTGAACCCACACATTTCATTTAAGCACTGCTTACAATGCTCTCTTGGTAAATGGCAGTATGTGAATAGTAGGACTATATTTGTGTGGAATGCCAGAATAAACCTGAATGTTACATGCCTACTGATGTTTTCTGTAAATTCCATCCTGTGAGGTCCTAGACTGAGTGAGGTCTCCGGCAGTCACCTATTTTGCCTAATTAGAAGGTTGCTTCTGCCTTTGATAGACTGATGTGGTATGGAGTGAACAAGTAGCCTGCATTAAAATCTTTGGTAACAGTCTATGCAATGATCTGGGTTAAACACAATGCCCAGAATCAATAGGCGATGGATCAATTATGGGTTACCAGAGGAGTGTGTCAATGGCAAATTTGTTGTATATGCAGATTCACACACCGAACTTAAAAAAAAAATGTGAAAAGAGAAAGCAATGTTTGTTCTGCAGATTTGTGTTAACACAACATATAAAAGTAGAAAGGGGGTGGAGATGGAAGGGGTGAGGCGAGGGGGTCGGCTCGGGAGTCAAAGGTGGGCGTTAACAATGGAGGAGGGCGTGGAATCTAGAGGTGGGGGAGATCAGAAGTCACCTGGACCAGATTAATAGATAGCGGGGCATTCTATTGGTCGCGGAGCAGTGGAGTTGTTCCAGGGAGCAGAGGTCATTCATCTTATACCAGGTCATGAGAGATGGACAAACGGGATGTTTCCAGAGAAGGGGATTAAGCCGTTAGCCGTGTTCAGTATACGGATAGCTACAGATCGTGTATACAGTGACGGGGAAACGTGTGTGGTGTAAGAGCATCACCCCCGGGTCAAAGGGTGGCAGTGGGTCCAGGAATTTCCCCAAGATCACATGAATCTGTCGCCAAAAAGGTTGCAAAGTCGGGCATACCCACCAGATATGTAACATTGTCCCTTCAGACACCTCCAACGGGTGTCAGGAGTGTCAGGGTAAGTGTCGTGAAGAAGAGCAGGAGTTCGGTACCATAAGCTCAGCAGCTCATCGCGGTCTCCTGCGTCATGCTGGCCACTGCGCAATGATGAGTGAGTTCAAATATCTTACTCCACTGGGCGTCCGATAGGGGCTCGCCTAAGAAACACCAGCCAAATATATACAGTGCCAGGAGGGACCTAGAGTCTAAGGGAAAAGGACACCCCCTTTTCTCAATCAGTAAGTCCCTAGTCATACCCCATTTTAATGTCTAGACATAAACAATATGGTGCCATGTAATCACAGCCAGAGCATCAGTCTGTCTGAAAACGTTAGATAACGGATAAGAGATTGCACAAGCAGACAATAGCCTGATGGAGTGCTAATGTTTGGCAAACAAAGAATACTCAAACCTTTCACAGCTGTAAAACATATTCTATCCGGCGGGTGAGTGGGTGGAAAGGGCTGCAGTGACACACACAGTAATGATATTAGAAATAATGACAGTAACATATGAACACAGACAATAACGATATTCACACGGAACACAGACACCTTGTACCCTTACAGGACAGAGTTGGAGAATAAAATTACGTGTCAGACCTTCCAGAACCCACATTCCCACATCTCCCAGCAGCAATGCCAGGTCCGGGTACCCCCAGTTCAAAGTGACTCTCAACACAGAGGGGAAATAGTGTTGTGTGTCAAAGCAGCTGTCAAAAGTGGGGAAGACGACAGAGGATGTGCCTGGATGTTGTAGAGAGCACGAAAAGGGGGACTAGAGGGTGACGCGGAGCACCACTATCAATTAGCCGGTGTATCCTGACACCAGCTAGCCATGGCTACCAAATTCCTGAAATTATTCCACACAACTATATACAGAAAATTCTACCTGGTTTCTCACGAAACGCGTAATCATTTTGGCTCCTAGGTTTTCTAAATGGCTCTTTCAATAGACTTTGATTCGTCCAGATTTACGAGATTACGGATTATATTTTTATAGGATTGCTGTGCATTTTGCTTTATATGGGGGGTTTTTTTGGACACATCTGCTCGACTGACGTCATCAGGATCAGATATACTGATGGTATCCTTCCATCTACGCAAATGAAAATCAATGAGGTGTCAACGGTAATTTATGAATTTATCGATTTAACCGCTAAATCTCCAGCGACTTGTATTTCAAATCCATGATTGGATAAGAGACCCGGCAGGTTCTCAGGATCCCCTATTTGTTTTGTTAGTATTTTGGTCTATTTAACGATCAGATATTAAAATCCATAAAACTTCTCAACAACAAAAAAATTGCTGTAAGGTTTTAAAAGATTTTTTTATCGTCTGTGCTTGCATCAAGTAGAAACATCTTTAACCCTTTCACTACCAGAAAAAGTATATACACATTTTGAATAAAAAAAATATAAAAAAAAAATTTAAAATTACATTTAGCCTATAGAGCTCATCAATTGTTTTTTAATGCAGGATTGAAGTTGTCCGTGATGATAAACAAAGATCTCATTTAGACCTCATTCCAGCTACGCTGTATTACTGACAGGATCTGTAACCTGAAGCCCTGTGCTTCACGGAAAACATATTCAAACTTTACTGATGCATTATAGCAGCCTTGGAGTGGACAGAGTAGAGGGCGAGTTCTGGGGTCACTCAATACTGTAGAAGGATAAGATCCAGGCTTTTAAAATGGCGAAAAACCTTGTATCGTGCAGATATAAGGAACGGCAATAACTTCTGTATGAATGCAAAATACCACATACAGATATTAATTTTATTTTCTACGGGTAGTTTTTAGACGTTACATTGCTAATAATCTCCTTATGATCACAACATGTGCCCAGAAGCAGGAGATATGACCTTTTTTTATGATCTTTATCACATTTATTGTATTAGACATAATGGCCATTTCTAACTATCCAAGGAAATGGTCCATATGGCGCATCTAGTGTTAAGACCGTAAAATAATCGATAAAATGATAGTGATTATTGTGTTCGTGAAGCTATATGAACGAATACAATAAAAATCAATTAGGATAGTCCAGTGAGGGAAAAGTGATGACAAAGTCAGAAAAATGTTCATAAAACCGATGGGCAGATCCTCCTGAAAGTGCAGGTACTTGTGGTCACATTCCTCAGTGTCTCTCAAAGACAAAAAAAGAGAACAGAATACACAAATGGTGCAGTATATTGAGTCATTTAGCGCTACGTCTGTGCTAGAAGACAGGACTTCACATTTTAAAGAGCCTTCGTACGTCCCGGCTCTAGGTTGATATGCCACTGGCCAAATAGAGTGTGGCGCTACCCCTCTTTATCGGTGCAGGTCACTTAAATAAAGCAGGAGACACAAGGAGTCAATGCTCCCATAGCATAATGTTGTAGGTCACCAGGTTGTATTTGAAGCTTGGATAGCACTCACCGATCCAGGAGCCTCATTCAGGCTCGGAGCTGGGACATACTAAGGCTTTGGTACGTCACTTTGGTGTGTCACTTTCTTGAGGCATATCTCCCACTGCTCCTTGTAATTGGGTATAGTAGGCAGCTCGAACTGCCGAGGTACTAGTCAGACAATTGTACGGCATATCTCACAATTTAGGGTGGGGTGCTCCTACAGGAGCAATTTTTTGGCCTCTTCTCGTATAGGCACCGATTGTATGTATTTATACCCTTGGGAATGTGATCTAGGCTCACATCCGTGACAATCAATGACCCACTTATTGATTCCTCTTGACCCACGTAGACAGTGGTCTCAACTCATCTGTCATGGAGCTGATGTAACGCTCCATGCTTCAAACCCCCAAGAGACTTTATGTTCATTTATATCATGTGTTTTTAAATATTTTACATCGTTTGGTTTTAGTTTAAATTAGTTTAGTGTAAAATGGCGTAACTTTAGGTTTAAATATACTTCTATTCCTGTAGGTAAATGTGTGTCTGTATAGCCAGTAAACAAGCTTTACTGCTGTGTAATTTATGCACCAGGGTTTTTCCCCTTATCTAGCTGCATAATAATTCAAGAAGTCTGTGATTGTGTTTGTATTTAATCTGATGTGTTAGAACAATGGATTATACAAATGTTGTGTGAGCTGAAGGCTAAAGAATGTTAAGAATTTTTATTGTAAATAACTGACATAATGTAATTAGTATATTGGTAAAACGAGGTGCGTCATTTATGCAAATTATGACTGTTGGACTTCAGCATAAATGGTGGCGTTTTGTTCATTAAAAGTCAGAGAACTCTCAGAGCTCAGAGAGAGAGAATCCTGTTTTAAAGCATACAGCCGCGCCTGGTGTTTTTATTTCAGCGACGCTACACTATACACCATCACCCTCAGAAGGTACCGAACGGCCTTCTGGAGATTCCTAACGGCTCCAGGGCAGAGGAACAGAAGCAGGCGGGTCAAGCTGCTCGAGGTGCTGAGGACAGTGCTCCCAGTAGCCGGGCTGACCGCAACGAAGGGGTGTCTGGAGAGTCAGGACAGACGGAAGAGAACGGTTCCATCACATCATCTTTTTGTGTGTTTTGAATGTTCTTGTCATTACAGTTGATCTTTAATAAATCACTATACATGTTGTAGGATCTGTATTTCTTGTTCTGATATATTTAGGGTTTAATCCCATCTTGTCAGTATCCTATCTCTCCTTTATGGGCCTTGGTGCCCAAAAGCATGCCACTGGAGATGCGAATGTTCCATAATAAGCGTCATCTTTTTAGTTTTTTTGCTTAGATTACAAAACAAACCAAGATCTATGGCTAAAAAACTGCACTGCAAATTGGACGAATCGAAGGCCAAACCGGCAACATCCATCTCAAGTTTGGAAAGCCACTACTTTCCAACTTTAGGTCTCTCCTAACATGTAATCATACAAATAAATGTGTGCATTATGGGGGCAGATCCATTTTGCGCACCTTCTAAGATGTGTCCATTGTTGACACCCCTTGCAGCCGGACACATATTTCTAATTTAGAGTGTGTTCTGAGATACTTACCGCGGCTTACAAGGGATTAGTTATGGATGAAAAAGCTGTCCTTGGGAGTTGATTAGTGCGCGGAGAATTATTTAACCGCACAAATTGCATTACAGCGCCAGGGTATGGCAAGCACCAGAAAAAAAATTGCAAGCCCTTTAGATCATAGAAAAAGAGAGACTTTTTATTGTTAAAATCCCAATTTTATTGTTAACATCCTTAAAAGCCTTATGTTGGGGATAGGTGACAATTTCAAATCCCTACAGTTATAATCCATTGGGGTATGAAATATAAGGCTATAAAATTGCTTAATAGGGGAATAAATCAGCTTAGATTCATTCTTGTTATGTTCAGCAACGCGAGAAAAGACAAATCTCTGTATCGAGTGGTTGTGAATGGTGATACCAGCGCGCCAGCAGGACTGACATCTCAGGTTCTTATAGTAGGTTTAGAGTAAAAACAATGACTTGGCAGGTGCTAACAGGATGGTTATAGGGCCAATAATGGACGCACTGGTGCGAAATAGGCTCACTGGGGCTGACAGGGTCTACGTATTAAAGCTGAATGGGTTGAACCGATGCCACGATGGCCGATTGGTGAATAACCCTTAAAGGAACACTCTAAGCAAAAAATTCCCCCCCCCCTTTTTTAAATTATATTATATCTATTGCCCTACCTAGTTATTCTTTTTTTTTTTTTTAATATAATACCTACCCTAAAAACCACTTGTTTCCAACGGCGGTTTTTTTTTATACTCACCTCCCTCCTCTTCCGCTCCCGTCCTGTTAAATCTTCAACTTGGCTAATGGTTTACGTGAGAAGCGCGCATGCGAGCCTCTCACGTAAACCAGCCAATCCGCAGGCTTCCTCCCGGCTCTATCTTCTTTGATTAGTGTTGCACGCAAGAGGATGCGCGCAACACTAATCTCAGCAGCTGCCGCCAGCTACTGCGGCGAGTTGGAAATGTCATCGCGCTGAAAGCGCGATGACGTCTCCTACTCGGCAATAGTCTGCAGAAGCGGGAAATACGAATCCCGCTCTGCTGACTGACAGCTGGGAGGTCGGAATAAAGTCCTCCGCGTCTCTCAGCTGTTTCAGCCGATCAGCTGAGCGGAGGGGGCAGCGGAGGAAAAGGGCATACTTAGGACATCATGACCACCTAGAAAAGCTTAGGTGGTCATGTTGCCTGGAGTATCCCTTTAATGTCGACAACTAACAGTTTTATCGAAATAATGGTGCCCACTCGACCCCATTCCCTCACATCTAATTCCTCCCCTCTCCTCCTCCCTCACACACATCTTCAACCTATCTCTCTCCACTGGCTCCTTTCCATCTGCCTTCAAACACGCGCTAGTTACCCCTTTACTAAAGAAACCATCCCTAGATCCCAACTCTCCATCCAACTACCGCCCTGTATCCCTGCTTCCCTTTACCTCTAAGCTCTTAGAAAAACTAGTCTTCAACCGCCTCTCCCTCTTCCTGTCCTCCAATTCCCTACTTGACCCCCTGCAATCTGGCTTCCGTCCCCTACACTCAACTGAAACTGCCCTCACCAAAGTCACCAACGACCTTCTAACTGCTAAAAAACACGGCCACTATTCTATTCTCATCCTGCTTGACCTCTCGGCTGCTTTTGACACTGTTGACCACCCCCTCCTTCTACAGACCCTCAACTCTCTGGGTCTCGGTGACACTGCACTTGCTTGGGTTGACTCCTATTTATCCAACAGGTCCTTCTGTGTGTCCTTTGCTGGTAACTCCTCCTCTTCATTGCCTCTATCTGTTTGTGTAACTCAAGGCTCTGTCTTTGGTCCTCTGCTCTTTTCCATCTACACCTCCTCCCTGGGCAAAATCATCAACAGCTTTGGCTTGCTTTAATTACCACCTTTACGCTGATGACACTCAGATCTACCTCTCTACCCCTGATCTCTCTCCCCCTGTCCTTTCAAAAGTCAGTGACTGTTTATCTGGAATCTCCTCCTGGATGGCCTCCCACCACCTAAAGATCAACATGTCAAAGACTGAACTCCTACTTATTCCTCCCTCCAATGCCTCCCCACCTCCTGACTTCTCTATCACGGTGGAGGGTATCACCATCTCCCCATCAAACCAAGTTCGCTGTCTTGGAGTTACACTTGACTCTGCTCTTTCCTTCATCCCCCACATCAAGTCTCTTTCCTCCTCCTGCCGATACCAACTGCGTAATATTTCCAGAATTCGGTCATTTCTTACCGCTGTCACCACAAAACAACTCATACACGCCCTGGTAATCTCCCGACTCGACTATTGCAATAATCTCTTATCTGGCCTCCCTCTGTCCCGCCTCTCCCCCCTACAATCCATCCTGAACGCCTCCGCCAGGCTAATTCACCTCACCCGCCGCTCTGTCTCTGCCGCTCCCCTCTGCGAGTCCCTTCACTGGCTCCCTATCCACTGCAGAATTAAGTTCAAAATCCTTATCCTTACCTACAAAACCCTCACTAACTCAGCTCCCCACTACCTGTCCTCACTAATCACCAAATACACCCCAGCCCGCTCCCTAAGGTCAAACAGTGAACTGCGCCTAGCTTCCCCCGCATCACCTCTTCCCATGATAGACTGCAGGGCTTCTCACGCGCAGCCCCCACTCTCTGGAACGCTCTCCCTCGTACTGTCAGACTTTCCCCTAACTTCTCTTCCTTCAAACGCTCCCTTAAAACGTTCCTATTTAGGGAAGCCTACCACCCAACTCACTGACGCAACCATCAATCACTCTCACCTTACAGTCCTCTCCTCCTGTTTCCAACCCCAACCCTCCCAGATTGTGAGTTCCTACGGGAATAGGGCCCTCATCTCCTCCTGTACTGTTTGTCAAATGTTGTTCAATGTATTGTAACCCTGTCTATACTGTGCTTATTGTACAGCGCTGCGGAATATGCTGGTGCTTTATAAATAAAGAATAATAATAATCAACTACAGTGATTTTATCAGTGAATTCACTATCCAGTGTGGCCCTACCATCGTTTGCAGTAGTTTCCACCATAGGTGCTTTTTTTACATTTTCGGCTTATATTGAAAACTCATGAAATCGTACAATGTCAGGACAATGTCATAACAGAACACACTGACAAAGCATTGTGGAACAGTGGAACAGAACAGTGCGGATTAATTAAACCATAGGGAAAGTGGAGGCAATGGAGTTACCAAAAGGAAAAGGAGGGGGGGTACACGGCATATTGTTGAATATTTTAGCGAAGTACGATTTCCGTCATGAGTAAGTCGGATGTAAGGCCACTGCATTCACATTTTGCTTCCAAGACATGAGACATTAAAATTATGGCACGTACTCACAAAGCAATGTTGGCCTGACAAAGCCTGAAACCCGGGTCCACATCCTAGTTTGGCATCGAGCAAAGGGACAGTAAGAAAAGAGCGTTTACGTCAGGACTGTCAAACGCATGCCCCCCCCCCCAGATGTTGATGGCTACAATTTCCAGAATTCTTTCAGTTCAATAGATGGCCAGGGAATCATGGGAGTTTGTAGTTCACAACCATGTGGCGGGCTGGATGTTGACAGCCCTGGTTTATGTGTAACCCACCCTAGGGAGAGACGTTAGCCAGTATTACCATCTCTGTGTTCTGCAGACTTTCTCTATACCACAGCTACCACCATAGTTTCTGTTGCAGTAGTTTACCATAGATGTCACCATTGTTTCCATGAGTGTTTCTGTCAAAGTTGTCCACGTTTTTTTTACCTCTGGTTTTATCAGACCTCAGTGGGGATCGTCACCTTAAAATCAGTGAAATATATTCACTGTTGTTTCAATCGATGATTAAATGTTACATGGAGAATAGCTGCAGTCGATGGAGTCAACAAAAGAACAAATGGCGGTGGTGTTTGTGTTTGACACAATTTACCCTGCCATTTTTTAATTTTGCTCCGCTGGATCACCTAAATTCACTGTAGTTGTAACAATGGTGATTTTTACCACTGTTTGAAACTACGGTGAACTTCAGTAAAACAGTGGTTAGTGGCGAGTAACCCTTTATTGTGCTTATTGGGTTCACTGAAGCTGGATGAGCTCACTGGTTTTATGAGGGGGTTGTTTGATGGCACCCCAGAGGTTTCAGAATTCCACAGAGATTGAGAACTTGTTGACTGGGTCCATCAGTGCCGTTAGATTTGTGTTTAAAGTACTGAATGCATTCACTGGTATCAGGGGACTCTTGCAGGCGAGTAAATGGACTCATTAGTGCAGACTGGGTGTCTAGAGGCATCGGGATCAGTCCATTGATATTGCTAGGGTGTTTATTGGGTTCATTGCATTGTAAATTGTTTACAGAATGCAGAATGGGTTTTTAAGAGGATAGCACATAGGTCCCTTGGTGCTGAAAGGGTATTAAATGGATCCATATGTACTTACAGGTTGTTTAATGGGTTCACCCATGACTAAAGCTTGAAATAACCATACAGAAGGAAAAAACACAGGTACAAGGCTTTTCACTGGGTGTCTTATCCTTTTATTTATATAGCGCCCCAAATTCTGCAGCGCTTTACAGGATCAGTGTACAAGGGGTTGATACATTAGAATACCACACATGAATGGTGACCTGATTCAGGGGGACGCTGTTCCCAAAGGAATTTACAATCTATGAGATTGTACAAGTATTTTGTGAGGTTGGTGCATCCATATCATCAGGTGTCTTGCCCAAGGACACTCGCTGGTGGCATCTTCTGAGTGGGATCTGGTCATTTTTCCATGATTGTAGAGCAGCGACCTGTGGTTAGGTTGAACCCGCTTCTCGTAAAGTCGAGACTTGCTTCTTCACAGTTGTTTTGAAGGGATGTGCTGAAAGGAATTTTGACTTGCTTCTCCACGGTCGAAGGGAAAAGACGTTACCACTGGACTCCACAGTCAATAGTGTGGTAGGGAAGTATGTACCATTAGGTGTCTTGCCCGAGGACACTTACTGGAGATGTGCTCTGGCTGGGATTCGTACCTGGGTCTCCATGGTTATAGAGCAGTGATGGTACCTCTACTCCATCCAGCCGCATGTCCTTTATAGAGTTTAGATCTTTTAAAATTCAGGTTACCTTTTGAGTTAATCAAATATTAATAAACAGACTTAAATAATCATCAGGTGACCAGACGGCAACGCATCATTGGTTTCCGAATGGGGGATATTGACTGACTTTTATGATAGGGAATTATGAATGCAGGTCACCAGTCATTCACGGACGCCTAATGCCAAAGTAATCATTTCCCACGCACCATAGTACTGATAATAACAGAAGGAGAATGTAGAAAAGGGAAATGATAATAAAGTTAATAAAATCTTTTTTTTAAAACCGAGCACTGTGTGGAATGCTTTATTAACTTTGTTCTGCGCTCACGATGACCTTCATCTATTCTTACAAAATGACATTGGAATTGGATATTATCAGTGTTCTAACATCTAGAATAAGGTACAGGTCTCAATCTGACAGAAAATTAGGGCTGGACCTAGATGAGGAATTTTAAATACAAAATACTGTATGAAATCGGAGGCTCCATCAGTTGAGGCAGTGAAGACTAGCAAACAACTGTTAATGAGGATAAAAATCCTGTGGACGTGTAGAAGACTACTGGCATATTTAAATAGAAAGAAGTTTCTTTGGATCGGTATAAAAACACAGATAACCGTCTTTAACCCCTTCACTACCAAGTGATTTTCCAAAAAAAAAAAACATTGTCAAAAACAATGGGGTTTTTGTAAAATCATTTTTAATTAATTATACAGTAATAAATCTTTATTACTGAGTTATTACTGTAAATAACCTATTTGGCCAGTAGATGGTGCCATCTACTGCCAAATTGAGTTACAGAGGTTTGAGCTGCAGGTCTATTTTTTTTTCCCTGCATCGGCTGCTGAAAGGTCGATATTTCACAGCATTCATCAGCTGATTTTACAGTTTTAGCTCTTTCGGCATTATGCCCACAGGGCTAAAATTTTGGGGGTACCTTCTGCAGCCCAATAGCAAACAAAATTTGCCTGCAGCAAAAAAATTCATTTGCTATTGGGCTCCAGATCTAGATATCTCAATATCGGGGAATGGTGCCTTTGAAGCCCAAGCTCTCGATCTTGGTACTGAAGGGGTTAAAAGGATATTCTAGGAATGTTCAGTTGTACTAGAAATACTGTATATTCTACCAAAAATATCATAATTCTTTTTAAATCTTTGAAAATGCTGCCAAACTATGTCACCTTCACCTCTTCATCTGAAAATGAATGAGAATTTTTTTGTTTTATGTGTTATAGGTATATATTCCTGTTTGCTTTGTAACGCAATATAAAATACTTTTCTCTCTTAATATTAAAGGGACACTCTAGACATTCAAAATTCATTGGCCATATTTTCCTGAGCACTCAAAAGCCCTCTCCCCCCCCTTCTAAGTGCTGAATCAGCCATCCAAGTGCGGAGGTTTAGCTCAGTGAGTGCTGATCGGAGCTTCCAGGATCGGGGTACGAAAACGGGACCCATTTTCTTCCCATGGTTCTAAAAGCATATGCATTGAGAGCCACTGGACTGGCTGAACGCTTGAGTGGGGTGTCTACCCCCCCCCCTGTCACATGACATGCTGCAGTTTGCAGGAAGCGGTCAGAAGGGAGACTTGTAATAAATTTCAGGTAAGTTTTAAAATTATCTAAAGTGTTAAAACGTTAGGGAAATGTGTGGAGGAATAATAATAATTAACCCCTCCGTCCCCCTGTTTTAACCCTAGAGTATCCCCAAGTCTTCGCGCAGTGGACTGTACAGTATTTGCAGCTTTTCTGCACAGTGAAATGCGACGGTGTTAAAACTAATTACAATTTTCAATCAAATGTACAGAAAAGATATCAAAAAGGAGAAAATAAAGGAAGGAAAAAAAAACCCATTTCTGGTGACAAACGATACTACGTCTTTGTTCTCCCGGCTTGATGAAAAGTATGCAAAAATCTGTTTACTTATTTTGATTTCCTCCTGCACAGCGAATCGAAATACCATCGTAAACGGTTTCTTTGTGAATTATTTTGCATATGAAATCGAGTGTCAGAGATAGAAGTGGCAGGTCTGTTTGGAGGTACATCTTTTCTCTGACATGATGAAGCTTCAGAAAGTTTAGAACTCTGCACATCTGAATACACCACGACAAGATCCCGACCGCTTTAGTTTTTTTCCCTTTTCCAATCGTAGGAACCAGATCAGCTCAGGAATGAGCGTTGCCAGATCGGTCATGTTTTCCTGGACTATTACTACTTCACGCAGAGGGAATGTACAGGGAAGGTGCTGCCCTGCAACATGTATAATCCATATGGTCATCTGGGGTTTTTCTCTGATTCCGCACCTGCAGTTTATGGATTCTAAATGCTGCAGATTTGCATTTTTCATGCACTGCCCATGACAATGTATCAATTATATCTGTCCAGGAAAACACAGAGGATCTGGCAACCAGAGAGATGAGTGAAAAGTGCATGAAAGGAAAAATAAACATACACTGTGATACAGCAACCACTCGGGATACCTGGTTCCAATCAAACAACACGGTCCTCTAGCTCTAGAGTATAAACAGCTGCAGACTTGAAGTTGGGGAAATTAGAGGTCTTTTTATTCCAGCATAAACAAACACCACACTTGGCTTTGAATTACAATTGCAGGTGCTTAAAAAAACACTGCAAACCAAATCCTAGCTCAGTTATAGCACTTACTAAACATACAGTGATCCTGACAATCCAGTAACATAATCTCTAATGAAAAAAGAAAATCACATCTTTTCTTAGAAGAAGTGTTACTACTATCTGCCCTGCTCTCAGCAGTCTGATTAAAACACTTCTGTCCAGGACCAGGAGTCAGCAGCCTGAGAATTTACATGTTGCTTAATTAATTGGCAACAAATGTGCGAGAGGATAGAGCCCACGTGGGATTCTGGGTCCTAAATATCTTCCCTATTCTGTTACCCAACCGAAGCACTCTGTCACTACACATTTATGATTATATAAATTCTGTACCCTGTGTTTTATTATATATATATATATATATATATATATTAGGGAATTTTTTATTGGGAAAAGTGGTACGTGTGAAGATTGCAAATTAACTGAATAGCCTGTCCTATTCAGCTAATTATTTGATAGTAAATAATAATTTTGAAAGCCTTGAGTTTGATTCTCAGATGTCTCACTACAAAGGTGTCAAGTGTTCAACTTTCTGGGAACTAAACGATATTTAATACAAACATCCTTAATTATGTCGACTGTCGGCGACCGGTTGCATCAGGCATCAATAAACGAGCTGTAGGTTAAAAGAGCATGAGATATTGACGCTCGTAAGATATTGATGCATCAATTCCGCACGTAGAACTGGATATCAACAATTCCAAGAGAGTGGATTGATGAAAGATTAAGTAAATTTACAAGAGTCTGTTGTGCAAAGATTTTCTCTTGTAAACGGCAGGATAACCTTAGAGATAAAGAATGCATTACGGGGCTTTTTAATAACATTACATTTTTTTTTTGTAAAACGAATGAAAAACGTGGACAGCCGTCATGTCATTGAAATATCATGATGTGAGGAGGTCTGTTTGTAGTGGCTGGGATGTACACAGTGACATATTCTTTTGGTTGCAGTTACTATGATTGGCCACAAGATGGTGCTGCAGCTCCGGTGAAACGGTTTTCACCAGTCTAAAGTCATAGAAACCCATTTTCTTCCCCATTAGCACTAAATCCATCTAAACACAACTGCAGTTTTGGTCCTAAACATGCTATTATCTCATGTTCATCTTAAAGGGATGCTCTAGGGTTGAAACAGGATGGGGGATGGTGGAGTTAAACATTAACCCCTACAGGGCTATTCAGAAAGAGGTGAAAACCTTGACAATGACTGGAGAATTGAAAATTCTAGGTCAAAATAGTCAAATCAGAAAAATTCTCCCATTTATCTCACTTTCCAAATCGGCTATTTGGTCTAGATTGTTCATTCTCCTGGCAATTCTCAAGGTTTTCACCTCTCTCTGAATAGCCCTGATGGTGACCCACTAAGCATCCCTCGCTTGCATTTTAACCCCACAGTATGGATCATAATTCACCTTTTCTAAAGTGACAGGCTCCCTTGGTGCTGCTGCTCCAGATCTGACCAGTCATGGCTAACCAAATTGCATTGAATGGTCACAGTGGCCGGAGTGTCGTTAGAATTGTCAGTGGTATTTACCAAACCTCTCGAAGAGCCTACAACACCATGGCCTGGATTCATGATCTATCAGTAGTGCATCACCTATCGGTGAGCTTCAAAATGAACCGCTGTCATTGGCTGAATGATAAATTTTGTCTAAGGCTAGGGTCAGACTGAGGCAGTGCGAACGCGCGTTCTGGCGCACTTAATCACGGCCGCACTAGCAGCAAATGACGGGCAATGACGGCCAATATACGAAGTACGGTCGCACAAAAGTCCGGCTGCGCAACGCAAGTGGAAAATGAACGCATTTTTTCGAGAACGTAAAACCGCTAGTACTGACGTACAGAGTGCGCTGCGTCCGCTAGAGGCGTGTGTGAGTGATTTGGAGACATCAGACGCTGCTAATGTCCGGCCAACATAACGTCCAGATGCAACAAGTGTTTTATTGATGATCCGTACAAAATCACGGATGAAACTGCGCATAGTATGACCGCTATTGCGTATTCCGTGAAAAAATACGTCCATTCTTCGAACGCACATTTTCACGGACAACGTGAAAAATGCGTTAGTCTGACCCTAGCCTAAAATAGCATCAGCCAATGGCGACAGCGAGCGTTCTTTTGCACGTGAGTGCCGTCCCATTAATCACTGAATGGGTATAAACCGTTACCGCAGTGCTGAGGCCTAAGGCTAATTTTGAGCCGGTCATCGGCCTTCAATTATTTATTTTTTGCACAAGCTGTTTTTTTTAAAAACAGAAAATATATATACAGATAATAGTGGAACGGGCACTCGTGTCTGATGAAAGGCGAGCGCTAAATGCAGCTCAAACATTATATTTTACCCTGGTGCAATCTCCCGAAGTGGTACAAATAGTCAGCATAGGTGAAGGGAGGCGCTCAAGGTCCATAAGTTTATTTAGATCATTAAAAGTCTGAAGTTTCGGCCCCTAAAGCCCTTTATCAAGGAAAAATCTATTTATTATATTTTATAATATTTTTCCTTGATAAAGGCCTTTAGGCTAGGGTCAGACGAACGCAGTGCGAACGCGCGTGCAGTTGCACTTTATTACGGCCGTAGTAGCAGCAAATGACGGGCAATATGTGAAGTACGGCTGCACGAAAGTGCGGCCGCGCAACGCAAGCGGCAAACAAACGCATTTTTTCGAGAACGTGATACCGCTAGTACGGACGTACAGAGTGCGCTGCGTCCGCTAGCGGCGTGTGTGCGTGATTAGGAGACGTCAGACGCTGTTAATGTCCGGCCAACGTAACGTCCAGACGCAAAAAGGGTTTTATTGATGATCCGTACAAAATCACGGACGAAAATGCGTATCGTATGACCGCTATCGCGTATTCCGTGAAAAAATACATCCATTCGTTCGAACGTACTTTTTCACGGACGACGCGACAAATGCGTTCGTCTGACCCTAGCCTTAGGGGTCAAAACTTCAGACTTTTAGCGCCATATTACCATGTTTAGGTCAAAACTGGAATGCTAAGGCGAGAAACCTGCGCCTGCAGGTTTCTCCTTAGCATCCCCATTTTAACATGATATTACGGTGCAGGCGCTAATCCAGCAGCCTGCACCGTAACACGACGCTAAGCCTCTGGATGCTCATGGTAGCGCTAAGTGCCGCCAAAAGCATCCCCTCCATGGAGTCCATAAGATTCCATTGAGGCTTCCTCTGCCAGTCACATGACCTGCAGGATCGAGGTCGGCGTAGTGATTCGCAGAGGGAGACTGGGGGACTTTTTCTCCCAGTCTCTCTCTGCTCCGGTGGCAAGAAGAGGCGGATGGAGCCGCCTTTCTTGGCACGGAATGGGAGGTGAGTATGTGATTTTATTTTGGGGGGGGGGGTTCATCTGGTGCTGACCGATTCTGCAGTAACCGCAGCGGGACGGTAATTAGCGTTAGGACTTTGTAATCCTAACGCTAATTAACTCTTTGCGCTCCCCATGTTAAGTATAGGGAGCGCAAAGTACAGTAAGCTCGCGCTGAAAAGCACCAGATCCGAATCGCAAACGGGTTATTTAACCCATTAGCGTTCGGATTGTAATATGGTGCGCCCGCGCTAGGGCAACCAGAGCTAACGTTAACGCTCCCACAGGTAGGGCTAACGTTAGCGTTAGGCCCTTAATGATTTAAATAAAATTTTGGACTTTTAGAAGACCCAAGTACCTCCCTTCACCTATGTCGACTATATATACTTACTAATTTACCCTAGAGGTAAGCAACCAGGTACATTCTATCTCCTGCTGATGAGGGTAAAGGAGCCTGAAAGAGCTGTACAGGAGTGACTGTGTCTATTGCATAACCCGGCCTTTGCAAACAAAAAAGCCATTTAATGTAGCATGGCATTGGACAAGTCGGGTTCTGTGTTATTAGTCTTGATGCAAAAAAAGTGAGAAGTTGTAGACTTCATTTGCATATCCTGCCCAGAGTTCTTTGCTGCATATGGGGAATGTAGCACAAGAGCTCTGTAAGTCGTTCTCTGAATTGCTGGGATGTGTAAATTATTTCTGCAGCTATAAACTCGATTATATACATATACACATACCATATACACACACATACCATATATTTCATCAGGCCTTTTTAAAGGACACTGGAAAGATATAACAGATTTCAGAAACTGGGAGAATTAGGACGCAAATCCATATTGTAGACTTTCCAGCGTATCGTAAGCTCCAAATATAGGTTCTTGCACAGAGCTGGATATACAAGAACATACAATGCGCAGAACTGCATGGGGTTGTGTGTGTAGGTGTGTGTAAGCGTCTGCGCGCGTCTGTGCGTGAGGATTTGGCCGCCATGCCTCAACAGTCTCTTTTCTGCTGTCCAACTTTCAAGCCTGCAGGCGGGAGTATCTCAGAGGAATCCACAGCAGTGACCTCACTATAGTGCGCTGGGGTATTTTTTTTAAATATAGTCCCTATACCAAATGACCTGCTGCCATATTTAATGCCTTGCCCCAAACTAAATAAATAAGCCCCCCCCACACTGAAAAATATGCCATAGAGCAGTGCGGTTTGACATGCCTCAATGGATACTTAACCCTTTCGCTGCTGAGCCTTTTCACACCTCTGTGCTGAGCTCATTTTTACCGGTTTCGCTCATGTTTAAACGCGATTTGAAGTCACATTTTATTATATGACCCAGACATAATATACAGTGGTGTTCAAAATTATTCAACCCCCACTGAAATTGAGTGTTTTGGCCAGTTTGACATTGATTTTGATCATTCAGTCATCTTGCTTACAATTAAATCAAAGAGGCACGTGTAGGTCAGACAAATATAACATAACATTTATAATGAAATAACCACAAATGTCTTTTCTGTGCTCACATCATTATCAGTTTTATTCAACCCCCAAGTGACTTTCAATCTTAGTACTTAGTACAACATCCTTTTACAGTTATAACAGCTTTTAAACGTGAAGCATAGCTTGACACAAGTGTCTTGCAGCGATCTACGGGTATCTTCGCCCATTCGTCATGGGCAAAAGCCTCCAGTTCAGTCACATTCTTAGGCTTGCGCACTGCAACTGCTTTCTTTAAGTCCCACCAGAGGTTCTCAATCGGATTTAAGTCAGGTGACTGCGATGGCCACTCCAAAATGTTCCAGCCTTTAATCTGCAACCATGCTCTAGTGGACTTGGAGGTATGCTTGGGATCATTGTCCTGTTGAAAGGTCCAACGTCTCCCAAGCCTCAGGTTTGTGACGGACTGCATCACATGGTCATCCAATATCTCCTGGTACTGAAGAGAATTCATGGTACCTTGCACACACTGAAGCTTCCCTGTACCTGCAGAAGCAAAACAGCCCCAAAGCATGATTGACCCCCGCCATGCTTCACAGTAGGCAAGGTGTTCTTTTCTTCATAGGCCTTGTTCTTCCTCCTCCAAACATAGCGTTGATCCATGGGCCCAAACAGTTCTAATTTTGTTTCATCAGTCCACAGAACACTATCCCAAAACTTCTGTGGTTTGTCCACATGACTTTTGGCATACTGCAGTCGACTCTTCTTATTCTTTAGAGACAGCAAGGAGGTGCGCCTGGGAGTTCTGGCATGGAGGCCTTCATTACGCAGTGTGCGCCATATTGTCTGAGCTGAAACTTCAGTACCCACATCTGACAAATCTTTTCTCAGTTCCTCAGCAGTCACACGGGGACTTTTCTCCACTCTACGGTTCAGGTAGTGCACAGCAGTCGAAGTCAGCATCTTCTTTCTGTCACGACCAGGTAGCGTTTCAACAGTGCCCTTTGCCTTGAATTTGCGAATGATGCTTCCTATGGTCTCTCATTTTAAAGCTGCCTAATTGGTGCTTATTATGCTTTATTGCTGCTCCGTGACATCCACAGGTGTTTTCAATACCAGATTGAAAACACTTGAATGAACCTCTGTTCTTCAGAGTGGTGGTCTTTAAGGGGTTGAATAATTGTGTCAATGAAGAATTCACAAAAGAAACATTTACTACTGTATTACAAAACCAATTGATGTCATTTTAGTTGCATATGGTTCTTTAAAAAGTCCTTGTAGGATTTCATTCTGAATACAATTACAAATGTACACTAAATTCCCTAAAACCCTTTACAGCATTGGGGGTTGAATAATTTTGAACACAACTGTATATCGTTCTTTCCGGCAGACTCGGCAGATTCCTAATATATCATTATTATATGTATACGTTATGTCCTGTCTGTATATTATAACATAAAATGCAATAAAATTAGAATTTTCAATAATTTACAAGGTGTAAAGTGTTTTTTTTCACATTTTAACATGCGAGCGTTTGCGGTTATGTTTTCTATGGGTTGCGCTTGTTAAAAAAATTAGAAACGGGTAATCGTTACTTTTTTTGGGGAAAATGATGTGTTTTTTGGCAAACGCCCCCCCCCATAGAAAAAATCATTAATGCAGCATCATTGTTCACATTATAATTGAAATGGGAACAATATTGGTGCACTAATAATAAAAAAAAATTATTTTTGTTTTTAAAAACTTTTTTTATTATTATTATTATTTTTTAAACTGTACATGGTCATGTTTGGTATCATTGGAAAGGCCATGCTCTGTCCATTCCAAAGATATCAAACATTAACCCCTAGCTGTCACGGATTGGGAGATAGATAGGGGGTTCATTGGAACCCCCTATCTCCACCATAGGTGGCAGCAAGGGGTTTATTGCGGGACTGGCGCCATCACGCTATGCGCGATGATGCCAGTCGTTAGGGGGATATCCCGGAAGCTTGGCCGACATCCAAGATGTCGGCCAGCTCCGGGAGGGGACTGCGATACGGCACATGTTAGCGCCAAATCGCGATCCAGCCCCCTACGGGTTAAAGACAGCCGCCGCTTGGAAGGGCAGGCTGTGCCCTTCCAAGCGGTGCCTGCCTTTACTCGCTGGCCCGCACGGATGGGGAGGGGGAGAGGTTCGAGGGACCTCCCCCCCTCCCCTTCAGGCACCTTCCCCGCAATGGCGGGGGGGTGCCTGAAATAGCCATCATCGCGCAGGCACGAAGACGTCTTTTGTACCCGCCGGGGTCCCGGAGGCTGGGCTGACATCAAGGATGTCAGCCCGCACCGGGGGGCTGCCGCGATCGACCGGAATCCCGGGCGATCGCCGCTGCTAAGGGAGGAGGCGTCCGCCGCATGGAAAAGGTTAAGGGTCTATTCACTAAACACCAAACTCGCCACCGAAACTGAATTTTAACATTCATTGCAATTTCGGGGCAGTAAGCGGTCAGGTCGCCAAATTGAGGGCGAAATACGGTGCAGTTCGCCTGCAGCGAACTTGTCCCATAGATAAGTCATGGTTAATCTAGTCAGAGAACGCTGAACTGCACCAAAATTCCCGGCGAATTGCCCTGATTTTCAGCGTTTCAGTTCGGCAGGATTAAACAGGCATATCCTGCAGGAGTCAATGTAAAAACGTAATATAAAAAAAAAGACCATTTATTCTTTTAAATTTCAGCAAAAAGCCTGGTTTATATTTTAAAACCCCTTTCTGTATTTTTTTTACTTTTTTTAAAAAGGTGGTTTTTTTGTAAACTGTAACAGACCTTTTTATTATTTTGAAAAAAATTACTTTTTTTTTTATTATTCAGACACATTTTAATACATTTTTATTGGTTTATCCCCTTCACTACCAAGTGATTTTCCAATAAATAAAATTGTCAGGAACCAGTGGTGTTTTGTAAAATCATTTTTGATTAATTATACATTAATAGTTAATACTGTAAATAACCTATTTGGCCAATAGATGGAGCCATCCGCTGCCAAAATGAGTTACAAAAGGTGTAAGCAGCAGGGCTATGTTTTTTTTTTTTCCGTGCATCGGCTGCTAAACGCCCGATATTTCAGAGCTTTGAGCAGCTGATTTTACAGTTTTATCTCTTGGGGCATTATGCCCATAGGACTAAAACTTTAGGGGAACCTTCTGTAGCCCAAAAGCAAACGAAATCCGCTTGCAGCAATTTAATTTCATTTGCTTTTGGGCTGCAGATCAGCATATTGAGATCTCTCGATATCGAGGCACAGATGGTGCCTTTGAAGACCAAGATATCTCAATCTCTGTAGTGAAGGGGTTAAACACCTATTAGGAGAATAGGACAGTTCCGTTTTTTTTTTAAAATTGCAGCTCGGTGGAATTCGCCAAGGTCACTTTGGTGACGTTCTCCAACTTTTTCGTGGGGCTTCGGCAACTCCATCTTCGGTGCACTAGGGACCATTCGGTGAATTCATTGAAATGAAATCGCTGAAGTGCACCGAACAGCCCCCGATTTTCCCAAAATGGCAGTACTTAGTGAATAGACCTTTATATGTACTCTTATGTATAAAATCCATAGTAGAGCTCTCTGTGCACCAGGCAACCGCAATGGTTGTATGATGAATATTTCAAGGTCCTCAGATCCTCCTGCCCATAGTTGACCTATTTGATCCTAAACTGTCGAAGACCTTTCTGGTTCCAGAGAGGAAGCTTCAAGAAAACACTCATTACAGTGTGTAGCGCATCTCGTTCCACCTGTGCGTCAAGGCTGAGTCAATAAATCAAGAAATAAGCGAGGCTGGTAATAGAGCGGTTATCCTGTCCTCCTCTTTCCTGGAATTTTCTTCCACCTGACACTCCGACTCTTCCTGGAATAAGCTTTAATCTTCTTTCAGCCATTAACTTTCAGTTTGACACAGGAATGTGCAGTGAAACCTCTTTGTAAACGTCACTTCATATAGTATAGGTATAACGTCCATTGGCTCGCCAGCCCTATCAATGTGGTCGTTGAGCAAGATGCTGCTTTCTCTACAAAAAAAATGACTTTCGTAGCAGAAATCCTTCACCAAGTCATCTCAAGCTCCAAGGCGCCATCAGCTAAAGATCTGGATTATGGAAGTATCTCCTGCAGTAGGCGACTCACTCTAAACATTGAGTTCTTTTCCAAGAAGGCCCTTGGAGCTGGACCTCATGGACAACCTCTTGTATACGGTGACATTTTCTTTCACAAGATATTGAATATTAGGCTGTCTCCATGCATATAATCTATAGAATATCCATGATTAGTCCTTCTATATAATGGATCTTAAAGGTTAAGACAGAACCTTTCAAGCTCTCGATCTACATTTTTTGAATCTACAGTGGACATCTGAAGATTATTATTATCCTTTATTGATATAGCACCACATATTCTGCAGCGCTTTACAGGATCGGTGTACTAGGGGTTGATACATTGGAATACCACACATGGATGATACGGCCTGATTCAGGGGGTCCCTGTTCCCAAGGGAACTTACAATCTATATGGGAAATACAAGTATTTTGTGCGGTAGGTGCATCCATATCGTTAGGTGTCTTGCCCAAGGACACTCGCTGGTGGTGTCTTCTGAGAGGGATCAGGTTGTCTTTCCATGTTTGTATATCAGCGATCTGGTGGTTAGGTTAAACCCAGTTCTCGTAAAGTTGAGACTTGCTTCTCCACAATTGTATTGGAGGGATGTGCTGAATGGGATTTGACTTGCTTCTACACGGTCGAAGAGCAGATATGTTACCATTGGACTCCACAGCCGATACTAGATGTCTTGCCCATGGACACTTACTGGATAAGTGCTCCGGCCGGGATTCGAACCTGGGTCTCCACGGTTATAGAGCAGTGATGTTACCGCTATTCCACCCAGCCGGTGAAGATGGAGTCGGAGTCTCTTTTCAACAGTCGTCCCATTTTAGAGACCAACTGGAGTAAAGATTTTATGCTTACCATTGTTAGCCAATCTGCCCCAACTAAGTTAAAGCCCATTCAGCAAACGTATTGCTCATGTTTGTGTCAATGATTGACCTTGGTTTGACATGTTGGACCCCAGGAACAGTCTGTTACCTTGCCGCGGTTATCGGCTGAAGGGATTTTCTAGTAGTATTTAATGTTTATACCAACGCATCTTTAAATCTTTGAGCAGTTTTAGCAAATCGAGGCGGCTTGGGAACACAGCCTTAAATACATAAAACCCATTCCCGATATGTATATGAATGCAATAGGTAAAAGGTTTAGTTTTACACATAGAGCAGTGGCTCCGAACCGCGGTCCTCCAGTACCTCTAACTGGCCAGATTTTAAGGATCACCTTGGGGAAATACAGACTGAATCCTGCAATCACTGAGCAACAAATATCACCTGTTCTGTGCTTCAGATATCTGGAAAACCTGGCGTGTTAGGGGAACTTGAGGACCGCGGTTGGGAACCACTGATGTAGTGCAATACCATGTGGTGAGACATGCAGGACAGGTTATAATCACGGTTACTAGGGATGTGCGTTTCGGGTTTTGGAATTTTCACGAAATTTCCCGATTCGTGTTTTCGGATGCGGCCGAATTTCCGAAAATTTTTAGATCCGAAAAGTTTTCCGAGCCGAAACGTAATATTTTCGGAATTTTCGAATGGACTTGAAATGTGTCAAATCGAAATTTATTGCTTTGAAACGAGGAGAACAGACTTTCCGAAAAAACGACAATTTACGAATTTACGAAAAGTCGATACAAAAAACGAGCTAAGTGACACGAAAATACGAAAAATGGTCGAAATTCCAAAAACATGTACAATTCCGAAAAACGAAAATTTCCGAAATCACGAAAAGTCGATACAAAAAACGAGCAAAGTGACACGAAAATCCGAAAAATGGTCGATATTCCGAAAAAAAGTACACGAAAAACTAATCGAGCCGAACCGAATCGAAACAGAAATCGGTCGAAACAAGCCGAATCGAAAAGTTTAAAAATCCGAAAAATCGAACCGAAAAAAAAAAAATCGGTGCACAAGCCTAACGGTTACCTTCCTGAATGAGCCCCTTATCCTGCCGATCATGTGACCCGGCAGCAGAAGCCTCCATGGATTCCTATGGACTCATGCTTGCGACGGTGCTGCCCTGAGCATCCTGGAGCCTAACGGCCGCTATGGAGCAGGTTGCTGGACTCCGCGCCTGACCCCGGAATCTACAGGTAAAACGGGGATGCTAAAGGGAGATTAGCGCACGCAAATTTTTCCCTTTAGCGTCCCTGTTTTATCTGTAGGCAGCCAATAGTGCCCAATATATTTTGTTTATTTTATCAAACAAAAAAAAAAAGAAAATCTGCAGCGAGCATCCAGTGTCGCACACTCTTGTGTACTTATCTTAGTTCTTATGGACAGTCTGGTTGTCACTTTTCAATAGGGTCCACCTCTTATGGGAGGACTCAAAATTCAATCCCAGTTTGTATGGTCCTCCTTTACAATACAGTACAGAGTTTACAATCTCTTGTATATTCACAAAAGGGAAATTTTTTATCAACAAACCACACTTTTCTCAGTAAACGGAACCTTAGAAAGGAGGTGGCATTGATGACGCCTTAACCGGTGAAACGTGTTTGGTCTAATTTTATTTGCTGTATTTTATGTTAAGGATGATTTTTATCTAATAAATAACCTGCATTTTATCAAATCGGACATATCTCCTTTTGTCTAGGCTTGTGCACTGATTTTTTTTCGGTTCGATTCGGTTCGATTTTTCGGATTTTTAAACATTTCGATTCGGCTCGTTTCGACCGATTTCTGTTTCGATCCGGTTCGGCCCGATTCGTTTTTCGTGTACTTTTTTTTTCGGAATATCGACCATTTTTCGTATTTTCGTGTCACTTAGCTCGTTTTTTGTATCGACTTTTCGTGATTTCGGAAATTTTCGTTTTTCGGAATTGTACATGTTTTCGGAATTTCGACCATTTTTCGTAGTTTCGTGTCACTTTGCTCGTTTTTTGTATCGACTTTTCGTAAGTTCGGAAATTTTCGTTTTTTCGGAACGTCTGTTCTCCTCGTTTCAAAGCAATAAATTTCGATTTGACACATTTCAAGTCCATTCGAAAATTCCGAAAATATTTCGTTTCGGCTCGGAAAACTTTTCGGATCTGCCATTTTCGGATCTAAAAATTTTCGGAAATTCGGCCGCATCCGAAAACACGAATCGGGAAATTTCGTGAAAATTCTGAAATTCCAAAACCCGAAACGCACATCTCTACTTTTGACTGGCTGAGGATACGGAGACTGCTGCATTTAGAATCGGTGAAAGGCTTTGTAGGGGTTGTGCCAGTAACAACAACCCTTGAGCGAGTATACGGAGGTCTCCTTATAGGCCCAGAAAAGGGTGAGTAAGACCGACTTCGAAACACCTTCTAAAAGTTACTGGTAGTGTGCCATGGGATTTGTGTCTCTGCTTTCTTTGAGGTTCTGTATACTGAGAAAAGTGTGGTTTGTGGATCAAAAATTTCCCTGTTGCGAATATATGCATATATGGTCAGATTGACTTTGACAGGCGCAAAAACTTAACGTGAGATAATTATGGTTCTTAATTCTGATTGGCTGAATCACATGAAAAAAGCAGTGCGCACACTGATTTCTGCACGCGACGTTACTGCGCGACCATGTGTGCGCGTCCGGTTTACGCGTGTTATTGCTCGATGGATGAAAAATCGCGCAAGGATTTTAATTCCAGCGGTGATTTGCGTGCGTAAACGTTTACCGCTTGGCGCACAAATTCACGCGTTGCGCGTGCGTTTTTGCGTGAAGAATGTAATATAGCCCAGTATTTTTACATCACTTGCTCCTCACTGTGTAACTTTGGTCATAGAATGGAGTTTAGGGGTAAATCACTGACTCAGATCATTGTCTTGTGTGGGATGTATTCAAATGACATCACCAGGGGGTAGATTAGAGCCTTTTAAGATCCCTGTCATATTTCATTCAGCTGCCATCTCTTATCTCAGGTAGCCTGGTTGACAATAGCCTTATCTAAACATTCCCTCCTATACCTCGTTAACTGGTAAATATTGTAGATTAGATAAAAAAGAGCCACAAAGCAAAGCTTTGGGTAAATGTTGCATTTTGGGGAAAATCCAGACAGTGGAACCTGCAGATAAAAATATATAATTTTATTTTTCTTTTTACAAAAAAAAGCAGCATATGTTTTATAATGTGGTTTTATCTGTAATTCACAAGTAATCTAGTTACAGTTTAGGCTGGGGGTCAGACGATTGTTTGCAGAGAGGAAGGAACGTCCGTAAGAGTGGACGTTCCTTCCACTCTGACGCCCGTATGGCCACCTCGCTGAGCGCAGTTAGTGCGCTCAATGCTGCAAAGCACGATCCTCCTATGGAGGATCGCGCTTTGCAGCCCCGCCGAATGCTTTTATAGCACGTCGATGGGGAGGCTTTCAGAACATCCGCAGCAAGTGGGTGGCCGTCCCCGAAGCATCACAACGCTGTGGCAGACGCCGGGAGGCACCTCAGCACAGACGCACATAGTGTACTCGTCTGACCCCGGCCTAAGTGATATTGTCCCTTTAAGTGTAGGTTTCAACAGGGGCAAGTGGTGAGCAGGAAATTATGATGGCGTAGTACATTTACCCCAGTGCACCTACGAGGCTACCACATCTTGGTTTGGGTCTTTCTTAGGCTGGGCGTCCACTGGATCCGTATTCGTGCGACAACGACATCGCACCAAGTTGTCCATGTCGTCAGGCCAATCCAACAACACTATTGTGAATGTACGATCAACCATTGCGTCAGACTTGCGACTTCCAGCGACTTTTGAAGTCTGCTGCAGACTAGCGATCAGACCAAAAATTTGGGAAATATCGCACATGCAACTCAGACAGCAGGACGGTCAAGGAGGGAGATGGATGCTGAGAAGTTGATTAGGGGAGTTAAAAACACTATTATAGTCCATTTTTTGATATTTAACTGTATATTTTGGTAGGGGAGATGGGTGGGACTAGCCATGTTTGGGTAGGATACAGGGTGAATGAATTTTAGGTCCTTTTTCAGCTGCGCAAAGAGATTAAAATTCACACACACCGAACTAGCTCATGCAGCTCCTCCATATCCATTTTCGCACACAAAGGACTGCAGGGTTTCCAAAAGCAGAATGCAATAGTCTCAGAAAAAAAAGAAAACAAGAATAAACAGGTTTTTGGGTCTATAGATGTCCATAGTCGCTGATCGCTAGTCTGATGCAATGGACGACCCTCGTCAGACCAAGTCGCGAAACCAATATCGTTCCTAGTCGCACGACTACGGATCCAGTGGACGTCCAGCCTTAATCTCACATTTCATGCTATTTTTAGGGGGGGGGTGTCATTTTGTTTTTCTACAATAAAGTTGTGTATTTGTTTATCATATCCAACGTATTATTTTTGTAGCCGTTTCCCCCCATCTCCAAGTGTGGATGACTTGTGTCTCCCCTGCTTGTTGTTTAGTGTTGGTTTAGTATTAGCATTTCAATGTGGCAGAAGTTGAAGCTCTTCCAATTTAATATTTATTCTTCAAAATCTGATCCCTTACATTAGGTTTTCTTTAGTGGCGTTGAGTTAAAATCTGTCCTTTTATAATAATCGCTTAATTAAGAACATGTGTCGGTTTGACAAGTTAGTGATCCATGAGAATCACAGTGTACATATCACATTTGTTGTTGTGCTACAGTGTTTCACAAGATGCACAAAAGTAACAGCCTCTTGTTACGAAGAATTACTGGTGCAAAACCGGGAAAGTATGGAAACTACAAACGGTGCTTGAACCTGTTTCATGTAGATGCAGCGCATGGTATGGCCCTAGAGATTTGTAAATCCATACTACATGACAAGCTATTTTGTATACCCTAAATACAGTACCGGTTGAGCAGTGGCGGCTGTTGACATTTCAAGTTGGTGAGGCACCAGACCGAAAACAATGTTTTTATTCATTAAAAATATGTGGACGATCCCATATATAGGGAATAAACCTTATAGACATATTCCTATTAATGAGGCAAACAAAATGGTCATAATTTCAATGTTTACTAGTTTAATCCAGAAATTAGCCACAAGATGTATACATAAAACATTATTCAGTATAAAAAATCTAATAGTGAAAAAAGTGATTTCATTATTATTTGCTAAGAATAAAAACTGAACGCTGATCTCACCCTTGTTATTTTAAATAACTCTGATTACAAAACTACATGAAACAAAAAAATCCTATTTACACATTCATTTTTTATTTATAGTTTTATTCTTTTTATTTGTTATTAGCGCATTAAGGCGAATGTTGGGTGCATTTTCTGTCATTAAAGGGTTAAGGCAGGATCCTGGTGTGTGCAGCCAATAAGATCTCCAGTCAAGGCTCAGACAGGAGCTTGCTTTGGGTGGTTTGTTTGATGCCCATCAGAGCTCAATTGGCCAGCAGCAGGGGGTGATGATAACAGCTGTGGTCCCCAATGTAAACCTTTTTTTTGTTGGTTTTTCTTTTTACTTTGCCAAGCAGCAGTTGAGGAGACAAAACACAATGCCTAAAGGGACCTAACACATTTTTATCAATCAGGCACATGTTAACCGACACAAAAACACTGAAAAGAAATATGTAGTGCTTTATTTTTTGTTTATTGCAAAAAATGGTAGGGCGCTGCCCCATCTGACCTTTGGACGAGCGACCACTGCGATTGAGTATTTCTTACCCGAATATGACCCCAAATTTCAAATCTTTTTGAGTGATGACACCACAAGTGGGAAATTCCTCGCCTGACGTCATATGACGAAAGGACAAAATGATTTAAAAAATATTGTAGACAATGACCTTGGGGCTGTGTGTATAAGGTGTGTATGAGACATACATGAATTTTGTGTTTAGACTTGAGTCCCATCCCCAAGAATGATATCTCCAAAGATCCAAAACACTTATAGCCCCAAGCATTTCAGGTAAGGGATACTCATCCTGTACTTTATTTTAGAGGATAACTAAAAGCAATATACTGCACCAATTAGCTATATGGTTGACAATTGTTTTTGTTTTGTTTTTGGTTGTAGTTATTTTTAGCCACAGTCAACCGTTTGTTTCCTTATTCTTAACTTTTGTACAAGGTTTATTACATCTTCAATTGCTGCCGAAAGGTATTAAATATAATAATACACACACTTTCTGTAATAAAATCCTAAAATAATTGTATTGGAGCTTGTTTCCCCAAGTGTAAATTCTACTGGTTTACAATCAAAGCCTATGGACGCTGTTTGATTATTCCAGGTATGAGGTATTGGTTTCACTCCTTTTAACCGCGACACGCTGTTACCATTAAAGGCAAGCGCCCAGCTGGACGGCAGCGCCAGATTGTGCACGTCTTTCATGTAGAGCGTTTGTTGCTGGAACGTGATAAGTCAGGGAAGAGTTTCTGATTGAGAGGATTAGCACTTATCACAATAACCCTTATGTGTGGTACCCAGAGTATAAAACATCAAAATAAGATTCACGCAGTTACCCCATCATAACAAAGTACACATCCTACCTGCATTGTAATAAAACGTCAAAAGGCTACGGAAACTGCAATACTCTAAGCCTCACGATGTTACATTCCAGAACACCAGCTCGCTCTAATATTATTCCTGTTAAATAATAATTATATATATATATTTTTTTTTTAAATTTATGAAAATATTTACCTTTAGATTCATGTTCAAAAAGTTTTTTTTTACGATTATAAGAATATTATCGTTAGTGAGAAATTTTTCCACAGTTAATACTTAAAGTGGTAGGACTTGACAAAGAAAGAGGATGATAAATTTTGGAAATTATCTGGATTATTCTCCGGCTGTTATCCGCTTCATACATAACACTGTTCACAAGCCAGGGCTGGAACAATATTCCTTTGGTTCTGACAACCACAAAGGTTTTTTTTTTTTTAGCATACTTTAAAGCTGGTTGCGTAAGAGATGAGTAGCAACATCAGTGGTGATTCACATTAAGGAACTTAGTGCCCCGCCCCCCACCAAGGGAAAAATATAGCAGTTTGCTAAGGCTGGGGTCAGACGAGCGCACTATTTGACCTGTATTGATGTGTCTTCCCACGTCTGTCGCAGCATTGTGACGCTGCGACAGGGCCGGCCACACGGTGTAGCGTACAACAGCGGCCGTGCAGCAAGCCTCGCCGTCAACGCGCTAGGACGCACGTTGACGGGGTTGCAAAGCACAATCCTCCATAGGAGGATCGAGTCTTGCAGCGCTGAGCACGCTAACTGCGCTCAGCGAGGTGGCCAGACGGGCATCGAATGGAAGGAACGTCCACTCTCACGGACATTCCTTCCGCTCGGACTACCACTCGTTGGACCCCAGCCTAAGCAGGGAATTGGTGGATCGATGGATTAGAGAGTAGGAATTATAGAATTTAGGCCTAAAGAGCTCAGCTGAACATGAAATTTTCTTCCAACTCTAGTATTCCCTCAGTTTGACTTTTTCCAACCAACAATTTGGAATTCTGTTTCGATTCACCTAGTCAATGCTTAGCATCTCTATCCTGAAATGGAGAAAGAACGTCAACTAAACTCGTACATGGGAAAAGATGCGGAAACATGGGGTGCGGAAACATGCACTTTAAAGAACTCCTGAAAGTTCAAATCAAAACGTAGTACAAAAATAAAAAGTCTGGTTTACAGCTGGGCTGTGAACTGTGACCTTCTTCCTGACACTGCCGAACTAGAACTCCTAGAACTTTATCACCTTGCAGGGCATAGTTATAGAATGCGGTTTATTACAGTTAGAGAGAAGGTTTCGTTAAAAGCCCATCGTTTACAGAGAGTTCCTGTCCATTTCCATAAATACTAGCCATGGGCACAACATTTCAGATAACCCCCCAATTCCCCAAGTTCTATCTAAGTCCAATATTTGATATGCTTTGACTTTGTGAGATATCCCTAAATATTAGGTATGGGATGCTGGTCTGGTTTACAGACATTGGGTACGTTGCATTACATATAAGAACATAGGACTCATGAGTCCTTTTGTGCAATAACGAAGACCTGATGTTTATAGTAAAGGAGGTGATCATCCCAGCTAAAGAGGGTGACACACATGAAATGAGGTGTTAAGACACCAGGAATCCCCCTAACTTCATGAATGAGCGGATAATACCAGGACTCAACTCATTGGCACAGAAATAAAACATTTCTGCATATAGGTTACCAAAATGTAAAAACCTACCTCCTCTTTGTACCAGTAAGGTAACTTCATTTCCTTTTGGACATTCAATCAGTAAATCCACAACTTGGTTATGTGTGAGGGTCTGCACATTTTTCTTATTCACTTCTACGATAAGATCGCCTTCCTTCAGGCCACGGCACCGCGGGCTGTCTACGATTTGCTTCACTCTCTGCCCTCCTCCACCAGGGCTATCTGCTATGGTAAACCCAAAACCCATGGGTCCTTTCACAATGTGCACAGTAATAAGTTCGGGTTGTGTTGCTATAGAGGATGCCAAGGAGACTGTATCATTAGGGTAACCATGGGAACCATTTGATGAAACGTCAGCGGGGCTGCTAGGCCTCTGCTCCTTTAAGTTATTGGCTTTTCTGGTTTTGCTGCTGCTGCTCGAGGGAGAGTCATAACCTTCCTGCCCATTGACAATTATAGGGTCTTTGTCCATAATGGCAACGGATGTCACAAGGCTTGTATTGGGGTCGTCGGGATCAAATGGGAGCGGGTAACCTCTGCAAAGTTCAAGGTCAACACTTTCACCAATTGGGATTGACTGGAAGATCTTCACAACTTGAGCGTGGGTATATCCAAGAACACAAGTCTCATTAACACTGACAATGACATCTCCTGGAAGAAGGGACATGCGAAAGGGAATTAGAGGAATATTAGGATAGCAAGGCACATTAACCTTATACATCTGGTATGTGCAAACTGTTCCCAGCTTCCTTCCACTCAAACTACAGAATCTGGATTAGGTGAGCTCGAGAAGAGCTTGCATACACATCCATGGAGTTCTATTGACTCCAAGAGACAATACCAGTGGGGGGGGTGTTCTACAGCTGTGTCAGCAGCTCCTTAAAAGAGGAGCAATTCAGGTTCCTGACATTCCTTCTTAAGAGAAAGAAATAGGGATGCACCGATACTAGTGTCGGTATCAGTACCAATACCTGCTTTTTGCACGAGTAGTTGGTATTCGTGAAAACACCCCGATACCTCTACTTATACACGGAAGCCAGCGCTGATCTGGTTTGCTGGTATCCAAGGGGTGGGGGCTGCTAGCAGAATGCATTAACAACATTCCGTCAGCATTCCTCTCCGGTTGGCTGCGATCCACCGGGCTGCCGCTGGCTTGTGAAGGCTTTGACGCGGCCTCCAGCCGTGTTCCCGAGGTGTCGTGAGGTCTCGTCACAGTTTTCACAGGCCGGCAGTCGCTCAGTGGATCGTGGCCAGCCAGAGGGGAATGCTGGCGGAATGTTGTTAATGCACTCTTCCTGCAGCTCCAGTGTCTGAGGTCTGTGGATATACAAGTGTCTGAGGTCTGACATGTGTCTGAGGTCTGTGGGTATAAAGGTGTCGGAGGGCATACATGTATCTGAGGTCTGGTGTGGGTATACATATATATCTGAGGTGAGGTGAGGTGTGGTGTCTGTGTGTGTGCAGGCCTGTGCAGTGGGTAAATGGGGTGTCTGGCCATACATTTCAATATTAACATAAATTGAACAGGTTGTCTGCAAAATCCTAAATAATTCATTGGAAAGCGGTCACATGACATTAAATAAAAGTATTGGTACTCCGTATCGGGGAGTACCTGAAAAAAGGCATTGGTAGTTGGTCTTAAAAAAATGGTATTGGTGCATCCCTAGATAAAAATACACAAAACACTGTTATAAAATAGATTTGAGCAAGGAGATCACACCTGTTTCCATTTTTCCATCCAACGCCGCAGGGCCGTCAACAACCAAACTCTTGATTTGCAGAAATTCATCCGGCTCGTCACCCCCAACTACAGTGAAACCAAACCCTCGGCTGCTCTTCCTCAGTTTCGTGTGGATGAATTTCCCTTTCAGTTCAGACGGATTCCTCGTGAAGAATGGCTTTGCTGTAACAGTGAATAAGGATACGATAAGAGTCTCCAACTGTCTTTTCACAATGTCATATTCGCGACTGGGGGTTCTCATTACAATCAGATAAATGGAAGGGGCGGGGAGGTAAACACAATTTTTGTTCTGCTCTAAAACAACATTCATCACAATAAGGTTCAGAAGTTTAGAAGGGCAACAATTGTCTGAATAGGTTTTCCTGATGATCTACGTGGATTAACCCTTTGCCGCCAGGCTGGTTGTGCCTGGCAGCAAGGCATTAAAGCCGTACTAGTATACCCCGCTTGCCGGCTGCTGCATTGGGCCCCTCCTGTCTCCAGCTGAAGCGCGTTATTGGCTGCAGGCGTCGGCCTGAGTATAGTCTGCCCCGCGGTGTGCGTCGACTGGTGGACAGGGCGAAGGAGGCCAAATGAAGTCAGCGGGGCGTGCTATGCCCCCCGCGGCTTCAAGGCACACCTGCCGCAGGGATGGCATATTACGCCCTGCGGCTGGGAAAGGGTTAAGATATAAATCTGATGATGGCATGCAAGCATAAAATATATAAAACAATAAACTCCTATTCTATTACAGTTATTCAATCAATGTACTCCAAAATCAGAATAAAAATCTAATATATACACTACCGTGTGGAGGCCCATCTTTTGCAGCTTCTTTCTTTTTGGGGGTAAAGATGGGGAGAGGTGCAAGAGGCGGGGGAGCAAGTGGAGGCTGATCTTCTGGCCATTCTGTGTTCAGAACAAACATTGATAAATATATACACACACACAGACATGCAAGCACACATTTAGAACATGTAACTCCATATAATCTATTCATATACCGTTGTAAGTACTGATTTGCCCTACGGGTCCAAGCATCCACTGCAACTGGTCATGCCTAGCTCCTGCTGATGAGGGTCCAATATACACGAAACAGAGCTGTCCTAGTAGTGGCTTTGACCAGTTGCATAAACCTTATCTCTGATAACAAAAAGCCATAGTGTGGCATGGCATTGATTTTAGGGATCTGTGTAATAGCAGACACAGGATGCAATAAAAGTGAGACAGAAGTCATTTGCATATCCTACCCAGAATTCCTTGCTGCATATGGGGAATGTAGCACAGGAGCTCTGGGATGCAGTTCTTTGAATTGCTGTGATGTGCAGATGGCTTCTGCAAAAATAAACATATACTGTATATATCACACACTTCTGGTGGTGAGGTGGTTTAGGTAAAGATCAAATAAGAGGTTCCTCTTGTTATGCAGAAATTAGCCTAATAAATTTTAATTAATGAAGGCTCAACAAGCTCTCGTTCTTTTGTGAATTGATGTATAAAAGTAACTCAAATTGCATTTGTAATGGAACTTGCCTTCGGTTTGTGGTCCATGCAGTTTCTTCCTTTTGGCTTCTGCAACTGGGTTTTCATACTGCGTCTTTCTGTTTATGTGACTATGAAACGAATTTGTTTAGAAAAGTAAATAAAAAAAATAAAAAAAAGAACAAAAGCATAACGAAAATGAAAGGGATAGACAAAACAAATAGAATACACAGGTCAGTCCATGCCATGTGACCATTATGAGCGATCATATCAAATACAAATTTTATTAATGTAGGGCCACATTACGAACTCCACGCTAAAACGGGGGCGGTAGGGAGAAAAAACTGTGCCCGTAGTTTTCCCCCTACCGCCCCTGGTTTAGCGTGGAATTACAATGCAGGCGCTTAAAAAGCTGCCTGCATCGTTTCCGCGCGCTACGCTGAGCGCAGCCGCTCGATGGAGTCCATAG